>CM040121.1:599783953-600422499 GCA_022559845.1 Amorphophallus konjac
CCTTCTGTGGCTCCGCCCGGGACACCAGCGCCTATCTTTTTGACCACTTTGGGCTTCGACGACTCGAGCATGTTCATAATGGGGGAGTCTTTTAACTGGGTTTGGATGTATCGGGCCCTTTCATAGAGTTCCTCCATTGTAGTAAGTTTATTCATGGTCAGGACGTGTCTGAACTGGGGGGTTGCATTAGACACAATCATCTTCACTTGTTCGGGCTCGGAGAGGGTGTCCCTTATTCTTTCCGCCAGAGACCTCCATCTATCAGCATAGCGGACAAAATCCTCATCGGGCTTCATCTTTTCGGCCACTAGGTCGGTAATGGAGAGTGAGGGACCGACCCTATCCCTATATTTCTGCAAGAACCTTCTCTGGACTATTTCAAAATTCTCGGCCTCGCGGGGCTCTAAGGAATAGAACCACTCAAGTGCGGGACCATCCAATGATCTCCGAAAGAGGTATGCCAGGGACCTCTGATCGTTTTGCCAATAGGAGGATTCATACATGAAATCCTTGAGGTGAATGAAGGGGTTGCCGGTACCATTGTATCTGCAGTACGTGGGCATTTCGGAGGGAGGAAGATGAATGACGGGAAGGATTGGCAAAGCAACCTCCGGGGTGGCTTTCACGCCCACCATCCTTCTCAGATTTTGAAACTGCTCGTCCATGCGATTGAACCTATTGAGGAGCGATTGGGCGAGCTCCTCTGGAGGTGAAGGTGGCACTTGCCACTGGGGGAGAAACTGTCTCCCGGAGACTTGAGGGGGGAACCCGGAATGAGAGGGAGCTGTCGGACCGCTGACAGTTGGCCCTGGCTGAAGCGGTGTGTGGGGAACAACGGGAGTTTGAGATTGTGACGGGAACTAGAATGAGGGTGGTTGTTGGCTCGCTTGTCCTTGAAGCGAGGGAGACTGGATGGCTTGTGCCAATGAAGGAGATGGAATGGCCTGCACGGACTCTTGGAGAGGTGCGATGGCCGGAGTTGATTCCTGGGACGTGGGGGAAACAGATTTCCCCTTCAGAATGGCCTGGACGGCCCGGAGCTGTTCAGAGGTAAGCTCCGTGTTGGCTAGGACGCCCAGTAAGGAAGAGATATCCTGTGGTGGGGACGTGTCCCCGGCAATAACCTGCACCTCATGCGATGGCTCATGAGAAGGACCCGAGTCCATAGCATAGACTCGCGGGTCGGCTGACAAACCACGACTAGGGTGGTTCTCCTCAAAAGACTCGTGAGCCATGCTCATAGTTTTCCCAGAACGCAAAAACATACACTAGCAAGCATGTAGCACAGATTATCAAACAAGTGGATGCCTTTACGCCTTTTTTGTGTTTTGATTTTGATGATTTTTTTTTTTGTGTTTTTGGCGAGATCCGAAGTTCACACAAAATTGGGACCCTGGTTTATTTTTGTTTCACCGCCGTGTCAGCTAGGGTCTCTCGTCTCACCACGAATGAAATGACTAACTCCGGGGAACTTCAATGGTACAACCAGCTCAGTGAACGAAGAGGAGATTCTTCGATGTTGGGGACTTACGGAGGTCCCAGTGTAGGAGATTCTAGTCCGTTGAGAGGAATTCCCAAACGGAGAGTCCTTCCTTCACCGGGAAAGGGTGATCCTAAAAAAAAATGAAAAAAAGGATAGAAAAGAGGGATGGATGCATGCAATGAAATGCTGACAGAGATATGGAGTGGGAAAACAACAGAAATAACAGACATATAATAAACAAACAACCAATCACAACTGACAGTGCTGCGATGAGCACAACGGGGGCGCGCGCGGGCGCCAAGGTGGAGAGGCACGGATGGTGCCGAACTTGCAAGGGTAGCCGAAAGGAAGCAGTAGAAGTCCCACCGTGATCGCCAATCTGTGAGCGACGTCACGCGGTTCGGGGTGCGAAGAGGATGCGGAGCGCGCGGGCTCCTTCTTTTTGTTTGCTGCAACACAGAAATAAGAGAAAAGAGAAGGGGCCACCACGGGAGATTGCTCCGGCGGGGCGAGCGGGACAAATGTAATATAGCAAGATATGGGGGTTAAACGGCCATAGCGGGAAGTGACTCACCGCGGCCTCGGAGGGACGGGAATGGTGCAGAAATTAAATAGCAAGAATTGAAACGGCCATTGGGGAAGTGACTCGCCGCGGCCTCGAGAATATGAGCAGATAAGAATATAGCAAAATATAAGGAGAATATAGAGAGCGGAAATTTAAACGGCCATTGGGGAAGTGACTCGCCGCGGCCTCGAGAATGTGAATAGGTAAGAATATCACAGAATATAAAAAAAATATAAGAGCGAGAATTTAAACGGCCATTGGGGAAGTGACTCGCCGCCGCCTCGAGAACATGAATAGATAAGAATATAACATATAAGAATGGGAATTTAAACGGCCATTGGGGAAGTGACTCGCCGCGGCCTCGAGAACATGAATAGATAATAATATAACATATAAGAATGGGAATTTAAACGGCCATTGGGGAAGTGACTCGCCGCGGCCTCGATGACAAGATGTGATCGCCAGGGGCCAAAAGACCCCAAAATAAAGAAAGTGATCGCGCCTATCTCAAGAGCGGGAGATGGCGGGTTGCTTCTTCCTCCCTCTTCGGTCGGCCGACGGAGAGGGCTTTCCTTGGTTACCCTTGCAAAACAGTAGACAATAAACGAACGGAATTATAAAATGGCAGTGTAGTAACAATTCCTTGCAATAAAAGTAATGAGATCGTGACCTGACACACACCTGGTTGGTGTGGTTTTAAACCTCTCTCGGACTCGAGTAGGAGGAAAATGCGATGATGAATACAAGAAGTATGCAAGAGACGGCGCCCTTATGTAGGGAGATAGAGGATGCAGTATGATGAATGTAAAGGACTATGGAGAAAAAGGGGAAGAAAAGGCTTATTGGAGGAGCCGAGGGTGAGATCCGGCGGAGCTCCGGCAGCGTAGGGACGACGTGGAAGCGCGGTGGATGAAGACGACCTTCCTCTCGCGAGCGTGGGCACCCGAGAAGCCGGCAGAACCTCCACCTACAAAAGACCCCACAGGTTAGAAAATGACTCCGGTAGCCTCTAGGCTCCGGCAGCCTATCGGATCTCTTCGAAGCTCCCCCAGAACTGAGGGGGGGGGGCCTCTATTTATAGGGCTCCGGAGGGTGGAGGCGTCCAGGACCCTGGACACCTCCATCAGGGCCGAACTAATATTTTATTCTATTTTTATTAATTTTTTCAGAATATTTTTGTGGAGGCGTCCAGGGCCCTGGACGCCCCTAACAAGTCCACCGAACACCACCGACGGCCGCACGCGGTTTGACACAACGCGTGGTTTTGTGAGCGGCGCCTCGTGATTTTGAAATGGGCGCGTCCAGCGGGCTGGACGTCTCCATAATTTGGATTTTTTTCACACACGACAAACCGTCGTTCGGTGGGCGGCTCCCGTGAGGGAGTTGATGGAGGCGTCTAGGGGCCTGGACGCCTCCATAAATATATTATTTTTTATTATTTTGTTTTGTTTTTATGCCAAAGCTGGCATTTTAATTTTTATACTTATTTTTATGGAGGCGTCCAGGGGCCTGGACGCGCCCCTGGACGCCTCCATTAATATATATTTTTTATTTATGTTTTGTCTTTTATGCCAACTGGCATTTTACATATTTTTTTATATTAGTTTTTATGGAGGCGTCCAGGGTCCTGGACGCCTCCATTAATATATATTTTTTATTTATTTTTGGGCTCTGAAAAACAAATAAAATAAATTAAAAGAATGGGGGCGTCCAGGGGCCTGGACGCCCCCATTAAGACCCACCCGGGTCCTCAGTTCAGGCGTTGGCGGCCGCCTGGCAGACACCCTTCTTGATTCCGGAACCTCCTGATGCGTCTGACTTGTGTTGATGCCGTCCGAATGCCGTGACGAGACGATTCCGGATGCCGGAAAAGGCAGAAGAAGACCCAAGAAAAGGAAGTATTTAAGAGATTCGAAATGCGTAAGCCGTCGCGGGGCGTTGTATAGTAATATGAGACTTTCTCAGGAGACATCAAGAATGGCGTGTCTACACTCAACACCCTAACTCTCGATGAGTTGATCGGCTCGCTGATGACATACGAAATAAACATCAAAAGAAGCGAGGAAGATCACAAGAAAAAGAAGGTTGTCACACCACTGGCCCTAAAGGTGAATTCACCGGATTCAGAGGGCAGTGAAAATGATTCTATTGGCAACACAGAAGATGAAGAACTGGTTGCCATGATCACACGACGAGCAAGAAGGTTCGTCAAAGGAACAAGGAGGTTCAGTGGTCAGTTCAGGAAGGGTCCAAGAGGGCAAGGACCAAACAAAGGAGAAAGTAGCAAGAAGGAAGAAATAATTTGCTATGAGTGCAAGAAACCTGGCCACATGCGAGGTGAGTGCCCCGACCTCATCAAGAAAGTGAAGAAAGGTAAATTCAGGAAGCCCAAGGCCATGATGGCCACATGGAGCGACGAGGATGAGGATGACTCCGGCATTGAGGATGGACTTGACGAGCTAGTCCAAAATCTATGCCTCATGGCCAATGATGATGAAAAGGTAGATTCTGAACCTGAAACTCTCACCTGTGAGCAATGGCAAATCGCATATGAGTCTTTGTATGAAAAATGTAGAAGAGACAAATCTGAAAACATAAATTTGAAAAAGAAAATTGATCTTCTTGTTCATACAAACAAATCATGTGAAGAATGCCACCCCTTGAAATCAGAAAATGAAGGCATGAAACATCAAAATAAAATTCTTGTTTCAAAGATTGAATTGTTTGAGGAAGAGATTTCATGCATGAGAGAAGAACAATCTACATTTCTGAAAATGCATGAACACTTAAAAAATGAATTGGAGCACGAAAAGCTTGCAAGTATTGCTTGCAAAGAAGCCAAGGTGAAGGCTGAAGAAGAGAGCCAATCTCAATTGGCTCAAATAAAAGAACTTGAGGATGCTCTTGTCATTCTTGAAAAATCAAAAATTCAAACGACCCATTGGGCTCCCACAAATTCAGCTTCCTCCAAAACCAAGAAACACATGCATAACTCCTATTCCAATGTTGGTAGAAGGAGGAAAAGAGATGAAAATATCAATTGCTTTTATTGTGGAAGAATGGGTCATGACATGTATGACTGTAGAATTCTGAAATGTGATGAAGAAAAGTTTGCTAAAGTCAGAAACAGATCATATGTGCATCATGCTTCTAACCACCATGGACCCAAGCTTGCTTGGGTACCAAAATCTCCTTAAGCACTTCAATTGTATTGCAGGTCCACACGAGAGCTCAGAAGAACAAATGGTACTTGGATAGCGGGTGCTCTCGGCACATGACGGGAAACAAGGAATGGTTTGTGGATCTGCATAAAAAGGATGGTGGAATGGTGGCATTCGGTGGTAAGGACAAAGGAAAAATCATTGGAGAAGGTAAGATTGGTAAGAATCAAAATCACATCATTGAAAATGTGCTGCTTGTGGAAGGTTTGCATCACAACCTTTTAAGCATAAGTCAACTTTGTGATAAGGGATGCAATGTTATTTTTGATTCTAATCACTGCACTGTTTTGAACAGACATACTCATGAGGTTAAGTTCATTGGATTCAGGTATAACAATGTTTATATGATAGACTTAAATGATGCTTCTCATGAGGGTTTGTGTTTGATTGCAAGGAACAAGGATGATGCGTGGCTATGGCATCGCCGGCTTGGACATGCCAGCTTCAATGTCTTGCTGAAATTATCAAGGAAAGATTTGGTGATTGGACTGCCCAAGTTGAAGGTCGTCGAAGACGGAGTGTGTGGGGCGTGCAGCATGGGAAAACAGACAAGGATGTCATTCAAAAGCAAGAATGATGTGACCACATCGAGGCCTCTAGAAGTCATCCACATTGATCTCTTTGGTCCAAGCAGGACACATAGCTTGGGTGGTAAACTATACGGCTTTGTAATTGTGGATGATTATTCTAGATTTTGTTGGGTTTACTTCCTTTCACATAAAAATGATGCCTTGACGGAATTTGAAGCATTTTGCAGGGTGGTACAAAATGATAAAGGGGTTTGCATCAAAACCGTGCGGAGTGATCACGGCAGAGAATTTGATAACCATGAGTTCAGCGATTTTTGCAGGGCTCAAGGCTATTCTCATGATTTCTCCGCACCAAGAACCCCCGAGCAGAATGGCGTTGTTGAAAGGAAAAATAGAACCCTGATTGAAATGACAAGAATGATGCTAAATGAGAATAATCTGCCAAGGTACTTTTGGGCTGAAGCAGTGAACACGGCCTGCTACATAATCAACCGTGCCATGGTAAGACCATTATTGAAGAAAACCCCCTATGAGCTGTACAGAGGTAAGAAGCCAAACATTTCACATCTTAGACCGTTTGGCTCAACATGCTACATTCACAACAATGGTAAGTTAGACCTGGCGAAATTTGATCCCAAAAGTGATAAAGGTATTTTTCTTGGGTACTCACCAAGCTCAAGAGCATATCGAGTGTATAACTTGAGAACTCTTGTTGTTGAGGAAAGCCCCCATGTTATCATCGATGAATCATCTCCAAATAAAACTAATGACAAACCTGTCTTGCAGGATGATCAGTTGGATATTGAAGATATCGAGAACAAAGAAGGAAAAGTGGAGAAACAAGAAGAAGATGAAGAACCACATGAAAATGATGAAAAGAAACAAGAAGAAGAACCACAAGAAGTTGAGGCTAATCCGGAAAATCAAGCTGAACGGCAGCCACCAATTCAATGGAGTTTTCCAAAGGACCATCCGTCGATCTATGTAATGGGCGATGTTGAAGAAGGAGCACGGACACGAGCCTCATTCAGGGAAGTTGAAAATCAAGACTATATTGCCCTGCTCTCTCAATTTGAACCCAAATCCATAGAAGAAGCCTTAGGTGATGAGTCATGGATTTTGGCCATGCAAGAGGAATTACACAAGTTCCAAAGGAACAAAGTGTGGTTCCTCGTTCCATGTCCTAAGAATCACTCCGTGATCGGAACAAAATGGGTTTACCGTAACAAAACAAATGATCAAGGAGTGGTTACTAGGAACAAGGCCAGGCTTGTTGCCAAAGGCTATAGCCAAGAGTTGGGTATAGACTTTGATGAGTCTTTTGCTCCAGTAGCAAGACTCGAGGCTGTGAGGGTTCTTTTAGCATTTGCATGCTGTCATAATATCAAGTTATTTCAAATGGATGTTAAGAGTGCGTTTTTGAATGGCTATATCCAGGAGGACGTGTACGTGGAGCAGCCACCGGGGTTTGAAGACACAACGCATGCAGACCATGTATACAAGTTGAACAAAGCTCTTTATGGTCTGAAACAAGCACCCCGTGCATGGTATGAACGATTAAGCGATTTCCTTGCCCTAAATGACTTCAAACGAGGTAACATTGATCAAACCCTTTTTACAAAATTGAAGGGTAAGGAAATCTTAATTGTTCAAGTTTATGTTGATGATATTATCTTTGGCTCCACTAATGATACTCTTAGCAACGACTTTGCAAAATTGATGCAAAGTGAGTTTGAAATGAGCCTCATGGGAGAGTTAACTTTCTTTTTGGGATTGCAGGTACATCAAACGGTGGACGGGTTGTTCATACATCAAAAGAAATATGCAATGGAGTTGCTAAAAAAATTTGATTTGGCATCAACAAAGCCACAACCAACACCCATGTCCTCTTCAATAAAAATTGATCAAGATGAGAAAGGTACATCAGTGGACCAAAAACTCTTTAGAAGTATGATAGGTTCACTATTATATCTAACTGCCAGCAGGCCCGACATACAATTTGCTGTTTGTCTATGTGCAAGATTTCAGTCAAATCCAAAAGAATCTCATTTGTCGGCTGTGAAACGGATTTTTAGATATATTGCTGGTACAGTTAACTTAGGATTGTGGTTTCCACGGAATTCATGCTTTGAACTAGTCGCTTATTCTGATGCCGATTACGCGGGCTGTAAGATGGATCGGAAAAGCACGAGTGGATACTGCCATTTTCTTGGGGGTTGTGTGGTCTCATGGGCCTCAAAGAAACAAAATTCAGTGGCATTATCAACAGCCGAAGCCGAGTATGTGGCTGTCGGTAGTTGCGTTGTCCAAGTGCTATGGATCCAACAGCAAATGATTGATTATGGCATTTCCTTTAAAAATATCCCAATTCTTTGTGATAACACATCCGCCATAAATCTGTCCAAAAATCCAATTCATCACTCTCGCACCAAGCATATTGAAATTAGACATCATTTCATTAGAGACCATGTGAGTAAGGGTGATATTAACATCAGTTTTGTTGAGACAGATCGTCAAATTACCGACATTTTCACCAAACCTCTTAGTGTAGACAAGTTCACATCATTTAGAAGGGAACTATGGGTTTGTAGGATAGATCAATCTGAGTCTTAATCATGTGCATCAATGTCATCGCATTGCCTGTAGTGTGTCATATATATTTGTCATGCATGTGCATAGTCGTGCTTGAAAAACAAAAAAAAAATTTGCATGAAAACCATGATTGCCTGGTATGCATGTTCTTATTATAGAATATAACCATTGGTTTTGCAATTTCTATGGCCGATAGCTCCTTGAATTTTCTTAAGGCCAGCAAAAGAGCAATTGACATCACAATCTGAATTTTAGGAGACGGTAAACAATGAACGCCTTCTATGGTCTAAGTCATTCTTGAAGCAAGTTCCCCAGTGTGTATACCCATTTAAATAACTCAAATTTCTTGATTCCAACACAATATGATCACTGGGGACTCGAGCCATATCATTCGATTCCTTGAAATTCCATTTTCATCAGCTTTTGCAGCAAACCCTGGAAGGGTCGACCCCAAGGGTCGACCCTCGCTATCGGGTACTGTTCTGGGGCGAGGTTTAAAAGGGGACGACCCATAGGGTCGACCCGTTCCAGTCGGGCGGCTTCGCCGCGTCCGAACCGGCTCCAATAAGGGAGGAAACCCTAAGTTTCCTCCCTCCCATCCATTAAAACCCCTCCAGCCCCCTTCTAGGCTAAGCCACCACCTTCTCTAAGCCCTAAAACCCTCGTTGGCATCCCCCATTGTGCCCTAGCGCGGTCCTCTTGGTGGCTACCCGCGCAGATCGTTCTTCCGACGCTAGCACCGCGTCTCGTGGTTTTTCCTTGCACTGAGGCAAGTTCTTGATGTGTGGAGGATCCCCATTTTCTCTCGTGGAAGCATTTCTCTCCAAGTTGAGCCATTTTGATCTACTCCCTGATCTCCGGTTCCGTCGTTTTGTGGTTAGATGGCCCCAAAGAGGCAAGCTTCACGCAGCCGTGGAGAGTCGAGTGCGGCCCCAGCACGACGTGGTCAGGCGGGCGCCCGAGGCAGAGGACCGGCACCGCCACCCAAAGTATTGGATAGAAAAGTCTTACGGCCACGGTCGGTATCTTTTGTAAACTTGCATCGTCATCTTCCGGGACTAGTTGATGTGTTATGCAGTCAGCCGAATCTAGATTATTTCATGTCTGCACATCGGCGTATATATCCCAACTTGGTACATCAGTTTTATGGAAATTTTATCATGTCCGGGGAGCACCCAACTACAATGGTTCATGGCCACCGGTTAATTCTCACTACAGAATTTTTGGGAGCAGCATTTAATCTCTCGACTGAAGGTTTTATGTTTGGAGATATTGAAATTCCTGAAGATGTAGTGTTTCAAATGATGAAGGGTGAAGAAAGGGGTAACCGTTCTGTGGCAGGGCTGAATGCCAATCATTTTCCGCCTTTGCAACACATTTTACACAGGATGATCACCACAGTTTTACTTCCAAGGGGCGGCGGTCATGACAAGGTCACTGAAATTCACATGTTTCTTTTCTACTGCATTTTAAGCCGCATTCCTGTGAATTTCCCAGCCATGATTTTATTTCATATGAGCAATAGCATGAAGCACAAGAACCGCACCATTCCATATGCTGCTGCACTCACTGCTGTGTTTACATACTTGGGTATTGATCTCTCCCAAGAAACCTCACAAACCATCCGAGAGGCTGACATTTTCAAAATTCATTCCATTTGCCATAATATGGGATATGAGCTGCTTGATGGAAATTTAGTTCGCACTTTGAAAAGTACTGAACAAGAGATCAGTTCTGAGGATGAAGATGATGAATATGAACAGGCCCCACCTGATGAAGATGTGCCTTCCGAGGAGGTTCAGCTACTCATGGATCGGTTGGACTCGATAGATGACCGATTAGACAGTTATGGGGAGACTTTGGAGGGCATGCAACACCAACTTGCGGATCTGAAGCTTAGTCATCAAGTGCACACCCAGTATGTTCAAGACTCATTTGATCATCAATCCAACTTGCTTGAGGAAATCTTGGGTTATATGAGGCGTCCGCACACCTCACCGCCTTCCGATGAAGATTAGATGACATTGCTCTTGCAGCTTGGACTTTACCCCCTACTTATTTCACCCCCTCCTTTTTGATGTTGCCAAAGGGGGAGAAAAAGACTATTTCGGCTTTCGGCTATTTATATGTATGTGTGATGAATGCTTGCCTGCATGTGTGCTCATTTTCAGTTGCCTTTCAGTTTGCATTTTAGAGTCATGGCATATTGTGTGAGTCTCATTGTTATTGCATTTGAATCCTTCCTATTTCACCTTGTTGTCGGCACACCTTGTGGTAATGCTACTCAATCTCACATATTTTGTCAAGTTGCCCTTGATATCAGTTTAGTATGGTGATTTCAGTTCAATATTGGTGGTTGATATGTTTCATGATTATGTGGTTTCACTTATTCTTGAATGGTGGATTACATTGATCAAAAATGCAATTTTGATTAAATTTTGTCATCATCAAAAAGGGGGAGATTGTTGAACCCCCTCCTCATGTAAAATGCCTTATGGTTTTGATGTTGACCAAATTATTTGCAAACTGAAAATGTGTTTTTCTAACGTCCTGGATTTCAACTCATCATACGAGGTTTTGGCGTGTTATGAAGGCTCAAAGCAATCTTCTTAAGGGTAAGTGAGTTAATTTGGCATTTTGGATGAAAGAACTAATTGTGAGTTATTTTGACAGGCCAATCTACAAGGACAAGAATTTCAATGCTCTGGGACGTTTGGTGAGATCGACTTCAACTTTGATATTCAATTCTATGGTTGAAGTTCTTTAAGATCGTCTCATATTTGTAAAATATCTAGATGTGTTCTTGGACTTAAAATAATGGTTTGTGTTTGTTGTGGAGCGTGGGTCGACTCATCGGGGTGATCCCCAAGTCAATCGGAGCAATTTAGCAAGGGTTCTTAACCCCTGCTGAAAGGGTCGACCCCAAGGGTCGACCCCCAGCTTCAAGGGTCGACCCAAAGGGTCGACCCCTGGCAATCAATTAAAAAAACCCGTCGGCCCTTTTTCAACCCAACTGAAAGGGTCGACCCCCAGGGTCGACCCATGCCCCGAGGGTCGACCCCAAGGGTCGACCCCTACAGGACCTCTTGTTGTTTTTTGTTGAGCCAGAACCTGGTTCTGAGAGGGTCGACCCCTGGGGTCGACCCATGACTTATGGTCTTCTAGCACAGCACGAGGGTCGACCCCTTCAGTTCTGGGCCGAGCCGTGATTGTTGACTCTTGGGATTTCGACCTCATGGGTCAAATGTATTAGGTTGGGATCCCGTGTTTAGCTCCACGTTTTGTGGATCTGGTCCCTTGACCATCCCCATAACTCTCTTGGCCTATATAATATCGTTTAGTTGATGAAAACCCTAGGAAAAAATCGTATGTTGAGCTGTAAGCCTTCTTTCTAAACCTTTGTGTTTGCAGGTTGAAGCAGCCACCTCCCGACCGTGTACCAGCTTGAAGATTGCGTGAAAGTGAAGGGAAGGAGAAGGAGAACTACTTCCATACAAGCCACAGCTGCTGGATGCGATCCAAATCAACTTGAAGCTTCATTCAAGCCAAGATCATCACTGTGCTGCACAAAGTGTTCGATTAAATTCGTGGAAGAGAAAGGGGGAGCTCCAACCAGGATAATCCAACTTCCTTTCATTCATCTCACTCTGAATACTTTGAGTTTGACTTCATCATCTGTTTGTAGTCCGTAAATCTGAGATTTGTGTGTGTGTGTGTTCGTGTTCGGCAACACGAACGTGTGTGTGTGTGTGCTTGCTGTTCTACACAGCGCGTGTGTGTGTGATTCACTGTCTAGTGAAGGTTAATCCTCCGTGTGAGGGGTGGACGTAGGGGACACGGTGTGTACCCGAACCACCTAAAAATCCCGTGTGTCCATTGTGGTTTGATTTTCCGCTTTATTTCGTGTGGGCTTCACGGTGAGGAGAGAATTCAATTTCTTGTTAATTAATCACACCATCATCACGCATCCACGTGTGTGTTTCTGTTCGCGCTAGATTTGAGTTCATTGTTTATCTTGCTTGCTCCCGTGTAGCTTGTTTTTAGTTTTTTTTTTTGGCCATCAATTCACCCCTCCCCTCTTGATTGCCACCCTCCGGGACTCAACAAGATGATTGTCGATCCTCTCACCAAACCTCTTACCAGAGATTTGTTTCTGAAACATATTAGAGGTTTAGATTCGAGGAGGATTTGATTAGCATGTATCTTTTGTTATGGACACCATTTTGTAATAAAATATGAGTATTTTGTTTATTGTTTAAACTAGTGCACTATTTACATGAATATGATTGTTAAATGTCACCAAGCTATTGATCGGTCTTCTCACACGGATGATCGCTATGTCACTATGCGAGTAAGCATGATGAGATAGACCTATGTATACTTCACGTCCAGTGGGATCATGAAAGATAGTCGTATGTTGATACGTACAAACACTCTTCGTTAAAAATACCGTGCCACAATTTTAAAAAAGTAACCAGACTCACTCACTAAAAAGATATAAAATCTAACTAAAGTGATAAGCACGGGTCGATCCCACAGGGAAGAAAGATTTTATTTTAAGTAAGTTGGAAAAATCTTATGTTTTGAAAAGTGAGTTTTTGAGTGAGTTTAATTTAAACTAGGGAAAAATGAATTGCATGAATTAAATACCAGAAATAAATATAACTAAAGAATATGAGAGGGTTAAGAATAGAATTTGGAAAGAGATGGAAAGAGAAAAATAATTGCACAAAATTCATTCTTATTACTACTGAAGATTACAACATCTTATGAAAACTAAAAATACAACATGATTAATAATAAAGGAAAAATAGAAAGAAATGAAGCCAAGATGAAAAATGGCGCCAATGTCTCCGTGCCGAGTCTTTGAAGAAGTCGCTCCGCTGTGGAAATAGACGCCGCCTTTAGAGCACCGGAGAAAGAAGATCTACCTTAGGGATATGTGATGAATATAGAGAGGGAGAGATAGATAGAAGAAAAACACAGGGAAAATTAAACTAAAACTATAGAGCGTTAAGAAGAAAAATAACTTTAAATCTGAGAAGAATTAGAAGAAGTAGAAGAAATAAAAGTTGAAGATCAAGAAAAGAGGAAGAAGTTCTATGAAGAGTGCAGAAGGAGAAGACACGAGGAAGAGGGTGAAAATTTGGGAAGGAAAGAAGTGTGCTGCGCAAGTGAATACTAAAATGCCAAAAAACTAAACTCTGAAATATAGATTATAACTTAAAACGGAGAAGGAATTAGGGGAAGTGATAGAAGAAGAAAATGAAGATCTAAGAGAGAAGAATAACTTTCGTGAAGAAACTTAGATGAAAAGAGGAGTGGAAGAGCATGAAAATGGAGGAAGAAGAAAGTTTAAAACTTCGTATGAACAGTAAAATGCCAAGATAGAACTTAGAAAAATATGCAATAACTTGAAAACAGAGAGGAATTAGAGGAAGTGGTAGGAAGAGAAAATGAAGAACACTTAAAGATGAACAAGTTTTCAGAAGAAAACAAATCGAAATGAAGAACACCAATGCATGTAAAGGAGCTATGAAAGGCTAAAATAGATAAGATTTCAACAACATTAATAACAATACACTACTACCAACCATAAAACCCACAAACCAAAACTCTCCAAAAACTCTCCTATGTAACTCTCCAAAGACCAAAAAAAACTCTCCCCCTCATCACAATAGGAGCCCATGTTATAGGGCCTAAATAACCCCATTCTCAATGTGAACATCCAAGATGCCATTTTTGAAAACCCAAACTTCTTTCTCTCTTTTCTCCTCTTTCTCCACGTGAAGAAGTCGCCATGGCTGACTCGCTACTTGGCCGCCCGTCACGCTCGCTAATCTCGCGTCGGCCGTGTGAAGAAGTTGTCGATGAAGCCATCCACCGAAGCCGCGTCGCCCTTCGCAGCATCGTCGCCCGCGCTTTGCGCTGCCGACGTCGACCGCCGAAGCCCGCCATGGCCACGCGTTCGCATGCGCCCGCGGGAAGCCTGCCGAAGCCAGCTGCCACATGAAGACCCTGCTGCCGCTGAAGACCCTGCTGCCCCTGTCGACCGCGTGAAGCCGTCGAAGCCACGTCGCAGCCTCCACCTCGTCGCCCGTGCGACTTGCGAAGGCCGCCTAGTGTGAAGCCATATATATATATATATATATATATATATATATATATATATATATATATATATATATATATATATATATATATATATATTGAAAGCCATTTGTTTCTCTTTTTTCCTTTTTTTTAAACAAGCCCATGAGCCTTTGACCCATTTGTACTTTTTCTTTTTTTCTCTTTTTTTAGTAATGGACTTTGGCCCATTATTGTGCAGACTCGCGGAGTTCTTGTCATCGTCTTCTTCGTGCCTGCAAAATAAGTAAAGTTATTTATTAAAATTACCTAATTCCATCAAACTAAATATTTTGATGTATATTGAAATTAAGTGTGATAAGTGCATATTAATATATATTAAAGCTCATAAAAGTGTGTTATAACATTAATTAACATGTAAAAATGTACACTTATCACATCTCCCAACTTACTCATTGCTAGTCCCTTAGCAATGTAAACAATTAAAAATTAAGGACCAACAAGAGTTTATAAAGTCCATGCTTTCATATACAACTTTTCTTTCACAGAATTAACTAAAGATTAGGAATCTGGAAGCATTAACACATACTAGCTTTAGATTTGAAAATTAAGGTACATGATCAAGAATTCAACTCAAAGTTCAATAGCACTTGTGCATGTGTAATACTAAATTCACAGCGTAGACAATTGCGTCCCCCATTTGCTATTCTAAGCAAGTGCCCTTCAACCCTGTACTTCCTAGATCAGAGTATTAAGCATACTAGCTTTTTGTCTGTCTTATTGTTGTCCCTTTTTGGAATTTTCTTTTTCTTTTTTTTTCTACACACATGATGATACACTACCTTTCACTGTTTTACGTGAACCTCGACTCTTGCCTTAGGAGAAGTAGGTCCAGTTACACAGATCAAGGTTCCATTTTTCGTTGGACTCGAACCTCAACACGTCTTAGGTGAAGTAGGCCCGATTATTAAGATTCAGAACATTTTCATGGTGTTTTTTTGATAGATAACTTGGTAGAAAGTTATATTAAAAAGATCTCTTCCTCAAGGAGTGTAGAATTTTAGACAACACACCCAAAATAGCAGAAGACTTGTCCTGCTTGTGTCATAAGCGTGCAACGTGATTTTTATTTTTCTAAAATACATATGAACTTTAAAGAGATTCTTAGATCAATTTTCCACGGCTAGATTAAATAGATTTTCCATCATCCTTCTCCCTAGTCTTTTCTATTCTACAATCACTTTCAATTCAAACATGAATTATGAAACGTAAAATGGGGATTTCATCTTTTCAACAATGCAGGATATTAAGCAAGAACTCATATCAGATTGTATTCACATGACATGAAACAAAAAAATATTTCTTTTCTCCCCCCCCCCCCAACTTGAATGACATTGTCCTCAATGGTATATGCAATAGAAAGATCAGAGAACAAGTAAACAGAGAATATGGTTGGGATGGACTGATACAACCTGGTGGGCGGGACAAAGTGATGACGATGGCTCCTTCTCTTCTTGGCCTGACAACTGAAAAATAAACACACTAAAATAAAACATCAAATCACAAAAAATATTGGATTACCTCCCAGAAGTGCTAAGTTTACCGTCTTCAGCCAGACACATGAAAGCTTAAAAAGGAATTCATTCCTAATCACACAATGCTATGGATTCTTTCGGTGATAGCAGCTCAGTTTCCAAGTTTGGTTTCAACCTTTGACCGTTAACAGTAAAAATATGACCATTTTTTGGATCCAGAATTTGAACGGCTCCATGGTCAAATGCCTTAACAATAATGAACGGTCCACCCCATCTGGATTTCAACTTGCCTGGGAACAAGCGTAGCCGTGAGTTAAAAAGTCAAACCTTTTGATTTTCATGAAAAAAATTCCTATAAATATGCTGATCGTGGAATACCTTGGTTTTAGCTTTATAAATCCTGGAATTTTCATAGGCTTCGTTTCTTATTTCCTCTAATTCATTAAGTTGTTGGGCTCTTTGGGCTCCAGCTTGAGTTAAGTCGAAGTTGACTTGCTTAATGGTCCAATAGGCTCTATGTTGAAGCTCTACGGGTAAGTGACATGCTTTTTCAAAAATGAGACGATATGGAGACATGTCAATGGGAGTCTTAAAGGCAGTTCTATAAGCCCAGAGTGCATCATCTAGTCTCTCGGACTAATCTTTCCTATCAGGTCGAAGTGTCTTATGCAAGATGTTCTTTATCTCCCTATTGAAAATCTCCACCTGGCCACTATTTTGGGGATGATAGGGGGTAGCGAGCTTATGAGTGATGCCATATTTGCGAAGTAAAGCTCGGAATTGGAAGTTCGTGAAATGGGACCCTCCATCACTGATCATATCCCTAGGACACCCAAATCTAGAAAAGACGTTCTTCTTGACAAATTTCATTACCACCTTATGATCATTAGTCCTAGTAGCAACAATTTCTATCCATTTCGAAACATAGTCTACCACCACCAAAATGTATTCATTGCCAAATGATGGTGAAAACGGTCCCATGAAGTCAATACCCCAAACATAAAAAATTTCTACTACCAGAATGGGGTTTAGCGGTATCATATCCCTTTTTGAATTACTGCCCACAGCTTGGCACCTCAAACATGTTTTGGCAAATTCATATGCATCCTTAAATAACGAGGGCCAGTAGAATCCACTTTGCAAAACTTCCGCCGATGTTTTCATTCCTGAAAAATGTCCCCCACAAGCGAGATTATGGCAAAAGTTTAAAACAGATTGTTGCTCCTCCTCGGGGACACATCTTCTTATTATTTTATCATGACCCATGTGAAACAACTCAGGGTCCTCCCAAAAGTAGTGTTTAACCTTTGAAAAGAATTGATCATTCTCCTACCTAGACCACCCTCTTGGAATCTGTCCGACCACCAAGTAATTGACTGTGTGAGCGTACTAGGGCGTTGAGGTGTGAGATATGGAAAGAAGTTACTCATCAGGAAAGGAATCGGGCATAGGAGCACTTTCAGGAATCACAATCCTAGACAAGTGATCATCGACAACATTCTCCAACCCCTTCTTGTCTCTGATTTCTAAATCAAATTCTTGTAGCAACAGAATCCACCGAATGAGATAGGGTTTAGCCTCCTTCTAGGAAAAGAGATACTTCAAAGCAAAGTGATCGAAATAAACAATGACTTTTGCCCCTAACAGATATGATCGAAAATTTTCAAGGGCGAAAACAACAGCTAGCAATTCATTCTCCGTGGTGGTGTAGTTCAGTTGTGCATCGGCAAGGGTGCGGCTCGCATAGTAGATCACCACATGCTTCTTATCAATCTTTTGCCCTAAGACAGCTCCTATGGCATAGTCAGAGGCATCACACATGATTTCAAATGGGAACGACCAATCAGGAGACTGCAGATTGGGGCCTGAGTGAGGGCCACTTTAAGAGAGTGAAAAACTTCAAGACAAGACTCATCTATCTGGAATGGAGTGTTCTTGACTAGAAGCTTAGTGAGCGGACGAGTAATGGTAGAGAAGTTCTGAATGAATCTTCTATAAAAACCCGCATGGCCAAGAAAAGAGCGGATTTACTTGACAGACGAAGGGGGAGGAAGACTGAAAATCAGATCAACCTTAACCTTGTCTACTTCTATCCCCCTCTCTGAGACAATGTGGCCTAGCGCAATGCCTTCTCTTACAATGAAGTGGCTTTTTCCCCAGCTAGGCACCAGATTAGATTCAATGCATCGTGCCAGCACTTTCTGCAAATTCTTCAAGCAGCAATCAAATGAGTCTCTGAAAACTGAGAAGTCATTCATAAAAATCTCCAAAAATTCTCCCACCATTTGAAAAAAGATTGTCATCATAAACTGCTGAAAGGTGGCAGAGGCATTGCAAAGTCCAAACCGCATTCTCTAAATGCAAACGTGCCATTTGGACATGTGAATGTAATCTTTTCCTGATCTTTCGGGTAGACAACAACTTGATTGTACCTGGAGTATCCATCCAAAAAGTAAAAATATCTTTGCCCAGTCAATTTTTTCAAAATCTGATCCAAAAATGGGAGAGGGAAATGACCTTTCTTTGTCATTGAGTTCAATTTTATGTAATCAATACATACCCTCCACCTCGTTTGTAGTCTCATTGGCACCTCTTCACCCTTCTCGTTTTGAATCACGGTCAGCCTGAATTTCTTTGGAACAACTTGTGTGTGGCTGACCCACTTACTTTTAGAGATAGGATATATAATCCCGGCATCAAACCACTTCACCACCTCTTGCTTGACCACCTCTTTCATGTTTGGGTTTAGTCGACGTTGTATTTCTCTACTTTGCTTGGCATTGTCCTCTAAATAGATATGGTGCATACAAACATCCGGACTGATCCCCTTGAGATCCGCCACCGACCAACCTATTGTCCCCCTATACTTCTTAAGAACAGTTAAGAGTTGGGCTTCCTGAGCAGAAGTGAGGTTGGAGGCAATGATGATAGGTAGAGTGTGGTTAGGTCCCAAACATGCATATTTAAGGGAGTCCGGTAGATGTTTCAATTTAAGAGTAGGCAGATGATCTAGAGATGGAAGAGCAGGTTCGGATTGTAAAGGATGAAGTGGCTCTACCCTAGAGTAGGGTGCAGAAGAGAGAGGAGAATTCTGAAGTATGTTTCCCTCTTCTAGGGTATCCTCAATGTTATCCGGAATCACATCCTCAAAGATATCAATGCCATTGCATTCCTCTCCTTGATCCGGATATTGAGATGCCTTAAATACATTTAGAGAAACTTTCTCACATCCAAAAGAAATATCAATCATTCTCGTGGCACAGTTGATGTTGGCCTTAGCAGTTGCTAGAAAAGGACATCCCAAAATAATAGATGTGTGCTTTAAATCCTGGGACAATGCCATATCAAGAATGAGAAAATCTACTGAGAAATAACATTCATGCACCTTGATAATAACATCCTCCAACAGACCCCTTGGAGTTTTCATTGATCTATCCGCCAATTGCAGGATTATTGAAGTGGGTTTTAACTCCCCCAGATCAAACTACACATAGATAAAGGTGGGCAAAAGATTCACGCTAGCACCTAAGTCTAGCAATGCTCGATCAAAAGTGACTCCACCTATATCACATGAGATTAATGGGGCTCCGAGGTCCTTCAATTTTCTCGGCAAATGATTCATTACAATAGAACTCACATCCTCAGATAAGCGGATCTTTTGAGTTACTGCCTTTGGCTCCCTCTTTGGTGTACAAAGCTCTTTCAAAAACTTCGCATATGCCGGCACATGCTTGATTGCATCCAAGAGTGGAATATTGATATTCACATGTTTAAACAATTTCACTAATTCTTCATGTTGAACCGACTACTTTTTGTTGACTTTTGACTTTAGTGCATCAGGGAAGGAGACCTTTGGCATGTAATCTTGGGGTCTTTCATCAATTTTACCCTTTCATTTATCAAGCTCCTCCCTTTGCTCTTCACCTTATGGCTTTTTCTTTCCTTTCACAATTACGGGCTCCTCTTCCTCATCACTCTTGTTGGGTTCGCTGTGCTCCCTCTTTATCATTGGTGATGGTTTTGATGATAATAATATATTGTGTGTAAGTATTGTGGAAAATACTCATTGATCACTTTGGAGCTTATGTCGTAATATCTTGTTTTGCAGGTTTGGATACTTGGTGGATAATTTCTTTAGATGTAAAATGTTGTGTATGTGATTTTGATGATTACAAAATGACTTTGTTGCTTGGCCTTATACTTTATTGATACATCATGTTCTCATGTGCTTGAATCCTTCTTGTTCTATTGCTATGGGGTCATGTTCAAGAATGAGAATGAATTTGTGAAACATGCTTGAAAGAATACATATGTTGTGTACTCAATGAGAATTCATGATAGAACATGTTTGCATGATTGAACACATGAATGAGTCTTTATGCTCACTTGAATTCCCGTTATGCTCATTTCAATATAGTGTGCTAATCTTCTTGCATTACATGAACGAGTCATGATGGACATCATCTTGTTGTCCACCATTCAGAACTTATGTTAATTACATCACCATTCTTCAAAGAACCATTGGTAAGGCTTTGCAATTCACATATCTTCAGTTAAGTGAATTTTGGGTAAGGAAGCTACGGTGTGTTGACCCAGAGAACTTGTGCATAGATACATGATGTGGTTTCATGTACCTCCTACATGAGTCATTAAGGTTTGAGGATGTATGCTTCATGCATTTCCTACATGAGGTTTTGATGGTCATACATGTTATTCAAATGCATGGGTTATGTTGTTGACTTTTGGTTGAGATGTCTTGAGCTTTCACGCATAATCTTCTAAGTTGCTGTGAAAGAATTGCATGAACTTGGCTCTTATGAAGATGGCTTCAATTAGGTCTCAATCAAGGAGATTGTGTTCATTGAACACACCCTTCTATTAAAATGGTATCATTCATGAGGTCATCAGGGTTTCAATGTGTGGATGCATTTGTGATGTCGTATGGTTCCTCGTACCTGTGTGATTGCACATCATACGATCATGTCATTGGTCTTGAGCTATATATTTACTTCTTACATGTGCAAATGAATATCCCTCATTTGATGCTATTTGATGTTGAGCATTTGGTAGATACAAGAATGCTAGTTGAAAGTTTGAGCTCCGATGTCAATATATTTGATTGAATGATAGATTCATGCTTATCATTTTAAAACCTTGTCATTTGGTCATATATATTTTTGTTAAGTGATATGAGAAGCAAAATACATGTTTGAATAGGTTCAATGATGTATTTTATTGTGAACATGTTCATAGTGTTAATGCATGATGTAAAGATCTTGATTTTCAACTTATCTCTTGCTTTATCATGTTTTTCAGGATGAAAAATCATGGTTGATCTTCATGGGATTATGGTAATATTTAATCAATTATTTCCCATTATTTTGATAGAGGTTTTAGTTATTTTTCAGGTCCAAACAAGAAGGGGTCGACCCATGGGGTCGACCCTCTGAGGTTCTATCCAAAACAGAACATGTTTTGTGCACCCTACCTGAAAGGGTCGACCCATGGAAGGGTCGACCCCTGTAAAATAGAACCCTCCAAAAAGAACCTGTTTTTTGAACCCTGCCTGAAAGGGTCGACCCCTGTAAACCAGAACCAAGATTTGGTTCTATTTTGGGTTCTGTTTAGCCCGAGGGTCGACCCCAAGGGTCGACCCCTGTAAAACTGAACCAGAAATCATTCGGGTTTGTGTTCTGTTTGCCCGAGGGTCGACCCCAAGGGTCGACCCCTATAAAACTGAATCAGAAATCATTCTGGTTTGTGTTCTGTTTGCCCGAGGGTTGACCCCAAAGGTCGACCCATTCCGGTATGTGGCGACGTCGTCATATTTGACCTTCGTATAAGTGTGCCAAAAGTCCTTCCAATCCAATCCAAAAGCCCCAAATCACTCTAGGATATGTGGATCTGGTCCCCAAGCTGTCTCTTGACCATCCTAAACACATATATATATCTTGTTAGGTTGCAAACCCTAAGGAGAAATCAAGTGAGATCTGAAAATCATTTTTCTTCTAACCCTTGTGTATGCAGGGTCGCAGCAGCTGCTCCAAGGGCTTCTTCCACGTTGATCTAAGCTTGGATGTGAAGCAAAGAAGGTGGATTCAAATCTCAAATCGATCCTCTATTGGAAGCTACGTGGGAAACCAAGTTACAACTTCATTTTTGCAAAGAATCATTCATCCTCTTTCAAAAACGGTTCTTCATCCTGCAGAAGCATTTCATGAGGGAGTTATCTTGATCTTTCACTTATGTATCTTTTGTTTGAGATTGTTTAAGGTTGTGAATGGATTATCTAAGAGGTGCAACATATATATAAATGCTCTTTTGTTCATCTAGTTACTGCCCTCTTATTAGTGCTGTGTTTTTCATCCTAAGCAACAACAAGAGCTAATGCATTCCTTTCTCTTGCAGAAGAAGAAGGAGGAGTGCGGTCACAAGGTTGAAGAGAAGAGAGGTTTATGAGGCTAATCATTTTTCTGATGTATGAAGGTTTGATTGGAGCTAGGATTTGAAGGAAAAGAGGATCAGTTCGAGGAGTGGAAGCAGATGATGTCAAGATCATGATCATCCGTCAAAGAGCCAAGGAGAAACAGATTTTTTTGAAGAAGGGGGAGGCTTATACTTGATGCAATTTTCTAGTTTACATCTATAGAATTTGTTTGGAAGGTCATAGCATATATTTGTGATTGTTACATATACATTTGACAGAATATTTTGTGTGGGTGTTCGGAGAAAGGGGTCTCCGAGTGTGTGTGTTGTCGTCTGTGCGTCGATTTGTGCGGAGTATATCCGCGTGTGTGGTTGGGCATAACTTGGGGTGTGTTCCCCCTGTGTGGTTGGGAGTTTACTCCTGTGTGATTGTGTAGGCAGTGCCTACGTGTGTGTGGACGGAGTTGTGTCTCCGTGTGAAGTATTTAGTTCGGGGTGTGTTCCCCAACGGTGTGTGTGTGTGTGTATGTGTGTGCGTGCTACTATGGCAGCAGTTTGAGGTAAGGCCTCGTGTGTGGTTTGCTGCGAAAGCAGCGTGTGTGTTGTTGAGGTTCGTCCCCGTGTTGCTACTTTTGTAGCGTGTAGTAAAGTCTCACCGGTTTGGTGAGGGGTGGACGTAGGGAGCCCGTCGTGGTCCCGAACCACCTTAAAAATCCCCGTGTCTTGTGGTTTGATTCTTGTGATTGTGTGTTCTCTATCCTATCTATTTGTGCAATCGTGTGAGCTCGATGAGATTGAGTGAATCAAGTTTTAACCTGTTTAGATTAAATTTCTCTATCCTGTAAATTTCGTTGTGTGCTAGTTTGTGTTTTATATTGGACATAGTTTTTAGTAGTAGGATCTATTCACCCCCCCTCTAGATCCGTATTCTTGCACTACGGGACCCAACAATTGGTATCAGAGTAAGGCTCTGTTGTCCCTGGATCTTGCGATCTACAGAGTGATCCTAGTGCATTCTACAATCATGAATTTTTCTGAACATATCTCAATGAATTGTCTGCCAATCCTCACTTGTTCGAATTTTAGTTCATGGCTAGGTAAACTGTGTATGGTGATCAATTCTATCAATCCTAGTCTTTGAAAATTGATTTATCATGGTCCACACATATTACCTCTAGATGAGACTAAGTGATCTAATCAGGATAAAATGATGCATCTTGATAATGTTACTGCTTCGAGTTTATTGAAAGCTTCTGTAAGTACTAACAAGTATCCATTTGTGTCTTCTTGTAGGACGGCAAAGGAGCTTATGGACCGGTTGATCAAAGCTCAAGAGAAGAAAAGGTAAAAATATCTAATGGCCGATGATGCTGATCAACAAAGTGACAAAAATGCAGAAGAGGTAAATTCAGATTCTGAAGAATTTACTCTTGATGATCTTGTTGATGCTTATGATGAGTTGGAAAAGTAATATAAGATAATCAAGTCAGAAAATTAAAAATTGAAAAAGAAATCTGAAAACATGCTCCATGAAAATGGATCTTGTGATAAGTGTTCTGAGCTTGATAACTTGAATGAAATTTTAGAGCATGATGTTGAATGTCACAAAGAAACCATTGCTTACTTGAGAAATGAGAATGTTGCCATCAAGAATAAAATCGATCAATTAGAGAAAACTGAAAAAGATCTAAGAAACAAAATGGAATCAAACTCAATTGATCAGGATATTTGCGATGAATTGATTATGAATGATAAACTTGCAAATGAAAATGAAGAATTTAAAAAAGAAAATCGTGCTATTTTGATTCAGATCTCCCTACTTGAAAGTAGATTAAAAAATCTTGAAAAACTTGAAAAAGGAAAATCTGTTATTGTTGATGAATCTGACAAGATGCATGTGTCAGAATAAAAGATGGAAAGCTACCAAACCATCAATGCCCAATTGAATGAAAAAGTCATTTCTTCTGACAATGAGATCATTTCCTATGAATTACATATTTCATCACTTGAGAAAGAAATTCTTGATCTGAAAGCTTCTTTGTCTAAATTTGTAAATGGGAAAGAAAATTTAAACAAGATCTTGGGGACTACGGTGAATTTTCAAAGAGAGGGGCTAGGCTATAATCCTGTGAACAAAAAGAATTTTAAAAATAAAGTCTATACATCTTTTGTTCACAGTTCAAACATAGCCATCACATCAAATGAGTCTCCAAATCAAACTGATGCTCAAACAATAAAGAGATCAAATAAAAATCTGGAAAAGAAACAAAACTTGCATCAAAAGGCTAAAAGTGTTGTTGGTGTCACGATGAATGCCAAAAAAAATCATCTTGCACATACACATACATCCACAAAGAAAATCTCATGTTTTTATTGTGGTGAACTTGGTCATATGATGCATGATTGTCTTTTGATGAAATTTGAAGATCTAGAAGCATGCAAGAACATGAATGGTCTCATAAAGCCAAGAAAGTTTTTGAACACAAAAATAACTCTTGATAACTCTTATGTTCATGAAAGAAGACTATTTGAGAGATTTACTACATTGAATTATTTTCATTGTGGAAGGTTTGGTCACAGGATGAACAATTACTTTAATTTGAAAGATGATAACATCTCTATAAACCCACATAAATTCCATGCTCATTCTTACAAGAAAAATCTGAAGCTTTTTTGTTGTTGTCATTATTGTGGTGAGTTTGAGCATACAATGTATGATTGCTCCTTAATGCATTTTGATGATATACATGCCCAAAAACTGTGGAAAGCACCCACTAGAGGTGCAACTAACCATCCGGGACCCGAGAAGGTTTGGATATCTAAAACTATTGAATGAGAACCCTTGTTGCAGGATTACCATGAGGCCAAGAGGAAGGCTTCAAGTCGACTTCGCTAGTTCTGGAGTGATGCCTTGGTAAACATGGGTTTGTCCTTGAATTAAGTTTATGATACTGCAGGTTGAGAGAGAGAGTCATATGTGATGAAAAGTCTTGAAGTAAGTTTCTTCATATGCTTTGGCTTAATTGGTTCTAGATGAATTTTAAACTGTCATTCAATGCTCATGTGTTTGATAAACCCCCGATGTCATATGGGAATGCATTGTACTTTTCTGATCATCATCTCAATGACTACATGGTATATAAAATGGTGACATGAGGAAGGGCAGGTCAAGTCTGTCTTAAAGCTATCACCATGCGTGAGAATGTACCTCCGCCCGGTACCATGAATCATTTATGCATATGACATCAAACTTAAATGAATTTTCTGAAATCATGCATTGATTATGGGGGAGTCTTGCAAGTTGAAAATTTTGAGATTTATGTTTTTCCATTCTCTCAGCATGATGATGTTATTCTGTGACTGAACATTTTGAGGACGGAATTTGATCAATGTTCCATGGTCGTTCCCAATGTGCTGCTCATCCTTCTTTAGTTAAAAGTAAAAATATTTTCAAAGAAAAATTCACATGTGATGATTTTGATGTTTTGAATGAATTTTATGAATTATCCTTTCAAAATAAAATTGTGAGCTCATAATTTTTAAATAAAAAAAATTCTGCATGTCTTGCATTAGTTGCATTTAGAGTTGTCATGTGAAATCTGAAATCTTGCATCACATTACATATTTGCATATCACTTTTTGCATATCATTCACATAGTGTTATTGGAAGATGAAGCTCATCGTGTGTCTTGTTGCACAATTAGAATTTTCAGCACGCATATAGTGCATATTTTGAAATGCATCATGTTGAACATTTCATGTTGCATAAATGCCAAAATGAATACTTCCAACAATGGTATCATATCTTTGGGGCCAATATTTCAAGAACTGAAATTGCATATCTTTGCATTCTGCACTGCATATATGCATATCTCTATTGTATGCTTGCATGTTAATATATGCTAAAACCCCTTCCTTTGAAACTTCTAAGACCAAATATTCAATTGATAAATAATGTTGCATCTGAGTCTTAATAAGTGTGCTCCATGTCAAACTCTCAGGGGGAGCATTTCATGCTTATTGTATTTACATAGGGGGAGCTGTACAATCTTGTTTTAAGTTAAATTTTCTCCATACATGTTAAATCAAATTCGCACACTTCATGCACTAATGTGAAATTGAGTGTTATTCATAAGGATATAAGAATTTCATTTCAACACTCTAAAGTAATCCAACTTACTGCATGAATGATAAGGAGACAGTTGAGGAAAAAGCTGCCTGCCTCCACATATAAAAAAATAGATGAAATGAAAGGCAGAGCAATGCTAAGTCTTACTGAGTAAATTGGGCACATGTCACCTGAGACGTGATGTGGTTCATTTCCGAAAAATGTTGACTAAAGTATCTCTGTTAAAATGAGGTGAAATGGTTCAGTATTCTGAGTAACCGGGAATTCTGGCATGAGCTCCATGTGTCTCCTCGCGTAAAAAGGAATCATTTGAACCTGATCCTTCTTAGAAAAATTCAGATTGTCAATGTGAGAATTTCTGATGTTATATTTGACTGAGGCAGAGCGAAGCCTCCAATACGTTGCTCTCTAGATTGAAATACAGTCTGTGTAATTACTATTGTGTTTAATTGAAAATCTGATTATCCATATGGCTAGAATTCATTCTCATGTTACTCACTTACACATGGTAATTTGATTTGATATATTTTATGAAAATTTGATTAACTACATGACCTGCTGTACGTCTTCTCCTATCTATCTGCACTCTCCTCAAGGTGTAATTATGAGCACTTTGATCTTAATGACTCACCTGCACTTTTTGTACACCTATCCCCTCACTCTAACTAAGATGGGGGAGTTATGTTACATGTATATATATCTATTTACATGTGTTCAATCATATTAGATCATTTTCATTGCATTCTGCATGTCCATATTGTCTACACTTGCATTTCAATCATGTGAACTTAGTTCATGCATATTGTGCATATTATTTCTCTTCGTCACCTCATTCACCCCATTATCTGCAGGTTTTTGTCTATAAACAAAACAAAAAAAATAATTAGTATAAAAAAAATTGCTGTCATACTGGATTCCCCATCATGATCCCCATTTCTGATTATGTCAAAGGGGGAGAGAGAGTTTTAAAAGAGAGCTTTACAGCATAATATTTTGTCATCATCAAAATGGGAGAGATTGTTATGTATGTGATTTTGATGATTACAAAATGACTTTGTTACTTGGCCTTGTGCTTTATTGATACCTCATGTTCTCATGTACTTGAATCCTTCTTGCTCTATTGCTATGGGGTCATGTTCTAGAATGAGAATGAATTTGTGAAACATGCTTGAAAGAATGCATATGATGTGTACTCAATGAGAATTCATGATAGAACATGTTTGCATGATTGAACACATGAATGAGTCTTTATGCTCACTTGAATTCCCGTTATGCTCATTTCAATATAGTGTGCTAATCTTCTTGCATTATAGGAACGAGTCATGATGGACATCATCTTGTTGTCCACCATTCGGAACTTATGTTAATTACATCACCATTCTTCAAAGAACTATTGGTAAGGCTTTACAATTCACATATCTTCAGTTAAGTGAATTTTGGGTAAGAAAGCTACGGTGTGTTGACCCAGAGAACTTGTGCATAGATACATGATGTGGTTTCATGTACCTCCTACATGAGTCATTAAGGTTTGAGGATGTATGCTTCATGCATTTCCTACATGAGGTTTTGATGGTCATACATGTTATTCAAATGCATGGGTTATGTTGTTGACTTTTGGTTGAGATGTATTGAGCTTTCACGCATAATCTTCTAAGTTGCTGTGAAAGAATTGCATGAACTTGGCTCTTATGTAGATGGCTTCAATTAGGTCTCAATCAAGGAGATTGTGTTCATTGAACACACCCTTCTATTAAAATGGTATCATTCATGAGGTCATCAGGGTTTCAATGTGTGGATGCATTTGTGATGTCATATGGTTCCTCGTACCTGTGTGATTGCACATCATACGATCATATCATTGGTCTTGAGCTATATAGTTACTTCTTACATGTGCAAATGAATATCCCTCATTTGATGCTATTTGATGTTGAGCATTTGGTAGATACAAGAATGCTAGTTGAAAGTTTGAGCTCCGATGTCAATATATTTGATTGAATGATAGATTCATGCTTATCATTTTAAAACCTTGTCATTTGGTCATATATATTTTTGTTAAGTGATATGAGAAGTAAAATACATGTTTGAATAGGTTCAATGATGTATTTTATTGTGAACATGTTCATAGTGTTAATGCATGATGTAAAGATCTTGATTTTCAACTTATCTCTTGCTTTATCATGTTTTTCAGGATGAAAAATCATGGTTGATTTCATGGGATTATGATAATATTTAATCAATTATTTTCCATTATTTTGATAGAGGTTTTAGTTGTTTTTTAGGTCCAAACAAGAAGGGGTCGACCCATGGGGTCGACCCTCTGAGGTTCTGTCCAAAACAGAACATGTTTTGTGCACCCTACCTAAAAGGGTCGACCCATGGAAGGGTCGACCCCTGTAAAATAGAACCCTCCAAAAAGAACCTGTTTTTTGAACCCTGCCCGAAAGGGTCGACCCCTGGGGTCGACTCGTCGACCCCTGAGGTCGACTCGTCGACCCCTGTAAACCAGAACCAAGATTTGGTTCTATTTTGGGTTCTGTTTAGCCCAAGGGTCGACCCCAAGGGTCGACCCCTATAAAATTGAACCAGAAATCATTCTGGTTTGTGTTCTGTTTGCCCGAGGGTCGACCCCAAGGGTCGACCCATTCCGGTACGTGGCGACGCCGTCATATTTGACCTTCGTATAAGTGCGCCAAAAGTCCTTCCAATCCAATCCAAAAGCCCCAAATCACTCCAGGATATGTGGATCTGGTCCCCAAGCTATCTCTTGACCGTCCTAAACACATATATACATCTTGTTAGGTTGTAAACCCTAAGGAGAAACCAAGTGAGATCTGCAAATTATTTTTCTTCTAACCCTTGTGTGTGCAGGGTCGCAGCAGCTGCTCCAAGGGCTTCTTCCACGTTGATCTAAGCTTGGATGTGAAGCAAAGAAGGTGGATTCAAATCTCAAATCGATCCTCTATTGGAAGCTACGTGGGAAACCAAGTTACAACTTCATTTTTGTAAAGAATCATTCATCCTCTTTCAAGAACGGTTCTTCATCCTGCAGAAACATTTCATGAGGGAGTTATCTTGATCTTTCACTTCTATATCTTTTGTTTGAGATTGTTTAAGGTTGTGAATGGATTATCTAAGAGGTGCAACATATATATAAATGCTCTTTTGTTCATCTAGTTACTGCCCTCTTATTAGTGCTGTGTTTTTCATCCTAAGCAACAACAAGAGCTAATGCATTCCTTTCTCTTGCAGAAGAAGGAGGAGTGCGGTCACAAGGTTGAAGAGAAGAGTGGTTTATGAGGCTAATCATTTTTCTGATGTATGAAGGTTTGATTGGAGCTAGGATTTGAAGGAAAAGAGGATCAGTTAGAGGAGTGGAAGCAGATGATGTCAAGATCATGATCATCCGTCAAAGTGCCAAGGAGAAACATATTTTGTTGAAGAAGGGGGAGCCTTATACTTGATGCATTTTTCTAGTTTACATCTATAGAATTTGTTTGGAAGGTCATAGCATATATTTGTGATTGTTACATATACATTTGACAGAATATTTTGTGTGGGTGTTCGGAGAAAGGGGTCTCCGAGTGTGTCTGTTGTCGTCTGTGCGTCGATTTGTGCGGAGTATATCCGCGTGTGTGGTTGGACATAAATTGGGGTGTGTTCCCCGTGTGTGGTTGGGAGTTTACTCCCGTGTAGTTGTGTAGGCAGTGCCTACGTGTGTGTGGACGGAGTTGTGTCTTCGTGTGAAGTATTCAGTTCGGGGTGTGCTCCCCAACGGTGTTGGTGTGTGTATGTGTGTGCGTGCTACTGTGGCAGCAGTTTGAGGCAAGGCCTCGTGTGTGGTTTGTTGTGAAAGTAGCGTGTGTGTTGTTGAGGTTCGTCCCCGTGTTGCTACTTTTGTAGCGTGTAGTAAAGCCTCACCGGTTTGGTGAGGGGTGGACGTAGGGAGTCCGTTGTGGTCCCGAACCACCTTAAAAATCCCTATATCTTGTGGTTTGATTCTTGTGATTGTGTGTTCTCTATCCTATCTGTTTGTGCAATCGTGTGAGCTCAGTGAGATTGAGTGAATCAAGTTTTAACCTGTTTAGATTAAATTTCTCTATCCTGTAAATTCCGTTGTGTGCTAGTTTGTGTTTTATATTGGACATAGTTTTAAGTAGTAGGATCTATTCACCCCCCCTCTAGATTCGTATTCTTGCACTACGGGACCCAACACAAAATGTGCTTTGTGGAGTCGAGCTCACTTTTGATGTTTGCTTTATATGCTTAGACCTTGGGTCATTTGCACCAACCTTCCTATAGTGCTTCCATTATATGCATTGACCTTGGTCTCTTGATGCACTTCATACATGATATTTTTCATTGGTGAAATCATATTTTTATATAAGATCATAAGACCTTTGATCTTGGTTGATATGCATTTGATTACATTGGTTTAAATTATTTTTGGACTGAACATGAATCTTATGTACTAAATGAATCCAATGTGTTCATGCTTGATCATGATGAAATATTATCATATGGGTTCTATTTTGCTCTCAATATCTGAGTATGGTTCAGTTTTTCATTGGACTAGATTTGGAAATCTTGGACTGAACTTGATTGTCTTGGTCTCAAATAGAATTCATATGCAGGTTGATCTATTTCTGACAAAAGTTGATTGATTCATTATTTGATATGTTGACTAAGATTGTCATGAGATTATCTTGTGGAGGAATTACTTTGAAGTTAGTTCTTCAAATACATTGGTTAATATTGACATGCTTCTGGATTTTCAGAATGTGCTGGTTCATATTGCCCACATTATGATGGATCCAAAGTAAGCGTTAATTTTGGATCAATGGTAATATTCTTCTTTTCTTGAGTTGGGAAATATGAGTCTTCAAAGTGCCTTCATGCTTATTTCTTATGGCTATTCATATTGAATTGGAGTCCATATTTGGAGTCACCTGTTGGACTGAATTTGCATTTAACTGTGACTTGAATTTGCATCTCTGGCAATTCATATGAGGCTATTCAACTTTTGGACTGAACTTGCATTTCCTGTGTAGTTTTGTTAAATTCTATTTGGGAGTAGATTGCATGAATCTTACTGATAAGAGAGCTTGCAAGAGAAGTGGTCTGAAGGATTCTAAACCACTTCATTTTGTAGCTATAATTCTTCCATTTGAAATGAATTGAAGTTGCTTCTTCCATTTGCTTTCTAGAAGATTGACATAAAGGATTTGGGTATAATGTGCAGGTTCCATCTTGTCTCTAAACATTGGATCCAATGTAATATTTCACTTCTGCATTTAATTTTTAATTGCCTTGAATGGGTTTGAAGTGGTCTTCATGTATTGGGTTTACAAGTGTTTTCATGCATATTTGTTCTTGGAAATCTGTGGTAGTTAATGGGTTGTTCACCTTGTTTCATTTTTCACTAAATGAATCCAAGTTTGTTTGGTGTTTTTAAGACCCTCTAATCATGTTATTTATCTTGCCAAAATTAGTTTTTCAAAGGGGGTTTATTAGTTTTCACCTCTTGCCTTGGCTGCCTTGGACAGGTTGTCCAGGAACAGGCAAGAGTCGACTCATGGAGTCGACTCTTGTTGTGCCCTGGAAGCTGTCCAGAAGTGCAGCCAGCAAGAGTCGACTCCATGAGTCGACTCTTGTCTACCTACTCTTCTATTTTGCTGCAAATAGAAACTCATGATGCCTGGGTCCTATTTTTTGTGCTGTAGCCAGCATGTGCAGCAAAAAGTGTCGATTCAAGGAGTCAACACTTTTTGTGCTGTGTCCGGTTCGAGTTTTGCGAATCGATTTCGAAACCCAGTTTTTGTGATCCATTGGTCATGGCTTTTTAACCCCAATACCCTTAGGGTTTCTTCCATCTTTTGAGTGTGCTCTTGAAGGGTTTTTAGAAGGGCTATTGTGATCTTTTGTTCATCTATTTACTGCCCTATATGTTGGCTGCGATTTTTAGAACGAGGGAGGAGTGAGGGCTAATTTTTTCACAATAATGACATGAAAAAGAGTTTCTTTCGACTGATCACTCATCATTCAATGCATAGATTACTCGAGTGAGATCGGAAAGATTGAGTTAATTAAAATCTCACTCCAGTTTAAGTTTAAGCTAATTAACGATGTTAACTTTATTTCCGCTGTGTTTAGCTTAGATAGTTTTTAAAATCCGCCATCTCGGTTGGGGGATAATTCAACCCCCTTTCTTGTCCGTCATCTAGTCTGGGCCAACAACTCTCCTCTTGGGCCTCTTGGGCCGAACTACTGCCAACTCCCTTGGCCCTGTAAGGATCATTTAAAATCTTCCCACTCCTGAGAAAGGAGATTACCTTAGCATTCTCAAATTGGGGACCTGCAGGAGGGGGTGGCTGAGGTTGATTTGGTTGAGGTAGAATAGGAACTTTTTGGGGGAAGCCTAGAGGTTGGTTCCTAGGATTAGTCACAGGTTGGCTAGGAAGCTGACCCACCTCTCTCCTTACATTATTTGAGGCTAATTGCCCTATCTGACTTTCCAACTTAGCAATAGATTGTTGGTTCTGAATGAGTTATTGGAGTTGGTCAAATTTTTCATCAAAATTGGGCTGCGGAGGTTTAGGAGGAGGTTGGAAAGGAACTTGAGCTTTAAAACGGTTTGGAGGATACTGGCCCTGAAAATGCTGAAAAGGAGGTTGAGAATATTGGTGTTGAACTTGTTGAAAAGGAGATGAATAAGAAACCTTTTGGTGAGACTGAGCTGGAGCTTGAAAGGATTGCCTTTGAATGGGTTGGGTTGAGGCATTGGATTGTATGGACGGTCCTTGCTGATTTTTCCAAGAGAAATTTAGATGGTTTCTCCAACTTGGATTGTAGGTGTTGGAATAATGATCATAAGAAGGCTTAGAGACACCCTGAGCAGCAAAGATTTGTTCTTGGATAAATGGGAGAAGCTGGGCTACAGTGGGATAATTAGTTACCACATAATCAAGGTTAGAACAAAGAGCACAAATCTCTTCTTGGCTGGGAGCTGAGAATGGTTGAGGTTGAGGTTGAGGGGCTAAAGAAGAAGAATGTCTATGCCTAGATAACAACTGATCTAGCTTCTGAGTTACGAGATCAACCTTTTCTATCTTCTGTGCCAACAAATCCATGTTGTTCAATTTCAGAGTCAAGACATTTATGTCCATCCTGTTCTCACACCCACCTTGGCTCTTAACTTCATAAAGCCCACCCCTCTTAGTCGGCCCAATCATTCTCTCATAGGATGAGAGCAAGGCATGACTAATTGAATTTTCACTGAGCATTTCAAATAATTCATAAGCATCATCCTCGCTCTTACTCATAAATGCTCCCCCACATGAAACATCCACCATTTACCTATAATTATATGCTAATCCTTCATAGAATGCCTGGATAATTTGTCATCTTGATAGCCCATGATGGGGGCATTTCCTTAACAAATCTTTCAACCTATCTCATGCCTCATGGATTTATTCCCCAGAGTTTTGTGTGAATCCAGTAATCGCTCTCCTCAAGGTATTGGTTCATCCTATGTGATAAAATTTCTTCAATTTTTTTTTTTACATTTCTGCACAAGTGTCAATTGGTCTACCCAAGGCTCCTAACCAATATTTGACTTTATCTTTGAGAGAGAATGAAAAAAGAGTCAGCCTGAGAGCATCATTAGAAAAGTTTTAGATTTTCACAGTTGAGCAAATCTGGAGGAACTCATCCAGATGTTTGTTGGGATCTTCATTGGTATTGCCATAGAAGGATGGCAACATTTGAATGGTGCTGGACTTGATTTCATATTGGGCTGCTTGATTTTGAGGTATTTGGCTATAAATGAAGGTTGGTATTGATCGGGCAAGAAATATTCCTTCATTTGCTTGGGAGCGACTTGTTGAACTTGTTGATTTGGGTTGTGATCTACTATGAGGTTAGGTTGATGGTGAGTTCTAGAGTGCACTAATCTCTCAATCTCTCCTATGGGTCCTAGCAAAGGCGGGTGTAGGGATCTCCTACCTTACATGCAATGCAAAAAGGGCCCAAAGGGAGAGTTGTTTTGTGTATTTTTTGTAATAATTTTTTTATGATGCAAATGCAATAACAATTATATGAATTATGCAAAAATGATGATTTTTTTATTTTATTTTTATTTTTTATTTTACAAAAGAGGAGTCGAGACCTGCTACCAAGTTGGTTCACCGGTCAGGTAAGAGGTGGTGTTGTGGGAGGCTCCCCATACTTTCGTAGGGACCTAATTAAATAACCACAAGTCCGCTTATGGCGTTTATCATTGATCTCTAGCCTTAGACACCAGTTTTCCAAAATAGTAACAAATTTCAAAACTTCTTTTTAACCTTCCAAGGGCAATCTAACTCAGGGGTGCTTCTTGGTACAACATGTCCGGCTTCCGTGATGGAATCCACGGGTGCAGGGACTTATGGAGGTCTTGAAAAGAAAATTCTAGTTCAAAGAGATAGAGTGCTCAATGGAGGGTCCTTCCAATTCCAAGAGAGGTGTGCCTATGTTATCCTTAAAAGGGGGAAATAGAGAAGAAGAGAAAGGAGAAGAAGAGGAAGATGATGATTTTTTTTCTTTTTCTTTCAAATGATGTAAAAATAAAGAATAAATACTCAACTAAATGCACAATGTGAAATTGATGCAACTAAAATGAGGACATGATAACATGAGATAATATTTTTTCTTGATTATCTGATTTCTTATTTCTGATTTTTTTAAGATTTTTCAAGAAATTTTTTTCTCTTTTTTTATAAGAAGAAATGAATAAATAAAAATTATAAACTAAAAATACCAAACAACGTGTAAATCTACTAAAAATTAAGGACTAAAATTATGTTGTTGAAGTTTTCTAAATTTTTAATTTTTTTAGATTTTCAGAGTGTTATTTTTCTTTTCTTTTTTTCTTTTTTTCAAAAAGAGAGATAGATAAAATATAAATATTAATTAAAAATATTAATTAACATGTAACCTACTGAAAAATAAAGTTTAAAATCATGATTTCTATATTTTCAGATTTTTAAAAAAATTTATGTATTTTTTAAGAATTTATCTGAATTTTTCAAGATTTTTCAAAAATTAGAAAAAAACATAACATGTACCTATGTTTACTGACCTTTAGCGACGCTTGATTTTCCAGGATTTTCCATAATTCCATAATTCATGCTCCCTTTAGTGACAGAAATAGACTTTTGGTGACGCTTCTAGACTTTCTGCAATAGATTATTTCCCTTGAATTTCATGTCTGAATTTTCAATATATCTTTGATTTTCTGATTTTTTTTCTTTTATCGATAAAAATAAAAATAAAAAATTAATATACAAATATACAAATCAAACACAAGAATATCCAATTATAAAAAAAATATTTTCATCCTCGGCAACGGCACCAAAAATTGATACGCACAAACACTCGTCATTAAAAATGCCGAGCCACAATTTTAAAAAATTAACCGGTCTCACTCACTAAAAAGATATAAAATCTAAGTAGAGTGGTAAGCACGGGTCGATCCCACGGGGAGGAAAGATTTCATTTCAAGTAAGTTGAAAAAATCTTATGTTTTGAAAAGTGAATTTTTGAGTTAGTTTAAACTAGGGAACAATGAATTGCACGAATTAAAACTAGAAATAAATATAACTAAAGAATATGAGAGGGTTGAAAAAAGAATTTGAAAAAAAGATGGAAAAGAGGAAAATAATTGCACAAAATTCATTCTTATTACTAACGAAGATTACAACATCTTATGAAAACTAAAAATACAACATGATTAATACTAAGGGAAAAATAGAAAGAAATGAAGCCAAGATGAAGAATGGCGCCGTCGTTTCCGTGCCGAGTCTTTGAAGAGGTCGCCCCGTTGTGGAAGTAGACGCCGCCTTTAGAACACCGGAGGAAGAAGATCCGTCTTAGGGATGTGTGAAGAATATGGAGAGGGGGAGATAGATGGAAGAAAAACAAAGGGAAAATTAAACTAAAACTATAGAGAGTTAAGAAGAAAAATAACTTTAAATCTGAGAAGAATTAGAAGAAGTGGAAGAAACAAAAGTTGAAAATCAAGAAAAGAGGAAGAAGTTCTATGAAGAGTGCAGAAGGAGAAGACATGAGGAAGAGGGTGAGAATTTGGGAAGAAAAGAAGTGTGCTGCGTAGGTGAATAGTAAAATGCCAAAAAATTAAACTCTGAAATATAGATTATAACTTAAAACTGGGAAGGAATTAGAGGAAATGGTAGAAAAAGAAAATGAAGATCTAAGAGAGAAGAATAACTTTCGTGAAGAAACTTAGGTGAAAAGAGGAGTGGAAGAGCATGAAAATGGAGGAAGAAGAAAGTTTAGAACTTTGTATGAACAGTAAAATGTCAAGATAGAATTTAAAAAATATGCAGTAACTTGAAAACGAAGAGGAATTAAAGGAAGTGGTAGAAAGAGAAAATAAAAAACACTTAAATATGAATATGTTTGCAGAAGAAAAAAAATCGAAATGAAGAACACAAATGTATGTAAAGGAGCTATGAAAGGTTAGAATAGATAAGATTTCAACAACATTAATAACAATACACTACTAATAATCACAAAACCCACAAATCAAAACTCTCCAAAAACTCTCCTACGTAACTCTCCAAAGGCCAAAAAAAACTCTCCCCCTCATCACAATAGGAGCCCATTTTATAGGGCCTAATTAATCCCATTCTCAATTTGAACATCCAAGATGCCTTTTTTGAAAATCCAAACTTCTTTCTCTCTTTTCTCCTCTTTCTCCACGTGAAGAAGCCGCCATGGCTGACCCGCTGCTTGGCCGCCTGTCACGCCCGCTAATCTCGCATCGGCCGCGTGAAGAAGTTGCCGATGAAGCCACCCACTGAAGCCACGCCGCCCTTCGCAGCATCGTCGCCTGCGCCTTGCGCTGCCGACGTCGACTGTCGAAGACCGCCATGGCCACGCGTTCGCGTGCGCCCACGTGAAGCGCGCCGAAGCCAGCTGCCACGTGAAGACCCTGCTGCACCTGCCGACCGCGTGAAGCCGCCGAAGCCACGTCGCAGCCTCCACCTCATCGCCCTTGCGACTTGCGAAGGCCGCCCAGCGTGAAGCCTTGGCCCCCCAGCGCCTTCTATTGCCTGCTGCCATATGCATGCAATGAGTAATGGTATATATATATATATATATATTGAAAGCCATCTGTTTCTCTCTTTTTTTCTTTTTTTTAAAACAAGCCCATGGGCCTTTAGCCTATTTGTACTTTTTCTTTTCTTTTCTTTTAGTAATGGACTTTGGCACATTATTGTGCAGACTCACGGAGTTATTGCCATCGTCCTCTTCGTGCCTACAAAATAAGCAAAGTTATTTATTAAAATTACTTAATTCCATCAAACTAATTATTTTAATCTAGATTGGAATTAAGTGTGATAAGTACATAGTGATGTATATTAAAGCTCATAAAAGTGTGTTATAACATTAATTAACATGAAAAAATGCATACTTATCATATGTCACCTTAGCAAACGGCTAAGATGAGATTGAAAGTAATCAATCAAACACAGAATTATTTGTTTCTATGTAGCCTAAGATAGTCGAGTCCATCTACACCATGTGGGAGTGGAGTGCTTGAGGGAGTGATTAGTTGAGATTTGTATGATGTTTGAGAGTGAGATGTCCGGATTGGAGCTCCACCATAGCATGCATATCATACTATATGTGTTATTCATTGACTATTGATGGAGTGACAAAATGGATCCTTACTTCGTCACTGTTTGAGCCTATTGAGTCTAATTATTCACTATTTGTACCCTTTGGGACTATGCACTGTGCCATGAAGCTAATGCGAGGTGTTACTACTTTTGCATGTTTTTCAAGGGGCATGACTCATGTGATCTAAAGGAGCATGTCTAGAAAAGTAGTCAAGTGTCAGTGAACTAGCATGTGTGGCGTAGGAAAAGTCATACTTGTTTCACATCCATGTTTTGTGTCGCATTGTCATTGCAGTTTCATTGGGAAGAGTCAGATGTAATCATGAGCATAAATACATAGTTTGAGAAGCCAAGGTGTAGACCTATATTTTTATTGAGGGATCAGATAAACTTGACATAGTGTGAACATATGGTTTGGGGTGTAAGGCGAGATATAAAGTTGTAGTGTTATAGTAGTATAGTAGTGACCTAATATAACACTCCCCACTTATAACCTTCTCGTCTGGTCTCACATTCCATTTCCCGTATGAAAGGAAGAGTAAGATGAGATATTTGTGAGAGACTGATGATACCCAATGTGTCTAAGTGAAAGATAGTGACATATGGTCATCCATAATAGATAGAGTCCTAAGAGCCCAAGAAGTTGGACTCTTGTCCCTTTGGAATTAAGATTCTAAGACCCAAGGGGTCATATAAATATGAAGCCCTAGGAGACTCAAGAGCTAAGTTGAACTGTGATGTCTCTCTCCTCTCTCCCTTCTTCTCTTTTCTCTCTCCTTAGGATTACCACTAGCGGCCCTTAGGTTTGGCGTGTGGAACTCCGTGGGAGACTCTGGTAGTCTTCCCACTTCGACAGGGAGATCTACTACGTGCTCATAAGGATAATCTTCTTCAAAATCTTGTGAGACTAGTGGATCCGTTCTCCCACTTCTGTTAAAGGTACATGGCCTAATCTTCAATACTAACAATATTCATCAACAAGGTAATGATCAACCATTTCAGAGCATGTGAACTTGGTTATAGCTTGGATCAAATAGCGCATAAAAGCGTTTAGAATAATTGTATGTGACTCTTTGTTGTTACCTTCCATGCAGTTCTAAAATAGGCTAAAAAAGATCTGGCAGAATAAAATACTAAGGATTTGTTTGGCAAATTCCTTAATTGGAACTTGGAAGTTTGGTTTCACTTCTATGTTCAACGTGAAAAATCGTCATAGAGAATAAGTATAGCTTATTTTAGATAATTATTTTAATTAAATATTTCTCATGTCCTCCCTTCTTTCTTCTTGATCTAAACTCTAATTTAATTATGAAAATATATGAAAATACTTTTTAAGGTCAAATGTGGTACCTTCAAAATAACTAAATCGAAAACCTCTATGAACCCAAAAGTATTTTTAATTATCAAAATCATGTAGAGTATGCCACGATGTATCCATATCGAAGCACCATTGATAAGGTTGTCAATGGGCTAGATCGGATTGCAGGCTTTCGGTCCAACTTGATCATGGGCAGACATTTTGATTACGCAGACCAAAAGTAGGCTGAACTATTAGGCCTACTTTTGACTCATGAGCTCAAAATGCCTGCCCATCCTCGGACCCGCAAGTTTGTTGGTCGACTTGATCCAATGATGACTCTACATCTCTCCCATAATGTGAGTTTTGATCAAATCTTAGACATGCTTCCCCAGGTTGGCCCATTGGTCTTAGACGGACTTGCTCTATCTTGACCCATTGACAATCCACAAATATGGACTACAAAATAGAATAATTTTCATAATACATGTTGGATCAGGTCAGGCTAATTCACGGCTAGACGCAGGCAGGACCAGATCTAAATAATGTAATACTGATCTTAATCGTACCAAAATCAAGCCAAGCACGACCAGACCTATTGACAGCCCCATGGTCCATGGTACGTCCATGCATGATGCTGTAGTTGTTGAGTATCATAGTTGTGTATGCCTATTTCTGATGCGGGACGGATGATGACCGGGCTAAGACGTACGATGGACTCGAAGTGCGGCCAGCACTAACACGCTAAAGGCAAGCAGAGCGGCTGACCACCGTGGTATTCTCCGGGTGGAGACGATCGTCCCTTGCGAGGGAAACGTGGGGATCGCAGCGGTTAAGGAACCATTGTCGCCTTGGGTGGTGCAGTCCGAGCTCGGTGCTCGACTGGAGCTAAGGAACGGACGCTCACAACTCACAATCGCGGTGATTTGCAGCTAGCTAACGGCCCTAATCTCACAAACGCAGCATGATAGATAATATGCTAAATCAGCAAGTGAGAAAGGAATCGAAGCGCGTACCTCCACGCCCCGAGTCCAAACAACCCAATACACACAAGTGTTCAGTTTACAATTTCAGAACTTAATGTCCACTCCACACAGGGAGGTATAGGGTTACAATGGCCAAATTTGGGGTTGCTGAACCCGGGTTGACGGGCCACACTCGCAGGAGGTGAGGAACGCGAGTCGGAGCCGCTCGGGTACGCCGATGGGAAGCCGACCCGATTCTGTCCACGCTGGTCACCCTGCGTAGAGAACTTACGGAGGACGGTACAGCCAGATCCGATGCCCGATCGAAGCACCGTTTGTTGGAGAACGATGGCGACTAGATGTAGTTCGTCCACTCCAAAGGGCGTGATCAGATCCTTTCAGATCTGGGCGCAGCAGCGACTTGATTCAGCTTCTAGTTCTGTGCTAACAGAACTGCACAGAGACACGAGTAATTAATGGAAAATTAGTTGCTGATGTCGGATCGAGGCTCCGTTTATGGGAGATCGTTGGCGACGTCTAGAGGAAGACGTGGTTCAAAGGGCTCGCTCAGATCTCCAACAGAAGAGGCGGGACAGACTCTGAAAGTCGGATCTGGATCTGAGCCGGGTCTGCTCAGGTCAGCTCGCGCGATCCCACGAGAATCGACGCCACGAACAGCACGGATCTCAGATCGAGACGAGACCAGTGGCAACGCGAAGAGGACTCAAAATCCTTCAAACACTCCGAAAATCAGCTCCATAAGACGTGAGAGGCGATCTGGCGAAATTAATAAGCAGGAAACTTCAGATCTGGGCAGCTGGTTGGGGCAGATCCGCGCGCCGTCACGAGAAAAATCACCACCGGCGATCCCGAACTTCGATCCATGCGAAACCACCTCTCAATTCTTCCTAACTCGTAGAGGTATTAAGGATAATTTTGGTGGAAGCAGATGGTAAGGGGATGGAGGAGATACGAGGGCGAGTCACACGCCCTACTTCTGTCCCGTCACAGGACTGAACAAGGGCTTCACACCCAAGAAGGAAAGAAGAGAATCACTCTCTTAATGCAAATCTCACTCAACAAAATTTCATTAACTTCAACTTAACACTATACATGCCTTTAAATAGGGGTTTGGGCAAGGGGAGGGGGTTGGGAGCTGCGTTGGATTCATGGGGGAGGGAAGGGGTGCGCATATGGACCGGGGGGGAGGAAGCTTCCTCCCTTTGAATATTCAAAGGGGAGGAGACAAGGTGGGAAGGTGCCTGCCTACCCTTGACCAAGGAGAAAGGTGTGCACCCTTCCACTAGCCACCAGCCATCAACCCCTTAATCCCCTTTCACACATAGCACACAACCCCCTAGACTTGTTCATATTAACCCCTTTTCACACATGTCCCTTCTAGAAGCCCACAATCCCATTCTCCTTTCACACTAGACCATGGGCTTGGCCCATTTTAAAGGCCCACACTAGACTATGGGCTTGGACCATTTAAAGGTCCATTAGACAAGCCCACTAACTCTAGACCAATAACTCTAGACTATTACAAGATCATAGGCCCATTAGTCTTTTACATACTATTACAACCCAATAAGGATCTATAAGCTCCAAATAGGGCCCAACAAGGCCAAATAAATGGGAAATGAAGGTGAAGGCTTCGGACGATACGTCCACGTCCTCCGCGAGATATCTGGGTCCCGCCATGTCCTCGTCCACCGGTGTGTATAGTGGCGTGTGTCCGCACCAATTTCTTTACGACAACCAACTATAGGGATAAAAAGGACCAGGTAGGGATACTCTCAACTGTGCGCTGAATTGACCATTCATGAACACTCAGTAACTCGTGAAATGACCAGATGACGCCATCACAATGGACCCAAGTTTTCGAGTAAGAAACCGGTGACATTTGATATTTCTTTACTGTTGTTCCATTTGATCACAACCAAAAAGAAAAGTTTTATGGTTAAGGAAGAATGTCACAAACCCTCTCCCTCTTATGGTCCACAACACGTTCATCGTTTCAAAAAGACCTTCTTAAATTTTTTGGGGGCCTTTTGCTAGTAAAACTCTCTCTTATAGTCCACAAACTCGTCCTTGGGTTCCAATGGGCATAACACATGGCAGATTGTGCCCGTGGTGACGAAAACAAGCATCTTCATATGCCTTCCATAAGACTTCATATCATGCCCTTTCATAATGTTGAAAATTGTATTACTGATATGCAATCCTCATGGCTATGTTTTGTCGTAGGGGAAGGAAGAAACGAAAAACAAGAAGAGAGAAGAGGGGATGGGTCGAGATCTTTTAAACCCCAAGATTTTTTTTTTGTGGGTTTGGTAACAAAGTACGTATATAATAAGATATGGAAGAAGATATGATCTAAATTCTACTCGAATGAAAATAAAAGTTAAATCTATATTTTACCAAGTTGTACGAAAATTATAGATTCGATTTTTTATCCACGTTAGAACGATCAAGCATCTATAATACTTCACTTTCTTATTTTTACTTTTTGTTCAATTCTCATCCAAAGTACCACAATGCCCTTGTTAACAATGTGGATTATTACTAAAAAAATAAAAACTCCAACTTCGAATTCAATTATTAAAACTTGGTGGACATAGTAATTGGAAACTATATGAATCAAGAAGATGGAAGAATGAATCGAGAGATGACATATAAAGATGCGGTTGATGCGGCCAAAAAGCTTGTTAATAAGGAAAGAAGTCAATAACCTCAACTCAAGATAGAATTTTGAAGAGAAGATTTAGTTGAAGAAGTTACTTAATATTTTGTGTTTTTTGGATAATAATATTTTGTGTTGATGTTATATATAATTGGCACAAGCCGATTAGGATAGTCACGTCCTATGGATAATGACATCGGACAAGTCACCTTCCACCGAGGAGTTAACAGTGACCCACAATACATAAAAAGGGGTGGTTGATGAATGGGATGGGCCATAAAATTGAGGGCAATCTTTAAAGTGAGGACCAGAGTTGAGCTTTAAAGGGAGGGCTGATATGGACCATAGGAAAAAAATGTGACGCATCATTGAGCTATCAAATTAAAACAATAATATTGTATATAAGCTGGAAGGAATCTTAAACCTCTTTTTAACGGCTCTTTCTTGTGCTGTAATTGTTGTGATCTAATTTTTAAATCTTTAATATTTTAATTTATAATTATTTTAAAATAAAAAATTAGAATAAAAATATGATATTTTTGACAATATATAGTTAATAAAAATCTCAAGATAAAATGTTACCGGTGTTCCACAAATAAAAAAGAATCAGATTGTGGAAGAATGGATCTATAAAAGGACATGTCACATATTTTTTAATTAGTGGGAAAAACTTTAAATACTTAAAAAAGTAACATTAATATTAGAATTACATTTGAAAAAGTATATCCACACGTCTCTGCTCAGATTGTTCCCACTATCCATCTCAAAGTTATCATTAAAATCTAAAAATAGCATTATTACTAAACTTTAAAATATCATCAACTAAAAATCATAAGATAGTTGTGATTCTAGTGTCCAAGCATTTTGGGGAAAAAAATAAGTTTTGTGTTTTTTGTGTGTTAATTATGAGAATAATTCTTTTATTTGAATAATTACAAAATTATCATCCTTAGATATCTATTATTATAACTACTTCTTTTGTATAAAAATTGGTATAAAATTACCCCTCAGGATAGTTGACATTAACATCTTTAATTGTGATCCATGACATAAAATTCTGATAAATTATCTTTATAAAAAGAGTTATTTTGATCTGACATATCTTGACCAGAAGAGATAAAGAGATAGATATGAAGAGAGAGATATATATATAGAGAGAGAATCTTAGCATAGATTAGAGAATTTTGATTATTTTCAAATTTAGTTAAAAATAAAGCAGTGATAGACGAGAGGTTTTAACTGAATAATGAAGGTGACGATAAGAATATTTTTGCAAATGTTATAATATAATATGGCTGTTTATAATAATAACTATCTAAAAATAGAAATTTTACAATTGTTCAAATAAAGACGGCTGTTTCTTTCAATTAATCCATAAGAATGACTATTTAAGGATGCCACTTCTACAATTATTTAAATGAGAGAGTTATTTTTACCATTAATCCATTTCTTTATATTTTTAGAACGAACGGGTTCTCTATTCTCGTACATTGAACCCGGTCGAGAAACAGAAAATGACGTGCCGATGTAACCAACTCGGGGCCAATGCGGTAACATCCTGCCCCACAATCTCCGCGACGTGGCGGTGCTGCCCCCCTCCACGTCGGCAAAACGCCAAATTCGGTGGCCCCCAACTATAGAAGATAAAAGTACGAACTCATCCGCCGCCGCCTTTGTCCTCAACTCGTCATATTTTTCCTACGCTTTTGAAGCACAAAAGATGGAGTAGAAAGCGAACCCTAGCCGACATTTCTCTTCTGTTCTCCCTTCCCCGACCATGGCTGCCGAGGTGCTCCGACCCCGCCACTGCCTCGAGAGCCGCCTCCCCTTCTCTCCTCATGCTTCCCCCTCTCCGGCGAAGTCCGGCCATTGGAGCACTAGTGGCAGCTATCCCTCCTGCTCGTCTCCCCCTCCCCCATCCAAGCCCTCCCGCGGCAACCGCAGGAACGGGCGTAGAAATCGTCCCGCTCCGTCCCCGACCGATCTCCCCGGCGGATGCACTGAGCCCCGGCGCAGGATGGTGCCGAAGTTCCCCGTGAAGAAACTCGTCATAGAGGAGGTCAGCTTACTGAGGCGTGGCGGGGTGGTGAAGGCTCCGCCGGCGGCGGAGGGTTTCCGGGAGGAGGCGGCGGCGGGGGGAGGTGCTGATATGGCTCTATGCTCCACCGACAGGTTAGGTCCCGAGCCGGAGATCCTGCCGAAGCAGACGCTGCTCGTGGGTAGGGAGCCCTCCCTCTACTACGCCGGCTTGGGCTTCGTCGCCTCTCCGTCTCCGAGCTCTCTACCATCTCCCACGTCCTTCTTCGCGAAGAAAGATGGGGGGAGCAAGATGGATCTGGCCACCAAGGGACTGCGGTACTTGCTTCGGCTCGATCTTCCTTGACATGTTCAGCGGATCAGGTGTTCGGGGTAGTCTCGGTTTCGTCTGATAGAGAAGTGCAGTGTCGCTGCGACCTGTGGAAGGAAAATCTGGTGTTTACATCTTGTCCCCTGTTCCTGAATCTTCCTCTATTTGTTAACGAAGGGAAGATTGGGAAGTTGGAGACCGATTCCAAGCGTTGGCTGCCTTTGTTCAGATTGATCCGTGGGAAAATGTAGCCCTTTCTGTATAGCTTTAGATCGATAGGTGTACATGTAGGGATATAGTATGATGTTGCATCCACTATTTAGTTCTAGACTTCTACTAGTCTGTATCTTCTTCCTGGGTAGTTTGGATAGATGGGTAATGTTTGGTTGTCTTCAGTTGTTACTACCAATATTCCAACACAGTGTTATTCCATTTAATGATTCAATGGCAGGATTGATGTTCTTGTTTCTTATATCTCTTCTTTCTAAAGGTGTGCCGGCTTGGTGTTGTTCAAATGTTACTCCATCACTCCAATCACACGTCTTGTCGTTGGAACCATATGGAACTTGCTGTTGGAAAGTCTCATCTGTGGTGTATATTAAATGTTACTCCTTCACCCCAAGCACACGCCTTGTTGTTGGAACCATATGGAAGTATGGAACTTTCTGTCCAAAACCCTCATCTGTGGTCGATGTATGGGCTTGTTATATTTGAATTGTTGGCCAGCTGGCACGAGGCATTTGTTGTGGAACGCTCCTGATTTATTTCGATTGGCAGGTGTGACTTTCAAGAGGTTTTGGTGAGAAGGATTTACATAAACAAATTGCCTGAGTTTTTCTATCTCTAATGTTTCTTCCAATTTTCAAATGATCACTGCGTGTCGTTGTGGCTTCCTAACTGCATCTTGCTATTATATTTCTACGTAGTGGGTGGCTACGAAGGCCTTTTCGACAATGATATATGCAATACACAGTTGAATTGCTGTTGGAGAGAAAAGCTTCTGTCTCTATATTAATTTTTGCACTGTAGTCACACAAAATGGGCAGAACGGGTGACCTATTTGGCGCTTTGTCATCTTTTCACCAGCCATCTGGTGCAAGGTGCCATTACTTAGATAAAAGGTGAGGGAAACAATTCGGTGCGAAGGATAGGAAAAACTTCACTGTAAAACGAGAAGAAATGGGAAACCATGTGAGATGTTTATCTGTTTACCAGATCTGATTGATGTCTATATTTGTGCAACTGCAGAAGGGTGATACTAGGAAATGCTTGCTTCTGCATATTCCCTGCAGAAGATACTCTACTTAATCAAAGGTAAGTTGTGAAAAAGGAATTCTTTTTTCTGTTACGCAATTGAGAAATAGAACTATTCCTCTTATATGTAAACACCATGATACATGAAGCACAATTTCTGGGGAATGTAATGTGGCAAGTATTTGCTTTATGCCTATAACTTATACCCTGACATCTTTAGCTTGCGAAGTTTACTTGTACTTTTCGCCACATGAAAATTTTATTTTCGAACAGTTGGAAGGCTTGGTTTACCCAGGAAAGCTTTTACTCGAAGCTTTCGCTTTCCTCATTTGCAATTGTTGAAGCCGTGTCGTAGTATCAGTATTGCGTAACAGAGTATTGGCTTGAGATTAATTAGTGCTGCATGAGTCATGAGGGCATCCATGATTATGTACAGGATCTGCATGGGAAGTTGATTCTTTTTTTGATGCAACAATGATGGTACGTATACCACATGAAATTATGGCCATTCAACTGTTGCTGAACCGATATTTCATCATTCATTCATATTTGTAGCTTGCTCAGGTGAAACTATTGGGCAAGTTTGCTAACCGAGCACGGTTAGCGGCTTCTGTGTGAGGGGGAGGCGGGTCCCGCCGCGTCTTTCTCTCTCGTCGGTTAGCGGAATCGCCCGACAACTCTGTTGTCAAAGTGGCCCTAAGAGGTTGGCGAAGATTCAAGAGAGTCATTCTGTAATGGGAATGTATCCACGGGAATGCTAGGAAGCAGTCTAAGATGGAGGATGTCAGCAAAATTTCTCTGGTGTTGCATATGTACATCAACACCCTACAACCCAATTTTGTCACCGTCATACCCGAAGGTGACCCTTGTCCACCTTTATCCATTTGTGTTGCATATGGTACCTTTGGAAATAGGACTTCAAACCCTAGGAACCCATTCAAGTATTCGACCCAGTTCTCTTATTATAATGAGTGTCTAGCAGTTTTGAAGTTTGCCTCATTTCAGACTGTGCGGCAGACTTGTGACAGCCAATGCTTGGATATGTGATTTTTACTCATCCCTTGATCTGATCGTCCTAACATTTCAATATGTCGCTATAGACCTGTCCTAGATTCATTCATATACTTTGATCCAATTGCTGGATCTTTCAATATTGATCTGTTATTTCGGCAATATGATTGAGAATTTGTGTTCGTGACGATGGCTTAATTCGGGAACTCGGGTTATTGGATACTTGGCTAACTGTTCAATCATGAATTTGGTTCTCAACGTGCTGTAGAAGCATATGTAATTTTGGTAGAATTTTTGGGGCATGTTTAGTGTCGAATTCCACGTGATTTCTTACTGTTATGGACAGGTTTGTGTGACTGCTATGTTTTGCCCCATGATAGTGGGCTAATTAAGTAATTTCCTTAATTTGTATAGTTAACTACTGAACATGTGAGAATTTCCTGGTTAACAGTTATCATGTGTAGGAAGCTTCGGTAATTAATTTGTATAGTTAACTAGTGAAGTGGCATAGTGCGGCAGAATTGAAGCGAGCGGGTTAAAATCTAGTGTCTGCAAGAATAATATTTATATCATGTGAGAGGTGGATATTTGTATATGAACTTGTTCACAGCAATATACTCCATTCGATAATTAATTGAGTTACACAATTATTCCAATTGTTATTTGCTATTGAACTGTGTGCTGTAGGGAGAGCCAAGAAAACAGGCAGACTGCCACTTGCATGCTTCGGCCCGTCTGCCAATTGGTGGAACGTGTCTCCAGCAGATGAAGCCGGCCCGAGCCCCTCTCCCGTACGCACACCGACGGAGTAGAAACGACATGGAGGGATAGTTGTAGAGATGCTGGGATTATTATAAACTAAAACCGAGGAGAACAAAGAATATGCCGAGGGCGTGGCACCAAGGTAGGGTTGTCAATGGGCCGGGCTCGGGTCGGGCTTAGGTCGGCCCGACTCGGGCCCGACTTCTCAACATTAAGACCCGAGCTCGGCCCGGGCCCGACTTATGTCGGGCCGGGCCGAGTCGAGTCCGACATTATGTAAAAATTTCAAAGCTCGACTAAGGCCCGATCCGGCCCGACAACTTAAATAAAATAATAAAAATAATAATATAAAACATATAATCTCACTAAATTATTAAAAATTTGATATTAATTACATAATTTGTGTAAAAAGAGAGTTTTAAAATTTATCATTAAGTAAAATAACATAATTTTAACTAAATAATTTTTAAATTTTGACGCGGGAATAAAAAAAAAGAACGGACCGGGCCGGCCCGTGGGCCAAACTTAAAACCCGAGCCCGGTCCGCGGGTCAAGTCGGGCCGGACTTTTAGGCCTGACTAAAAGTTCGCGGGTCGAAAATGACTTTGCGACCCGACCTAAAATCGAGTCAAGTCCACGGACCTATCGAGCCGGATCGATCCACTGACAGCCCTACACCAAGGCCATATTGCCTCCTGGCAAACGCAGGTACAGCCAGTTGTCCTTTCTTATCCCGCTATGTCTGGATTAGGGCTGACAGGAGGAGGGGGAAAGAGATGGGTGCAGCTCTGAAAAAACTTTAGGCGCGTTTGGAATTGTTCTGGTATTTATATAGTGTTTTCTTCGCGATTTATTTTCTTCTAAAAACTGATTCCGAATATTTTTTTTTTTTTGAAGATTTTAGACATCACTATTTTTTTTCTTTTTATCTCCCTTCTCCTTCAATAACGTATTTATTTTGTCAAAAATTGAGGCGACAAAACCACCTTTGAAAACACTTTTGAAGGGTGATTAATTAGGATCCCCCTCATAAATATTTTCAAACACCAAAAGCTTAATTTTAATCTTATCCAGCTATCAGATATTATATCCCCATCTCCTCCCTAGGTCAGTGCATATCCGGAGTCCGGAGACACCTTTATTTCTCATGTGCAGCTGACAGATTTCGTACGATTTTTTGTTTTACATAAGTTACCTGTCCCATGGACCCCCTCCCCACTTCGCAATTTGGAAAGTTTCAAAAAGACTAACGAGCCCTTGTGACTATAATACTCTAGAAGTGCTCCGTGGTCATCAACTAGCCAGCTATATATATATTCGTGTGATCATGCTAAATACCCCACCTTCTCAACTTTGCAGTTCTGAGGCTAACTGGAGAATTATGATTATGTGCTGATTTCATGGAGAAAAGTTTTAAAGATGTTAACTGGAGAAAACTTCACTTATTATAAACATATACTGTATTCATGTACAATTTCCAACGTCGTATTATTATAACAAAGATTTTATAAACTGATCACTGAATTTCTCGAATCAGATCGTACCAATTACATTATTATAACAAAGATTTTATAAACTGATCACTGAATTTCTCGAATCAGATCGTACCAATTACAGATAGATATAATAGATCAGTGATATACAACTGATACGTTTTATATATTTTATTTTAAATATAAAAATTTTTATTAGATAAGTTGATTAAGTGATTTACTGTTCGAACAATGCGAGGTTATATCCAACGATAGATTTCACTTCTTCCCTAAGTTGATCTGTGAAATTATTTCGTTGGTTAGTGAGCGATTCTGAGTTCAAACCTCACGAACGCTATATTGCTATACTTTTGTCTCTTTATTCTTCTTCTAAATTAATATCAAAAATAATGAAACTCGTGATATTCAAACCGTTAACCTCCGTCCCAATTAAGAGAGATTTTAACCAACTAAATCATAAATACATATTTAACATTTTTTATTATAATAATATTTATAAAATAATAGAATTGTATTAATATTATATATTACGGTACACTATCATACCGTATACAAAAAAATTCGAAACCTTGATTATAACACACTATTAATCATGCACTACGAGGAAGAAGCGAGGATAACATCCTCTGGGCATCGAAAACATGTACACGTTGTTTATACAAATGAGTGAAAAGAAGAATAACGTATATGAGGCTTGCAGAACCTATGTTCAACAGAAGAGTAGTCGGTCGCGAGGCTCCCGACGAACATTAATCATCTGCCGGTCCAGCAAGAACGTACCTGATACAGCAAGAGAGGTAGCAGCTACAACACAAACGAACGAAAGATAGAATTGGAGATTGCTAGAGAGAACATATATATATATATATATATATATATATATATATATATATATATATATATACGTTCAACAAACAATAAAAGCATCACCACGGTGCTACGTACCACGTACGCACGAATAAAGCTCATCAAACGTCTTCCCCTACCCTTGAGACCCTACCAAGAGCAAGATAATTACAAGCTAGCTAGATGCGAAGAGAGCTAGCTATGTACATACCAGGCTACGTACGCAATGCTGCTGAAGCACTCCACCTGCAGCATCTATCCTTAATTTGGTGTGCATGGGAATGTGCACATCCCATGTACATGTATGAACAGCATAGCAAAGAAAGCCGGGTATACATATGTACTCTTATAATTCCAAGGTTAGAAGAAGCCAAACTGTGACAAGACCACAGTACGTGGACCTCCCGTAGCAGTACGTCTCCGCTTCCACCGTTCAAACTGTGGCAACACGGCTGCGCTTTGCATTACGTACGTGCGTAGACCAAAACGAAGGCGAACAAAAGGATACTCTTCCGGTGAACTTACCTTCGTCCATAGTTTCCATTTTCCAGCAGGCTCCTTCAAAGACCCATATCCACCCCCATCATCGAAGGACCTGAGGAGAGGAGGAGCCATTTAAGTTACATAACTGGCACGCCTTCAGTACTCTCTTGACCCTTGGCGTCTATATATAACCAATGCATGACGTCAAAACATTTGATCATAACCAAAGAGTACCCTTCTTGGGTTAATTAGATATCAAACATAAAGGAAATACGAAGATTCCAACACCAAGTGATTCCTCCTCTTCCCTTGAGCACCAGGAAGAAGGAAGAATATCTTTCCAGATGAGAGCGAAGTAGCGAGAGATCAGGGCTGGGCTCCAGACGCCGTACGCATGCAACATTGAGATCGATAACAAGAGAGGATTAGCTTCAGACGCACACAGCGTGGCACGATCACTAGCTACTAGGTGGGGGGAGGTCGTACCCCGCCATGCGCGTCTAATGCCATCCCCTCTACCCCCGTTCTTCTCCCCACCCTAGCTACATCAGCCTCTCTCTCTCTCTCTCTCTCTACCTCGTCCCCCCTTCTTCCTCCCCACACCCAAACTCTCCAGACGAAAGACCGGGTCAGAGGGGCAAGGGTTTCGCAGCTGCGCACAGGCCCCACTTATACACGCCGACCCCAAGCGGCCAAGGCCATCTTTCCAAATCCCCATCCTTGCCAACCCGGACGGTCCAATCCGAACACAGCGAATATATCGGGTCGTGGTGGTGGCATCTCCCGAAGCGTCGAGTCGGCTGACTTGCCACCCGGGTGACCACGTCGTCCACGTGTATGAATGCCGTTCCAGTGCTCTTGCTTAAGCGGCGGCCCGGCCGACAAGACAATTGGTATTACCGATTTGGTTGGGGGTTAACGGCCCCACTAGGCCCGTCGGCTCCGGAAAGGACAGATGTGGGCCGTGAGTTGCTGGGCCCCTCGTGATTGCGCGGGCTTGGGATCGCTCAGATGGTGCCACGTGGTGACAGCGGAGCTGTGATTTGCTGGGCCCCTCGTGATTCCGCGGGCTTGGGATAGCTCAGATGGTGCCACGTGGTGACAGCGGAGCTGTGAGACTGCTGAAGGAACTGGATGGATCTGGCCGTACCGTATTCGGCGGGAACACTTTCCAGAAGCGTTGGGGTGTGTTTCCAAGAGTCAAGAAAGGGTAGCACGCAAGAAGAAGCCTTCTGACCGGAATGACCAACGGGTCATCACTGTGCCCAAAGAAATCACTCTGCCCAGAGAAGGTGCGTAACATTTGCACCAGATTCGTGGTCTGCGACAAATTTGTAAAGTTTCTTTTTTAGGGATTTTTTATATATCATTTTATTAAATATATTTTTTATTCAAACGTATTATCATAAATATTTTTAAAATATAAATAATATCATGATTACGATATCGTCTTACTTTCCGTATGTTTAATCTAAGTTAAGTGTGAGTTAAAAAATAAAATATTTAATTTATTTTTAATGATACAAATAAAAAATAACTCTCATTGTCCCTCCCCTCTCTCTCTCTCTCTCTCTCTCGACTTTTTAGATATTTTATTATATCTAATGATGGTAGACGATATATTATATTCATCTTCTATTAATAACAATGAATTAAAAAGATATAATCATAATACTTCTCTCTAATGAAATATATTCGTGATAATATATTCAAGATATATTTGATAAAATTAAACTTTGGAAGATATATGCGTAAAAATCTCTTCTTTTTATTCGTCCAGTTGTGTTTGATAGGACATCGAGAACAAAATAACGATACGCCATATGTGCAACAGATAAAGAGCGATACCCTGTGTATACATAGCCCGACGTACCCTTGTTCTGTGTAGGTTCTGTGTAGATACTTGTGTTTACGGAGGAACAGAATCTCATATCGCCAGTGGTAGATACATCCCCACCACACCTGCTAAATCTTTTTACGATATTTGGAAAGCTCACCTTCCCCCGACCAAAATGACTGGAACTGACCTGACCGTCAAGATCACAATATTCATCAATAACATAGAGATGTGAAATGGAGGGCCAAAATGATTGCCGGCTTCAATGGTCGCCAAGTGTAATCGCATCAGACATATAATATCTTCGGGAAAGAGTGATTTCTTTGACTAAATCATTTATGTGAACCGGTTTGACCGGTTGCATGGGTGCCCATTGTGGGAAACCCACGTGGAAGGCCATGTGAGCCTCAACCTCTTTCTCCATCCTTCTCCACTCGTCTCCCTTCTTCTCCACACTTCCACCGCTGCCTCCTCTTACTTGTCCTCCGATTAAAATCACTCCCCTTCTCTTATATAAATGGTCCCCCCCCCCCCACGAAGAGGGGTCGGCATGGTGTGCTCAATGCTGATGTCATTGTGTCATGTTACTCCTCTTGAGGTTCGAGCACAAGGACGTTAGACGGTACGTCATGTCGGGGGGTTTGATTTGAGGTTGAGATGTTTTTAGACGAGAGTCTCGGTTGGCTCTGCTTGAATTCGTCTCGTGGGTTTGTCTCCGCTGGTCAAAATATGCGTGTGTGGGTCGACTCCTACTCGTATGACACTATATAAGTAGGAGGCGACTCCAATTGTTGACCTCTTAGATACGAAGATATGCACGTGTGTTACACTTTTCTAATACATGTGTATGTTCTACTTTTTCTACGAGACATGTCCTTCAATTCTGAATTTGTTATGTATACTGAGAGGTTATCCAACAGGATCGAATGGCCAAAAGTTTGAGCGGCTTTGACAACCGAGCAGATTTACTCTCGGGTGGGTCACCCTCGGTTGGCTTAATCTCACTCATGAGGACGAGTGAGATAACTCATGTTTCCTCTGTGAAGGGGTGATTAGGGTGACTTGATGGGGGGTTTATCAAATTGGGATCATGTCAAAATCGATAAAATCGGCGTGAAAATCGGCGGGTGCGCCACCCCCGCCCCGGCCGCTCGGTTATCAAACCGGGCCATAGAACTGTCTACAAAAATAATAGAAGATGAAAGATCAATTCCTACTTCTACTTGACCTGGATTTAATACAAAATGAAATTGACAATCTTACGTAGTGACAAACCCAGAAAATTTCTTCAAAAGAGTCGAGGTTCGATAATTAAGTGCAATGTAGAATATATTGAGTGCATAGATTTTTCAGAAAAGTTGACCATAGAATTTGTAGAGGGGATTTCCCACGTTCCCATAAAAGCCTAATAACACGGCTCAAACCAATAGACCCGAGGTCGGCCCATGAGACTACCCAGCTCATTCAAAGTGACTTAAGGCCTAGTAAGAGCCGTCGGGCCCGGCACAACCCACGTGCCAAATGTGTCCCTTTGTCAGGTGTCAGGTCAGGACGAGATCCCTGGATAAACGATATGAAACCTCCAAGTGTTAGCTCAGGAGTCCTCAAGAATTAACTCGGCCTCGAGCATTAGCTCATTCCCCAACCCTCGCTCTATCCCAAGCCATGAGAAGAGCACCCCTCTGACCGCCCATCTCGTTGCCAAGCATAGCTTGATCACGAGCAACCAAAATCACTGAGACGAGAGAGGGCCTTAGCTCAGTCTAAGTCTCATATCTAGGCATAGCCAAGTAGATAGCCTCCAAGCCTAGGCTGTCACAGTCCCAACACGAAGGCATTAACTAAAGCGATGCATAAGATGATGCAGAACCAGCGAGGCAGTTGCAAGAAGGCCACAAGATTTTGGAATCGAGCTTGTACGATCAAATATCTTTTGAAGGGTTACGAGATGTCGCATTGAAAGCAAGGGTCCTGAGAGAGACGTACCCCTCGAGAAGTATAGTCATCGCCCTACGTATCAACTCCCATGACACCCACGACCTGAAGCGCACGGGGATACGAACACCACACCAATGCCATCCATGTGGCCTTCATTATGTAAGCGACATACGGGTGGAGCGATTAGAAAACATAGCGAAAATTAAAAAAAAAAAACCCAGACATCGACAATAGACTGTTGCATAGGTTAATGGATCATTTACGGCTCACAAAACTAGGGTTTCATGCGTCATACTGAAAATGTGGATCGTCCATGGATCCGAGGCGCGCATGTGTCTGCCCTCTAGACGTATCCACACGACCTTTTCGTGAGCCAGATCTCTCCTTCACCATGAAGAACGCTTCACTATCTCTAGGTCCTTCTTCTTCTTCTCCGTAAGAGAGAAATAGGGAGAGAGAGGTGCCAAGATGGGGGGTGCGACCTCAGGATCCGTGCCCTAGAAGGGGACGACTTGAAGGAAGATAGGAGAGAGAGGGAGACGACTAGGGAGAGATTGTGATCGCTGAGAGTCCAATCTCTCAACCCACCCCCTATATTATAGTCATCCAACTTTTTTAGATAATTATGTAACTATTTTGATAATTATCTAATTGCTTGGATAAATCTAACTCCTAAAAAAATTACGTGCAATTTCGGTCCACTTATAACTATTTGTGTGTGACCCTCTAGGTCATATTATTGCACTGACAGCAAGCAATTAAATTATTAAATTTCTTTAACATTATTCATGTGAATAATTAAAGTCTTTAATTATTTTACATTTTGATTAAATTAATCATCACATGCTTGATTAATCTTGCTCACCGATCATGGCTAACGCTCAGCAACGGGCCATGACCCTCAGATAATAAAGGAATTCCAAATCCACTTAGAACCTTTCTATCATCATTTACCATGTAATTAAAATCATTCATTCACGCAATGTCCCGGATCAAAAAATGGAGTATGGTCAAACTGTAAATGATCCATAATTATTTGATCTAATAGTTTAGATCTTAAATGACCAAACCAAAACTCCTTTTTGATTTGCCGACGAACCCTGGCCAGTGATTTTTTCCAGATATGTGAGTGATCCCCTATTGACCACATGATTACCTTCATGTAAATCACACAACACCTAAGTATTTGGCTGTACAGACCCTCTAAGAGGATCCATAAACCAAATATCAAAGTATAATGCCCCTCACATAAGATATTTTTGGTGTCCCGGGTCCAAAGATCAATTACACCACTATGACATTGAATCTCATGACTTACAATTAGATATTATTGACCATTCAGGAGTTCAGAACGGATCAATTTAGTGAACGCATTCTCTAACGAGCACCTAAGCATACACATTAGTATCTTCACACAAGTAATTGTGAGATCAACCACCCTCATCATATAAGCATGTGCCATTGATGTCCCATCTCAATTATCATATGATTAGAAAGTTTTAGAACTATTGTTAAAAAAAGTATTATCTTACTATCATAATCTCATTATGATTAACACTCCATGACAGCAATTCAAAGACTTTATTAAGGCTTGTATCATCACATGAAATAACACGTCATAATGAATAAATTGTCATTAAAATAAATGAGAATTCAGATACAAATAAGCCATAAATTACCTTCTACTGCATACAAATATGTTTCACATCCCACCGAATATGGACCAAACCACTGGGTTACGAGGAGTCAAAGCGCCATTATCACCTACCCGCGTCAGCAGATCGGCATGCCTTTTCGATGTCGTGATATGCTCAGTATCCCATACCCATGCCGCTCCAGAAGGCGAGTTGCTCTGTGCAATCCTGTAAGTCTCCTCGACACTAGCACCCCAAACGTCTCTATAAAGAGGTCTCTGCGGCCTCCTTTAGGCATGCAAAATACCATACAATAAGTGGGATCCTACACCATGAAAACACCACAGAAAGAGGGTAGGAAGAAGAGAGCAGCATGTAGGAAAAAACCCCTCCTCATGAGGCCAACAAAGAGCAAAGCCACTCCGACGAAACTCCCTCTCCTCTCCTTCACCTCTGTCAGGCTACTCTGACAGGCCATGGGCACCCTCCACTTTTGAGAGTCCCTCCTCTCCTTCCACCAAAATGCCCACAGACTTGAGTGTCAGAGGGTTCTTTGGGGGCACCTCCACCCCGGTGAGAACTTTCCTTGAAGGAAAAAGTTTGGCGAGATCCTCTCAAAGGCCGGGCCACCTAGGAAGGCCCATTGAAGAAGTATAACGAGGTCCTCTCAAAAGCTTGGTTGAAAATTCTTACGTGGCACATCCTGAACGCACCAGATTCTTGGTTCTCGCTCGCCACCGTTGCCGAACGTCGCTGAAAGCGAAGTACCGTTGCCTCCAACTACCAGACAACAAAGCACCACCGTGGTTAGCCGACGATGACGGCTCCATCTCCCCCCTCAGATGCCCCCCGACACATGTCCAGCGCTTCCGGTAGGATCTCTCCTCCAAGGGGACCCACGCATCGAGGGAAGAGTCCCAACAACAGCCGATGGCCTCCCGGAGTTCTCTGTCACTCATCATAGTGAAAAATCTCCTTCCCTGGACCTCTAGATGGACCTTGGTGTCCCAGGCAACTAATGGCCAAGCTGCCGCCCCAGTCGCCCACGGGCTGTCTCGCCATCTGCCACCCAAGCTTCCGCACGACTAAGTATGGGCCTTCATGTCTTTTCTCTTGGGAGACCCACTAGCTAGTTGCCCAAGCTTCCGCCAACGGACCCCCAACGCGTTGTCTCCCTGCAGCGCCTGCTGGCCTCCACAATCTATCATCCAGGGCTACCTCGAGCCGTCGCTTTCGTTGCCTCGCGGCCTTCATCAAGAGTGATCACGTCTCCAGCTCGCCAACCCTGATGGTTCGCCCATGTCAAACAGCGTAAATTTGAAGTTCAACGGCCAGTCGACAGTGGCTCCACCCTCCCCTTTCTCAGGCTCTGTGCGAGAGCCTCTCTCCTTCCCTTCTCATGCTTTGCACCCTGGTCCACCTAGGCAATGCAATTTTCTCCAGTTGAAAAAATGAAAGTCTAAGGGTTGTAACACACGTGCATCCCCTTCTTTTGGTGTCAAGTCCCTTTGGCTGGGGCATGTGTGATCGTTTCCCTTCCCCCCTCAACATCGTTCTCCAAGCCATCCAAGAGTCCTAGGGGGGTGCGAGATCCAAGCAACTTCAGAACTGTTTAATAATTTAAAAGCCAAAGAAACACATACCCATTATTTGCTTTCAAATTTTTAATCACATCGATGTCAGCACCAGTGGAAAGTAAGGTGGGGGGAGCTCCCTACGGAAACTCCCCCCACCTCCCCTCCAAGTCGTTTCTCCCCTCCTCGTTTCTCCTCTGCCGATCACCCCCCCACCCCTCTCCCACTTCACCCTTCTCTCTTCCCCTCTCTAGTCGCTACGATCCCTTCCAACCACCTTTTCTTGCCACCTCCCCCCTACCCTCACTCGTGCACTCCCTCCGCTGTCTCCCCCAACCTCTCTCCCCCTCGTACCTCGCCACCCTTATGCCCATCCACCGTTGCCACCTCCTCCCGTCGATGACCTCGTGTGACCTAGGCTTTTGGCTTCCCTTCCTCTCCCCCACACCTCCTTTCATTTCCTCCTTTTTGTAAGGCACATATAACCCCACCTTCATACTATGAACCTTTACCTGCACTTCTTTGACTCTCCCCTTGCAACTTCATCTCTAATCGACTTTGATCTCTCCCCCGGTAACCTTCTTCAGGACGTTCGTATTAGATCCTTTCTCAAGCGAACAGTCGCTTATCACAGCTCTGTCGTATGTATTATGAGTTTGTCAAAGATGACGGTGACGTAGAAGATAATGTGGTTGTTCGGGTGTTTGTTGTTGGCTGTTGATGGGTCTTGTGCTCTAATTCTTCTTGCCCATGGAATGGCGTATCTTTCCAAGACCCCCTCTTCCTCTTTTCAGCCGATTGAAGTTATGCAGCGATCTATTCATAGATGAAACTCGCTCTCCTCAATGGTGGATTTGTATTCTCCAGTCTGGCCGTTCTTATTAGAGCCTAAAGGTAAACTTCCTCTTTTAATACTTGTTATATGTGGGTCTTGGGTCCCTTCATCTGTTGGCCTGGTATTGCTTTTTTCTTTTTGTGGTGATGGTTTGTATGTGTTACTAGTGCATGTAAACTCTTTTTCTGGATGAAATGAAAGCTTCTCTTATGTTCCAAAACAAAGTTTTTCTATGTATATAACATATTTTACATGTACATAAAATAAGATACAGCATTAGGTGACAGGTCAAGACAAATAAAACAACCAGAGAGCCCATGGCTCCCGTACCAGCACCTCCCTCTCTTCCAGAAGTTTCGGGTTCAAAGAAAACAACCAAAAGTCCTGCTTCTTTGTCACACGTACGTTCCGTACAGATCATGCCTTCTACTCCACGCGGAGGGGAGATATACTAGCAATGCCCATGTATCCCATTTGGCCACGTTCAAAGTAAATAAAGTTCTTCGTCACACCTATGTTCCAGGTAGAGCACACGTTCACATAACATGGAATACAAAGATGCAGGTGGTGCCAATGCTTGCCGTCTGATCATATATATCATGGAAAATCAGATGTACGTACTAGGAGTGTCAATGCATGCCATTCAGCCAAATCGAAGCATGTTTAAGTTCTACAACACACGAGTGTTACATGTAGAGTACGCATATTCTACACCACATATATGGGATGCATATATATAGGTGGTGCCAACGCTTGCAGTCTGATCAAATCATTAGATAGTGCTCACCAAATCCTCCCAGCCCTCGAATTCCAACCCAAAACAGTTCTAAACAGGAAAAACCAACTTCTTCGCCACACCTATATTCCGTATAGAGCACGCGTTCCACTCCACATGGAATGCATACACACAGATAGTGCCAACGCGTGCCATCCGAGGCTATCAAAGAAAATCTGGCATCTTCACCACACTTACGTCTCGTGAAGAGCACACATCCTACTCCACATGGATTAATGCAGATATAGAAACGATGCTGATGCGTGCCGTCAAAAGAGCACGCTCTTATCCTTCGCTCCTTCCCCACTTCACCGTCCCCTTGCGTTGAAGGCAGGTGCGAAGGGTGGGGATATATATATAGCTCGGGTGTCTTTTCTTACCCTTTTTTGAATAGACGTCGAATTAAAAAAACAGGTACAATCAAACTCTACCAACTGTCCACACTACACCCCTCGCACCACTCTCGAAATGGATATAGCATAGATAAAGATGCAATATCAAACTACAAGGTTTTAAAAGTTTTGTTCACAGAGATATCCTGTTTGTCTTGTTGTGAAGACTATCTCGTATATAAAAAATGGGCACAATCAACCCCACTTCTCTCTCTCTCTCTCTCTCTCTCTCTCACACACACACACACAGCGCTACTCCCTCCACTTCCATTCCAGCTTCTTCCATGGAGAGGAGCGGCAGCAACCGGAGGAGGACCGTGGAAGGGGATGCCACCAATGTGGGTTCGGCTGCTTCTACGGCCCCCAGGAGGGATTGGAGGGCACGACTCCCACCTGGTGCTCGGGAGCGCATCATCAACAAAATGTGAGTTCCTTTCCGGCTCCTCTGTTAACGTTTCTCGTGTTGCATACGGTAGGCATGCATGTTCGACGTGTATTCCTTAATGTTCTCTATGATCGTCTCTCTCACGCTTGTCGTTTTTTTCTCTTTTTCGTGTAGTTCATACCAAAATTGGTCACAAATCATGCTGACGTGTCCAAGTTGGAATTTTGGGTCCCACGTTCTGGTGGTTATAAAAGTACGATATATATAGCCTAGCTAGTAACTGTTAAGAATGGGTATCTCTAGGAAAAGTCACAAGTCCTCGGACTTGTATCTGATGTCTCTTTGCATGGGTCTATGTAGACATCTTTCTGGCCATGCATGCATGCATGCGGCAAGAGGGTCGCAAGATCTGGTTGTCATCGACTCATGTCCCCGATGTCTGAGATTTTTAATACACACCCCTCTAAATATCAATTTTGTCAAATATATCTCTCATTTAGACTTGCTATCGTGAATATCTTTCATTTAGCCCTAAATATTAGGATTATACATTTCAGAATTTACTGCCGTCGATGAAAAATGAATATTCTGTGAAATATGTCATTTACCGTCGTTAAGTATGAAATACTTAAAATATCTCTATTGAGAGAGAGAGAGAGAGAGAGAGAGAGAACTGCTCTCTGCTGCCCCCCTCCCTAGCCATCTCCCTCCCCTCTCCCCCCACCTCACCGCCGGTGCCCCCTCCCACACTGCCTCCCTCCCTCTCCCCCCACCTCATCGACGACGCCCCTCCCCCTCTCCCCCCACCTCACCACTGGTGCCCCCTCCACCTCATCATCAGCGCCCTCCCCCTCTCCCCCCACCTCACTGCCGGCTCCTTACAGAGGCCCCCACCTCATCGCCAGTGTCCCTCCCCCTCTCTCCCAACCTGATCGTCGGTGCCCCCTCCCCTCTGCCTCCCTCCCTATCCCCCCACCTCACCGCCGGCGCCCCTCTACGCCCACCTCACCGCTGGTGCCCCCTCCCCCGCTGTTTCCCCCTGCTAGCATCCCCTCCTCCGCTGTCCCCCTCCCTCTCCCCCCACCTCACCGCCGGCACCCCCTCTACCGTCCTCCCTGGTGCTCCACCCCCACCCCTCACCATCGGCTCCTCATAGAAGCCCCCCCTCCCTGCCATCCCCCCACAAACTCCCCCTCCGACGAAACCCCCATTCCCTGCTCATAGGAACCCCCCTCCTTGCACATACCCTGCCCCTCTTTGACGAACCCCCCTAAACCCCCCCTCCCCACAGCCCCTCACAAAGGCCCCCTCTCCCCATCGTCCCCGCGTAGAACTCCCCCCCCCCCACCGGCGAAACACCCCCACCCCCTCCATCTATCGATCGAATCCCCCCCCATCGCCACCTGCAGCTGCTGGACATTGACAAGGAGACACCAATGGACCCCCCTGCCTCTCAGCCTTCCCCTTTGGAGAGAGAGAGAGAGAGAGAGAGAGAGAGAGAGAGAGAGAGAGAGAGAGAGAGGGGATAACTAATCAAAGGTAAGTTAGTTATTCCACTCATTAAGTAGAGTTTAACCGGAGTGAAATTAACGGGGGTTACAATAAGGACATAAATTTAATATTTAAATTCATTTAGAGAATATTCGTAATAATAGATCTAAATGAGAGATATATTTGACCAAATCAATATTTGAAACTTCGGTAGGATACCGCATTCGACCCGGAGGGTCGAATGAGGCACCCGACCCCAGTTAAGCACCATGTGTGTGAGAGGAACGTGTGGAACTCACACGATTCTCTCTCACCGGGTAATGAAATCTCGCTATCCTAACCCAATAACAAAGTCAGATGTTTATGGTTTACATGTCCCCTGCAAGTGACCATTCACATCAAACATATCCATTAATTGTTGGAGAGCGTCAGCCTCATTGACCATCCTTGGAAGTCGGAACAGTCCTCGAATTTATTTATTTTTTCTTTACTCCAGCTTTAATTATGCTTGTCTTTACCGCTGGTTAGGTAATGCCTCTCGTCTTTGGACGCCAGCAATGTCGATGTGTATTTATGGCATGTAGTGCGTGCGTTCCGTGATGGAAATTGCTCACACACTCCAAATTTGCAGCGATTGCCCTTGATCTTGTTCTTCCTTGGGTTATCTTATTTCTTGGTTTACTATAGGAGTATAAATTTTTAAACTTGTTTCCCGAGCAAATAAATTTGGACAGTGGGACTTGGCCATCCTCGGGATGTTTTCAGCAATTCCAAGAACATAGAGCTGTTACAGCTAATTCAAAACCAAAAGTGCAACTTTCTAGGAATTGAACTGTACACGTCATTTTGTCATCATCGCATAGTGTCATGTTCCGCAGGCATGGCTCCCTCATACAAGGAGAAGTGCCCCAACATTTTGAGTGATGCAAGTGTTCATGATCCATGATTTATCATAATCATATCGTCCATTTTGATTTAGGACCCTCGTTAACTAAAATAATTGCTATCTAATCAATGAGAGCCTTTTTTCATTATAGTCCATCTCAAATAGAGGATGCTGATCTTGGAGAGGGTAATGCCAGAATTGATCCATCTCAAGTAGAGTGGGACTCGAGGAAGGGGAAAAGAGTACCAAGAGAAGCATCAACGCCAACATCCTGAGTCTAGGCGCGTTTGGAAAGAATGTAGGAGAGAGATTTTGAGCTCTCCAATCATTGGAATCTCTCCTTTTTCAAAAACTTTTCCAAATGTCCCAATGTCCCGTCAACTTTTATTTACGATGGATTTCGAGGTTTAGAGAGAGATAGGGAGAAAGAGAATAGAATTGAAAAAATCTCCAAAAACTATCTAAAATGTGCTTCTTCTCTCTCTAAGGGATTTTGAAAAAATCCTTCCACCCTACATCCTTTCCAAACGCGCCCTTAGATTTCAAGAAAGTTACGAGGATGATGGCTATAGACCTGAATGATAGGAGGTCGAGCTGGTGAATTAGAAAAGTACTTAATAGAAGGAAATGAAGGTGAAGTAATAAGGGGAAGGACAGTACTTGTTGGGAGTCCGGCTGCTCAGAGTGGTGTTGTTGGCTGAAGTATTGATAGTTTCTAGGCAATGCATGGTGCCATCTACAAAACCCAAAAGACTTGGAGTTCACAAGGTTGGGTTGAACGATAGTTATGAATGCTGGCAACCTGAATATCCGTCTTGGGAATATCACACTAAACTTGAAAGGCCATGAAGATTGCAGGGAAGAGGACATGAGTGGAAAGATATAAAGAGGAGTCAATCAGCATGAAGTAGTTCCCTAAAAAGACCCAAAAGAGGCACTATACAATGAAATGAACTATGCAAATGCATTCAGATTGTCAAAATACCTCTGATATGTACACTGCATATACTACGAGTGGCAATAACAAAGAAGTTAACATCAACAACAAAGGCTAGGTGACTTGACATTGAATTTGAGTGGCACAATGGAACAGCTTGGAAAGCGAAAGCGAAAAGAAAAATTTGTTATAAATGGATGAACTGGCAGAGAAAAAAGAGAGTAAGCATGTCCAGGTTTAGTGGAAAGAAGAAAGGGATGGGCCACTTTGGGTGAACTATTTGCTTTTACGCTAGTGTGGGACAAACAGAGAGACATGAGACTAACCTCAGGAGATCTGCTTCTTTTTCTTCTCTATCTGCTTCACATTTCTTTCTTTCACTTTTTCCTGTCATAATTTTCTTTCATGTTTCATGGCCTAGTTTCCACCTAAAATGCCACGATTTTCTTTTTTCTCGTAGATCTATAATCTGCTGGATCACCTCACATATATGCTTCTTTGGGTTTTCACATGTCAACCTAAACTCTGCCTCTTTGAAATGCTACATTGTCCTGGCGAGTGTTTCAGACAGAGAGACTGTGTCTCCCCTCACATCAGTGTGCCGGCGTCCCCTGCACCCCCTCACCCTCCCCTGACTGGCGTCCTCCCTATATGAGGCTACAGTGTACTTGTGTGTGAATATATGTATTAATTTGTGTATTTGTGCGTGTTTCTATGTATTGATTTTGTGTGCCAAACAGGTCTACACATATTTTAAAAAGTATGACACTTCTACCAAACAGAAAGTGTCAATTTTCATCAATTTTAAAATTTAAGTTAAAAATTGACACAACATAATTCTTTAGGTAGAAAGAGTTTTTATAAAAAAGTTGTTCCCAAACACCCTATTATCTTTTCTCCCTTTAATCTCACTTACTAGTCTTCTCCGTTCTTCCTTTCTAGTATCCATATCACTGCCATGGCATTAACTATTGTATTATTTGATTTGTGCAGACTTGATACTCTACAAAGGCAATTTCCAATCCATGAGCAAGGATGTTTTAATGAACTGAGTAAAATTGCCCAAAGATTTGAGGAGAAGGTTTATAATGCTGCCTCAGAACAGGTTCCTTCTAACGTGATAATAGTTATATTGAAATCCCTATTGCTTCTGCATTTGATAATTTTGATAGACTATCTTGGCAGCTCATTGTTCTACGAACTTTGTTGCATTCTACATAAACTCTAGCACACAAATTTATGTCTTTGAAATTTCTTTAAACTTGTGGTACCATCCACTTTCAGAAAAAAAAAATACTTTGGAATTTATTTTTATTAGTTAAGTATGACTTCAAAAAAAATAGGGCCTGGAATATATAGGAAATGACCCATGTGGTCATTTGGCATCATCTTTAGATAACTTTATCTTGCATGTAGTCATGGTTACCCATTTTGATGCATGTTTTTAGAGTGGAAATTATATGTCCAGATATGATGCTGATGTCTAGGATGACACATGCAACTCTAGTAATTAAAGAGTCTTAGTAGGAGATTTTGTAGGGTTAAATAAGTTTGTTCCCATGACTTTTGCGTTGATGGATGGCATATGCAACATGCCCTTCACATCTGATTATCCATCTGATGGTTCTTTTTTGAATACCTTAATGTCATGTTTGAATGGCTAAATCCAGGAGACCTGTTTTCCCATATGCTCTTTGTTTACATTTCAACATTTGATCCATGATACCACTGGAACAAACAATATTTTTCAACATCAAATCGTTAGATGTAGAAGCTGCACAAATGTGAAGAATATTTGCACAGTAGATGGAAAATCAGCTATAGCAAAATGAACATTAGCATAAATTTACAAACAAGAGAATGAAATTCTTTAACCAGGACATAAGCTCCAAGATATATTCCAAGAGTAATAGAATGCATCCAATCCTCTTCAAGGCTATTGTTGTGGTAGTTCATATATAGACACGTCAGCATCCCAAAAGTGAACATGGGAGCAAGAACAAAAGGAGTAAGCTTATGCGAGCTAGAAACGACAAGTGCAGAGTTTCCCGGTCCCCTTCTTTAAATAGTGAATTGGGTAACCACAGACAGTTAACATCAGTGTAATTAAATCACTTCAAAAATTTTACATTAGACCAATATACAGCTGCTCTCAATTACGTAGTCTAAAACTCATGATTGGAAAGCGATTATCCCATAAGTCCAGTAGAGCCTAACCTATTATCCTTGTTTACACAATTTAAAACATGGCAAGAAAGCAGATCTATTTATGGCATTCTGATGTTGTAAAGTGCTTGGCTTTCTGATCCTAGTGAAACTAGGAAACTATAGATGAGCCTTAAATCAAATAAAAGACAACTGTTCAAAAACAACAAAAACAGCAGGACACCGGTACCAGAGATCTATGTCACTACTGTGGTTAAAAGGCCTGAAGTAGAAGCGGATAAAGATTACCCATGGGGATATTTTGAGCACCTTCGTCAGACTCTTTATTGTACTTAAAATGATCAATGCTGTGGAAGTCAGGTTTTCCAAGTATAACTTTGAAATTTTCCGGTAAACCAGCTTCCCTGTAAGCCTCACCTGCCCATGAAACTGGAATATCCAAGCTTGCAAGATGTCAGCGACGATCCTCTGCACCTGCATTTTGTAGAAGGTGGGGTTTCAAAAGTAAGAATATGCTTCACGAAACAAAACCAAACTTTTTTCCCCAAGGTAGACGGAAATTTTACAAGAGACTTTCATAATTAAATATACATGTAACTGCAATCCACATGAGCCAACATGTACCAGCCACAGATCACAGGAATTCAGGAAAGTTTTAAATGGGAGCTCCAGAGAGAAAGGAACAATCTCCCACGCAGCGGAGGCTCCAGAAAAAGAGGGTGAGCAAAAGGGCGAAGCAGGGGAAGGGAAAGGAGCTCACGTTCATCTTCTGCTGCTCAATGTGGGGGGCGAGGAGCTCCTCCTGCGTCTGGACAAAGAGGGGCGGAGGAAAAGGCGAAGTGGGAGATAGAGGAGAAGGGGGAGGCAGAGGGGCATACCAGTGTTGGTGTGCTTCCTGGAGTACGCAAACGACATCACGGGGTGGCTCGGGAGAGATGAAGAGACAAAGGAGACCAGCGCGGAGGAAGGAGCCATGGCCACCCATCGCGGAGGGAGAAGCACAGAGGCAGAGCATCACGAGCATACAGGAGAACGCCGAGGAGGATGCGGTTGCCGTCGTCCGTCGAGCAAGCGGGCAGATAGTGACGAGCACTGCCGCAGCCGGGAAATCGCCGTAGAAACCCGTCTCCAGATTCGAAATGGGCTCTCTCGATCTCGGGTTGCGGCAATTTTGATTTCAGATCAAAGAAATGTCGCCCTGAATCCGACAAAAAGAAGGTCGACGGGTTAAATATGTTATGTGCATCTGGGACTCGGGTCGGTTTTCGGATCCTGTGATCCGTTGACACCCCGAGGACTCCCATGCAACCATGAACATTAACAAAGTTACAAAAATGGTTTTTTACATCTATACCTATATAAACACTATATTTATATTTATCTCCTATTTTTTGCATATTATCAAAAATATCTTTAATATATACCGTATTATTACAGTTATATTCTTATGATTCTTAGACCGTCAACACTAACAAAAATTCTAAAAATATACTCACAGAAACTATTTAGAAATGTAAAATCTTGAAAATGCCCTTGTATTTAAGAGAGAGAGAGAGGGGGGGTTTCACATGTCTCCTGTAGCTCCCCTTCCCCCTCCCTCTCTCCCACCTCCGACGAGCTCCGACGAGCAACCCCCACCTCTCTCAGGACCCCCTCTCAGATTTGGCCTCCCTTGTAATGACCCGAGAATCCGATTACCGGGAAGGCCCGATAACCCGAGACTCGCACCCCCGCCCACGAGCCGGGAGGGCTCGGAAGGGCTAAAAGGAGTGTGGAGGCACAAAGAAATAGGAAATAAAGCAGGACAATTCAACAACAACAAGCTGAAAGAAAGAACAACTACAGCTACAACAGAGTCCAGTCCAACAGAAAGTACAGTCTAAAGCAGTAAAACGTACCACATGCCAAGTGAACACTCGGCCCGGCAAGCTGGCAACTGAGAACCTCCGCTCTGCACCCTCGAACCGCGAGGAAGAACCGCCACATCTGAAAAGCAGGGAATGAGTCTCCAAAACAGAGACTCAGCAGGGATCCCGCGGAACCCCAACCGGAAACAACGGCGGAAGCGGAAGGGAAGCTACAACTACAGCAGGAACAGCAAACCGGTGGCCGGTCAAAACTCGGCACTACAGCTACTCCTACTGCCAGAAGGCAGACCTCGATCACGCAATCGAAGCTACCGAACCACGCTAGTACCACCTACCGGAGCAAGAACACACGGCAACCACGCCGTAGAGGCCTGTCCCCCGGACAGTCAACCTGGACACGCTGTCCAAGGTGCAACCCCGACCATCCGATCGCAGGTACCGCACCACAAGACCCAACTTCGGTAAAGCCACTAGCACTAGTCTCATGACGCGAAAACCAACACACGCATCACGGCGAACCAACCGAAACTCAACGGTCAACACGACCGAAAACCCGAAGGTCAAAGACACAGAGACTGACAGTCTGTCACTCCCAACTCGACAGGAGTACCACCCACCAGAAGCACAGCCGGTAGCGTCCCCTGACGTCTTACACCGCACCGCAGGTGAACCGCCTGACGTGGTAGGTCCTACCCGAGGCGCGAACACCGTACAAGTAACCACAAACAAGTGACTAGCTGGGATCACGCCCGTCGACGTGCGTCCACTGTCCCCAACCACGTGTGCACACACAGACCACACGTCCTAGGTCTGGCCCTCTGACTGGTTTTCCCCCGCAGCCGGACTCTGGCTACGACGAGGGGCCCGACGGAAATCAGTCTAACCGTCCTCAGGGTAAGCCCGTGCATCACTCCCTGGTGCGACCAGCACACGCGTATTGATAGGCTACGACTAGTGGAGGGTCACTGAAGGAGTAGACTCTCAAATCAACGGAAAACAACGTCCGAATCCGACGACGTACGGGGACCACCCCACGTACCGGCCCCGTCGCACGGTGACCACAGTCGGAGAAGAAACGGGACTCACAGTCCACGGCCACGCACGCACCGTGCGCGAGAGTCGAGAAAACTCGAGTGGCGCTAAGCCACTGGACTCTGGACAGTCCTCTAGACGCACTACACCCAACGGTCCTTGAGTCACAAGACTCGGGGTCAAGACCGTTGTACACAACAGCACAAGGCCGTCAATCTAGTCTAATCTCTAGGTCTAAAACCACGGTAGCACAAGTACCGAGACAACTCATGAGTCGCCAAGACCACTCCCTCGGGAAGGGAACGCAAGGGACTAAGGCCACCCACACGGGCCACACGGAAAACACAGAAGCACGATTCCCAGGGCAGCACACAAGCCACCACGACGATTTCCCATCTTGAAGCAAGCGGGAAACCTCCAGCCCCAGGCCGGATAACTGGACTCGCAGTCCAAGGCCAAACACATGGCCCACATGGGAATCGCCTTCCAAAGAAACTCACTACATGCGGGGGAGACCCCACCGCACGCACACCGATACACGGTGACTCGATCGAGCGTAACACGAAAGTCCAGAACACGTGGGATCACCCGGACCCACCACACCTACAGGCACGCTAATCGAGGAAACACGATCCCTCCCGACACCCCAAAAATATGGACACAGAACCCATGGGGTGTCCAGGACACTCACAAGGCCGGAGGTCGACCACTGGGTCACAACCGGGTCGACCGGAGACCAACACAACACAATCGGGACGCTAAAAGGTCACCTGGACCCTTAAGCTCATGACACGCAAAACGAGGTAAGTGGGACAACCTCTGGACACCCAAAGACACGGTCACGAAACTCCACGGGGTGTCCGAGATACTCACGAGACCTAAAGTCAACCACTGGGTCACAACCGGGTCGACCGGAGGTCAAAACAGCGCAAACAGGAACCAGAACATGGTAGTGGTCACCTGGTGACCGCGACCAGATGGTAGCGGTCGACCGGCGACCGCGACCATACTGTCACGGTCATCTCGCGACCGCGACCAGCCAGACGCAACCCCGATGGTAGCGGTCACCCGAGGACCGCGACCAGGCAGTAGCGGTCATCCCATGACCGCGACTAGGCCAAAGCGGTCTATCGCACGACCGCGACGCTGCCAACACTCTCGACCAAAACACAAGGATGAAGGCGGTTCTCCCAGGACCGCGACCAGATGGTAGCGGTTTCTGGTGGACCACGACCATTTCGAAAAACCGGGAACGACGGAAAAACCCCAAAAATCCACGCCACGCCCCCAAACATCCACGGATGAGGGGGAAAACATAGGGGAAGCTCCCCAACAACCCCTAGCATGCATCTATGGCCTCGGATCGGCCTAAAACGCAACGAATCGCTAGATCGGGCGATCGCTCCCCAAAATATGATTTTCCCCAAAACACCCCAAACGACCCGCTCGGCTCACCACGGCCTACCAAACTCGCGGGAAAGGAAGAGCACGAGCTGGGGGTCCATCACCCTACCTCCACCGAAGATTTCGCGCACCGTGGATGCCGATCCACGAAGAAAACGCCGTTGAAGCCTCGCGTTCCACGAACCCACGGCCGAGCTTCACCACGCCTCCACCGCCTCGATCCTCATCCATCCTCACCCGCGCCTCGCCCGCGCCGTCCCCGCCTCGCCCGTACTCCGCCCCGTCGGCCGCCGGAGAGAGAGGGAGAGAGGAGAGAGCGTGAGAAGAGAGAGGGAGAGAAGAGAGAAATGAGAGGAAGAGAGAGGGTGGGGGGTTTATATAGGAAAATCTGGAAATTTGGAAAAATCCCGAAAAATAGAAAATCACACCCTCGCGATCCTCGGGACGCACCGGTTGCAACGGTACCACTCGCGCCCAGGTGAACGGCCCGGTTCACCCGCAACGAGGTTCCGAAGGGAAAGCCGAAACCCACGCCGGGAATCGGAAAACACACGCGGAAAAAGTCGCGGAACGCCTCCGGGCCTCCGAAACGACTCCGGATCGCACCAATCCGAACACGAAAGATGTCCGAAATAAAATTTCGGACACAACGGAGTCGGACACTCCGAGAAACCAGATCCGAGACCCACGAAAAAGGATCCGAAAAATCTGGGGCATTACACCCCTCCCCCTAGATCCTCCTTGCTCTCTCTCCCCCTCTGGCTCTAGCGAGCAGGTCCCCTCCCCCAACCCTCCCTACCTGCTCTCCCCCTCTAGCTCCGACGAGTTGGACCCCCACCCCACCTCTCCCAAATGTGCCCCCCTACCCTCTCTCCCCTTCCGACACGAGTAAGCAACCCCCCTCGACCTTCCCCGCTCCTTCTCCCCCTTCGACTCCGGCAAGCATGCCCCCCTCTCAAGTCTACGTCCCCTCGACCCTCCTGCCCCCTCTCCCCCTCCGGCTCCGACGAGCAAAGCCTCCCCTACCCCATCTCCCCCTCCAACTTTGGCCAGTTACACACACCTCGGCCCACCCCTCCCATATCTGCCCTCCCAGCCATCCTCTCCCCCTCTAGCAAAGATCTACACCTCCCCACCTCTCTTCTTCCTTCTTAATCTCTTTAATTTTAGCACCCACTACGGGTCAAGTGACCAACATATAGACGTGCTCCCTCGTCAATCCGTTGCCATCACTGATGTGAAGCTTCGCCTCGCCGCTGTCGCTGTCTCTATACTCCAGAACACACTGTTGGAAATATAACAATGATCATGAAATAAATTATCGCATGAACAAATGTAAAATATGACGACACAAATGTTATATACACGTCGTCCAACAAGAATAGGTAAGATCCGATCCAAATCCAAAATGAAATAGCATGCATGGTAGTGCAACAAATAAAGAACAAGAATATCAGTTAAGAACACTTAGCCGAGCCGCCCGCAAGGACTGTCCTTAGAGAAGTTATCGCCTCTGTCGTACCAGTGCAGCGGAGTCCACGATCTTCCCCCAGGATAGAACGGCTACAGGGATGTATGTCCGCACAAAAACAATCCCTCCTCGACGACAACATCGGGAACACGTACTCCTTCGTCAATCTGTGAGAAACGGTGGTGCAAGGGTTTTTCTAAAAACGGTCCCTACAACCCCGAGAATCAGAATTAGAGATACCGAGAGTGAGAGAGAAAAGCCTCTAAGAAGAACGACGCTGCTTGAAGCAAAAACCCGAAAGGAACTGCAGCCGTCACGCCTCGGCAAGGATGCTTCCGCGTCCTCTGTTGTCCTCCAAAAAGAGCGCCGCAGTTTCTCCCCTAAAACGTCACTGTCTCCTCTCGGAAAACGCTCAGCCACGGTTTTGTCAAGAAAAATCTGTTTTCAAACTTTTTCTTACAGGAAATAAACCCACGGGAAAAACTTACGGGAGCAAGCATCTCATGACCATTTTTAAGAAAACCCACAAAGCCTTTGGGTTTATAAATAAAACCCTATAACAACCACAATATTTTCCAACATTCCCCCACAAACCCAAAGGAATTTGTGGGAAAACTTAGATCGACAAAAGAAGATCATGTCTTGCTTTCAGTGAGGGTACCTTTCGGGTTTGAACCATCACCTGAGTTTCTAATTTCAACCCCCAGATAATCGAAGCGAACTAAGTCTTGAACTTGGCTCCTTTTATGAGAGTTTCTATTAGGAACAACAAGATATAAGATCTGGTTATCATCTTCAGGGTTGGTGCTTTATGGCCATGCACTCTTATCCTGATTCATGAGTGTTGATAAGGAAGAACCCACTTCCCTTAACTGCGGCTTCACAGTCACACTCACATAGGTGGGCTTCTCCAAGGATGTACTACAAACATCCTGCCAATATAGGTTCGAACCCATTCAGAGTTTCACAAAACCCTTCCTATTTTGCAGTACAGGCACTTCGAACAGATTATCAAGGGAGAGACACTCAGGTACAAAAGTACCAACGGAATATCAAAGTGCCACATAATTCTCTCTATAGCTTGTTGTTACCACATTAAACCTACTTCTTGGGATCTCCACTTAGTTAGGTTGGGTTGCTGCCATAGTAGAATTCTCAATGGGTTTCAGTCCATCCCCAATCTGGATTTTTGAACTTGATTTCTATCAAGTCCCTTGGTAAGTGGATCTGTTGTATTATCGTACCAACAAAATCAATAGCGATCACACCTTGAGACACAAGTTCCCTTATAGATTTCAATCTTACTTGGACATGTCTCCTTTGTTTTTGGTTGTACTTTGAACTTTTGATCTTGGCAATTGAAGTCATACTATCACAATGCACCGAAACCGCAGGAATGGGCTTTCTTATCAGTGGGAGCTCAAAAAGAATTCCCCTGATCCATTCAGCCTCTGTTCCAGTAGTGTCCAAAGCACACAGCTCAGCCTCGAAGGTAGACCTAGACAAAATGGTCTGTTTAGCATACCTCCAGGCAACAGCGCCACCTCCCAAGGTAAAGACATACCCTGAGACATTGTTACTTCCTGAGTTTTGGGCTATCCAACTTGCATCACTATACCCTTCTAAAACAGCATGGTACTTCCCATAATGCAAGCCTAAGGATATAGTTCCCTTAAGGTACCTAAGTATCATATCCAAGCCCTCCCAGTGAGTACGATCAGGACAGCTAGTATATCTACTAAATCTGGTCACTGCATATGAAATGTCAGGCCTAGTACAGTTAGCAAGATACATCAAGCTTTCTATGATTTGGGAATACCTGTGTTGAGACACTGGTACACCACTCTTGTTCTTGTAGTATGTTTTAGATGAATCATAAGGAGTGCTAATAGATTTATAATTTTGATAGCCAAATTTCTCCAAAACTTTCTCAACATAATGAGACTGAGAAATTACTATCCCTTCAACTGAACGAATCAGCTTAAGGCCCAAAATCACATTTGCTACTCCCATATATTTCATCTCAAACATTCTACTGAAGAAGGACTTAGTCTCATTCACAATCCCAATAGAAGTTCTAAATAATAGTATATCATCTACATACAAGCACAAAATGGTACAAGCATCACCTTTAACCTTGGTATAGACACACTTATCAAATTCATTGACACTAAAGCCAAAGCCAAGATAATCTTATCAGATTTTTCATGCCATTGCTTGGGGGCTTGCTTCAACCCATAAAGAGACTTAACAAGTTTATAAACTTTGTTTTCATTACCAGGTGCCACAAAATCTTCAGGCTGATCCATGTATATCTCTTCTTCAAGATCACCATTTAAAAGGGTGGTCTTAACATCTATTTGATGGATAGTGAGATCATACACATAAGCCAATGCTAGAAGCACTCTAATTGTGGTCATCCTAGTAACAGGGGAATATGTATCAAAGAAATATATTCCTTCCTTTTGTTTGAACCCCTTAGCAACCAATCTGGCTTTGTACTTCTCAATGCTTCCATCGGGTTTTAATTTCTTCTTAAAAATCCACTTACACCCAATAGTCATAGAACCATGAGGTAAATCAACCAATTCCCATGTACAATTTGAGATAATGGAATCCATTTCACTCTTAATGGCTTCCTTCCAATGCATTACCTCAGGTGAAGCCATAACATCTCGGAAAGTAGTGGGATCACCCTCAATCTGGTAGGTGATAAAATCACTTCTCAAATCCTTGGCAATTCTTGGTCTCTTACTCATTCTTGGTTCCACGAATTCCTCTCGATCAGTAGAATCAATATTAGAATTGGAGGTCTCAACCCCCACATTAGATATCCTTTCTACATGATCAGGAATAGAGCCAGAGGTGCAAGGAACATCTTCAGAAGACACTTGATAAGGTACACCAGTTTTCATGGGAAACATGTCCTCATAGAACGTAGCATCACAGAATTCAACTATAGAGTTAACAGCTATTCTAGATATCTCGGATTTGATCACTAAGAATCTGAATGCATAACTGTTAGCAGCATAGCCTATAAAGACCGCGTCAACTATTTTCGGATCTAGCTTCTTTCTTTTGTGTTCAGGGACTAACACTTTTGCAAGACAGCCCCACACTCTAAGATACTTGAAGCTAGACTTCCTATGTGACGACCTGGATCCCGGATACCAGATATATCCGATAGGACTATCGAATACACCTGATACCACTTGGAACCCGTGAAGCCTCCCAAGAGCGGTAAAGCTCCAAAGGGATGAAAGGATTGTCGTGTAGTACATTGAAGCCACAGAGATATAACAGTAAGTAATTAAATTTCATTAGATCGGTTTGTTAAAGAAGCAGAACTAAAATTATTTTTTAATTAACCGTTTATGATTTGTAATTATACCAGAGTCCAGTCCAAAGGAAAGACAAGCAGTCTAACAGTACAGTCAACAGAAAAAGAAATGTATACTGAGGTCGGGAGAAGCCCGACGCAGGTACAGCTGGCAGCTACAGACACGCCACTCCAGGATCCGCGGAAGCCGAAGACGCCACCCACCTGAAAAGTAGGGGTGAGCCTCGTGTCACTGGCCCAGTAGGGGTCACGCGGATCCCCACTGAAAAACACGCAGTAACACGGAACAATAGAAACAACAGGTGCATCAACGCAAGAAAACAACACTAGAAAGCTATAAACAGCAAGGGAAAGCAAGAGTAGGGAACAAGCTAAGGACAGGGGAAGCTAACAGAAAAAGGAGAATAGCAAAAGCCTAACAATAGGCAAAATAAACTAGAAAGGACCTAGGCAGGCAAGACAGACATGACAACCTACATGAGTGGCTTGTCGTGCTCGCAACCCCAAACACCTCTTGGGCAAAGCTAAACACCGACAGACACAACAGGGGAAACAGATCTTGGACTGCGCCAAGAGCTGACCGACTCGGAGGGGAACACAAACTCCGAGAAACACGAAAGTCACGCGTCAAGTGATAGGAGCACCTCCTCACTAGAAGAACTGCCAGTTGCGTCCACTGACGACTTACACTGCGCCACAAGTGTCTTGTCTACGCCATCGTCTACTGCACGATGGAGACTGGACACACAGAGAACCAAGTCCAAGGAACAACTGCGGTTCCGAGGAAGAACGGTACTACAGTACCTCAATTGCGAGTAACTAGTCAGGGTCACGCCCGCGGCGCATGTCCTCAGCCCTTGACCATGTGTGCACACACTGACTACTGCCTAAGCCAGGCCTCTAGCTAGTATTCCCCCTCCGTAGGACACTACAGCAACAGCCGGGGGCCCACGGAACTAGCATAAAAATTGTATCGTCGGGAACTACCCTACCACCTCTCCCAGGTGGGCCGACCGCGTCGTAGGGCTACGACTAGTGGAGGCTCACAAGACACAGACTCTGAAACACAAGTGTTGGAGTACAGACAGGCTAGCATGCCCTGTCCTATGTACCACAAAGCACCAAGGCAGCTCACGCGACTGCCACCACACTCGGAACAGGCAACTAAACTTAAACACACAGCGATCCTTGAGTCTCACGACTCGAGGTCAAGATCATTGCACACGACAGTACACACCGTCAATCAGGCTAGTCCTAAGCCACGAGAAAATGACATTGCCGCAGGAAACGACTCACAAAAGCCTGGGGGGACACCAAGACCCTCAAGGAACCTGGATACGCAACCCGAGGTAAGACCGTACCCCCAATATCCAGAATCCTTGTCTCGAGCTGGACAGAACCATCAAGACACAGGCAAGGTCGCACGTCGACCACTGGTCACACCGGGTCGACCAGAACACACAAGACAGACATGACACACACACACACACAGGCCATCACGGCCCACAGACACGACAACGAACACAACACACTGGGCGGTCACCACTGAGCCGCCCAGTGAATTGGGCGGTCAAGGAAGAGCCACCCAAGGGAAAAAATAGGACGGTCAGACTCGGACATCTCTAAAGACCGACCCAACCATTGGGCGGTCAGGGCTAAACCGCCCCAAGGCGTTGAGCGGTCTCAAAGAAGGCCACTCAAGCCCACCGCCTTACTATAGTGACAGTCAACGCGGTCTTGACCAGGCCGCTGACCAACGCCAAACGGTCGGGGGTAGACCGCCCCACGAACCGCCAAACCAAAGTTGACCCAAGGTCAACGGGAATAAGCAGTCACACCATGGCCGCTCAAACCCAATGAAAACTTGGACGGCCTAGACTCAGCCGCCCAAAACCCCACGCGGTCTATCGTAGGACCGCCCAACCTCAAACCGACTGGCCTTGAACGGTCAATCGCAGGGCCGCCCAATAGCTTGAGCGGTCACTGTGAAACCGTCGGAGCGTCACGGCAGGGAAAACGTGGGATCGGCCCGACGGAGGCCTTTCCACGCCCCGTTCATCCCAAGACGAAGGGGATACAACCATACACGCACAAGAAAACTCAAACTGGAACCAAAATGGCCGAGAAACAAGAAGAAATGGGCGATTTTTCTAAATCGATCCAAAACAAGCAACCGGGCTTCTCGGGCTCATACCGGGCCCAAATGGCCACGGATCCTGACAAAACTAGTGGTTATGGAACGTAGACGTTCCAGGGAGTCCATTGATACCAACGGATCCCAATTTCATCGCCGTTTTTTGGCGATCCCCACAGAAGCCACAAAAGGACAACGAGCCCAAACTCAGAAGTTTCCACACCAAACGACGTGCAATGGTAGGGAAAACGTGCGGGATGAAGTAGTGATCCGTCTCCCTACCTCCACCGAAGAAACCGCGCCCCAAGGGGACTAAACCACGTCGAAAACCGCCAGAAACACGAACGGCGCCTTCTCGGAATCCACCGAGGGATCGCGCCCGCCACGCTCAAACCGCCGCCCCATCCCGCGTCCCGATCACTCCATCGCGTCCTCGCCTCGGCCAACTCCGGAACGGTGTGCACCCCGAGCCGAGAGACCCTGAAACGAGAGAGAACAAAGAGAGATGGTGAACGGTTGAAAATAAGGCATCCGAAAGACCTAATAAAGATCCAATAGAGATCCAGGGCATTACATCCTCCCCTCCTTTAAGAAATTTCGTACTCGAAATTTAAGGACTAACAAAGGAAAAGTAGGGAAGAACAACCCGACAACACAACTACAAAGCGACATGAACCACGAGAAACAATGGTAAGATGACAGCACCGGACCACGAGACATCTGATCGAGTCGTAAGTTAACTCTACCAGGGAAGAGAGTATAGAAAAGCGATCCGACATGAGTTGGTCCACAAAGTGCTAATGATAGACAGACAAAATCATAGAGAAATGGCACTCACAAAAACAACAACAACGGCAGCACTTGCAGGATTCCGGCTCCGTACATGACACAAAACCACGGAACACAACTACAAGCAAGGTCGCATCAAGGCATAACATCAGCTAATCACACGACTACATGGGACGAGTCATTCATCGAGCAGCTCACCGAGAAAAGACCCACGACAGCAATAAACGAGAATCACGAAACCTAACGCCAGCTGAAGACTGTACTGGACTTAAGGACTCTAGAGACTGTATATCTCAGATTCCCATGTACTTTACACAACAACGCTCTGATACCAACTGTGACGACCCGGATCTCGAATACCAGATATACCCGATAGGACTATCGAATACACCTGATACCACTTGGAACCCGTGAAGCCTCCCAAGAGCGGTAAAGCTCCGAAGGGATGAAAGGATTGTCGTGTAGTACATTGAAGCCACAGAGATATAACAATAAGCAATTAAATTTTATTAGATTGGTTTGCTAAAGAAGCAGAAATAAAATTACTTTTTAATTAACAGTTTAAGATTTACAATTATACCAGAGTCCAGTCCAAAGGAAAGACAAGTAGTCTAACAGTACAGTCAACAGAAAAAGAAACGTACACTGAGGTCGGGAGAAGCCCGACGCAGGTATAGCTGGCAGCTACAGATACGCCACTCCAGGATCCGCGAAAGCCAAAGACGTCACCCACCTGAAAAGCAGGGGGTGAGCCTCGTGTCACTGGCCAAGTAAGGGTCACGCGGATCCCCACTGAAAAACACGCAGTAACACAGAACAACAGAAACAACAGGTGCAGCAACGCAAGAAAACTACACTAGAAAGATGTAAACAGCAAGGGAAAGCAAGAGTAGGGAACATGCTAAGGACAGGGGAAGCTAATAGAAAAAGGAGAATAGCAAAAGCCTAACAACAGGCAAAATAAACTAGAAAGGACCTAGGCAGGCAAGACAGACACGACAACCTACACGACTGGCTTGTCGTGCTCGTAACCCCAAACACCTCTTGGGCAAAGCTAAACACCGACAGTCACAACAGGGGAAACAGATCTTGGACTGCGCCAGGAGCTGACCGACTCGGAGGGGAACACAAACTCCGAGAAACACGAAAGTCACGCGTCAAGTGACAGGAGCACCTCCTCACTAGAAGAACAACCAGCTGCGTCCACTGACGACTTACACTGTGCCACAAGTGTCTCGTCTACGCCATCGTCTACTGCACGATGGTGACTGGACACATAGAGAACCAAGTCCAAGGAACAACCGTGGTTCCGAGGAAGAATGGTACTACAGTACCTCAACTGCGAGTAACTAGTCAGGGTCACGCCCGCAGCGCATGTCCTCAGCCCTTGACCACGTGTGCACACACTGATTACTGCCTAAGCTAGGCCTCTAGCTAGTATTCCCCCTCCGTAGGACGCTACGGCAACAGCCAGGGGCCCACGGAACTATCTTAAAAATCGTATCGTCGGGAACTGCCCTACCACCTCTCCCAGGTGGGTCGACCGCGTCGTAGGGCTACGACTAGTGGAGGCTCACAAGACACAGACTCTGAAACACAAGTGTTGGAGTACAGACAGGCTAGCACACCCTGTCCTAGGTACCACAAAGCACCAAGGCAGCTCACGCGACTGCCACCACACTCGGAACATGCAACTAAACCTAAACACACAACGATCATTGAGTCTCACGACGCGAGGTCAAGATCCTTGCACACGACAGTACACGCCGTCAATCAGGGTAGTCCTAAGCCATGGGAAAATGACACTGTCGCAGGAAACGACTCACAAAAGCATGGGGGGGCACCAAGACCCTCAAGGCACCTGGACACGCAAACCGAGGTAAGACCGTACCTCCAATGTCCAGAATCCTTGTCTCGAGCTGGACAGAACCATCGAGACACAGACAAGGTCGCATGTCGACCACTGGTCACACCGGGTCGACCAGACCACACAATAGAGACATGACACACACACACACACACACACAGGCCATCACGGCCCACAGACACGACAACGAACACAACACACTGGGCGGTCACCACTGAGCCGCCCAGTGAATTGGGCGGTCAAGGAAGAGCCACCCAAGGGAAAAAATAGGACGGTCAAACTCGGACATCTCTAAAGATCGACCCAACCATTGGGCGGTCAGGGCTAAACCGCCCCAAGGCGTTGAGCGGTATCAAAGAAGGCCGCTCAAGCCCACCGCCTTACTACAGTGACGGTCAACGCGGTCTTGACCAGGCCGCTGACCAACGCCAAACGGTCGGGGGTAGACCGCCCCACGAACTGCCAAACCAAAGTTGACCCAAGGTCAACGGGAATAAGCAGTCACACCATGGCCGCTCAAACCCAATGAAAACCTGGACGGCCCAGACTCAGCCGCCCAAAACCCCACGCGGTCTATCGTAGGACCGCCCAACCTCAAACCGACTGGCCTTGAACGGTCAATCGCAGGGCCGCCCAATAGCTTGAGCGGTCACTGTGAAACCGTCGGATAGTCACGGCAGGGAAAACGTGGGATCGGCCCGACGGAGGCCTTTCCACACCCCGTTCGTCCCAAGACGAAGGGGATACAACCATACATGCACAGGAAAACTCAAACTGGAACCAAAACGACTGAGAAACAAGAAGAAATGGGTGATTTTTATACCAGATATACCCGATAGGACTATCGAATACACCTGATACCACTTGGAACCCGTGAAGCCTTCCAAGAGCGGTAAAGCTCCGAAGGGATGAAAGGATTGTCGTGTAGTACATTGAAGCCACAGAGATATAACAGTAAACAATTAAATTTTATTAGATCGGTTTGCTAAAGTAGCAGAAATAAAATTACTTTTTAATTAACGATTTAAGATTTGTAATTATACCAAAGTCCAGTCCAAAGGAAAGACAAGCAGTCTAACAGTACAGTCAACAGAAAAAGAAACGTACACTGAGGTCGGGAGAAGCCTGACGCAGGTACAGTTGGCAGCTACAGACACGCCACTCCAGGATCCGCAGAAGCCGAAGACGCCACCCACCTGAAACGCAGGGGTGAGCCTCGTGTCACTGGCCCAGTAGGGGTCACGCGGATCCCCACTGAAAAACACACAGTAACACGGAACAACAGAAACAACAGGTGCAGCAACGCAAGAAAACTACACTAGAAAGCTGTAAACAGCAAGGGAAAGCAAGAGTAGGGAACAGGCTAAGGACAGGGGAAGCTAACAGAAAAAGGAGAATAGCAAAAGCCTAACAACAGGCAAAATAAACTAGAAAGGACCTAGGTAGGCAAGACAGACACGACAACCTACACGATTGGCTTGTCGTGCTCGCAACCCCAAACACCTCTTGGGCAAAGCTAAACACCGACAGACACAACAGGGGAAACAGATCTTGGACCGCGCCAAGAGCTAACCGACTCGGAGGGGAACACAAACTCCGAGAAACACGAAAGTCACGCGTCAAGTGACATGAGCACCTCCTCACTAGAAGAACAATCAGCTGCGTCCACTGACGACTTACACTGCGCCACAAGTGTCTCGTCTACGCCATGATGGAGACTGGACACACAAAGAACCAAGTCCAAGGAACAACCGTGGTTCCGAGGAAGAACGGTACTACAGTACCTCAACTGCGAGTAACTAGTCAGGGTCACGCCCGCAGCGCATGTCCTCAGCCCCTGACCACGTGTGCACACACTGACTACTGCCTAAGCCAGGCCTCTAGCTAGTATTCCCCCTCCGTAGGACGCTACGGCAATAGCCGGGGGCCCACGGAACTAACTTAAAAACCGTATCATCGGGAACTGCCCTACCACCCCTCCCAGGTGGGTCGACCGCGTCGTAGGGCTACGACTAGTGGAGTCTCACAAGACACAGACTCTTAAACACAAGTGGTTGAGTACAGACAGGCTAGCACGCCCTGTCCTATGTACCATAAAGCACCAAGGCAGCTCACGAGACTGCCACCACACTCGGAACATGCAACTAAACCTAAACACACAACGATCCTTGAGTCTCACGACTCGAGGTCAAGATCCTTGCACACGATAGTACACGCCGTCAATCAGGCTAGTCCTAAGCCATGGGAAAATGACACAGTCGTAGGAAACGACTTACAAAAGCCTGGGGGGACACCAAGACCCTCAAGGCACCTGGACACGCAAATCGAGGTAAGACCGTAACTCCAATGTCCAGAATCTTTGTCTCGAGTTGGACAGAACCATCGAGACACAGCCAAGGTCACACGTCGACCACTGGTCACACCGGGTCGACCAGACCACACAAGACAGACAGGACACACACACACAGGCCATCACGGCCCATAGACACGACAACGAACACAACACACTGGGCGGTCACCACTGAGCCGCTCAGTGAATTGGGCGGTCAAGGAAGAGCCACCCAAGGGAAAAAATAGGACGGTCAGACTCGGACAGCTCTAAAGACCGACCCAACCATTGGGCGGTCAGGGCTAAACCGCCCCAAGGCATTGAGTGGTCTCAAAGAAGGCCGCTCAAGCCCACCGCCTTACTACAGTGACGGTCAGCGCGGTCTTGACTAGGCCGCTGACCAACGCCAAACGGTCGGGGGTAGACCGCCCCACGAACCGCCAAACCAAAGTTGACCCAAGGTCAACGGGAATAAGCGGTCACACCATGGCTGCTCAAACCCAATGAAAACCTGGACGGCCCAGACTCAGCCGCCCAAAACCCCACGCGGTCTATCTTAGGACCGCCCTGTAAGGTTTCGCACAGCACTATCGGGCAACGCAGCGGATAACAAAAATTTATTTTACCCGATCCCAGTGCTATGGAATCCTAGATCTGTGCTCTAATCAATATTTTAATCACCCCAACCTGATGTGGGACGAGACACGGACACGACAAGCTCGCGATCGTCCTTAACGAGGGAAGCATCGGACGTGCGCGGTTGAGAAACCCGCAAGAGCTAGGGTGGTCGGCTCGCACTTTCGTGCCCAGATCGGGTCACGGGACGGTCACGCTCTCTCTCGTAGCAGCGGTGAATGATAATATAGCGAGCTAACGGACCTAAAGCATGCTCTCTAGCAGCGGCATAAATAAGTATATATGAAAATAAGCAAATGTCAAGTGTAGGGAGCGAGAACGATACCTCCACGCACTCGGCATGGGGAAGACGGACCCGGCCGAAAACTCGTACTCCCGGAAAACTTAACATACAATAATTACAACAATGGGAACATGCCCACTCCACGCAGGGAGGTAAAGGGCTATACAAATGGGCCCGGGAGGATCGAATTCGGGTTGACGGACAGCTTCGTGTGTTGATTCGGCTACACGCGTGTTCACGACCGTGGGGCCCACGTGCTGTCCGGAGGAGCCGTGTGGGACCCGGTGGTACCTCTGTAGTGGAGACACTTGGAGAAGCGCTCCCCGGGCTGGCGGCACGCTGGTTCGCCGGCCGGAGGCCGGGCGGCTCCGTTCGGCACCGGTCGGAAAAACCGATCGAAAATCTGCCGGTTCTGTATTTTAGCGCGCGCTCCGGCGAGAACGGACGCTGCGATCAGCACCGATGTCGGAATGCGACGAGATCAGAGCCGTTGGAAAGCTGCTTCGAAGTACTGCAATCTAGTGGCCTTCAGAAAAATTCACCAGATTTGTACTTTGTGTTGGCGTATTTTATATGCTGCTGTTGTACAGTAACCGAAGACTCAGATCTGCAGAGAACTTTCCGGTTGATTGCCTTTGACCATGAAGTAGATGTCCGAATTTGAAGATGTGTTCTTCAGCAAGGTTGTAGGAAATCGAACAAGTAAACCAGGACTATTTTTGGATCTGGATTTGGAAAAGGCTACGAATTTCTATGATTTTGGAACTAGCAGTGGGTCGGATCTGGAATCTGGCTGATAACACTATAGCTGAGGAAGAACATGAATTTGTAAAAATAGATAGAAGGCTGATCAAAAATTGAGAAAATTTGTGGATGTATGGGATGATGGACAGAACTCCCAGTAAAATTGGGAGACCTAACAAAAATCAAAAGTGTGGTCGAAGGTGGAGAACTCAGAGGGTCTGTCACTGTAGATAGAAACCTGGCAGATCTGGGATGACAGGTTGGACGAAAATGTAAAAATACTAAACGATGGAATTTTGGCGTGAAAATGTAGGTGGATCTTGGAATGCAAGGGCTGAACACACCATAAAAAATTCAAATCAATCCAAGCTCGCGGCTGAGACAGACAATTCATGGAAACTGCTGTGGTCGGATGAAGACAGAACTGCAGAGGTGGCTCGATGGCGGCACGAACGGCGGCGGCGGCGGCACAGACGATCACCGGAGGTTGAGAGAGGATGATAGAAGGTAGAATCACTCTAGAACTTGAGGTTAAAGGAGAGGAACCAGAGGGAGAGGGGCTGGGGGCGCAAGAAGCTCCTTGGATTTCACAAAATTTCTGATTTTTTCATTTTCATTAATTCAATCAATTGGAAAATACAAGCTATATATAATAAATGTAAAAAGACACTAAATGCTCATAGATCTGGGATTTTGAAGGGCATATCAGGGAGTTCCTAAATATTTCTCCCATGTGGTCAAAACACTTAATATCTATTTTAATCTAACTTAGACCAATTCTATTCAAACCTACCTAATTTTCACCAACCAAGCCTAATAAGGCCAAAGGAAGAGGGCGCCCCCTTCATGGGCCTCCCTTGGGCCAAGTATGGTTAAAGGCCATGTAACAAGCCCACTAACCATGCTAGACTCTTCCACCCTTGGTGGCCCATGAGAGGGAGAAGCCTATTTGGGCCTAAGTGGCTATTAAGGTCCATAATGATGGCCTTAAGACCCAATATGGAATAAGCTCCTAATGGACTCTACTAATGGCAACCTAACCATGGACTATACATTACAAATGGCCCAATGACTTGTTATAAGCATTACAAGGAGCCCAAATGAAAGAAATTACACAATTACAATCTCATACAAGCCAATACACAATACAACCCATAAGCTCTTGATGTCCTCATCAATTCTCCCCGGGTGGGAGGAACTCGACCCCGTCGAGTAGGGGTAGGGATGCTCGAATGCTCCGGCGGATCCGTCACCGTTCCAAGTAACGCGGGTACGCTCCACTCCAAATGATCGTCACCTGCTCATTCCATATATACTCGATATGCGCGACTGCTATGGGCTAAAGGTGGACACTCCGAGTGGGACACTCTCAAAAGGGAAGGAAGCAGCTCGAAGACTCACTAGGAATCACCGCTGAGTCCCTTTAGGTGACTGATCTGGGTATAGATGTGGAACCGATCCCATACTCATCGAAGGAGTCCAATCACCTCTTACTCATAAGAGAACGACAACGAGCTTACACAAGACACATGCAGACTCTCAAACTACACACAAACCATGCAAACAAACCACACAAGGAAAACACACGGACTCATCTATGACCCTAGACACACCTAATGTTAGTCCGACCCGTACATGGATGACAGCGGACCAGGACACCCGAACGTGTGCCATGCATGCATTTGACGTAACCGGAGGTTGACGTCATGGGGAACTCCTAGACACCCTACGATGCACCAATTATGGACATTGGGCTTGGATGTGGGAAGTTCTGGAGGTGCGGGTGGTTTGGATGGATCGGAGAAACCAAAGTTTTCATTACCCCCATATGAAAATTCGGACCTATGGCTATGTGGAGTTTGCTTGGCCCGAGTGAAAAAGGTGTGATAGTGAGCTCCGCGGAGGAAGGGTAATGAGTATGAAAACTCGGGAGGTTCACTAGTGAAGGGGTCAAAAGGGTCGAAGAAGGTGTGACCCCATGAAGTGGGTTCCAACATGACATGGTCCCAAGTTTGGAATTCATAGTCACCGACATACATTATGATCGGTGGGACGACGGACATGTGTAGAAAATAGGATTCCTCCCTTGGGCAAAAAGGAACGAAGTCGGACGCGGCCGGCATCGGGAGGAGTATAAGAATCTCCGTGGTGACACACCCCACGGTGCACACGGAGGTAATGGACCAGAAGGCCGGATGGGTGAAGCTACGACTCGTGGGTCGGTCGAAGTCTCGGGCCAACATATGTGTCAACTTCCATTGCGTGTCTAGTCCCAGAACAAGATCGTCCAACGTGTCAACATGGTGCCTAGATCGAAACGTGGTATGGAAGGAGTTGACCGGCACTAGAGGTAGGATGGGGTCCATGGATGAGAAGGGAGGTGGGACCAAGCCATCCTTGAGCCAACTAAGAAGCGGCTCGGCTATGTATAGTGTACCCGTTAAAAACACGGGTGGCTCGGGCTTTGGTGGTTCCAAATGAGAGGATTCCGAATCGAATTCGGAAATAGAGGGGGATGACATTGGAACTCTCTCGAGTGGTGAAAGCCATGGTGTAGGCGACTGGGAGGTAGATGCTTGTCTAAAGCCACCATACCGAGAAAAGTGTGTCTCAAATGGTTCGACCACTAGAGCGACCGTATAGGATTCCGCTAGAGAGAATGCATTGCGGATAAGACATTCTAACTGGAAGTGAAAGCGCAAACCTCTCCGGAACTGAAATGCGGCCGTGTTGCTCTCCTCTCCCAAGCCATGTTCCAACCAATACGTATGATATGCCCGAATGTACTCGGACACGGACCTATCACCTTGGACGGGTCGGCATGGGTTGGCCATAGTTGCCAAAATACGGGAATGGATCCCTAGGAATGGATATGCAAGGCCATTTGGACATGACACTAGACCGACTATGCAAGGTTGGGATGCATGCACACTAAGGACCCTAGACGTAAACTAAGACTCGGTACGTGACGGAGATAAGTGATCCAAAGATCACTCGCGCAAGTGTGCGGCCTTTCCGATAGGCGTAGCCTAACGTTCGGACAACACCTTTTGATATACCGAGTAAAGGGATGCAAATGCAACCTAGACCGACTTAGACAATGACTAAAGACTAGACGTAAATGACACACTTTCTTTTTTTTTTTGATTTTAGACACCCTAGACTCAACTCTCTCTGATACCAAATTGATGCGGGACGAGACACGGACACGACAAGCTCGCGATCGTCCTTAACGAGGGAAGCGTCGGACGTGCGCGGTTGAGAAACCGGCAAGAGCTAGGGTGGTCGGCTCGCACTTTCGTGCCCGGATCGGGTCACGGGACGATCACACTCTCTCTCGTAGCAGCGGTGAATGATAATATAGCGAGCTAACGGACCTAAAGCATGCTCTCTAGCAGCGGCATAAACAAGTATATATGAAAATAAGCAAATGCCGAGTGTAGGGAGCGAGAACGATACCTCCACGCGCTCGGCGTGGGGAAGACGGACCCGGCCGAAAACTCGTACTCCCGGGAAACTTAACACACAATAATTACAGCAATGGGAACATGCCCACTCCACGCAGGGAGGTAAAGGGCTATAGAAATGGGCCCGGGAGGAGCGAATTCGGGTTGACGGGCAGCTTCGTGTGTTGATTCGGCTACACGCGTGTTCACGACCGTGGGGCCCACGTGCTATCCGGAGGGGCCGTGTGGGACCCGGTGGTACCGCTGTAGTGGAGACACTTGGAGAAGCGCTCCCCGGGCTGGCGGCACGCTGGTTCGCCGGCCGGAGGCCGGGCGGCTCCGTTCGGCACCGGTCGGAAAAACCGATCGGAAATCTGCCGGTTCTGTATTTCGGCGCGCGCTCCGGTGAGAACGGACGCTGCGATCAGCACCGGTGTCGGAATGTGACGAGATCAGAGCTGTTGGAAAGCTGCTTCGAAGTACTGCAATCTAGTGGCCTTCAGAAAAATTCACCAGATCTGTACTTTGTGTTGGCGAATTTTATATGCCGCTGTTGTACAGTAACCGAAGACTCAGATCTACAGAGAACTTTCCTGTTGATTGCCTTTGACCGTGAAGTAGATGTCCGAATTTGAAGATGTGTTCTTCAGCAATGTTGTAGGAAATCAGACAAGGAAACCAGGACTATTTTTGGATCTAGATTTGGGAAAGGTTACGAATTTCTATGAGTTTGGCACTAGCAGTGGGTCGGATCTGGAATCTGGCTGACAACATTGTAGCTGAGGAAGAACACGAATTTTTAAAAATAGATAGAAGGCTGATCAAAAATGGAAAAAATTTATGGATGTATGGGATGATGGACAGAACTCCCAGTAAAATTGGGAGACCTAAAAAAAATTCAAAAGGGTGGTCGAAGGTGGAGAACCCAGAGGGTCTGTCACTGTAGACAGAAACCTGGCAGATCTAGGATGACAGGTTGGACAAAAATGTAAAAATACTAAACGATAGAATTTTGGCGTGAAAATGTAGGTGGATCTTGGGATGCAAGGGCTGAACACACCATAAAAAATTCAGATCAATCCAAGCTCGTGGCTGAGACAGACAATTCATGGAAGCTGCTGTGGTCGGACGAAGACAGAACTGCAGAGGCGGCTCGATGGCGGCACGAACGGCGGCGGCGGCGGCACAGACGATCACCGGAGGTTGAGAGAGGATGATAGAAGGTAGAATCACTCTAGAACTTGAGGTTGGAGGAGAGGAACTAGAGGGAGAGGGGCTGGGGGCGCAAGAAGCTCCTTGGATTTCATAAAATTTCTGATTTTTTCATTTTCATTAATTCAATCAATTGGAAAATACAAGCTATATATAATAAATGTAAAAAGACACTAAATGCCCATAGATATGGGGTTTTGAAGGACATATCAGGGAGTTCCTAAATATTTCTCCCATGTGGTCAAAACACTTAATATCTATTTTAATCTAACTTAGACCAATTCTATTCAAACCTACCTAATTTTCACAAACCAAGCCTAATAAGGCCAAAGGAAGAGGGCGCCCCCTTCATGGGCCTCCCTTGGGCCAAGTATGGTTAAAGGCCATGTAACAAGCCCACTAACCATGCTAGACTCTTCCACCCTTGGTGGCCCATGAGAGGGAGAAGCCTATTTGGGCCTAAGTGGCTATTAAGGTCCATAATGATGGCCTTAAGACCCAATATGGAATAAGCTCCTAATGGACTCTACTAATGGCAACCTAGCCATGGACTATACATTAAAAATGGCCCAATGACTTGTTATAAGCCTTACAAGGAGCCCAAATAAAAGAAATTACATAATTACAATCTCATACAAGTCAATACACACAATACAACCCATATGCTCTTGATGTTCTCATCACAACCCCTAACTACGGGTTGCGTATTTCACCTTGCGCGGAACGACGCTGTCCGCTAAGTCCGATGCAAAATACCGAGCCGCACAGCTGCACGGCCTCTAGAGATGATCCACACGGATCCTTGCGCAGCGACGGTACCCCCGGCACGGACCTTCCCCGACCCTTTCACCTTCTGGAGAGAGAGAGCAAGAGGGAGGAAAGGGGGGAGGAGCTAATCCTCCTCTCTTAATCCTTAATGCTTGGTTAAGCCAAGAGAGGTTCGAACGAGCTCACGTAGGTGCTATATATAGAGAGTTTGGTCCTTTTTTAAAAGGGCTCCAAATGACCGAAACTATATATATATCCTATCTTATATTATACATATGTATTAAGCCCCATTTACACTCCTTTCCAAAAGGAACAAAAAGGGAAATAATACATACATTTGTATAATAATAATTCGTCACCCAAGAATCCATTGTGTGTGATCCTCTAGGCCCATAGTCACTCTAGTTTAAGACCCATTAACTTCCAATTCCTAATTAGAAGTAAATTAAACGTATTCTTCGCTTCAATTAGAGTCGAATAATAGTTTAATTTATTCCGAACCTTTGATCACGTTGGGTCAAGCAAATCCGCGTGATCCTAGAGGACGCCAGGTTTAAACCAGCCTGTGTGGTACCTATAAGTCCACAGTTACTGCATCGATATAATCCCTCGCTCCTTCTATGAGTCTGGTACGATCGAGGGTATGGTTTCTGTCAAACTCCATGATCGTGCCATTTGACTATGACCTCCTTATAGTGTATGAAGTCCGTTCTAAACGAACTCACACGACCCTGGCCAGAGATTTAACGGAGCGTCAATGTTATGACCCATTAATTATCTGATATATACCCGACAGTGAGCGATCCCCTCTTGACCATTGATGATCTTCACCCGTATCATGGAGTGGTTAATTACTCGGCAACTCATGACTTATGGTTAAAGTCACTTAGCCAAGTAAGTAAACCATTCCAGTCCTCGTGTAAGATCTGATCAATGTCTCAGGTCAAAGGACCAACGATGCTACTGAGACCGTTGGATCTTTAGTTGACATTAGGTATAATCAACCATCTGAAGATCCAATAGCGGATCAGTTCAGTGTACATTCTCCAAGGACATACACCTACACATATGTGTTGGTGCCCCGCACCAATGACCATGAGACTGGTCAGTGACACATCATGTGTACTTGTTTAATAGGTAATCAAAGTCTCCGAGTGATTACCCTCCAACCATGAACAGTTTAAGGTATGCGTCCATGCAAAGTCAATCTCATAATCGAGATCCCATCTCGAGTTGACTTTACAACCACATATCCTTGGGACATCGTAAAGTAATATACAATCACATATTTACGCTCAAATATCACTTTATTAATAATGAACAAGATCATACATCTATCGGACCTACCCGACTCAAAATTAGCATGTAGCACACCAATACTAACAATCTCCCACTTGAACTACAGCCAATTACCCACAACTTTGAGACCATCTTATCTCGATGGCGCTCAAATACAATCTGTGTCAAAGACTTAGTTAGTGGATATGCTATGTTGTCCTCTGACGGTACACGCTCTACCGCCACATCTCCTCGATCAACAATCTCCCACTTACTGCCCCTCCATTCAACATGAATACAAACCCAGACATGGATTTACAGTCATCTGAATCTGACTGGAAACTAGAGTCTGTGTAAGCTCTAAGCTGTAGGTCCTCTCCTCTATAAAGCAGAAAAAAGATCCTTAGCCATTCGCAAGTACTTAAGGATCCCCTTTACTGCCTTCCAGTGCTATTCGTCTGGATTTGTCTGATATCTTGTAATATTCCGGACCTTTAGGATCCTTCTTCGTGGGTCCCGGATCTGGTTTTCGGAGCGTCCGGCTCTGTTGTGTTCGAAATTTCGTTTCGGACATCTTTCGTGTTCGGATCGGCACGATCCGGAGTCGTTTCGGAGGCCCGGAGGCGTTCCGCGGCTTTTCCGCGTGTGTTTGTGGTTACTTGTACGGTGTTTGCGCCTCGGGTAGGACCTACCACGTCAGGCGGTTCACCTGCGGTGCGGTGTAAGACGTCAGGGGACACTACCGGCTGTGCTTCTAGTGGGTGGTACTCCTGTCGAGTACGGAGTGTCAGACTGTCAGTCGTGTGTTTCCGACCTTCAGGTTTTGGCGGTTCGACCGTTGAGTTTCGGTCTTCTCGTACCGTGGCACGTGTGTCGGTTTGCGTGCCGTAGGGTCTAGTTCTGTAGAGTACAGGGCTTTCCTTTCCGAGGTACTTTCCTACGGCTAGAGTAGTGGTTTCTCGTTTTACGAGGTAGGGTTCGAGTGATCCCTACTGAGTCTTGTTCCGAGACTCATTCCCTGCGTGTTTTCACCGTGTTTCAGGTGAGACGCCACCTTCGGGGAGCGCGTCAGGAGCGCAGCGTGGTGCGGGTGCCCAGGGGTAGTGCCAGAGGTCAGAGCCGGGATATGTCCCGTGTAGCTGTACTTTTCTTTGTTGTCACTGTACTAGTCGTGGACTACTGTTGCTGTTGTTATTTTCTATTGTGGACCATGTAAAATGTTAATTTATTTCCTGCTTAATATTATAACTGTTTAATTTCTATAATTATCTGTGATCCTTGTGTAGTTTCCACACCATCCTTTTAACCCTTCCGAGTCTTCGGGCTCGTGGGTGGCGGTACGAGTCTCGGGTTATCGGGCCTTCCCGATAATCGGATTCTCGGGTCGTTACAGCTGGTATCAGAGCGCGGTTGTGGAATTACATGAGAATCATAGGTAATTGTAGTGGTCCACTAGTCCACAGCGATGATGTACATGTGACACTGGCATTGGGCACCGTGTGTTTATTTTGACCTTGCCGTTTTCGTGTTTTCTGTCTTTTGCTTCAGGAGCAAGGATGGCGTCGAGGAGGAGTTCTCGCTCTCAGCAGGGGCAGTCGGATGGAGGTCAGGAGATCCAACATGGGGTCCAGAGGGACCAGGAGGAGCATAGCAGAGCTCCGGGAGCTATCGAGGCCGCGGATGCTGCGAGAGCTCCGGGGGCCGAGGATTTCTTCCGTGGCATGTACCATCTCATGTCTCAGCAGTTTGGCGGAGAGGCTGCTGAGGGCTCGTTTGTCAGGGGTGGGCCAGGCCGAGCATTGAGGGACTTCATGCAGTTCCATCCACCTTACTTTAGCGGCCAGACAGACCCTGATGCGGCTCGTGATTGGCTTGATGAGATGGAGCGGGTGTTCAGTTCCGCGAGGAGTACTGCCGAGGACAGAGTGGTGTTGGCCTACAACCAGTTGCAGGGTACGGCTCGGAGGTGGTGGTCTTCCGAGTGGAAGACGTCCTTTCAGCTTCGTCCACTTGAGCAGATCGAGTGGGATGACTTTGTCAGTGCTTTCGAGCGTACGTACTATCCAGATGTTGTTGCCATGCAGCGGATGCGGGAGTTTCTGGAGCTGGTGCAGGGTGACATGTCCGTGTTGCAGTACAGGGCCCGATTTGTCGAGCTGGGTCGGTACGCACCTCACATCATGGAGCATGAGAGGGTGAGGACCACACAGTTTGTACAGGGCTTGAGGCTGGAGCTGAGGCACCATTTGATCGCGAATGGGGCCACTGATCTAGAGACGGCGTCTCGTGTTGCGATTTCCTTGGAGATGGATATGCAGAGGACTCGAGGGCCGGTCAGCCAGGGGCAGTCCCTGTGAGGTCGCAGCCAGCAGTCGGCTACCCAGCAGCAGGGTTTCTTCCAGCATGCGTCGAGTGGTTCAGGAGTACCGGCACCGGCAGCGTCAGTGGCAGGATCTGCGTCCTTCGGCTCGAAGGTCAAGAAGTTCTTGAAGAAGAGTCTCCGGAAGAAGCACAAGGATCAAGGGCAGGCTTCATCGGGCAGTGTGCAGCAGTCGATTCCTTTGCAGCGTCAGGGATCAGTGAGTGGATCGCGAGGACCTTGTCCACGGTGTGGTGGTACCCACCCAGGCAGGCAGTGCACGGCGCCGATTATCTGTTTTCGGTGTGACCAGCCAGGGCACATGGCGCGTGACTGTCCTCAGAGACCGCCGCAGCAGCAGTAGGTTCCCCAGCAGTAGAGGCAGCAGCAGCAGCAGCAGGGACAGTATCCGCCGCTACCCAGATCAGCTAGCGTGGGAGGCAGGCAGAGGGCTCGGGGCCAGATCACGCACTTGACCAGGGCAGAGGCAGTGGCGTCGCAGCTCGTGGAAGGTACCGTTCAGATTTTGGATTGTGCGGCTCGGGTTTTGTTCGATTCTGGCGCGTCTCATTCGTTTATTTCGGAGGATTTCGCGTCGAGCGTCGAGGAGCCGGTGACCCAGTTGTCCTGTGATTTGGGAGTGGAGTTGCCTTCGGGTGACTTTATGGTCACTCCGTATTGCTTCGACCAGGTTCCGGTGTGGATCGATGGGCGGAGTATGCCAGGCAGGTTGTATGCGTTGCAGCTTCGGGATTATGACGTGATTCTAGGCATGGATTGGCTCGAGACCCATGGAGCGGTGGTGGATTGTGGGATGAAGAGGGTCTACTTCCAGCATCCGAGCAAGAGGACCTTCTATTTCCAAGGTATCTGTTCCACCTCTTCTCAATTCCTTATCTCTGCTATTCGAGCCCGTCGGTTGCTTGATTATGGTTGTTAGGGTTTTCTCGCGTCCGTGGTTGTGTCAGACCGGATGGAGCCGGATGTCGAGGACATTACGATGGTGTGCGAGTTTCTCGACGTTTTTCCCGAGGAGTTGCCTGGATTACCTCCCCAGCGGGAGATCGATTTCGTGATCGAGGTTGTGCCTGGTACGGGACCTTTGGCAAAGGCTCCCTACCGCATGGCCCCCGCTGAGTTGAGGGAGTTGAGGGCGCAGTTGCAGGAACTGTTGGCCAAGGGGTACATTCGTCCTAATTTTTCCCCTTGGGGTGCGCCCGTGTTGTTTGTGAAGAAGAAGGACGGTAGTCTGCGGTTGTGCATTGACTATCGACAGCTGAATGAAGTGACCATTAAGAACAAATATCCGTTGCCGCGGATTGATGATTTGTTCGACCAGCTGCAGTCTGCGCGAGTGTTCTCGCGGATTGATTTGCGGTCCGGTTACTATCAGCTGAGAATTCGCGAGTCCGATGTGGAGAAGACTGCATTCAGTACGAGGTACGGGCATTATGAGTTTCTGGTGATGCCGTTTGGGCTCACCAATGCCCCAGCAACCTTCATGGACTTGATGCAGAGGGTGTTTCATCCATATTTGGACCAGTTCGTGGTCATCTTTGTGGACGACATCCTTGTTTATTCGCAGTTTGCTGAGGAGCATGCGTACCATTTGGGTGTGGTGCTGCAGACGTTGCGAGATCACCAGTTATACGCGAAGCTCAGTAAGTGCGAGTTTTAGCTCAGCGAGGTGCACTTTCTGGGGCTCGTGATTTCTGGTGATGGCATTTCCGTGGATCCCGCCAAGGTTGAGGCTGTGATGCAGTGGCCGAGGCCGAGGTCGGTGACGGAGATCCGGAGTTTCTTGGGGCTTGCGGGTTATTATCGCCGGTTTATCCAAGATTTTTCTCGCATTGCGACCCCGATGACTAGGCTCACGCGGAAGGATGTGCCTTTCGTTTGGTCCGAGGAGTGTGAGCAGAGCTTCAGTGAACTGAAGAGGTTGCTCACCTCGGCTCCGGTGTTGGTTTTACCTTCTGGATCGGGAGGTTTTGTGGTGTGTACAGATGCTTCCGACGTCGGATTGGGTGCTATTCTGATGCAGCATGGTAGAGTGGTGGCTTATGCATCTCGGCAGCTAAAACCCCATGAGGAGAACTACCCTACCCATGATCTTGATTTGGCGGCGGTGATCTTCGCGCTGAAGATCTGGAGGCATTATCTGTACGGTGAGAAGTTCGAGGTGTTCACTGACCATCAGAGTTTGAGGTATGTGTTCTCGCAGAGAGATCTGAACCTCAGACAGAGGCGTTGGATGGAGTTCATGAAGGACTATGACTTCACCCTATCTTATCAGCCGGGCAGGATGAATGTCGTCGCCGATGTCTTGAGCAGGAAGGTGGCGGTCAGTACCTTGATGTTGAGGAGGTGGAGGCTCTGGGAACAAGTGCCCGAGGTATCTTTCAGGCTCAAGATTCCCCAGGAGTCAGGGTTGGCGCTGCTTGCGAGTCTGACTGTCACTCCTGCTATCCATCGTCAGGTGACAGAGGCTCAGCATGCGGACCCTGAGTTGCCCCGGATTCTGGCTATGGCTGACGTGGAACTTGGCGAGGACGGCGCTGTGAGGTTTCGTGGCAGGTTGTACGTCCCAGCCGAGGAGCTGATTCGTCGTGCGGTGTTGCGCGAGGCTCATGGGAGCAGGTACACCATACACCCGGGTGCGACGAAGATGTATCGGAACTTGCGGAGGCAGTTCTGGTGGCCTGGCATGAAGAGAGATGTCGCAGAATTTGTGGCCAGGTGCCTGATCTGTCAGCAGGTGAAGGCGGAGCATCAGCGACCAGGAGGTACTCTCCAGCCCTTGGATGTTCCTGCTTGGAAGTGGGACCATGTGACCACGGATTTCGTGGTGGGATTGCCGAGGACCCCGAGTGGGCAGGACAATATTTGGTTGCTGGTGGATCGGCTGACGAAGGTGACGCGGTTGTTACCGGTCAAGGTCAGCTGGAGCGTGTCTAAGTTGGCTCGCCTTTATGTGGAGCGGATCGTGCCGTTACATGGGATTCCCATTTCGATCGTGTCGGATCGGGATCCGCGCTTCACTTCTGGATTCTGGAGGAGTTTCCAGCGAGCTCTTGGCACGGAGTTGGCGTTTAGCTCGGCGTATCATCCTCAGTCAGATGGTCAGTCTGAGAGGACCATTCAGACTTTGGAGGACATGCTGAGATCCTCCTGCCTGGAGTGGCAGGGGAGTTGGATTCATCACCCACCGTTGGTGGAGTTTGCCTATAACAACAGCTATCATTCGAGCATCGGTATGGCTCCTTATGAGGCATTGTACGGGCGTCCTTGTCGGACTCCACTTGATTGGTTTGAGGTGGGTGAGCGTGTTTTGACGGGACCGGAATTGGTGCAGCAATGTGTGGATGTTGTGCACCTGGTTCGTCAGAACATGTTGGCGGCCCAGAGTCGGCAGAAGAGCTATGTTGACCGTAGGAGGTAGCCCCTCGAGTTCGCCGTGGGCGATCATGTGTTCTTGAGAGTTTCTCCGATGAAGGGGGTGATGCGTTTTGGACGGCGTGGGAAGCTGAGTCCCCGCTATATTGGTCCTTTCGCGATTGTGGAGCGCATCAGTGAGGTTGCTTACCGGTTGCAGTTACCTCCTGAGTTGGCGTCGGTGCATGACGTGTTCCACGTCTCGATGTTGCAGAAGTATATGTCCGATGACTCTCATGTGCTCGAGTTTCCCGTTTGGCCTGAGGTGACTCCAGATCTTTCTCTCTCAGAGTTTCCGATCCGTGTGGAGGATAAGCGAGAGCAGCGCCTACGGAACAAGGTCATTCCCTTGGTAAAGGTCGTGTGGCAGCGACACTCTGGTGGGGAGGCTTCGTGGGAACGTGAGGACGAGATGCGTCAGCAGTTCCCGTATCTGTTTGAGTGAGTCTTCCTCTTCTTTCCCCTTGGGTTGTTCTCAATTTCGAGGATGAAATTCCTTAAGAGGGGAGGGCTGTAATATCCCGGACCTTTCGGATCCTTCTTCGTGGATCCCGGATCTGGTTTTCGGAGCGTCCGGCTCTATTATGTCTGAAATTTCGTTTCGGACATCTTTCGTGTTCGGATCGGCGCGATCCGGAGTCGTTTCGGAGGCCCGGAGGCGTTCCGCGGCTTTTCCGCGTGTGTTTTTCGATTCCTGGTGTGTGTTTTGGCTTTTTCTTCGGAAGCTCGCTGCAGGCGAACCGGGCGGTTCACCCGGGCACGAGTGGTACCGTTGTGATCGGTGCGTTCCGAGGATCCCGGAAATGTATTTTTCTATTTTTTGGTATTTTTTCGAAAATTCAGATTTTTTATAAAGCCCTAATTCTTTTTCTTTTTCTTTTCTCCTTTCTCTTTCTTCTTCTTCCTCTTCCTCCGTTTCTTCCAACCGTGACACCCTCCTCTCTCCCTCTCTCCCATTCGGACGCGGCGAACCCCTCTCCGGCTACGGACGGCGGCGGGGCGACGGCGCGGACGCGTGGGTGACGGCGAGGCGATCTCGTGGGCGTGCGGCGTGCGTGGGAAGCGTGGGGAGTTCGTGAAGTTTGAAGCGTTCTTCGTGATTCGTGAATGATTCGGCGGAGCATTTGCTCCATTGAGGTAGGGTGACGTTCCTTAGCCTCATGTCGATCTTTTCCGCGATTTATAGGCCGAGAGGGGATCGTTTGAGCGTTTTTGGGTTTTTCCATGATTTGGGGAGAGCTCGCCCGATCTATGGATTTGATGCATGATTTCGTGTTTTGATGGCCTAGAATCATGCTAGGGGTCCCCAGGGGTCTTCCCCTTTGATTTCCCCCTCTCCTGTGGAGGCATGGGGGCGTGGTTGGAGTTTTTGGGCGTTTCTACCGTTTTCGGCCGTGGACTGAGAACGCGCTATACTCCAGTAGCGCGTTCTTGGAGGTCGCGCTGCCCCGACCGAGCGCGTTCATCGGAGAAGATGAACAGTAGGGCGGTTCCTGTCGCGCTATGGGGTCCTAGCGCGATCAGCCTTGTCGCGCTAGGCATCCCTAGCGCGACATGCCTTGTCGTGCTAGCCGTCCCTAGCGCGACATGCCGTGTCGCGCTAGGAGGCCCTAGCGCGATGTCCCTTGTCGCGCTAGGAGGTCCTAGCGCGTTCTTCCGTGTCGCGCTAGGTATCCCTAGCGCGATCTGGCTGTTGTTGGGTGTTCCCCTTGGGCCGTGTGTGCGTCCCGGGCACCCGGTGGAGTTCCGTGACCGTGTTTTTGGTATCCGGAGGTTCCGTTTGCCTTGGTCATGAGTTTGGCTGTGGGCGGTGTGTCCGTTTTCCTCCGACCGTGGCCCCGTTGACGGAGCTAGTGCTTGGGGTGATTCCCACACGTTGTCGGACTCGGACGTCGTTTTCCGTTGACTCGAGAGTCTACTCCTTCAGTGACCCACCACTAGTCGTAGCCCACCAGTACGAGGTGCTGGTCTCACCTGGGAGTGGTGTACGGGCACCCACCTTTCGAGACAGTTTGTGGACCGGTTACCGTAGGCCCCTCGTCGGTAGCCAGAGTCCGACTACGGGGGAAAACCGGTCAGAGGACCAGACCTAGTGACGCAAGGTCTGTGTGTGCACACGTGGTTGGGGGTGGTTGGACCCACGTCGACGGGCGTGACCCCAGCTAGTTACTTGTTTGTGGTTACTTGTACGGTGTTTGCGCCTCGGGTAGGACCTACCACGTCAGGCGGTTCACCTGCGGTGCGGTGTAAGACGTCAGGGGACGCTACCGGCTGTGCTTCTAGTGGGTGGTACTCCTGTCGAGTACGGAGTGTCAGACTGTCAGTCGTGTGTTTCCGACCTTCAGGTTTTGGCGGTTCGACCGTTGAGTTTCGGTCTTCTCGTACCGTGGCACGTGTGTCGGTTTGCGTGCCGTAGGGTCTAGTTCTGTATAGTACAGGGCTTTCCTTTCCGAGGTACTTTCCTACCGCTAGAGTAGTGGTTTCTCGTTTTACGAGGTAGGGTCCGAGTGATCCCTACTGAGTCTTGTTCCGAGACTCATTCCCTGCGTGTTTTCACCGTGTTTCAGGTGAGACGCCACCTTCGGGGAGCGCGTCAGGAGCGCAGCGTGGTGCGGGTGCCCAGGGGTAGTGCCAGAGGTCAGAGCCGGGGTATGTCCCGTGTAGCTGTACTTTTCTTTATTGTCACTGTACTAGTCGTGGACTACTGTTGCTGTTGTTATTTTCTATTGTGGACCATGTAAAATGTTAATTTATTTCCTGCTTAATATTATAACTGTTTAATTTCTGCAATTATCTGTGATGCTTGTGTAGTTTCCACACCATCCTTTTAACCCTTCCGAGTCTTCGGACTCGTGGGTGGCGGTACGAGTCTCGGGTTATCGGGCCTTCCCGGTAATCGGATTCTCGGGTCGTTACATATCTACTGACAATGCTCAAAGCATTGGCAACATCAGGCTGTGTACATAGCATTGCATACATGATTGACCCTATCGCCGAAGCATAGGGTACCTTATTCATGTGTGCCACCTCCTCAGATATTTTAGGACTCATCCCCTTGGATAGGGAAATTCCATGTCTCATGGGAATGAGACATCTCTTGAAATTTTCCATCCTAAACCTTTTGAGGATAGTGTCTATGTACATGGATTGGGATAACCCTAGCATCCTTTTAGATCTATCTCGATAGATCCTTATACCCAGCACATAGGATGCTTCTCCAAAATCCTTCATGGAGAAGGTCTTGGATAACCGAGACTTAGTTGATGTCAACATCTCTACATCATTCCCAATGAGTAAGATGTCATCAACATAAAGGACCAAGAAGGTCACTGAGCTCCCACTGACCTTCTTGTATACATATACACGAGGCTGTCAAATCTTTTAACTTCATTCCGAATGAAGTAGAAAGATTTGACAGCCTCGTCAAATCTTAAGTTCCAGCTTCGAGATGCATGCTTTAATCCATAAATGGACCTTTGAAGTTTGCATACATTATTAGGATATAGCTTGGAGGTGAATCTTTCAGGTTGTACCATGTACACCTCTTCCGACAGATTTCCATTAAGAAAAGTTATCTTCACATCCATTTGCCATATCTCATAATCCAGGTATGTTGCAATGGCAATGAAGATTCTGATTGACTTAACCATGGCTACCGGTGAAAAAGTCTCGTCATAGTCAATGTCTTGCCTTTGACGATATCCTTTCGCCACTAGTCTAGTCTTATATGTGTCAACCTATCCATCTGCACCGATTTCCCTTTTGAAAATTCATTTGTAGCCGATAGGGACCTTCCCTTCGGGTACATCAACTAAGTTCCAAACTTTGTTGGTGTACATGGACTGGATCTTTGAATTTGCAGCCTCTTGCCATTTCTCGGAGTCCACACTACGGAGTACATCCTGATACGATTGAGGATCATCATCCTCATCGATACATCCCTTAGAGGACCCCTCTGAGACATGTCCAACATATCTCTCAGGTTCTCTCGGTAGTCTACCAGATCTCCGTAGTGTCAGTGTTTCACTCTGAATAGGATCAACCGATACAATCTCATCTAATGAGCTTGTGTCTATGGGTTGTGATTCTTGGACCTTATGCAATTCTATCTGGCTCCCACTGTTTTTCTGGAGTAGATATTCTCTTTCCAGAAATACAACTCTCATGGCCACTAAGACCCTTTGCTCAGAAAGGTGATAGAAATAATATCCAAACGTCTCCTTTGGATATCCCACGAACCTACACTTATCGGTTCTCGACTCAAGCTTGTCACTATCGTTCTTCTTTACATGAGCAGGACACTCCCGAATTTTAATGTGATTAAAATTTGATTTCCTGCCCTTCCACATCTCATATGGTATAGAAGGAACTGATTTACTTGAGATCATATTCAATAAATAAGCCACGGTCTTTAATGCATAGCCCCAGAGAGACAATGGTAGTCCTAACATAGACATCATGGATCGGATCATGTCTAATAAGGTCTTGTTTCTCCTTTCGGATACACCATTGTGCTGTGGTATATACGGTGGAGTCCACTGAGAAATTATTTCATGGTCTTTAAGATAAGAAGTGAATTCATGACTCAAGTATTCACCTCCTCGATCCGATCGAAGAGCCTTAATACTTTTGCCAGTCTGTTTCTCTACTTCATTCTTATATTCCTTAAACTTCTCAAAGGCTTGTGACTTATGTCTAATTAAATACACATGGCCATATCTAGAGAAGTCATCAATAAAAGAAATGAAATAGAGGTAACCCTCTTTTGCTTCTATGGACATGAGTCCACATACATCCGAATGTATGAGCTCGAGAAGGTCAACAGCCCTCTCACCATGTCCACTAAAGGGAGCTTTGGTCATTTTCCCTATTAGACACGACTCACAGGTATCAAATGGCTTGTATTCGAACGAATTCAAATACCCATTTGAGTGTAAGTGAGAGACTTTATTATCACCTACATGACCAAGTCTGCAGTGCCATAGATATGCAGAATTCACTTCATCAACATTGAAAACTTGCATAACATTAGAACATGTATCCAATACATAAAGACCATTGACTAATGAACCATAGGCTATATTCAAACCATTATTCATTATCGAGCACCCAGTGCTATTAAAAGCCAATGTATATCCAACGTTATACAAACCAGAGATTGAAATAATATTTTTAATAATATTAGGAACATAATAACAGTCATTCAGCTCCAGAATGACTCATGAAGGTAAACTGAGACGTGTAGTCCCAACAGCTTTAGCAGAAACTAAAGCTCCATTGCCCATCCTCAGTTCAATCTCCTTTTTGCCCAGCCGCCTTCTATTTACCAGCACCTGCACAGAGTTGCAAATATGAGATGCACATCCAGTATCCAATACCTATGATGTGGATTCCATATATGACAAATTAAGGTCTATGATAAAAATACCTTCATTTAGAATTACCTTGCAATTCATTTTTCAATGCCCTGTTTCTCCGCATCGAAAACACTTGTCTTCTTTTTCATTCTTCCTGCCCTTCCCTTTGTCAACCTTGGCGAGTTGCTTACCCATGACCTTTTTCTTTCCCTTCCCTTTGTTACTTGTGGTGGATATTTGGGTGGCCTTCATTTTCTTGTTGGCCCGGCCAACAATCATTACAGACGAAGATAGTTTATCTTTCTGCATGGTTCCTTCAGCAATCTTTAACATGTTGAGCAGCTCTGGGAGAGTTGCTTCAATCATGTTCATGTTAAAGTTTATGATGGAGGAAGAAAAGGAATCAGGCAATGACTGGAGTATAAGATCAATGCATAGTTCAAGATCCAACTTGAACCCCAATGCATTGAGTCTTTCAATCCACTCCATCATTTTCAGTACATGGGCATGTACTGATGAACCCTCAGACATCCGTGTCCTGAAAAGTCTTTTTGAGATATCATATCTCTCAATCCTACCCTGCTCCCCGAAGAGCTGGCGTAGATTGAGAAGTATGATTCTACAATCTGTCTTTTCAAATTACCTCTGCAGCTCGGGAGCCATAAAGGCCAACATGTAACATTGGGCAAGGGAGGAGTTGTAGCGACCCGGATTCCGGATACCCGGTGTACCCGGTAGAACTACCGAATACACGTGGTGCCGCATGGGACCCGCGAGGCCTCCCAAGCGAGGGAAAGCGCCGAAGGGAAAAAGGAGTGTGTGGAATACATTGAAGCCACAGATATAACAGTAAGCAATTAAATTTCATTAGATTGGATGGCTAAAGTAGCAGAAATAAAATTACATTTTCATTAAAAATTTCAATTAACACAATTATACACCAGAGTCCAGTCCAAAAGGAAAGACAACAAGTACAGTCTGACAGAAAAGAAACGTACACTGAAGTCGGGGGAAGCCCGACGTAGGTACAGCTGGCAGCTACAGCAAACGGGCTCCTCCAGGAACAGCAGAGGAAGAAGGCGAAACCCACCTGAAAAGCAGGGGTGAGTCTCTAAACAGAAACTCAGTAGGGGTCACGCGGATCCCCACTGGAAAACGCACAGTGCAACGGAAGCAACAACAGAAACAACAAGTGCAGCAAAGCAGGAAAGGCTACACTAAAAAGCTGTAAAACTACGCTACAGGCAGTAGTAAACAGATGTGAGGTAGGAGTAGGGAACAAGCAAGAAAGGGGAAGAACCCGCGCCAGACAAGTGGCGGCCGAACTAACCTCGGCACCCCAAACTACTCCAAACAACAGCAGAAGGGCGACTCTGATCCAACAAAGTCAGAAGTTGCCGATCTGCCAACCCGACACCAGGTCTAAGACGGAGACCTGCAAAGACGGCTAAAACAATCACGACGGCCTACACGATTGGAACATCGTGCACGCAACCCCGGGCTCATCTTGAACACAGCCAAGAACAGACCACACAGCCATGGTAGAAAATCTTGGACAAGGCCAAGACTAGCCGACACGAAAAGGAGAACACCGGCTCTGAGAAACGCAAGAGTCGCTGGTCAAGTGATAGGAGTACCCTCACACTAGAAGAATAGCCAGATGCGTCCATTGACATCTTACACTGCGCCACAAGTGTCATGTCTACCCGACCGTGTGCAGTATGGGGGAGACTAGACACACCAAGAACCGGGTCCAAGGAACAACGACGTTCCAAGGAAAAACGGCACCTCACGGACACAAGACAGCAGCACCACAACTGCAAGTAACTAGTCAGGGCTACGCCCGTCGACGCAAGTCCCCAGTCCCTGACCACGTGTGCACACACTGACCCGTACCTAGGCTAGGCCTCTAGCTAGTATTCCTCTCGGTAGGACGCTACCGCTGACCGGGGCCCACAGAACTAGCTTAAAAACTGTGTAACGAGAACTGCCCGTCCACCACTCCCGGTGGGTGACGTACTAAGAAAAGCCTACGTCACAGGCTACGACTAGTGGAGGTTCACAAGGCACAGACTCCAAAACACAAGTGCTAGAGTACAGACAGTCTAAGGAAAGCCCTGTCGCACGTACCACCAAGCACCACTAGCAGTACCACCGCTGCCAACAGACTCAGGACCAGGCAACTAGACCTACCACGTAACGATCCCGAGTCGAACGACTCAAAGGCAAGATCGTCACAGACAGCGGAACAAGCTGCCAATCGGTCTAATCCTAAGCCAGAAAAACCACGCTCCGTAGAAAACAACACACGGAGACCTGAGGGAACACCAAAAACCCTCAGACACAACTGGACACACAAACCGAGGTAAAGCGACACCTCGAGACATCCAGAACTAGTGTCTCGAACCGGACAGAACCGCCAAGACACCCACACACAAGGTCACCTGTCAACCACTGGGTCACCCCGGGTTGACTGGAACCAGACCAAAACACAAGCAAAGGTAGGATAGAAAATCCTACCTCAAGTAAGAAGACTCCTGGCTACCTTACAACGTAGTCCTAGCCCTCATAGGACGTCGGGAGACATCCACGGGACAGCGGCAGACCACAAGGCCAAGCCAAGACAAGCAGAAACCGAAGGAACGGAAATCGGAGCACAAGGCATGTAACGCGCCACCCCTAGACCATTACAAGCATATGACGGTCTAGACCTTGGCCGTTACACTCCAAGCGACGGTCAGGGAAGAGCCGTCACTCACACCGCCCTATCAACTCTAAAACACAGAAAACAACATGTAACGGCCAGCACCGGGCGCGTTACACACACCTGACGCACCCCACCTGGGCCGTTAGAGCCAACATACCACGAACGAACCAACCGGTTCAAAACAACGGCCAGGGGCATGTAACGGTCCACACCGGACGCGTTACATCCAAATGACGCACGGGGGCACGGCCGTTACATCATAGAACAGCACAACACCCAGCCCTCAGCCAAACAGCATGTAACGGCCTACACTAGGCGCGTTACCACGCTGTGACGCATGGGAACATGACCGCCGCATCAACCGCCTTACACGGTCAACGCCCGGTCAAAGCACAGACACAGGACATGTAACGGCCAACCATGGGCGCGTTACACACCTCTGACGCACCTCCACAAGGCCGTCAGAAGAACCGCCATACTCGGCACACAAAACGACAAAAGGCATGTAACGCACAGGCTCAGGCGCGTTACATGGGTGTGACGCGCCACTCCAAGGCCGTCACATACCCAGAAGCCAAAAACTCTCAAGAACGCCAAACGAAGTGGCGGTCTATCGTAGGGCCGTCAGAGCCAAGTAACAGCCTCTGAAACGACCGCTACATCGGTCACGGCGGGAAAACATAGGAATGGTCAAATCGGCCCGTTCCACGCCCCATACACGCCGAAGCGCATGGGAAACAAACCCAAACGCTGGAAAATAACACTAGGGTGCTAAAAACCCCACATGCAAGCTCAAAAACACAAGATCCGGGCGATTTCATCAAATCGGCCCAAAATGGGTCACCGAGGTTCCCGGACTTCTACCGGCCTCGAATGAACACCAATCAACACGAAATTAACGTGGATGGGATCCTAACATCCCAGCGGTCAGTTTAAAACTAACTACACCGCAAACGGTCGCTGTTTTCCGGCAAATCCTACAAACCATGAAAATCAACGTTTAGGCAAAACAAGCACAAACTCGACCGTTTCCTTGCCGAACGACGTGCAATGGCAAGGAAAACGGAGAGGAAGAAGTGAGGAATCGTCACCCTACCTCCACCGAAGAAACCCTGCCCCGAAGGGACTAAACCACGCCGAAAACCACTCGTGAACCGATTTCACCGGCTTTGAATCCACCATTCGGGATCGCGTCAGAATCGATCCGATCCTCGCCCCATCGCGCACCCAGCTAGCTCCATCACGTCCCCAACACGTGCCTCTAGGTCCTCCGTCTGCAGCCGGAGCCGAGGAGGCGAACGGGAGAGAAAACAGGAGAGAGAGAGAGGCGACGGCGGCGAATGAGAAGGAGGAGAGAGGAAAAGAAAAGAAATAGAAAAGAAATTAGGAAGTTTTCCTAATTTCTGAAAATTCCGAAAATGCGCCGAAAATGCACAAATTCAGAAAAATACGCAAAAATAGCCAAAATGACCGGCTCGAAGAGTACATCGTCGCTGTAGCATCCACGAGTTCAAGAATTGATAAACAAACTCACCGTAGAGTTCCGTAACTAGTATGTGAGAAAAACCCACACGGCTCGTCAAACTCAACTCGGAAGCCACAAAAGCGAACCGAAAACTCAACGAAACCAATCCAAAAGATCCAATGAAGATATAAACAGATTCACAAAGGATTCGACAAGATCCAGGGCATTACAGGAGTCCTCAGACCATTTGGCATAAGCCAGTAACTCGCTCTTGTCGGCATCAGGAGCTGGCTCAGAATGAACCGTGTCCAACACGTACGTAATCTTTTCGGCGGTAAGGACTATGCGTAGATTACGCAGCCAATCCGAGTAGTTCGATCTAGTTAATCTATTTGCATCTAAGATGTCGCGGAGGGGGTTGGACGACGACATTGTAATCTGGATAAGAAATAAAAGATAACTTAGCATGTGTTCATATTCTAACTTAGATGTGGTTTTCTATCTTAGTTAGTCCTACTATTTTTCGATCGAACTATATAACCCTCAGTATATAGAACAGGAGATCAGCGATATCAACCTAGTGGGTCGGAATCCCAACGAGACTGATGTACGACATTGTGAAAAGCACAACAAGCCATACACCATCTCAAGGGCAGTCAACAGGCACTTGCATCTAATGCAATATCCGATGTTCGACCCCCGAGAAATCATCCCCTTGTGGAAAGCACAACAAAGGATATTCTCGGTTAGATCTGACCATCATTACAACATAGCAATGAGTTCATGACCCGACCCTTGTGGAAAGCACAACAAGGCCGAGTTCAATTCCTCACCCCATTGAGGTCGAGCCTTGGAGTTTAATCCCGCCCCCAAACTCATGGACCTTGTGGAAAGCACAACAAATCCATGAAATGAAGACGTTCATTCACTCTATAATGATGGAGGGCCACGACGACTCCTAGAGCCACGCTTACCAGATCTAAAATTTAATCGCGAGGGAATTTAATTTTATCGTGATCTCACCCTAGGTGGTAATATAAATATATCTAATATATTTACCGTACATAGTAGTTTGCACAAAATAAATGCATCCAATGTAAAATTAAAGTGCAAGTGATCATGGACTTTATCTCTAATGTAACTAAGGCATCCAGCCCGCTTCCGAAGCAGCTGGATCGTCCTCGTCGGGTGTGCTCCACGCTTTCAAACTCTGACGCCGCAGTAATTACAACTTTTACACAGCACACATGCCGGAAAAAATGTAAATTACATATCAATAAAATTCCAGAAGCCCTTAGGGCGAGTACAACAATGGAGGAAGATAGAAGTACATTAGAATTTTAACAGAGAGAGAAAGGAGGTTCACAGACCCCAATTAATTACATTAATCCAAGTCCATGATCACTTGCCAACCCATTCAAGTAAAATCAATCAAGGGTTATTTTATGAAAACAATCCTTACTTTTGAATTTAAAAATGGGATGTGCAAACAAAAAACACGCTAGCTTTGTTTAATTTTAAAAATTGAAGCAGGATTAACTAAAATTAAACAGACAAGCAAGCCAATACAAGGTAAATAAAGTAAATCACGTAAAGAACCATCATTTTTCACATGGGCATGTAATTGAGATAATTATTTAAATTTAAATTTAAATTTAATTATCCAATAATCAAATTTAAATTTTAAACATGTCAATAATTTAAATTTAAATTCAAACTAATTATCCAATAATTTTGTTTGAAAGTAAATTTAAAACAATGTAATTATCCACAATCAGTAATATTCTAAAATTCAAAATTTGAATTTAACATTTATCTAATAATTAAAATTCAAATATTTGAATTTTCTATATTTAACTTCAATAAAATTAAAATTTTGAATTTTCTAATTATCTAATAATCAAAAATTTAAAAATTAAAATTTACTGAAGTAAATTCAATTATTATCATTTTATCTCAAGGTAAATAGTAATTATCTCACCTCGGTAAATTCAAAAGAGTTAAATAAAATTTAACATTTGACATTTACTATTGAGATAACACAATTAACCTACGAGATAAAATTCTATTTAATTTACTGTGTATTTTTATATATATATCATATATATATATGTATATATTTGAGCACAATAAATTAAAAAATTAAAAGTAATTTTTAAAAAAATAAATTCGGCGCGGGCCCACCTTGCGCGTGGGCTGCGCCCGTGCCCGCAACACGGGCGTCGCCGCCGCCCGCCCCCCCCCCCCCCCGTCAGCGCCCGGGGGTGCTGACCCGCGGGTGCCTCGTGCGCCGCCCTCGCAGCACACGCGGCGGGCGCACCGCGCCCAAATCAGGCCCAAAATTTTTTTAAAATTTTTTTTTAAAAAAAAAAATTTACTCTAGCGATGCCCATCATCCTGGAAGAAGCGAGATGCCCAGTATCCCCTTCTACAGTTAATAATTGAAAGATTTAATACCCCTAAAACACGGTTCTAAACGGCGATAAAACACCGACCATAGCGTCAACCTGGCTCTGATACCACTGTAAGGTTTCGCACAGCACTATCGGGCAACTCAGCGGATAACAAAAAATTATTTTGCCCGATCCCGGTGTTATGGAATCCTAGATCTGTGCTCTAATCGATATTTTAATCACCCCAACCCCTAACTACGGGTTGCGGATTTCACCTTGCGCGGAACGACGCTGTCCGCTAAGTCCGATGCAGAATACCGAGCCGCACAGCTGCACGGCCTCTAGAGATGATCCACACGGATCCTTGCGCAGCGGCGGTACCCCCCGGCACGGACCTTCCCCGACCCTTTCACCTTCTGGAGAGAGAGAGCAAGATGGAGGAAAGTGGGGAGGAGCTAATCCTCCTTTCCTAATCCTTAATGCTTGGTTAAGCCAAGAGAGGTTCTAGGTGCTATATATAGAGAGTTTGGTCCTTTTTGAAAAGGGCTCCAAAAGATCGAAACTGTATACATATCCTATCTTATATTATACATATGTATTAAGCCCCATTTACACTCCTTTCCAAAAGGAACAAAAGGGGAAATAATACATACATTTGTATAATAATAATCCGTCACCCAAGAATCCATTGTGTGTGATCCTCTAGGCCCATAGTCACTCTAGTTTAAGGCCCATTAACTTCTAATTCCCAATTAGAAGTAAATTAAACGTATTCTTCGCTTCTACTAGAGCCGAATAATAGTTTAATTTATTCCGAACCTTTGATCACGTTGGGTCAAGTAAATCCGCGTGATCCTAGAGGACGCCGGGTTTAAACCAGCCTGTCTGGTACCTGTAAGTCCACAGTTACCGCATCGATATAATCCATCGCTCCTTCTATGAGTCTGGTACGATCGAGAGTATGATTTCTGTCAAACCCCATGATCGTGCCATTTGACTATGACCTCCTTATAGTGTATGACGTCCGTTCTAAACGAACTCACACGACCCTGGCTAGGGATTTAACGGAGCGTCAATGTCATGACCCATTAACTGTCTGATATATACCCGACAGTGAGCGATCCCCTCTTGACCATTGATGATCTTCACACGTATCATGGAGTGGTTAATGACTCGGCAACTCATGACTTATGGTTAAAGTCACTTAGCCAAGTAATTAAACCATTCCAGTCCTCGTGTAAGATCCGATCAATGTCTCAGGTCAAAGGACCAATGATGCTACTGAGACCGTTGGATCTTCAGTTGACATTAGGTATAATCAACCATCTGAAGATCCAATAGCGGATCAGTTCAGTGTACATCCTCCAAGGACATACACCTACACATATGTGTTGGTGCTCCGCACCAATGACCATGAGACTGGTCAGTGACACATCATGTGTACTGGTTTAATAGGTAATCAAAGTCCCCGAGTGATTACCCTCCAACCAGGAACAATTTAAGGTATGCGTCCATGTAAAGTCAGTCTCATATTCGAGATCTCATCTCGAACTGACTTTACAACCACATATCCTAGGGACATCGTAAAGTAATACACAATCGCATATTTACGCTCAAATACCACTTTATTAATAATGAACAAGATCGTACAACTATTGGGCCTACCCGACCCGAAATTGGCATGTAGCACACCAACACTAACACGCCCAACCTCAAACCGACTGGCCTTGAACGGTCAATCACAGGGCCGCCCAATAGCTTGAGCGATCACTGTGAAACTGTCGGAGCGTCACGGCATGGAAAACGTGGGATCGGCCCGACGGAGGCCTTTCCACGCCCCGTTCATCCCAATACGAAGGGGATACAACCATACACGCACAAGAGAACTCAAATCGGAACCAAAACGGCCGAGAAACAAGAAGAAATGGGTGATTTTTCTAAATCGATCCAAAACAAGCAACGGGGCTTCTCGGGCTCATACCGGGCCCAAATGGCCATGGATCCCGACAAAACTAGTGGCTATGGAACGTACACGTTCCAGGGAGTCCATTGATACCAACGGATCCCAATTCCATCGCCGTTCTTTGGCGATCCCCACGGAAGCCACAAAAGCACAACGAGCCCAAACTCAGCCGTTTCCGCACCAAACGACGTGCAATGATAGGGAAAACGTGCGGGAGGAAGTAGTGATCTGTCTCCCTACCTCCACCAAAGAAACCGCACCCCAAGGGGACTAAACCACGCCGAAAACCGCCAGGAACACGAAGGGCGCCTTCTCGGAATCGACCGAGGGATCGCGCCCGCCACGCTCAAACCGCCGCCCCATCCCGCGTCCCGATCACTCCATCGCGTCCTTGCCTCGGCCAACTCCGCAACAGTGTGCACCCCGCGCCGAGAGACCTTGAAACGAGAGAGAACGAAGAGAGATAGTGAACGGTTGAAAATGAGGCATCCGAAAGACCTAATAAAGATTCAATAGAGATCTAGAGCATTACATCCTACCTCTCCATAACTCTTCTGGACTAGTATCCTTATGTTTCAAGGGAACTTTGTTTAGAATATGACATGCCGTATTCAAAGCATCTCCCCACATATAACTAGGTAGTCCAGAGTTTTGGAGAAGAGAGTTGACCGTGTCTATAAAGACTCCATTTGTTCGTTCAGCTATCCCACTAGATTGGTGATGCGCTCGACAGTCGTCGTTTAAAAATGTCGTGCCACACAAATTTCAAATTTTATAACCGCACTCACTCACTCGAATGATTTTTGAAAATACGAGTACAGTGGTGAATACGGGTCGATCCCACGGAGAGAGAAGTTTGATTTTAGTTCAAGTTGGAAATACCCTTATGTTTGAAAAATCAAATTTTGTTTGTGGAGTGAGATTATCACTAAAGAAATTAAAATTGCAACTTTAAATGACAAGAGATAAGTAAAGGAAATTTAGCCAATTGATTGAAGAATGCCGTCGTTTCCACGCCGAGCCTTTGATGAAGATCGCTCCGCCTTGGAAGTCGACGCCATGAGATGTTTTGAAGAAGACTTACCGCTTTGGGTATGTGTGATGAAACCGTGAAGAAAAGGTTTGGATTGAAATTGAAACAAAACACAAGTGGAAACACGAGTGGCAATTACAACAGAAATCTATTGAAATAGAGGTTTGGAAGGCAAAGAATAATTTGAAATCTAGAAGGAATTAGACAAAGTGAACTAAATGAAAGTTGTAGAGAATAAAAAGATGAAGAACTTTTATGAAGAACACAGAAACAGAAAATGAAAGGAAGACAATGAAAAAACTTGAAAAACTATGACCTATTGGTTCGGATGAACAGTAACAGAGCAAAAATCAGAACGTTGAAAAATTAATTCTAACACACACAATAAGCAGAATTTGGAGAAGTGATAGAAGCATAAAACTTAGATCTACAAGTAAGGAACAACTTTTATGAAGAACTCAGAGTAAAATTAAGATGGGAAAGGGTTCAAAATGAAGAAATGGCAGAAGGTATCACCACGGATGAACAGTAATTACATAGGACAACACTTAACTAAACTGGAAATAACTTCTAATCTAGAGAGAATTGGAAGAAATGATGAAAAGAGAAGTTGAAGAACACTTAAAAACGAACAACTTTCATGAAGACAAGAATTTGAAATAGGGATCACAACGATAAATAATTAGACTAAAAAAAGACTGAATGCTCAAATCAAACTTTCATTAAAACAAATTCAACTTACAACTTTTTCATCAAATGATCTTACAAACAACACCTTATGAAACCAAACTAAGGCCAACATGAAATAACTTCAAGAACACAAAGAACTCTTAGCAATCCATAGCTTCCTACTCCTAAGCTAACCTCTCTCCTTCACAACCTCTAACATTACAAATGAATGCCCTTTATATAGGGTCACATATAACACCTTAGATAGTGTGAACATTTTGCCAATGTGAATCAACCAAATGACTGCTATTTTGATCCAAATTATGTGCTATCATGTGTTGCACACGTTTTACATTTTTCTGGAATTGTTTCGGATTTTTCTGGCCTCTTTTCTAGGCTTTTCTTCTCTCTTTCTCTCTATTTCTCTCTCTGCCGGCGCAACGCGCCGACCGTCGCCGACCTCCGCGTGAAGCGCCCGCGTGGGCCCGCCGTGCGCTACCTGCCGTCCAGCCGCGGCGTGTCGCACGCGGCGCACGCGCCCGCGTGCGTTGACCGGGGCACTCGCCCCTTCGCCGTCCACCGCGTGGCCCCACCGGGCTGCCGACCTCGTCGCCACGACCCCCCCTCCCCCTTCGCCCCTTCGCCGACCTCGTCGCCCGTGTGCGGGCGGCGAAGGCGGGAAGGGGGCGGGGGCGGTTTTTTTTAACTTTTTTTTTGTTTTGTTTAATTATATTATATATATATATATATCTAGTATATATAAGTATATATCTCATATATAAGTATAGAAAATTCAAAAAAATATCAAATAATTAATATTTTTCTAATTTTTTTCTATTCTTTCTTGAACAAGTCCTTGGGCTTTTGGCTCAGTTTAACATATAAATTTATTTTCTTTTCTTTCTTTATTTTTTTCTTTTTCTTTGTTTCTCTTTCCTCGTACCGAGTGCCTACATAAATACATAAAAATCATTATTAAAATTATTTAATTTCAGAAACTTAAACATTTGATTCAAAATTAACAGTAAGTGTGAGAAGTGTATATTTATTATTATTTAAGCTCATAAAAATGCAGATAATCATGAATTAAAACGTAAAAATACACACTTATCACACCCCCCAACTTACTCATTGCTAGTCCCTTAGTAATGCAATTAATGAAAACTTTCAGGACCAACAAGAGGGTAAAGTATCCAGGCCTCATTTCCACATCATCTTTCATAGAGTTAACTAAAGATCAGGAATCTGGAATAATTACCCCCGACTAGCCTTATGTTGAAAATTCAGGTACATGATCAAGAATTCTAATCAAAATTCAGTAGCACTTGTGCAAGTGGAATACTAAATTCACAGTAGAGACAATTGCATCCTCCAGTTGCTATTCTGAACAAATGCCTTTCAATTCTGCATTTCTTACTCAGAGTGTTCAGCACACTAGCTTTTTGTCTGCCTTATTGCTATGTCCCTTTTGGGATCACTATATATATATTTTTTTTCTTTTCTTTTTTTCTTTCCTTTGTTTTTCTACACACATGATGCTGCACTACCCTTAACTATTTTACGTGAACCTCAACACGTCTTAGGTGAAGTAGGCCCGGTTACTCAGAATCGGAGCATTTTTCATGGTGTGCTTTTTTTCTCATAATTTTATATGGCAGAAAGCTTCTAAAAGATCTCTTCTTCAGAAAGTGCAGAATATCATACAGTCTTTCTAAAATAGCAGAAGGCTTGTCCTTCTTGTTTCATTAGCGTGTAAAGTGATTTTCGTTTTTCTAAAGTGCATCCAAACTTTAAAGAGATTCTTAAATCAGGTTTCCATAGCTATATCAGATAAACTTACCATCATCCTTTTCCTTAGGTTTTTCTATTCAAGAGTCACTTTTCATGCGACATGAATCAAGAAATTTCGACTGAGGGAAAACTGTTGGTTAACATGACAATACAAGAGAGCAAAAAAAATTTTATCTCCCCCCCCCCCAACTTAAATGACAATGTCCTCAATGGCATAAGCAGTAGATAGAGCAGAGAACAAGTAAAGAGATAATATAGTTGGGATGGAAGGATACAACCTGATGGGTCGGACGAAGTGATGAAGGCATAAGTCATAACCTGTAGGATGCCCGTGATACTATAATAATGAACTTACGAGCTCATCTGGCGGACACTGAGCAAGAGTTGAGTGACACCCGAGCGGCTAATGACAGTGTCCTCAATGGCATAAGCAGTAGATAGAGCAGAGAACAAGTAAAGAGATAATATAGTTGGGATGGAAGGATACAACCTGATGGGTCGGGCGAAGTGTGAACTCATAAGTCATAACCTGTAGGATGCCCGTGATACTATAATAATGAACTTACGAGCTCATCTGGCGGACACTGAGCAAGAGTTGAGTGACACCAGAGCGGCTCTCGGTTCATCAGTAAGTGTTTTGTATTCACCCCAGGTATGATTTGAGATTCACGACGCTATCCACTTAATGTCATCTCATATGTGGTACAGCGTGCCCAGCTCGATGCAGTTTCATCTGCGATGGGGGCAGATGGTGTTTCTTCTAGCCTATGGATTCCTACTGCAGAGCTAGATCTACTCCATGAGCAGCTTGCTCATGCCACGCAACGAGCTGCGTAGGCAGAAGGGATGCTTTCTGCACAGGTGAGGGTTTCACTATTTAAAATCCCTTGTGCAAGCATTGCTATTTGCCTGAGATTAAATGTATGGCAGGAGAAGGAAACACAGGAGGCGCTCGCGTGTACCACCCAGCAGGAAGCGAGAATAACTGAGCTGGAGAAGGAACTACAGCGTCATCCTGATGAGGACTCTTCTAGGGACGCTGTGGAGCTGAGGATTATCCTTCAGCTGGAAAGAGAAGATAGAGAGAGAGAACGGGCTGAAAGAGAAAGGGATAGAGACAGAGAGAAAGCTAAGAGATTGGCCGAGAAAGAAGAGAAGAGGGCCCTGAAGGCCCAAGTTTTTGAATTGAGGACCAGTCTCGGCCTTTTCGATCAATGGCTGAAGGATGGCGAGGAGCGTTATCGAAGAGCACGAGAGCGTGGCTTTCGTGTCAGTAGCTTCTTTGCTGCCCCCACTGATCGGCGTTGAGGAACACCCTCTAGAACCTGATGTAATCTCTTTGTTTGTTTGTTCCTGTTGTTGAGAGTTTGAATAAAATGCTTTTTGCTTGGTTCTCTGTTGTCCTGGTCTCTCGAATCCCTAAACACATCTAGCTTCCCAAAACAATTGATTACCACACAGAATTCACTTAGGTTGTCTCCTAAGAAGCCATTTATGTGCACACCAAACTATGAAGATGTTGGGCTGCCTCCCAAAAAGTGCTAAATTTAACGTCTTCAGCCAGACGCAATGTAGCTCATTAACCAACGCGTGGCAATCAGAATGAGTCACCACGTGATCTTGTCTTCCTTCAAATTCCAGCCCTTAATCCATTGAGAGACAAGAGTAACCATGTATGGACCGGGGCTAGAAAGAGGTAGGACTCGCACATGATTGTTTGTAACATTAACCCTGTGTGCGAGCCAGTTTTCAGCTGTAGGGATCCAGAAATGATTAATGTCTAATTTGTTAAGATCGAGGTGGAACCCTTGCACCATATCAATCCCTTGATCCCCTTCGCCTGTATCGTCCTTCCTGACTAACCCTTTAGGAATGACTTCCTCCATGGATACTTGTTTAGGGCCTGGTAGCTTAGGAACAGGATTGTCATCCGTAGCCACGTTTCTTTCAGTAACAGCCTCATGAACTTTAAGAGCATTGATCAATTTATCTTCCTGAGAGGAAGGTAAATTGAAGATGAATGTGGTTGGCACATCCTCCTCAGGTCTGAGAATCTCAAATTGGAGAGGCACAACTGAAAGGGGAAAAGTAGAAGGAAGCACTAACTCATCCACAGATTCAGATGTCATTGGATAGGCCTCAGGGGTTAGATCAAATTTAAAATTTTCTAATGAAACCCCGTCATCATACCCCTCACTCATCTGAGGATTGTTAACCAAATTGTCCAACAATGGGGTGGATGGAGGAAATGTAAATGATTCTAGCCCGGCCCTTTCATCAGAGGTCATATCAAATGTGAAGTTCTCTAAGACGGGCCACTCATCACACTCCGTACTCAACTGAGAATTATCACTCAAATTTTTCAGAAATGGGGTCGGTAGATGAAACGTAAACTTTTCTAATAAGGCCCCATCATCATGTTCTTCCAGAGAAGGAGGATATTCAGAATTTGGTTCCATTAAATCAACAATTTTATTACTTACAACGTAATCCTCCTCTTGATTCATTTCCTCAATTGAGTTGTTTGGGCCATTATCCTTTACCGTAGTATTCTCAATCTCAAAACATTCAGAGAATGAGGTGATATGATCATCATTATGAGCATCATTATCCGTCAATTCACCCCCTACTTCCTTTCCTTCCTTTATCATGGTATTACGTGCACACACCCCCTCACTCTCAATAGTGATATCTTGAGCCAAAATGACAGGCAGAAGACTGTCATCGTCATCATCGTTCACATATTGAGGGGGTTGGTGTAAGGTTGAAGGAGAGGGTTGATAGGTAGACTGAGAGTACACGCTTTGAGGGTCAAAGCAGTGGCCCGGTGAATCACCCCTAGTATCCATGTTGAATCCAAAATTTGGGTGAGATGAGTTGAGCGGAGGTTGAGTACACATGGGCCGCTCGTAGGTTGCTTGGGGTGAAAATTCAGACATATGGGCTTGAAATGGTGGATCCATCCAAGGCAAATTTGTGTGATTACTCCAGCCAAGATTGTAATCTGAAAATGTAGCAGGCTTGGGCTGAGAGAATCCTAGGGCATTTTGGACCTGTGCTTGGATGACTGGAGAGAGTCGGGCTATAGTAGGGCATTCACTCACATGGTGAGTGAGACTGGCACAGAATTCACACACTTCCGTGAAAGTGTGGATTGGGTTTTTCGCCTGTTTGACATGTCCTACGAGTTGTTGATGAGATGAGATGGAGGCACGATTTATCGAATTTTCACTCACAATTTCAAACAAATCATACGCCTCATCTTCACCTTTGCTCAAAAATGCCCCTCCACAATATATGTCCACCATTTGCCTATCATAATCGGATAACCCCTCATAAAATATAAATATAATTTACCATTTGGGCAGCCCATGGTGTGGACATTGACTTATTAGATCCTTCAGTCTCTCCCACGATTCATGAATTTGCTCTCCCGGACGTTGAGTAAATCCTGTAATCGCCCTTCTCATCATGTTGGTTTGGCCTATGGGGTAAATTTTTTTCAAAAATTCTAACTGCATAGCATCCCAAGTCCTGATAGTTTTTCTAAAACTCCTTAACCAACATTTTGCTTTATCTTTCAATGAGAATGAAAATAAGATCAACTTAAGGGCATCATCATTAAAATTCTGAATTTTTATCAGGGAGTAAACTTCTAAAAAATCATCTAGATGCCTATAAGGATTTTCATTGAGAATCTCATAAAAAGATGGGAGCATCTGGATGAGACTAGGGCGAATCTCATATTGATCAACTAGAATGTCAAGGAGTTGAATACAGGTTGAGGGCTTGTAAGTAGAAGGATAAAAGTGCTTCAGCATAGGCGTGGATTTGTGATTTTATTTTTTTTACTCTTTTTTTTATTTTATGCAACCACAAACAAGTTAACACAACTTATCTAATAATCTAGATGCGACTTAGACCTACAAATAGGGTTTCACAAAGTGATTAAAGTGAAACTTAAGTTTACCCTCAACATGACCACCAGCCAGGTAAGGGGTGGGGAAGTGAGAGGTTCCCCCTACTTTCGTAGGGACCTTATTATGCCAAACCACTAGCCCGCTTAAGGCGTTTGCCGTCCGACCGTCTTGCCTTAGGCATCGGTTTTCATATGAGAGTAAACCCAAATAACACAAGAACCACAGTGTGATCCTAGGGCCAACGTTTACTGACTTTTATTTATGGCGTAGGTCATGCAGATATGCAAGGGTAGTGTGGTTTGTGGGCTAAGGGAGGGTGATGAAATCCCCACCTTATGTTGTTAGGGGTGTTGCCCTTAAAGTATTTTGAAATGAAAATGCACACCACAATTTCAAACAAGGGGTTCTTTATGCAAAATGAATGCCAGAATATGGTGAGTAGAACGTACCTTGCCCCTCGCAATCTTCAAAATGCAATGACAGAAATTAAACAAAGAAAAATTCTATGCTAAATGATGCATGTCCTAAACATGATGTGTGGTTTCTAATCTTGAAATGATTTTTTTTTTAGATTTTGGTGCAAGTATTTTTTTGTTTTTAATTAATGAACCTATGTAGCCAGCATAAAAATTTCTTTTGTTTTGATTTTTTTTGGATTTTTATAGAGTTTTCAAGAATTTTTTCAAATTTTTGTAAAGATTTTTCAGAAATTGGAAAAATAGAACCTGTTCCGACGTTTCTGCCCTTTAGCGATGCTTCCGGGCTTTTAACGACACTTCATTTTCTGAGGATTTCAGGTCCGATCTTCCTCTTTCTTTGCTTTTCGAATTTTTTTCTTTTTCCTGCACAAGTAAAAAGAGCAAAATTAATATTCACATATATACACCAAACACAAGAATATCCAACTATCAACATAATTCACTCCCCGGCAACGGCGCCAAAAATTTGATGCGCTCGACAGTCGTCGTTTAAAAATGCCGTGCCACACAAATTTAAATTTTATAACCGCACTCACTCACTCGAATGATTTTTGAAAATACGAGTACAGTGGTGAATACGGGTCGATCCCACGGGGAGAGAAGTTTGATTTTAGTTCAAGTTGGAAATACCCTTATGTTTAGAAAATCAAATTTTATTTGTGGAGTGCGATTATCACTAAAGAAATTGAAATTGCAACTTTAAATGACAAGAGATAAGTAAAGGAAATTTAGCCAATTGATTGAAGAATGCCGTCGTTTCCACGCCGAGCCTTTGATGAAGATCGCTCCGCCTTGGAAGTCGACGCCATGAGATGATTTGAAGAAGACTTACCGCTTTGGGTATGTGTGATGAAACCGTGAAGAAAAGGTTTGGATTGAAATTGAAACAAAACACAAGTGAAACACAAGTGGCAATTACAACAGAAATCTATTGAAATAGAGGTTTGGAAGGCAAAGAATAATTTGAAATCTAGAAGGAATTAGACAAAGTGAACTAAATGAAAGTTGTAGAGAATAAAAAGATGAAGAACTTTTATGAAGAACACAGAAACAGAAAATGAAAGGAAGACAATGAAAAACTTAAAAAACTATGACCTATTGGTTCGGATGAACAGTAACAGAGCAAAAATCAGAACGTTGAAAAATTAATTCTAACACACAAAATAAGTAGAATTTGGAGAAGTGGTAGAAGAACAAAACTTAGATCTACAAGTAAGGAACAACTTTCATGAAGAACTCAGAGTAAAATTAAGATGGGAAAGGCTTCAAAATGAAGAAATGGCAGAAGGTATCACCACGGATGAACAGTAATTACATAGGACAACACTTAAGTAAACTGGAAATAACTTCTAATCTAGAGAGAATTGGAAGAAATGATGAAAAGAGAAGTTGAAGAACACTTAAAAACGAACAACTTTCATGAAGACAAGAATTTGAAATAGGGATCACAACAACAAATAATTAGACTAAGAAAAGACTGAATGCTCAAATCAAACTTTCATTAAAACAAATTCAACTTACAACTTTTTCATCAAATGATCTTACAAACAACACCTTATGAAACCAAACTAAGGCCAACATGAAATAACTTCAAGAACACAAAGAACTCTTAGCAATCCATAGCTTCCTACTCCTAAGCTAACCTCTCTCCTTCACAACCTCTAACATTACAAATGAATGCCCTTTATATAGGGTCACATATAACACCTTAGATAGTGTGAACATTTTGCCAATGTGAATCAACCAAATGACTGCTATTTTGACCCAAATTATGTGCTATCATGTGTTGCACACATTTTACATTTTTTTAGAATTTTTTCGGATTTTTCTGGCCTCTTTTCTAGGCTTTTCTTCTCTCTTTCTCTCTATTTCTCTCTCTGCCGGCGCAACGCGCCGACCGTTGCCGACCTCCGCGTGAAGCGCCCGCGTGGGCCCGCCGTGTGCCGACCTGCCGTCCAGCCGCCGCGTGTTGCACGCGGCGTACGCGCCCGCGTGCGTTGACCGGGGCACTCGCCCCTTCGCCGTCCACCGCGTGGCCCCACCGGGCTGCCGACCTCGTCGCCATGACCCCCCTTCGCCCCTTCGCCGACCTCGTCGCCCGTGCGCGGGCGGCGAAGGCGGGAAGGGGGCGGGGGCGATTTTTTAAACTTTTTTTTGTTTTGTTTAATTATATTATATATATATATATCTAGTATATATAAGTATATATCTCATATATAAGTATAGAAAATTCAAAAAAATATCAAATAATTATTTTTTTTCTAATTTTTTTCTATTCTTTCTTGAACAAGTCCTTGGGCTTTTGGCTCAGTTTAACATATAAATTTATTTTCTTTTCTTTCTTTATTTTTTTCTTTTTCTTTGTTTCTCTTTCCTCGTACCGAGTGCCTGCATAAATACATAAAAATCGTTATTAAAATTATTGAATTTCAAAAAATTAAACATTTGATTCAAAATCAACAGTAAGTGTGAGAAGTGTATATTTATTATTATTTAAGCTCATAAAAATGCGGATAATCATGAATTAAAACGTAAAAATTCACACTTATCAATTGGGGAGAATAGGGAGCAGTAACCTCGTGAATTATGCCATGACTTTGACAAAATTCAGAAAACATGTTAGATGTATATTCTCCCCCTCTATCAGACTTTATCCTTTTAAGAACTTTGGAAGTTTGTGTTTCTACTTCAGCCTTAAAGATGATAAATTTGGATAAAGCTTCATCTTTAGTCTTAAGAAGATACACATAACAGTATCTACTACCATCATCTATAAAGGTGATAAAATATTTCTTATGTTCCCACGTTTGTACACCATTAAACTCACAAATGTCTGTGTGGACTAAATCCAAAATCTTAGACTCTCTAACAACAGAGTTAAAGGGTCTTCTTGGTTGTTTAGCTTGTACACAAATATCACACTTATGCGATTTATCAATGGCATACTCAGGGATCATATTCAGATTCATCATACGTTTCAAGGAATTATAATTTACATGTCCTAAACGTTCATGCCACAATATAGAAGATTCCACAATATTCACATAATAAGAAGTAGAACTGATATGAATGTCATCCACATATTTATTCAAAATATTGACTACATGAAATTTAAACAAACCATCTTGTAAATAGCCTTTTCCAATAAAAGTCCCTAAATAAAGAAGCACCACTTTATTACATTTGAATGTCCATTCATAACCCTATTCTACTAAAATAGAACCACTCAAAATATTTCTCCGGATCGATGGAACGTGCTGCACCCTGTGTAGAGAGAGAACACGTCCTGAAGGCAGTCTCAGGTCCACGCACCCTATCCCCAACACCCTAGAAGCAGTAGCATTCCCCATGGTCACGGATCTGCCATGAATGGCCTGGTAAGACACAAACACGGACTTGTCAGCACATACATGCACATTAGCCCCAGTGTCTACTATCCATTCATTTGGTTCTTATATAGTGAAAATTTGAAGGTTAACAGAAACATACAATCCGCTGGTGGAGCCCGAAGCTTGCTCAGTCCCCCCAATCACAACATTGACTTGGGGACAAGTAGAGTACTTTTCAGCCTTCTTAGCCTTCTTTGCAGGATAATCCTTGATGAAATGACCAACCTGTCCACACTCCCAGCATGGTTTCTTATTGGACTTTTTCTGGATCTTGCCTTTAATGTTTGATTTGTTCTTCATGTTTTCTGATTTTTCTTTTCCTTTAGGATCTCTTGCCTTAGTAACAGTCTTCACATTTACATTCAGTTCTACAGGCATCACAGGTTTCTGATTTCTATGTTCTTCTTCTATGGCTATGGCAACAAGTAAATCATCCAGAGAGAGAGATCCCTTGCGATGCTTGAGAGACATCCCAAAATCCTCCCAAGACTTTGAAAACTTCTCAATTATCGACATCACTTGGAACTTCTCTGGAAGTTTCATTTCTACTTCAGCTAAGCCACGAAGCAATAGTAGAAATTCATGTGCCTGTTCAGACACAAACTTACCCTCAACCATCTGAAACTTTAGGTACTTGGCAATAAAGTACTTTTCAAGGCCTAAGTCCTCGGTATTGTACTTTTTGTCAAGTTCCTCCCACAGTTGCTTAGCAGTTTGAGAGGAAGAACCACTATATACATCAAACAGCACATTGGACAATGCCAATAGAATGCAGCCATGACATATACGATCACATTGCTTCCACTCATCGACTACTTTATAACTGTTGGGATCATTCTCATCTAGTTTAGGGCAACCCGACTCAAGAACTGAAATAAACCTGATTGTGGTGAACCAAATCTTCATACGGTGTTGCCACCGCTTGAAGTGCTGTCCCGAGAACTTCTCGGGCATGCCGGACATATCCACACGGGGTGCGAACACGGATGACATGGACGACATAATGGATACCTTCTCTAAGATTGTTGGAAATATAACAATGATCATGAAATAAATTATTCCATGAACATATGTAAAATATGACGGCACAAATGTTATATACACGTCGTCCAACAAGAATATGCAAGATCTGATCCCAATCCAAAATGAAATAGCATGCATGGTAGTGCAACAAATAAAGAACAAGAAGATCAGTTTAGAACACTTAGCTGAGCTGCCCGCAAGGACTGTCCTTAGAGAAGTTATCGCTCCCGTCATATCAGTGCGGCGGAGTCCACGATCTTCCCCCATGATAGAACGACTAAAGGGATGTATGTCCGCACAAAAACAATCCCTCATCGATGACAACCTCAGGAACACGTACTCCTTCGTCAATCTGTGAGAAACGGTGGTGCAAGGCTTTTTCTAAAAATGATCCCTACAACCCCGAGAATCGGGATCAGGGACACCGAGAGTGAGAGAGAAAAGCCTCTAAGAAGAACGATGATGCTCGAAGCAAAAACCCGGAAGGAACCGCAACCGTCACGCCTTGGCAAGGATGCTTTCGCATCCTCTGTTGTCCTCCAAAAAGAGCGTTGTAGTTTCTCCCCCAAAACGCCACTGTCTCCTCTCGGAAAACGCTCAGCCACGGTTTTGTCAAGAAAAAACCATTTTCTAACTTTTTCTCGCATGGAATAAACCCACGGGAAAAACTTACAGGAGCAAACATCTCATGACCATTTTCAAGAAAACCTACAAAGCCTTTGGGTTTATAAATAAAATCCTATAACAACCACAATATTTTCCAACACACACCCCGTGTCATGTTGGAGCCCCAGCTCAAGACGTGCGATGTCTGGGGCCGCGGCACACTTGGGGTGATCGATGACTCTAGTTTTTTCAAGATCTCTACGTGCTCCTTCTCTCTCTCTCTCTCTCTCTCTCTCTCAACTACCCTATCATCGCCACCTGATGTCGGAGGAGAGAGTAAGTGAGTGTGTGTGTGTGAGAGAGAGAGAGAGGAATGGTAACCTGAGGGTAAATTAGTAATTCTCACTCTTAGTCCACATTTCATTCTAATTAAACTAATGAGAGTTACGGTGAGGATATAATTGTAACAATACAGTATATATTAAGAGTATTCTTGATAATACAATAAAAATAGGAGGATAAAAATAAATATAATCTTTTATACGGGTATAGCTAGATGTAAAAATCCTTAACAAGAATAACCATAATATTTTGATGGCATCCATTTGTGATCAGGTTGAATTCAAGCGTTTGTTGTGATATTCATAGGTAGACTGATGTGCACCTTCTTGGTGTATTTTTTTGTGTAATGGGGAATATTTTTTGTGCGCGGGGGAAAATCTTCTTCCTGGTAGCCCCGCACCAGTGACACTGTACACACCCCTCTGCACTAAGAAATTAAAGTACATTAAGAAAAAAAAAGTACCTACTTAAAAAAAATCTAAGTAGAGATGAAGTACACTTTTGTTCTTGTTTTTATTTTTATATTTTTTTGCTTTTCATTTTTAGTGAACTTATGATACCATCCACTTTCAAAAAAATTATATGTAAATCGTAACATTGATACATAAAATAACTAGTAATCACAATTCTAGCGAGCACCCTTTCCATTGCCTTACACTCCGTCTTTTCCCACGTAGGGACTTTGTTAGAGTTTGATGTCAAATCATATTTTTTTACTGATGAATAGAGTGTTTGGGAATAATTTTTCTTTTGAAATCATCTTAAACTCAAAAAAAAAATGCTATTAAATTTTTTATCCCAAATTTTAAATTTTAAAAGAGTTTGCTTTCATGCCTCTTGCCGACTTTATCTCTTGCTACCCTTGATCCGTTAAGAAGTGTGCCATTTAAGGATAAGATGATTGATTAGTTGGGTTGTCTAAAATCGAAAAATTCAGGCCGAGATAGGGTAGAGAAGAAGAAAAGAAGAGGAGCCAAAGGAGAAAAAGTTGGTGACCATGGAGAGAAGAAGAAAATGAAAGAATGGGAAAAGGCATGTTATTTTTGTTCTTGTTTTTTTGTTTTTGTAAGATAGTTTGTCTAGACATCTCCTCCTTACTTAAAAATTGAAGAGAGGATACCAAACAGGTTTTATCCTCCACTTTCTTTCTAAAATAAAATTTGCAGAAGAAATTACTAAAAATGCTCAATCAAACACCCCATAAATTTTCTATTTCTAAGTGATTTTTTATAATTATTAATTAGGGTTTTTTACATATTAGTCCCTATAAACTTAGTGAATTGTCGATTAGTCCCTCCATTCTGCATATTACTTTAATAGTCCCTATAATCTTAGTCGTTACACGTTTAGGTCCCTACCGTTCATTCAGTTAACTAAACTATAGTTACCTTATACTAAAGGTAATGAAAATACTAACTTACCCCTGGGTTAAGTGTGAGAGTGTGAGAGAGAGATAGAGAGAGGGGTGCCTCCCCCTCCCCTGCGACCTCCCCCTCCACCGCCGGCCGCCCTCCCCCTCCCCTGCGACCTCCCCCCTCCCCATCTGGCCGCCCTCCCCCTTCGACCGGCGCGACCTCCCCCCTCTCCTGCGACCTCCCTCCCCCCTCTCTCTCCACCTCCGGCCTCCCTCCCCCCTCTCCTGCGACCTCTCCCCTCCCCCTCCGGCCTCCTCCTCCGTTGACTACCACCGTTGACTACCACTATTCCTGATGGGAGAGGTCCAAGAAACGGTGCTCTGTTTCTTGACGTTCCCTCCCCTGTTCCGGGTGATGCCCCCTCATCGGCCTCCCCTGTGCTTCGTCCGGTGGCTGCACCGCCTGGCCTTGTTCTCCTGCCGTCGCCTTCTTCTTGCCCTCCGCTGGCCTTGGCGCGGTCTGGGGCTGCTAGCCGTTCTACGCCTCCTGAGGCGTCCGTGCCCCTCACTTCCACCGCTCTGCCTTCTTCTTTGCCGGAGGCTGTCTCTCTTGACGCCGTCGCGGTGGTGGCGTCGGGCACGAGCCTGCCTCCCCCGCAGCGTGGGCTGCGTTCTGGTGCGCCTCCTTCGGCCACCACCAAGCGTACGTCTTCCTTTGGCGGAGGCGGTGGCGCACGCTCGTGTTTCGACCCCCTTGGCCATTCTTCTACCCCCTCGGTTAGCCCCTCTTTCGCCCACGTTGTTCTCCAGTCCTTCAACCCCCCTCCCTCCTGTCCATCCACGCTCCAGCCTTCACAGATGCCGGTGAGCCCGCCACCATCTTCTCCCAGGAAGAGATTTCGATCTCCTGTCGGCCGCTCTGTGGACACCTCTGCCCAAGGGGTCGACACTGTTAGAGTGTGGAGTCAGAACTCTTTTGTTCGTGCGCCTCTGCACGGGATCACACTCTGCCTCAGGAGCGCATCCACTGCTCCAGGGGAGCATTCACAGCATCAGGGAAGCATGGCGAGCTTATGCCATCTCCAGGGGAGCATTCGCTGCTCCAGGGGAGCAATCGCTGCCCCAGGGGAGCATCCTCAGCTCAGGGGAGCATGACGAGCATATTGCATCTTCAGGAGAGCATTCGCTGCTCCAGGGGAGCATCTTTCAGTGTCAGGGAAGCATTCGTTACTCCAGTGGAGCATATGCTGTCCGGGTCTAGCAGGGAAGCACATGCTGTCACTGGAGGGCATTCATTGTCCCAAGAGAGCATCACTGGCGTCAGGGAAGCATGCATTACGGGTTCAAGGCAAGTTGATATCACTTGGGATGTGTCGACCTTGTCTTGACAATGCGTCGACCTTGCCTTGGCAATGCTTTGATCTGTCTAATGGTGGGGGAGCATCTGCAGTCGCTGGAGGGCATACTCGGTCCCAGGAGAGCATCCGGGGGGATAGACGAGCATGCAGTAGCAGGGTGTTTTCTTCTTATAAAATTCTGGAGAGAAAGCGAAATATCCTTTGAGAACAATATGTGTCAGACCCGTAAATATCCACCAGCACGTAATCAATCTATCCCCGAGGGACGACGACGGGCAGGCGTAGCAGAAGAAGAAGAAGAAGCAGAAGAAAAGGAAGACAAAGGCGCCGAGCCCGTAAACAGCACTGGTCTGGCGAGCGCAAGAGGAGGAGGAGAGAGGTGTAGAGAGAATAGAGAGGGGAAGAGAGATGACAGAGAAGGGGAGGTCGACTCCGCAGGAGGGCGGTGCAACGTGTGTGTGTTTGCAGTGTGAGGGGGAGAGAGGAGTGAAGGGTGTGGAGAGGGAGGCAACATCGGCGAGGGGTGAGTGTGTGTGCGTGTGCGTGCGGTGTGAGGGTTAGAGAGAAAGAGAGTGAGACGGAGGGGGAGGGGGGAGGGCGGCCGGAGACCTCCTCCGATCTCCTGTCCCTCGACCTCCCTGAGAGAGAGAGAGAGAGAGAGAGAGAGAGAGAGAGAGAGAGAGAGAGAGAGAGAGAGAGAGAGAGAGAGAGAGAGAGAGTCAACGTTCAATAGGGGTATTTTAGATTTTTTACACATATTTGATGGAATATTCTACGGAATATTCTTTTCTGTAGACGGCAACAAACTACAGGGATTCATTTGTAAAATGTTAAAAATTATAGGGACTTTTAAGATAATAATCAGATTTGAGGGACTAATCGGTAATTCACTAAGTTTGTAAGGACTAATATGTAAAAAACCCTATTAATTATCTATTCACCAACATGTCTGTATAAAACCATGGTAAGATTACATCTGGACTCGTCACAATCTACATATTTTGAGCATTTTGGGTGTTATTATCGTTTCAGTCTTAACCTTTTAACCACAGACATCAAGATGAGGCTTTTTGTAGCTTATGTTCTTATTCTGTTTGCCACTACTTTTTCTGGTGCTTGATGTATGCTTACATCAAGTTTTATACAACAAAGATTAGCATATTTAATTGAATTAGGTGCATAGGATTAGACGAACACAAAACAGTGGTCGATCAGAAATGTGTCTCATAGCTAGTGGCATTCATCTCAGTTTTGTAAGATCAAATCAAGGTGATCTGTCAGTGGTTACAATTGGATCTCCTAAATTCACCTTAAAAAAATAATGGGTCTCCTTGAGCCATGGATCTTTCTCGCGAGTAGTAGATAACATGGTTTACCGTCTCGACCGACCCGTCCGTCCCGGTCACGGGCTGAGACGAGTTGGGTCGTTTCTGACTCGGTTCGTCTCGATCCATATCGTTCCATGTTAAAATAAAAAATGACTATATATATAATATATATATAATAATAAAATAAAATAGAAAAGGATATTATATATATAATATAATATTAAATTAATGGGACGACCCGGTGATGACCCACGACTCGAGCGTCCCGCCCACAGCCTAGGTCGGGTCGGGTTGTGCGAGTCGGGGCGACCCGTACCGGATCGACAAACCCTGGTATACAGTTAACTAGAGAGAGCTTTGTAATCTAACAAAAGAGGAGGTTCTTGCGTTAAATTGTACCTCAGAAGGTATGCAAGGGATAGATCATTTTACCTCAGATTTCTTATATGAAAATTATTATTAAACGAAAATTTGTAAAAAAATATTTCTATAAATATATTAACAGATATATTATTATGTAAATCTGAATTATGTAAAAATGTCATATTTATTTGTGAACATATTAATTATTTTTATCAAAAATTTATAAAAAATCACGTTTAAATGATATTTATGTACTATATAAATTAGTATGTTAATATATTTCTAGAAATAATTTTTTTACAAATTCACGTCTAACAATAATTTTCATATAAAAATCTCTTTAAATTAATCTTGAATAAACAAATCTCTCTAAAATGGCTTATAATAATTAGTATTTTTTAATTTGAACTAAGAATTTCTTAACTGAACTAATTAATACATAAAAAATATTAATTAATGACATAATTTTACCACTATTGACTTCTTTTTTGCATTGTTTCCCTTGTCAGAATGATTATCTTCGAAGAATTTCTCTAAAAATGCTTACAGTGGATAACCAGTATTCTACTGCCACCGTTCGAATGCTTTCTACCCCCGCAAGCCAGAATCCTCAAGAGCAAGGTATGAATGTGAAGTTCCCAAATGCCGTGTGGTTGTTAAAGTGTCATCTAGTAATCCAATGCTCATCATCTTATGGAAAGTTATAAGTTCGAGTATCTTTCACGATTACGTCTGCATATTATATATGTTGTATTGAGACTCAGGATCGGAGGATTATAGGGTGTTTGGTTATAATTTTTTATCTCTTTTTTCTCTTAAAATAAAATAATTCTCTCTGACTTTTTAACATGTACTTATATCTCGTTGTAACCTTTTTTTAAAATAAAAATAAATCTTTTCATATTCATTTAGACACGACCTCTAACAATCTGTGCACGCTCCCTGCCTTCTCTTCTCTCCCTCCTCTCCCCTCTTGACGCTCCCTCCCTCCCTCTCTCTCTCTCTCCAGGCCCCTCCCCCTCCTGGAGCTCCCTCCCTCTCCCGGCACACTCTCTCTTGGCGGGCCCTCCCTCCCCCTCTCTCTCCTTGTGCTCCCTCCCTCTCTCTCTCTCTCTCTCGGTGCACCCAGTCCCCCCTCCCGGCACTCCCTCTCTCTCCTTGGCTCTCTCCCGGCACGCTCCCTCCCTCCCTCCCTCTCTTTCTCTCTCTCCCGGTGCACCCAACGTCCGCCGTCCACCTCCATTCCAAGGTCGGTGCCGCTGCCAGACCCGTCAGCCCTCACCCCTCGCACTGCTCGTACTCCCCTCTCTCTCTCCCACAGACCGATCGGACCCCTGCTCGCACTACTCCTCTCTATCATGTGCGAGTAGGCCCTCATCCCTGGCACCCCTCTCGTCGTTGCCGGACTTGTCGGCCCTCACCCCCCAGACCAAAGGCTCGCTGTTCACCTGCTAGTCACCGGCCACAACCTATTGCCTAGTCCACCCTCACCCACGCGCGTCCCCCGCCGCCGCTGCCGCAGCCAAGGTGGTGGTCCATCACCCGGCCGTCCGCCGCGGCGACTCCCACCACGTTAACATATAGTCTTATTTTTTTTCTTTCCTTTTTTCTTTTTTGCAACAAGTATTACTCTAGTTGAGTATGAGAGCTCAGTTAGATCATGGCTTTCTCAATGTGTGATATCTATTTTTGAGATGCATACTCTCTTAATGTGAGGTATAAGTTGGCATACTTATGAAATCACATTACATGCCAATGTTGCTAAACTAGCTATGAATATTTGGATATTCTGTTGTCTCACCTGACACCGTTATCCTATTTTTAATGCCAGTCCAAGATTCTATGATCCATATTCTAGAAATGTGAGTCCTATCATTGATTGTTTGAATATTTGATCAAACTGTCAAATTTTGTTACCATCAAATGTTTTTTGTCAAATTTTATTACAGTACTAATGTGTTTGAAGACTTTTAAGTAGGAGTGAAACTGTTATTTTCACTCGTTGAACGTTTAAAGTAGATAGTATATATAGTGTCTCTATAAGGTAAAAATGTGGGATCGTGCTTGCAGAAGCAAGCACCCTTGCTTTTCTAAAATCAACATTTACCTCATATTGAATTCAACCTTCAACCTCCTAATAGAATTTAGGCCTTTAAGCAGGCAAACGCATAACTAGGACTCTAAATTGCTTTAAAGTAGTAGAGTGCCTCATGGTTCCTCAATTGCCAAATGCCAATTGCATAAAGGAATTCCATCATCTAGGGCACTCTTTCCCACTAAACACTGGCTTGCTATTGGCACTCTCTGGTTCCATGTTTCAAGTAATAATGTTATTAATAGGATTAAAGAATAAGTAAAATCTCAAATGCCTAATTAAGCAGCAACATGGGATCAACTTCAGCAATAGTCTTTTTTTGTCCTCCATCGTGTTGGTGTCAGAACATAAGGTTTTTAGTTGGGCATCATTTATTCATCTTGCAATTTTCTTATATATGTTTATCTTGCTCCATGCATGCCTCGTTGATCGCCTCCCTCCTGCTGTTTGCGTCTCCGCGGCCATGGCGAAGTACGGCGAGGGCGACAAGAGGTGGATAGTGGAGGAGCGCACCGACGGCACCAACGTCCACAACTGGCACTGGGTGGAACACGACTGCCGCGAGTGGTCGCGCGGCCAGCTCTCCCGCCTCCTCTCCGGGCTCACCATCCTCGCCGGCGATGGTGGCCTCGCCATCCGGACCAAGTCGCTGGACAAGCTCGAGGGCGAGGCCTACGTCAACGTCCGCAAGGGGAAGGTCATCCCCGGGTACGAGCTCTCTCTCTCCCTATCCTGGGAGGGCGAGGTGCTGTCCGACTCCGGCGACCCCGCCGCCCCGCCGCTGCTCTGCGTCCAGGGCTCTGTCGACGTACCCTATCTCGCGGATGAGAACGCCGATGAGGATCCCGAGGTCAGGGTGACCGTCCGCAGCGGCGACGGGGGCCCCGTGGAGAGGCGGATCAAGGAGGCCTTCATCGCCGAGGGCAAGCCGGTGGTCCTCGAGAAGCTGAGGGTGTATGTGGAGGGCATGGCCCAGGGTGGCCCTGCCAGGGACGAACTCGAGGTGAAGAAGCCCAAGTCTGTCTCAGCGGGGCGATCGGCGGGGGGAGTGGCGGCCCCCGCCGCTGCCGCCCAAGCTAAGAGCGAAACGGGCGAAGAGAGCAAGAAGAAGAAGAGCAGCGGGTCCAAGGAAGGGTTCAAGACGATCTCCTTGACGGAGAGGTTTCACTGCCGGGCGAGGGACGTTTACGAGATTTTGATGGACGAGAACCGCTGGAAGGGCTTCACGCAGAGCAATGCGAGAATCAGCAAGGAGGTCGGTGGACAGTTTAGCCTCTTTGATGGATCCATCAAGGGCGTGAACGAGGAGCTGCAGGAAGGGAAGCTGATTGTGCAGAAGTGGCGGTTCGAGAGCTGGGCCGACGGGTTATACTCGACGGTGAGAATTCCTTTCTTTGCGATGTAGTTCTGTCGTCAGGTTTTGCTTCTTCGCCTTGTAGTTGTACCATCTCCGGTCCTGATCTGGTGTCGCTGCAGGTGAGAATAGCATTCGATGAGCCTGAGACGGGTGTCACTATCATCAAATTGACGCAGACAGATGTACCCGTGGAAGACAGGTTAGTTGATCTCTTCTCTAGTCTCCTGTCTCCCTCGTGTATGCAATCCTCCCCTTCTATCGTTCCTTTTCTTCTTTGCTTCGCCTTTCTAATGCCGTTGTTTGGTTTGCAGATATGGGAATGCAACCGTTGTGGAGAACACCGAGAGGGGGTGGAGGGAGCTGATATTCCACAACATCCGTGCTGTCTTTGGCTTCGAGGTATAAATGATCGATCTCAAGGATTTTCTTTTCATTTCTTCCTTTGATAACTGATTCTCTGGAGCAGTGCTCTCTGTCTGTTTAATTAATGTGAGGTTTTTAGGGTTTTGTTAGGGCCAGATGTGTTCTTACGTCTGAGTGCACTCAGTGCAGTCGACCAGTTCTTGCCAGTAACAACAGGAAAAAGAATTGAATCTTTTTAAGCAAAAGATATGAGAGGCCGCACTGGCTCTGCGTTGTTTTTGAAAAATTGAAGCTGTATAATTGACACGAGTATCCTCTTGTTGCTATGAGGACTATAGAAATGTTTCTTGCTTATTGAGCTCCACTTGTTTAGTCATGTTTTCTCATGTGCATCTCTATTTCTCGGTCACGCCAAAATTTTTGGTCATAGTATCACTTTAATAGGTCTTTTACATAATGTAATTCCGGTCTTTTTATATTATGTGCTCAATTGCTAACATACACGGAAATCTGTGCAATTGCCAAGCAATCTTAACTAGAGTACATTATAGAGGGCATTCAGATAATTTAGAGTGTCAGGTGCATGTTTGGTTATTCGCGTTACTTCCTACTTGATGTATTGAGTTAGAGTACACTGGTTCTAGCATATTAAGGTTTTGAATGTTGTAGCCACAAAATTTAACTGGACATTACCCATGTGTTCCTGACTTTTGTGTTTCTTGCCATAAAAAATGAAAAAAAAATCTGAGGCAAATTTGCATGCACAAAATTTCTGTTTCAATTGATGATCTTCTGCTTATCAAAAGAAATTGATGATCATCTTATGCTTATCAGAAGAAATTGATGATACATGTACACTGCTTTATCTGATGATAATTGGATATTATTTCTTTATCTATCACTCTTTCTGGATCATATTATGTGACTTAATGAGTCAGTATCCATTTTCCATTTTGACGAGTCTCAATTCTGAGATGTTCTTACAATTCCCTGCATATAGAGAGGACATGTGAAATCTGGGGAATCTTTTTTTGATCAATATTTCAAGGAGAATTGAAATTAACATGTTTTTTTTTCTTGTTGGGAAGGTAGATTTGAATGTTGAACTATGCTCCATTACAGTTGTATGGAGTTTTTCTTGCTAAAAAATTGAAGAATCTCCCATTTGAATCACACAAGGTGGTCTGAGTTGATTAAGGTTTAGTTCAGTCTGGCTTGTGTTTCTTTAAATCCTCATTGGGTTGGAGGCTCTAGCTCGCATCCATTCTTGTATCAGTGTTCAATGTGATTGGCCCTCGATTAGTCAGCCTAAAATCAATTGGATCATCCAATCTTGATTCGATTTGGGTTTGTGCGGTGTGATATGGATGAATAGATTAGTTAGGATTGGCTCCAATGTTAGTCCCTTCTTGTCCCTTTCTGTAGTAGACAAAATTTTAAAAGCAAGGTTTACTGACTTTGATGATCAGACCAACCCAAGTTCGGCTCAATACAGTATGAGTCCGCCCAACTTTTGCTGATGAGTCAAACATCAACTACAACTGCTCCTCGTGGTCGGTTGATCTGGGGGCCGTTATCAAGTGTGGCTGGCAGGGCCCCTTCTTTGAGCGGGCTGCAGGGATGACAGCTGTTTCTCTGCTATTGGAGGGAAAGACCTGTAGCAGCTGCAAATGCTGATTCCCTGATGACCGCCTTGTCATCTCCTGCTCCACCGGTAGCTGGAGACTCCCAGGCTCTGCACGACTGCCCTTTAGTGTAGGGCATTGGCCCACCCTCGTTCATGGAAGAATAGTGTAGAGCTGTCGGGGGCTGGGCGAAAGGCGCTAGGGAAGAGTCACTGGAGACGACTGTGCCAACTTAGAAAGGCGGTGCCGCCTTTGCCTTAGGAGGCACCCCTACAGTCTGCCCTCTGGAGGTTGGCAAAATGCCCTCCCCACACTGCTCCACCCTCCCCCTGTGGTTGCCGAGGACAGCCAATCGGAGTGGGAGCCTTCTTCTTCTCCGACATCGAAGCCTTGGTGGCCCAGATTAGAGATGAGCCACCCTTCATCATCACTGAGATCTGCCTTGAGGGGATCCCCTCACCGTGAGCTGCTCCCGCATGCACCGAGTTCGACTGCTCGCTGTAGATGTGAAGTTGTTTGTCGTTGGGGGCCTGGGGGCCATCAGCACACCCTGCTCACAATAGGCCTTTGACATCGGGACTTATGTAGTCTGAGGCATGAGGTGACCGCGGCGACCAAGGGGTCGTCTCATGCTTCAAACATTTAGGCGATGGCCTCAAGGATGTCAGTATCGGTTTCGGCCGGTACCGAAACCAATACGTACCGGTTTCGGTATCGGTTTCGATTTCGGCCGAAACCGATTGAAACCATTCAAAAAATTAAAAAAAATAGTGAACCTGTATGGTTTCGGACCGAAATAGGTTAGTTTCGGCCGAAACCCTTAATGGTTTCGTCCAAAATCATTAAAAAAGTATTTTTTTAAGGTTTCGGACCTGCTACAGTGAGTAGATCCGGTTTCGGATCGGTACCGGTCGAAACTGATACGTTTTGGCCGAAACGTATCGGTTTCGGCCGATACTGCCAACCCTGGATGGCCTAGGCGTTTAAGGCATTTGAAGCATTTTATTAAATATATATATATATAATTCAAAAAATATAAATATATGTCTAAATATTAAAGAAAATACGTACAAACAATCAAGATTTTCAATAAAATTAACAATAATTAATATTTGAGGCAAAAATACATATATACAAATAAGATAAGATTTGAATAAAGGAGGTTTAAACAAAAAGAAGAAGAAGACTGAGAGTGAGGTGTTTGAGGCGAAAGCGAGGCGGTTTGGGACCGCCTCATAGATCGGGACCCTTTGTGCCAGGCTCGAAGTCGGATAGGGGAGGTGAGGAGATCCGATACTGCTCGGACTTGTTACCCCGCAACTACTCGATATGGGTAAGTTGTGGATACACGTGTCGGGGTCAGGCCCAACAAAGAGCACAAGACCGGGCCATTCCATAACTGGGTCAGGCGACCGTGCTACCTTTGCAAGGCCCATCGAACCTCGGGCCTGGTCGACCTGTCCCTTCGGCCCCCAAGCTTCCTTATCAGGATTGCCCGCCAAAACCCCCTCCATTTCAAAATTTGAATGGAGGGCTGGGATGTGGCCATGCAATCCCAACCCTCCCTCACCTTCAACCTCTCGTTGCAAGCTATGTTGTCCCAATGCCGCCTCTGTCCGGCCCTTGCCTTTCATCGCCTGCGTTGTCGGTGGATGTTATGGTCAGATGAAGAACCTCATCGGGAAGATGTTGTCAGCGAGCTTGATCAAGACATCTCTCGGCACCTCTTGTAGACTAGTCACTCATATCATTGCCTCACTGTGTGTCTAACGCATGAGATGACCAAGGCGACTAAGGGGTCACCTCATGTCTCAAATGCATAGGTGATGGTCGAGGTGTTTGAGGCGAGATTTTATGAAATAAATATATATATAATTCAAAAATTAAACTATATATCTAAATATCAGAAAAATGTATGTTTGAAAAGTAAATATAAAAATGCATATATAAAGTTAATAAAAATTTTAAATTTATTCATTCGTAAACAATAATAACACTCATATTGTCATACATGCAAATACACTAAATTGAGATAGAGGGAGAGGGAGACGGAGAGTAAGAGCAGAGTGAGAGAGGGGCCATAAGTGTTTGTGTGTGTGAGAGAGAGACAGTGAGAGAGAGAGTGATGCAGAGAGAGATAGAGAGAGGGAGAGTGAGACAGAGTGGGAGTGAGAGTGTGAGACAGAGAGAGCGGGGGCTCGGCCCCTCTTGTGTGTGCGAGAGAGAGACATAGAGGGAGAGTGAGACGGAGAGTGGGAGAGAGAGAGAGTGAGAGAGAGGGGTTCTACTCCTTGTGTGTGAGAGAGGGGGGCTCGGCCCCTCTGTGTGCGAGAGAGGGGGGGAGACACCTACTTGAACATTGATGTTCACTGTTGGTCGGAGTTCGCGAAACTGTCACTGCTCGCCGATCTCTGTTCGCACGGGGCTGTAGGAGGAGAAGTGACTAGGGTTACGAATGGGGGAGACGATTGATCGGGGAGAGAAGAGAGGGGAGAAGGGTCTCGGCTAGGCGGGCTTCGTGGGTCTGGGCTAGGTGGGTTGGCGGGCCTGGGTCACGGTGCTAGGTCGAGGCGGGAGAGCCACTCTAAGCGTGCTGAGGCGCTTGTGCCCAAATGCAATGGAGGAGATCATCTAGGCAATTTGGGCCAGCACGAGGCGAGCTATGGCCGCCTCGCCTCGCCTCATTGCCTAGGTGACCACCTCCATCACTTTTACCTACATAATGGCAGTGCCTTGACGGTAGTGAGCTCCCCACCGTCAGAGTGATGGAGACTGGCTCCATTTTGCAGAAGCTGCTAACCAGCATTGACATGCTTGCCTCATCTCAAAGGACAATGGGCACCCTGACTAGCCTCAGTGTGGTTTGCATTACCCTAGGCCCCATCCTCGTGGACCACCTTTGCATACGAAACATGCCCCTTTCGTCACGGAAAAATTGGATTTCTCTCACGTGATAGCCTCCTCTTCGCTCCGACCAACGGCCAAAAAATGCTTAGGCCCCATCTGGACTACCTGCGACCCGTCGCTTCGACTCTCCCCACCGTCCAGCATCACCTTCACCTACTCTGCCCCAGCTTCCCCCTCCATTAGGTCTACCCTCAAACAACTTCTGGCCCAAAGATACCCTTCCTGCACCACCTCCAGCGGCATGGGGGCTGCCTTCACACACGGTCTGCTCCCCATCACGTGTACCATGGCTAAGGATGGACTGTAGGACTTCCGCAAATGGACTGGTGGTATTAGTCCCACTTCTAAGGCCTGCTGGCGAGAAATTGCAGGACCTCTGAAGATGCCCCCTGCCTCTGCACCTGTAGCACCTCCTATCTCCAAGGAGAGCCCCGCTGGTCCACCCAACCCTTTTCAATGAGCTGATCCCCGGAGGGGACCACCCCGCAGCATTCCTATCCTTAAAGCTTCTATCTCTTGGAAAGGGCTAGAGAGAACCAGAGCCTAAAGGGGTCAATTGCATGTTCATGGCTATATTTTTGTTAGAAGACTAACTTCCTATTTTGCAAAGAGAAATCTCTAAATGAAGAGGATAGATAATAGATGAGATGTTTTAAAAAGCTGTTGTTTATGGGGTGTTTGGTTACGTTTTTTTTTAGATATTTTCTCTCTCAAAATTTATTGAGGAAAGAATGTGGACTAACCATGTTTGGAGTATATCTCCTATTTTTTAGGGAGGGAGTTAACTCTTCATTAAAATTTTCTAAATAAAAAATAACTCTTTCCTTTTTTTTTCCAAAAGAGTTATCTCTCCCGTAACCACCTCTCTCTCTCACACACACTATTACCACCTTTCTCTCTCTCTTCAACCACCTATTGAATAAACTCCATACTCTCTTAAATATTATTTAGACTTTACCAAACGTGTCAAAAGTTAAATTTTATAAATTCAAAAATTGTGACAAATCACGGTGAAATATTTTTTAAAGGAGAAATAGTCTTAAGAAAAAAATTACTCCCAAATACCCTATTAGGGATGTTCATTAAGGATTCTTACCCTGCAGAGTTGAACTGATTCATATGTGCGGTCTCCCGCTACCGAAAACTGCAAGTGGAGCAGCTGCAGAGGTGTTGGACTTAAGAGAACTTGGAGAGGGGGATTTCTGTAGCCCATTCAAAGAGCAGCCCGACTAGGCCCAACAGGACCCAACGAGGCCAAGCTCGCCTAAGTGACAGCCCACAGGGCCCACTCAGGGAAGAAAGCCCAATAAAAAATCGCTCGAGGACACAACCTTCCTAGGCGGCCTCTAGGCTCGGAGGGCCCGAGTGTCGGTCAGGTCACAGGAAAGGTCCGGCCCAAGCCATATCTCCGCCCGGGAGAAGAAGGCGTACGTCGACCCATCCGACCCATCCTCTTCCGAGCTAAGCCTATCGCCCGATAGGGCTGGCCTCTCTGAGCTCGGAACGGCCGACGATTGCTTATCCTTTGCAGCCGTTAAGAGTCCACAGCAGGCAGGAATTCAGGAAGGCAAGGGACTTCTTCTTCCCCAAGGTGATAACGCTCCCACGATAAGGCAATAAAAGCCCACGATGAGGATGTAACCCCCACCTAAAATCCCTCGGCTTACAGGACTCCAGGAGACGGCGTACTATTTAAACCAGGGAGACCCTCCGACGAAGGTAAGGGCAATCATACGCTCAAAGCTCCTGAGCAAGAACCACTTCACCCCTTTTGGTGGAGAGGGATCTCGCGCATACGCTCTCTTCTCCCTTTACTGCTCCCGCCATAGCTCCACTGACTTAAGCATCGAAAGGGTTTTCCCCAGGGACTCTCCCTGGACCCCCTGATCCGTTTCCTTATCTTGCAGTTCACTATCCGGTGATCCACCATCCGCTCAGGACCAGCGCGAGATCACGCCTCTTCATCTGGCGCCGTCTGTGGGAAAGGTACAAAGAGCCAGTATGGTGCGAAGGAGCTCAGGGAGGAGGTCCGCCGGCGAGAGGGGTGGTAGCGGCAGGGGATGGTCCTCTCGGGCCTCACAGAACCCTCCCTCCAACGCCAGCGCCCCCGCCGACGATCCACCACCCCCTCCTGCGGCGGAAGGGCTACCACCCAACGGTGGCGCCGAAGCCTTCCAGGCCCTCAACGCGATACTGGATGTCCTCGTGGAGCTCATGAGGGCCCAGGCGGCTAGGGATGGAAGGTCCCGCGCTCCGTCAGGGAGCCCTCCCCGCGGGAGTATCTCCCAGCACACCGCCAGAGGCCGCTTCACCCTCTGCGGCCAGCAGATCATCCGCAACCGGATTGGAGGCCCCTCGCATGCTCCGCCTCCGGAGCAAGAGGCTTCCTCCACGCCGAGGAGAGGAAAACTGGGGGCGCGCCGTCCGAACCCGGAGACTGACGTTCCCGGAGATCGCCAAGACGCTCCCCCCAGCCCCACGACGCGGCAGCAGCCGGAGTTATCCCTCCGGCTACGAGATTTCGAGAGGCGTTTCGCAGAACAGGAGCGCGCCCTCTAGGCCCTGCAGAAGACCTCTTTCTCGGAGGACGAGGAGAAATCCCCGTTCTCCGAGCACATCTTGAAGGCAGAGGTATCTCCCAGAACCTCCATCCCTACCTTCAAGCCCTACGACGGCCAGGGCGACCCGGCCGATCATTACGACAGCTTCGACGCTCTGATGACCCTGCACGGAGCGTCCGACGCCATCAAGTGCCGAGCCTTCGTGACCACCCTGGTCCAAGGCGCTCAAGCATGGTTCCGGGCCCTCGCCCCCGGATCCATCCGAGACTTCAAGCAATTCGGGCGAGTCTTCAAAGAGAGTTTCGCCGGAAGTGCCCCCCCGAGGTCAGTAGCGGGGCTCCTGGCCCTCAAACAGGCGCAAGGGGAAAGACTCCGGGCCTATATTCACCGATTTAAATCGGAAGCCCTGAGAATCTCCCGCCTGGACGTGGCCTCAGCCATAACCGCACTGACTGGGGGCACCCGGGACGAGAATCTCCGCCGTGAGCTTGTCCTCCACCCTCCCTCGACCCTCGCCGAGCCAGTGACTCTGGCTTTGCGCCACGCCGAGTGCGAAGAAGTGCTCAGCGCCTGTCGAGACGCAACCGGCCCGGTCGGAAGGGGGACAAGAAGCGGGCTCCCGAGCCAAACTCAGGCCCGGGGAAAAAGAGAGACCGTGATGGGGAGCGCAAGCGGAAGTACGAGCGGTACACCCCACTAGCCGCCCCGGTCTATGAGATATATGAAGACATCAAAGACTCGGGACTCCTCCGCCAACCCGAGCCGATGAGGTCGAAGAACCGTAATCGCGACAAGCATTGCTTATTCCACGGCGATCACGGGCACCACACTGGTGACTGCCACCAGCTCCAGGACGAGATAGAGCGCCTCATCCGTCTGGGTCACCTAGCTCGGTTCACAGCCGAGCGTAAAGAAGATCGAGGCGCCGTACAGGAGATCGACAATGCCCCCCGAGGGGTCCACATCAACGTCATCTCCGGAGGGACAGCATCAGGAGGCGACAGCAGCCGAGGAAGGAAGCGTCATGCCGAGCGGGCGAGCCGAGCCATAGAGCCTCCCAAGGCCCCGCCGAGTGAGCCCCAGGTCATAGTCTTCTCCGACCGAGACCTGGAAGGGCTGAGCACCCCGCATGACGACGCCCTCGTGATCTCTGCTACGATAAACCATTGTAACGTAGATAGAATTCTAGTTGACAATGGGAGTGCCCCTGATGTATTGTCTTATGACTGTTTCCTTAAGATGGGGGAGGATCCATCCAAACTCCGCCCGGTCCGAACCCCCCTCTGCGGGTTTAATGGCCTGGCCACCTATCCTGAGGGAGCCCTAAGCCTGCCGGTTACTTTCGGCACCCCACCCAAAACCGTTACGGTCATGGTGGACTTCATAGTAATTAAAGGTATGATAGCGTACAACGCCATCTTCGGCCGGGGCATCCTCAGCCGAATAAAGGCCGTACCATCTACCTATCACCAAAAAATGAAGTTCCCCACCAAAAATGGGTTGGGGGAAGTCCGAGGTAACCAAGCCACGGCCAGAAGGTGCTACAATATCTCGGTAGAGGCCACAAGGCCGGACGGGAAGGACAAGGGCCCCCGGGGAGTTGAGGATAAAACCGCAACCACCGAGCCTGGTGGCGAATCACTGACGGTTTTCCTAAACGATGACCCGACCCTAGGAGTAAGGATCGGAGCCGACCTACCGCCCAAGGTTCAGCAGCAATATAAGAAATTCCTTTCTGAGTACATCCGAGTTTTTGCTTGGTCCGATGATCAACTCCCTGGGATACCAGAGGAGACTGTAATGCACAAGCTCAACCTCGACTCCGCCGTGAAGCCCGTTCAGCAACGCAGAAGGAAGCATGCACCCGAAAAGCAGGCGATCATCAAGGCGCAGGTCACCAAGGGACAAGAGACTGGCCTCTTCATACCGGTCCTGTACCCGACGTGGCTAGCCAACGTCGTCCTGGTGCCTAAAGTCTCGGGCAAATGGCGGATGTGCGTGGACTTCACCGATCTGAATAAGGCCACTCCTAAGGACTGTTATCCGTTATCGAGCATCGACCAATTGGTTGACTCAACCTCGGGCAATGAGATACTCAGCTTCCTAGACGCCTATTCAGGTTACCATCAGATCAGAATGGATCCAGAAGACATCGAGAAGACCGCCTTCATCACCGACTAAGGCGTATACTGCTACACCCGGATGCCTTTCGGGTTGAAGAACGCCGGAGCCAACTAGGTCGGAACGTCGAAGCCTACATTGACGACATGCTCGTCAAGACCCCCAAAGCCCAAGACCACTTCACCGACCTCGCTGAAACCTTCGGCACCCTCCTGAAGTACAACATGAAGCTCAATCCTGCTAAGTGCGCCTTCGGAGTGAGATCTGGGAAGTTCCTGGGTTTCTTGGTCACTCAGTGTGGGTTCGAAGCCAACCCCGACAAGGTCCAGGCCATCCTGGACATGCGTCCGCCCACCAGCATCAAGGACGTCCAGCGCCTAACTGGGCGTGTCGCCGCTCTCAGCCGCTTCCTGTCCCGTGCGGCCAAACGATGCCTGCCCTTCTTCAAGCTATTGAGGGGGCCCAAGTTGGCATCTGGTACGTTCGCATGGGATGAGGAATTCCAGAGAGCGTTCGCCGAGCTTAAGGAGTTCTTGGCCTCGCCCCCGGTGCTCTCCAAGCCCGTTCCGGGTGAAGTCTTGCTGCTCTATCTCTCGACAACACCATCTACAGTCAGCTCGGTCCTAGTCAGAAATGACTCGGGAGTCGAGAGGCCGGTCTACTACACCAGCAAGGTGCTCAACGAGGCTGAAAGGAGGTATCCCGCAACCGAGAAACTCGTGCTAGCATTGGTTACCTCCGCCAAGCACCTCCGACCCTATTTCCAGGGCCACCCCATCACCGTGCTGACCGGCGAACCATTGAAGAAGATTCTGGCCCACCCCGAAGCTTCAGGGCGACTCGTCAAATGGGCCATCATGCTCGGGGCCTACGACATCTCCTATCGGCCGCGCTCAGCTGTGAAAGGCCAAGCGCTCGCCGACTTCATCGCCGAGAGTACCATCCCGACTGAAGAAAGATCCCCGTCCGCTCCCGGGCCAAAGTGGGAACTGTTCGTTGACGGATCTTCCAACTCGGTCGGTAGTGGTGTCGGAATCCTCCTGAGGTCTCCCGAAGGAATAGAACTACAGTACGCCTTGAAATTCAGCTTTCAGGCATCCAACAATGCTTCCGAGTATGAGGCCCTTATCTCGGGAGCACGCATGGCCCGACGGTTGGGGGCTGAGCGAGTCAAAATCCACACCGACTCCCAGCTGGTCGCTAGCCAAGTCAACGGCGAATACGAAGCTCGAGAGGTACCAATGATCAAATACCTCCAATTGGTCAGAGACCTGGCCCAACAGTTCGAGGGATTCGAGGTAGTCCGAATAGCTCGGGAGGAAAACTCTCGGGCGGACGCCCTCTCTCGGTTGGCCTCTTCTCTCGATCCTGAAGGCACCCGATCGGTCCTCCTTGAAGAGTTAGAGCGCCCGAGCATTGACTCGAAGCTCCTCGCTGTTGACTCGGCCATTCTCAGCGACTGGCGTACCCCCTACCTGTCGTGGCTCCGGGACTCCTAAGAGCCTTCCGACCCTCGAGAGGCTCGCAGATTGAAGTACCAAGCTCGGCGCTTCGTCATCCTGGACGACACTCTCTACCGGAGGTCCTTCTCCGGTCCTCTCCTGAAGTGCCTCGCCCCCGACGAAGCCATCCAAGCTGTCCGAGATATCCATGAAGGCCTATGCGGAGCGCATGCAGGAGGAAGGTCGCTCGCCAGGATCCTGCTACGGCAAGGTTATTGGTGGCCCACTCTGCAACGCGACTGCACGGCCCACGTGCAACAGTGCGACCGATGCCAGCGATTCGACCACTTAGTCCATCAGTCGGCTACGGAGCTCGTCACCCTGACCGAGCCATATCCCTGCCTCTTCTTCTCTCGCCAAGTGAGGGTCCGCATTTTTCTTCTGCCTTCTAGGATCATGGCGCCACGGAGGAGGGTTCCTAGCGTCGGATCCAGCTCTTCTGCGGGGGAGGAAGAAGCTGAGCGCGAAGGAGCCTTGAGTACTTCGGGTGTCGATGTCTGTCGTCCCCCATGGTCGATTGCTTACAGGGTTGTCCATGGCCTCCGACGGGCCTTCCAAATCCCTGCTGAGTTCGACATCGTCTTCCCCTTCGCTGATGGCGGTCTCTGGGGTCGTCCACACGGTGGGCTTCTATTCCCGATAGAGTACTTCACGGCAGGCTTCCGTCTCCCCGTCCACCCCTTCTTCGAGTCCGTCTTGGAGCACTACGGGGTGAATCCAGGAATCTATCTCCCAATTCTTGGCGCATCTTGTGCGACTTTGTCTACGTCTGCCGTCGAGCCTCAATCGATCCCAGTTACCATCTCTTCCGTCGTTTTTACCGTTGTCAGGCTTGTCTGGCCGATCCGTCCTCTTTTTACTTCAAGGCCCGTAAGGACCGGACCTTGGTCCAGGTTACCCCCGCGGTGTCGAATATCAAGCGTTGGGCGAAGCGCTTTGTCTTCATCACTAAGGTCGGGGGCAGTAACCACTCGAGCGACTGGCGCTTCGCTCAAGGTCTCCGTCCTGTCTGGGTGAACATGCGGCCTACCGCCAACGCCCAGGATGCGAGGGCGATTAAGTCCCTTCTCCGTCATCCACTTCCTAATGTTGATGTCGTGCTGACTCCGGCGGTGTTGCGAGAGCTGAGCTTGAGTCCCCCTTTACCTCCGAGTACTGTCCTTGCTGTCCCATTGGTCGTGCCGGGTCACTTGTTTGCTTAAGCTGAGTCTTGTGTGGTTTTGCAGGAGCGCAAGAGTCACTCGTACTGCAGTACGAGACGGTCGAGCTACCGCGGTGCACTCCTGCCCCTGTCCACCACATAGAGTCGGGCTCCGACCAAGTGACCGTCACAGCCCCCCAAGATGTCGTTGTGTTGGCTCCGGGGTGCTTGCCGTATCCGCTCCCAACGGCTCTTCCGGCAGAGGGCTCGTCGACTGCTCCTGCTCTCAGTGGCGGGTCGAGTGCTCGGAGGGGCGTCTCTGAGGAAGTCGCCATCATCGCCAAAGTAGAGTCTGCAATGCCCAGTGGTAGGCGCGTCCTGGTACACTTGGATGAGCTGGCGGCGCTGGACAGCCAGCGTCGTCAGAGGAAGAGGCCAGCCGCTGGGGCGAGCCGTAGGGCCCCTCTCAGCGGCTCATGACTCCACCCGCGCCATTGCCGGCCGAGGGGCCGGCCATTTCTCCGCCTCCCTCGGTTCCTGCCGAGGGGGTCGTCGATAAGGAGAAGGCTCCTGCTGAGGAGGCCGCTGTCGAGGGCAGGATCCCTGCCCTAGAAGATGCATCGCTCACCCTGGAAAAGGTGAGAGCTTGTTTACTGTCGCCCATTGTTCCCTTAGGCCCTTGCTTCCTGCCCCCGTAGGAGCCCGTCTTCAAGTCTGTTGTATGGACGGAGGTGGCTGCCCTCATGAACAGGGCCATGCAACCACGGGACTGGAGTGGGGAGTTCAGCTTCAGGGCCAACGATGAGTTGTCCGACCTAGCGTCAAAGAGTCTGCTCACGGTTGCCCATGCGTTTGGCTTGTGGCGGTATCACTTCTCTGGTGCCGCGCGGGAGTTGGAAGTCAGCCGGGCCGTGCAGAAAGGGCTGGCGGCCCAGTGTGACAAGTTGAGGGGGCAGCAGGCGGCGCACGAGGCCGAAGTTTCTGAGCTGCAAGGACAGCTGGAACAGCTGGAGCGGGTCCTTGTTGGGATGGAGCGGGATTGGGACTTCTTCCGCGCCCGGTCCGAGACGGCTGAAGCTCAGTCGTCTACATTGGGGGCTTCGGTCCAGGCTGCTGAGCTCCAGGCCCAGGAGGCGGAGACGCAGCTCGAAAGCCTGCGCTCATCGATGCTCGCCGTAAGCGTGGAGGCGGTGGAGCAATTTCGTTCGCCCTCGACGTACCGGGACGAGGTAAAAGCGGCCGCCCTAGAGGTGTACGGCCCTGCTCGGGACCGAGGCTTCCAGGAAGGTTGGTCGGCCACTCTGCAAGCTGCTGCTGAGGCCTTGGGGGTTGTTGTGCCTTCCCTGCCTCCTCTACAGACGCCGTTGAGCCTCGAGGCCGGTGACGGCGAGGAGGAATATGACGAGGAGGAGTCGGACGTCGAGGAGCAGGCGGGAGAACCGAGCCCTGGGGAGCAGGCAGTGGGGACTGGCTCGCCGGTGGAGAAAGGTCTGGTCAATCAGACGGACGACCAGTCGCCCCCCGATGCCACCGCTGGTGACGCCCAGGGGCCAAGTGATACTGCTGTCGAGGTGAGCTCTTGAGTTCTGCTCGCCATCTCTTTCTGCTTCTCTTCCCTGTACTTTTTCCTTTCTTTTTCTGTTGGGGCAATCGTCCCCTTACCATGTAAGCCTTTTGGACTTTGGAATGTAAGACTTTTCTTCTTTTCGCAAGTTCTGGAGTCTCTGCCGTCTGCCATGTATCTTATTTTTTCTGTCTGCGTTGAGAACTCCTGGGGATACGGAGCGGCATCTCGAGGGTTACTCTGAGATGGCGCGATCTTCAGGATCCGTCGCTTTGGTAGAGGCGACAAGCCTTCGGGAATCGCTGCTTCGGTAGTCGTAGAGGTGGCAAGTCTCTTTCTTCCTTTTGGAGACTTCTCCCCGTCCTATAAGTAGCGCCTTCCGACGAACCCTAAGGCTATCGTCGGTTCGCTCGAGACGTTAGAAGGGGGAGCTCGCAGAGATGTCGACGAAGTCTGGCTCTTCCTCCGGTGGCGAGTTTGACGGCGAATCCGACAGATCTCCCCCCAAGCGCCTGTGCCTCTGAAAGGAGGTACTGTCGGTGCCATGGCCGGCGTGGCGAACGCCGGGGGAGAGCAACAGCGGGGGAGCCACCGAGGAGTACTGGCGTGTGTACCTGGATGGCTGGCGGGAGGCCTTAGAAAAGGACAACCGCTTCTACATCAACAAGGGGGGTCCTGTCTCTTGAACCAGACAGGTTCCATCCCTAAGGGGACGGACTATCATTTTGTATCCCCTCTACTCATAAATGAATCTTTTCCTTTCGCCATCCTTCTTCTGTTCTGTGGTGTGAGCTCGCTCTTGTCGACCATCTCTTTCCTTGCAGGCGTATGACGAGGTGCTTTCCGTCACCGAGGGGAAGCATCTCTTGCTTGTACATAGTAGTGATAGTAGGTGGGCATGCTGGCCCAATGAGTGGGCCTTGCTGTCCGTTCCCCTCATTGTGGTGCCGATGTAACGACGCAGGATCTTCCCGGGGTCACGGCTTCAGAGGAGAGGGTCCCCAACCTTTTTCCTAGTGCATGCCTACGAACGGGCAACTCTCTAGTTGGTCTGATCCCTCAGAAGCGGTGGTGCCAGACGGTGGTGTGTCCGTTGGAGTGGCTCCGAGGAAGACCGGAGGCTAGATACAGGGACGCTCGCAACGTCACCGTAGCCTTAGCCTGTCTTGTTTTTCCATATGCTTGTATGTTGCCTGAGTAAGGACAGCGATTTACATTTTGACTAAAGAATAAAAATTTCTTAGCTTGTAACCGTGCTGTTGTGCACTTCTTGATGAAAGAACTTCTGCGCGTGTGGTTAGTTTATGAGAGAGAACAGGCCTACCGTTCCCAACTTCTCCCATCTACGCGTATACGCCCATTTGTCTGCTACCATCGTTTTCTGAGAGGCCAAAACGATCGGGGACTTAGAAGTCACCTTGGTTTCTGAGGGGTGCAGTGCTCGCCTCTAGGGGGTTTGGGGGTCCACCATATCGTTTTCGAGGGGAGTGACACTCGCCTCTTGGGAACTCGTAGGTTACCACATCGTTTCCGAGGGGAGCGATGCTCACCTCTTGGAAACCCGTAGGCTACCATATCATTTTCAAGGGGAGCGGTGCTCGCCTCTTAGGAACCCGTAGGTTACCACATCGTTTTTAAGGGGAGCGGTGCTCGCCTCTTAGGAACCCGTAGGTTACCACATCGTTTTCAAGGGGAGTAGTGCTCGCCTTACCACATCGTTTTTAAGGGGAGCGGTGCTCGCCTCTTAGGAACTCGTAGGTTACCACATCGTTTTCAAGGGGAGCAGTGCTCGCCTCTTGGGAACCCGTAGGTTACCACATCATTTCCGAGGGGAGCGATGCTCGCCTCTTGGGAACCCGTGGGTTACCATATCATTTTCGAGGGGAGCAGTGCTCGCCTCTTGGGAACTCGTAGGTTACCACATCGTTTTCTAGCGGAGCGATGCTCGCCTTTTGGGAACCTGTGGGCTATCATATCATTTTCGAGGGTTGCGGTGCTCGCCTCTTGGGAACCCGTGAGTTACCATATCGTTTTCGAGGGGAGCGGTGCTCGCCTCTTGGGAACACGTAGGTTACCACATCGTTTCCGAGCGGAGCGATGCTCGCCTCTTGGGAACCCGTGGGCTACCATATCATTTTCGAGGGGAGCAGTGCTCGCCTCTTGGGAATCCGTAGGCTACCACGTCATTTTCGAGGGGAGCAGTGCTCGTCTCTTGGGAATCCGTAGGCTACCACGTCATTTTCAAGGGCAGCGGTGCTCGCCTCTCGAGAACCCGTAGGCTACCATGTCGAGCTTCAGCTGGCAACGCTTTCAATGGATTGTCAAGGAGATGGGCAAGGAGGATTGCTATTGGTAAAAGATTCTGAGATTTACAGAGTTCCATATCCTTGGTATCTCTCACCGCCCCAGCGTTGCTAGCTTGTATGCTCCTTTGCCGAGCACTTCTGTTACCCTGCCCTGGGGTCTGCCACGCTTAGTCGTCGTAATACCATATCTCCGGGGAAAAAGTGGCGTTCCTTGACGTGAGCATTGTAGTATTGGGCCAGCTTCTGTTGGTAGGCAACAAGTCTCGTCTGGGCGCGCTCTCTGTCTTCCTCGAGCAGGTCCATATTCTCTCTCATTGCCTGATTATTTTTGACCTCATCAAAGTGTCCAACCCGTAGCGAGGGGTTGGATATCTCTACTGGTATGACTGCTTCCGCTCCGTACGCTAGGTGAAACGGGGTCTCACCCGTGGCGGCCCTGGCGGTGGTCCGGTGTGCCCATAATATACTTGGGATGGCGTCTATCCATGAATCGCCAACTTGTTCTAAACGGGTCTTGATGCCGTGAAGAAGTGTTATGTTGGCATTCTCCACCAACCAAGGATGGTAGTATCGGTTTCGGTACCGATTTCGGCCGGTACCGAAATCGATACGTACCGATTTTGGTATTGGTTTCGGTTTCGGCCGAAATCGGTTGAAACCATTCAAAAAACTAAAAAAATTAGTGATCCTCTCTGGTTTCGGCCGAAACCGTCCGATTTCGGACCGAAACAGGTCAGTTTCGGCCGAAACTCTTAATGGTTTAGTCCGAAACCATTAAAAAAGTATTTTCTGTAGGTATCGGACCTGCTACAATGTTGGGGTCCGATTTTGGATCGGTACCGGTCGAAACCGATACGTTTCGGCCGAAACGTATCAGTTTCGGCCGATACTGTCAACCATGCCACCAACCCGTTTGCCTAGGGATGGCCCACTGACGTGTAGTGACTCTAACTCCCCAGTTCCGAGCACTTTTCTTGGAAGATGCTGCTCGCGAGCTGACGACCGTTGTCGGTTGTGAGGACCCGTGGGATCTCGAACCGGCAGATGATGCTTCGCAATACGAACTTCCAGGTTGCTTTCGTTGTGATCTTCCCTAATGGTTCTGCCTCGACCCATTTGGTGAAGTAGTCGATGGCGACTATGAGGAATTTCTTCCTCTCCTTAGCCTCGGGGAAGGGGCCCAGTATGTCCACCCCCCCACCGAGCAAATGGGCGAGGTTCCATTAGGGCATGTAGTTGAGTTGCCGGCTGGTGGTGCAGGTTTGAGAACCTTTGGCATTGAGGGCACTTCCGAACGTAATCGAGGCAGTCTTGCTGTAGAGTTGACCACTAGTAGCCTTGGCAGATAAGGGTCCGAGCGAGTGCTCGCCCCCGTACGTGGCTGCCACAGAGCCCTTCGTATACTTCCTGCACCGCTTGTTTGGCCTCCGTGGGGTACATGCACTTTAGTAACGGAGCGGAAAGTGATCGCCTATACAGGCGGTCGTCGACCATTGTGAAATGTGCTACGCGTGCTCGTGTGCGGCAGGCCTTGGCGCGGTCGCTCGGGAGTTGTTGTCGGACGAGGAAGTCCAGTAAGGGATCCATCCAGGAGGGTTCGTAGTCGATGGCGTTTACCTGGGTGTCGATTCGTCTATGCTCGGCGTTGACAACTCCTCGATCAGGATAGACCTAGAGTTGGAGACCGTCGTAGCCGACGCTAGGCGGGATAGTGCGTCTGCTCGGACGTTCTCTTCCCTGGGAATGTGTACTATCTTGAACTGGGAGAACTCCGAGCCGCTACCTTAGCCTTTTCAAGATACTTGATCATGGCCGACTCACGTGCTTCGAATTCCCCCTTGACTTGGTTGGCAACGAGCATGGAGTCGTTGTATGTCCGCACATTGGTTACCCCAAAGTGCTTTACCATCCACAACCCTAAGAAGAGCGCCTCATAGTCGGCCACATCGTTTATGGTCAGGAAATTGAAGCGAAGCGCGTATTGCAATTCTATCCCCTTTGGCGATAGTAGGACTAGTCCTGCTTCGCTTCCGGCGGTGCAGGATGACCCGTCAACGTATAACTCCCATGTTGGTCCCGAGGACTACTCGGGTACATCTTCCTCAGGTATCATGCATTCAGCGACGAAATCGACAAGGGCTTGGGCCTTGATCGCATTCCTCAGGCGGAACTTGATGTCGAACTCCCCTAGCTCAATAACCCATTTGACCAACCTTCTCGAAGCGTCAGGGTTCTGGAGGATTTGGGGCAGAGGCTGGTCAGTGAGAACGGCGATTGGGTGAGTTAGGAAGTACGGTCGCAGCTTGCGAGCGGCCGTGACCAAGGCTAGCGCGAACTTTTCAGTTCACATGTACCGGAACTCTGGTCCTTGCAGTGCTCGGCTTACGTAATAGACGGACTTCATGATGTTGCCCTCCTCTCGTGCGAATACTATGCTCATGGTGCTCGGCGTCACTGACAGGTACAGGAGCAGCTGCTCCCCCTTCTGTGGCTTGGAGAGCACGAGAGGGGACGCGAGGTACCGCTTCAACTCTTCGAATGCCTGCTCGCACTCCTGGTCCCAGTCGACCTGTCCTTTCCTCTCCGGCGCCTTGTTAGCTTACTTGATCAGCCGGAAGAAGGGAAGGCATCTTTCGGCTGCTCGAGACAGGAAACGAGTCAAGGCGGCGATATGGCCGGTGAGACACTGTGCGTCCCTCACTCGTCCTAGTCGCTTCATCTCTAGCACCGCTCGGATTTGGTCGGGATTCACCTCTATTTTCCTATGGGTGACGAGGAATCCGAGGAACTTTCCTGACCTCGCTTCGAACGCGCATTTGTTAGGGTTGAGCTTCATATTGTACCTTCTGAGCGTCGCAAATGTCTCCGCCAGGTCTTCCAAGTGCTCGGCAGCTCGGAGGCTCTTGACGAACATGTCGTCGATATAGACCTCCATGTTACGGCCGATTTGAGCGTCGAACATGTGGTTGACCAAGCGTTGGTAGGCGGCTCCTGCGTTCTTCAATCCGAACAGCATGCGGGTATAGCAATACAACCCATGGTCGGTGACGAACGTCGTCTTGTCCTGGTCGGGCTTGTGCATGCTGATTTGATGATACCCCGAGTAGGCGTCTAGGAAACTCAGCATCTCATCCCTGGCCGTAGCGTCGACCAATTAGTCGATCCGCGGCATAGGGAAGCTATCTTTGGGCGTAGCTTTCTTGAGGTCGGTGTAGTCTTATGCACATTCGCCACTTCCCGTTGCTCTTGGGAACGAGAACTACATCGACTACCCAGTCGGGGTACTGGGTGGGCCTTAGTAGCCCTGAGCGCAGTTTCTCGCTCACTTGTTCCCTGATGATAGCCTGTCGCTCTAGGTTGCAGCGTCTCCTGCGCTGCTGAACCGGGCGGCAGCTTGGGTCCAACTTTAGTTGGTGGGTGATGATCGCTGGTGGCATTCCGGGAAGCTCGTCCTCGATCTAGGCGAACACGTCCTGGTTGGCCACCAGGAACCTCGTATAGGCTTCTTTCCCTTGCTCGGACAGAGTGACCCCGATCTTCAATGTCCTGCTTGGATCTTCCCTCACCTGGATGAGGTACAAATCTTCTGTTGGAGTCCTCGTGCTCGGGCCTAGGTCCTCCGTCCTTGCTTTTTTCTCGAGCGGCTCTTCTTCGGCTCGTCTGTCGCGTGTCGAGATGAGGTAGCACCTCCTCGACTCCCTTTGATCTCCCGAACTTCTCCCACTCCGCGAGTAGTAGGAAACTTGAGTTTCTGGTGATAGGAAGAAGGGACGCCGCGGAGAGTGCCGAGGATACCTCGCCCGACGATAACATTGTACCCGGTCATTCCGCGGACCACCGTGAAGTCTGCTAGGAACGTTACGTCCCTGGGTGCGGTTCCGAACATGATTAGCAGGGAAATGCGTCCCTCTGGGTGGACAGTGGTGCCAAAAAATCCATACAATGACGTGTGCAGTGGAGTGATCTGTGACAAATCCACACCCATCAGTACAAGACAGTCGTACGCAATCACGTCGGGGCCGCTTCCATTATCGACTAGAATACGTCGCACGGCACATTGGTTAATGGTGGCTGAGACCACCAAAGCATCGGAGTGGGGAGTGGTTACACCATTTAAGTCGTCGTCTGAGAAGACGATGGGGCCTTTTAGGTGCTCCCGGGCGATAGTTTCTCGTCGGCTGCTGTCACCCTACTTCACGGCATTGATAGCTGATGCGTACCATCGACGCCTGCTGGCATTGTCTCCGCCTGAGGCCGGCCCTCCGGAGATCATCATGATCTCTTTACCATTGGGTCGGTTGTTGAGAGGCGGAGGCATCTATTCCCGCTTGTCTGCGGCCTTGGCGATGAACTTATCGAGGAGTCCTCGCCGAATGAGGTCCTCGATGGCATCCTTGAGGTTGATACAGTCGGCTGTATTATGGCCGTGGTCGCGGTGGAAGCGGCAATACCTCCTCTTACTCCGCATGCTCAGATCCGACTTCATCTTGGGAGGCCACTTAAGGAATGGCTCCTCGCGGATCTCCATTAGGATTTGGTCGGATGGGGCCATCAGAGGAGTATAGTGTCGGTATTGGCCATGTTCCTTGTTCTCCCGGCGGTTGCGGTGGTCTCAGTCCCGTCGCTCTCGCTTGTTTCGCCTCTCTCGAGGCGACTAGGCGGATCTCTTGCGGTCGGATCGTTCAGTTCCGGCTGCGCGGCCTAGGGCCGCATTATTCTCCTCGCACCTCGCGTGCTTCTGGGCAAGGGTGAGGAGTTCGGTGAGGGTCGTCGGGGCTTCGACTCCGAGCGAGCGTCGGAGGATAGAGTCCCGCAAGCGATGGGATCTAGTTCCTGACAGAGCTGTGTCAGGGACTTCTCCACAAGCCGGATGGGAAGGAGCCCGTCCCGTCAGAACACCACCAGAACGGTGGAGCGCCCACCGTCGCCGATTCTCGCCGGCTGCGAGAGACATCCCGTGCCTCCGCTGCGCACTCCCGACGTCCGCGCAACCCTCCTCAACCAAGGGAACGCAGTCCGCTGCATTCCAAGCCGGAGATGGCCCAGCGTCTCCAACGCATTGAGGAGATCGAGGACAAAGTTCGATACTTGGACAATGTCCTGCTCGCCGCCAAGACGCACGGCCTGATCGACGACGAGACGGACTTCCACGCTCCCTTCTCCAGGGAGATCATGGAGGCCCCCATCCCTCCAAACTTCCAATTACCGTTCTTCACCCCGTACGACAGCACCACCGACCCGGCTGACCATATGCACAGCTTTGAGTCCAACCTGGTATTCCATCGGGCCTCGAACGCTGTGAAATGTTTAGCGTTCGTCACCACCCTCCGGGAGAACGCCCGAGCATGGTTCGAGTCCCTGCCGGTCGGGACTATCTCCTCCTTCCAACAGCTGAAGAAGCTGATCAAGGAGAATTTTATCGGTTGCCGCAAGGTAGCCAAGTCCGCGGTGAGTTTGCTCGCCATCAGGCAAGGACGGGAAGAGACGCTCTGGGACTACATGTCTCGCTTCCAAGCAGAGGCTCTCCGCATTCCTCGCCTGGACATCAGCATCGCCACCACCGCGCTCACTCAGGGGACGCGGGACTCTATCCTCCGACGCTTGCTCCGAGTCGAAGCCCCGACGACCCTCACCGAACTCCTCGCCCTTGCCCAGAAGCACGCGAGGTGCGAGGAGAATAATGCGGCCCTAGGTCGCGCGGTCGGAACCGAACGGTCCGACCGCAAGAGATCCGCCGACTCGTCCCGAGAGGGGCGGAGCAAGCGGGAGCGACTAGAAAGGTGTGGTACGTGGCATAGGAACCAGATTCCTGCCGCTACACTTTTTCGCTCCCCTCGAAAACGATATAGGAGCCCACGGGTTCCCAAGAGGCGAGGATCGCTCCCCTCGGAAACGATGTGGTAACTGTTGGACCCCACAATATTCATTAAGGAAATTTCTGACTAATTTCAGAATCAAGATGAAGTAAATGAATTAAAGCCGCATGATGGTTAGAAGAGGTTTAGAACTTAGGCCATTACACATGGTTCAAGCCCAAATGTCCTTGGCATTCCATCGGACAATTTGTTATATAAGAGGACTGCATGTTTTTACACGTATGAATTGCATCAAACACTTGAAGTTAACTCCCCTAAAGTCCGGCGTCAAGCGATTCAAATCGCAGCCGTTATAGTGGAATGGAGTTTAAATGCCTCGACGCCTTATTGGGCGAAGAACAATACAAGGAGCAATGTGTTTTTAACACACGAGAATTCCATCAAACACTTAAAGTGGCTCCCCTAAGTGACGGTGATAAGTGGTGTAAATCATTGCCGTCATAATAGGGTGTAAGTTTAAATGTTCTCAACATCCCATTGGGTGAAGTTTCATGCAAAGAATAGTGTGTTTTAACACACGGATATTTCATCAAACACATGGCAGCTATGATAAAATCACACACCTACGTAGCAAGAAGCCAATTAAATAGCAGCCCCCAACGTCTAAGAGATGTTTCTAAGGGACCACAAGCCTGTCCCTGTGCTCTAGTGATAAGGATAGCAAAACCAGTCCGAGAAGTCAACAAAATCCAAGAGAGAAAGGGCCACCGGTGTACCGTTCTGCACAGAGGAGCATAAAGCTTCAAGACAAGGTGGAAAAGGACAGCAGAGGAGGCTTTTATAATAGTTTAAGTTGACTGATGGCCGCCCCCTTGCCTTCCTCTTTTCTGCAGACCCCGAGGTACCCACCTCTGAGTTCTGCAGACCCGGAGGTAGCTACCTCCGGGTTTCCCTCTCCCTCTGATTTGCAAGAACAGAAAAAAAAAGAAAGGAGCAACCCGGAGTTGGCACCTCCGGGTTTGCAAAACCCGGAGGTTTTGCTGCAGACACAAGGGCCTATGGACCTACCTATGCTGTGTACAGGACCTCGGGTATTATTGCTGCAGTGTCTACCTATGCTGTGTACAGGACCTCGGGTATTATTGCTGCAGTGTCTATCTATGCTGTGTACAGGACCACCAAAGAGGAGAATATCAAGACTTATAGGAGGTGAGGAGTCTATTAGGGTCACCACTCCCAAAGGAGGTGACTAGAACTCCGGGGGGGGGGGGGGGGGGCTTTTTTGTGGTGACCACACCACTTTCACATGCCAACTTCCCAAAAACAATACCTTTGCGGGACTCTTCCTGGAATTGTCTGTTTCTTCCTGTTTTTGGGCCCCTCTGCTTCCTGTTGGCCACTCCAACAGATGGTGACTACTTTTGGCTCCCTCTCCTGTGCAAAGACCTCTCCAAAGTGGCCAACAGATGGTGACTGCTCTTGGCTCCCTCTGCTGTGCAAAGACCTCTCCAACGGGTGGTGACTGCTCTTGGCTCCCTCTGCTGTGCTGTCCACACAACAAAGGAAGGCAGTGTGGTAAAAGGAAGGCAGACCCGGAGGTCCCTCCTCCGGGTGTTGTGCTGTCCACAGAATACAACAAAGGAAGGCAGTGGGGAGGTCCCTCCTCCGGGTGTTGTGCTGTCCACAGAATACAACAAAGGAAGGCAAGGGGAAAGAAAAAGAAACAGACCCGGAGGCTCCTCCTCCGGATGCTGTACGCCCATGGGAGAGGGCCCCACTGACCTCTCCCTTCCCCGTAGTTTCAACAAAAAAAGAGAGCAGCAGTAAAAAGAAGAAGGGGAAAACCCGGAGGAGGGCCCCCCTGGGTATGCAGACCCGGGGGCTGTCTGTTGTCTCTCCCTCTCCCATACATAGAGTTAAAAAAAAAGAAACAGACAAAAGGGAGATGAAAGGATAGGCAAACCCGGAGGTACCTACTTCCGGGTTCACTTCTCCTCCTCCTATAAATAGGAGGCAATGGCTAGAAAGGAAAGGGGTGGAGATCAAAGCTTGAGGACAAAAAGAAGCAGCAGCAGGTGCATTTGGAGAACAACATCCACAGCCCTGGGAGCAGACCAGCAGCAGTACGAGCAGCAGCAGGTGGCGGCCTTGGAATTTTTTTTTTCTCTTTTGAGGTTTTAGCCCTACTGCATGTACACCTCACCTAAAAGAGGAGTTTACCAACATACCCCCATGTGAGCATGTTACGTACAAGATGAATCCAAATGGTTCTAAGTTGTACTGCATGAATTATATTGATGGACCAAAGGGTGCAATTCTGCAATTATTGTCCAAGACCATATGGAAGACTTCTATGTGTAAAATTATGGATTTATCCCTATATCTTGGGAAATTATGTAAAGGTTCTCAAGGAATTATGCATGAATTCCAAAAATCTGACAATTCTGTGGGAAATGTCCGAATATGACCAAAGTTGGTACAAAACCATGTCTAGTCTACGAAGAAACCAAAATTTACAATTATACCCTCAAAGTTCATGAGATTGTGTAAATGTCCGAAGATATGTGCAAAATTTTGGAATTTCAGAATGAAGACATGTTCTGCAAATATTGAAGGGCACATTGTATAAAAATCCTGATTTTAGGCAAAATTGCATGTAAATCCCTCTAAAGGGGAAAATTGCATATAAAACCCTCCAAAGGGGAAAATTACATATAAACCCCTCCAAAGGAAAAAATTGCATGTAAACCCCTCCAAAAGGATAATTGCAATGATGTCCTATCTCGGGACAAAAGGAAATGTTCTCCCCCAAATCAACATTTTTGGCAAAAAGGGTCAATATCACGAGGACAAGAAAACATCTTTAGTAGTTTTAATCAAGGGTATTCGGACTTGTCCGATGTAAATTAACACCAACTCCGGTTGGTGGGGAAGAGTCCAGTACACGAACTCTTAAATCGTCTGATAAATCACGCGCGCGAAAATCATAACATGCAAGCGTTAAAAAAGTCAAAACACAAATATGCATGTTATTTTCTTCCAATAAAACGGAAGTTTACCATAATTTTTTCCGCGTGTAAACAGACTGGCACGCCCGGTGGGACTTTTCCCGCCCTTCATTTAACTGCTAAAGTTCTTTCAATGCCCTTACAAAGACCCTAACTCTTCTTCCCTATTGAACAGGAGGAAGGAGGAAACAGGAAGCAGTTCAAAAGCAAAGGAAAGTCTGGTAATGGCGGCAGTTGCCTACGGCCCGTTCGCCGTCGCCAGCCATGCGAGCCATGGCTACCTCACTGTCCCCCTTGTGTTTGGGGATTTCCCGGCAGTTGTGGGTTCCCCCTTCTTCTTGGGGGTGATCCCTGCCGTCCAACAAGAGGTACCTTCTTCAGCCCCATCTGCTGTTGCTGGGGGCAACAAGCTCCGTCCGGTCCAAACTCGCGTATTCTCTGTGAACACGCTCACTGCTGATGACGTCCCTACCAAATGGGGGCAGCATCGCCGCCGCCAGAATAGGAGGCCAGCAGCCAAGACCTCAAGGTCCGGCAAGTCCATACTTGTCGGGGATCTACGTGTTCGGCTCGACGGCACCGAACCGAGGGTTCCACGGGACCGATGTGTCCCCAATATATCCACTTCCAATCGCTTCTCGCTCTTACATAAAATGCGAGAGGATGGACTGGATTTCAAAAAGAAAATCAAATCCGATGATAGCCATAAGGCCTCTGAGCGGCGTCCCCGCAAGGTCAAACAAATTTGGGTTACCAAGCAGGAGGCCCAGGCAATTAAGCAGGCCAGGGCCACCAAGCCTGCGCGGACCCAGCCCCAAGCCGACATGGCATCATCCGGCGCTACGTAAGGGCGGAAGAGGAAGGGGGCTTATCGCAAGCCCAACTTCATATCTAAAAGCTCTGGATCTATCCGAGCTAAGACAGGCAGCTGTGCCCAAGCATCTGCTCAACGGGTTTCCGTCTTTGAAAGACTAACGGAAACCCTTCCTGTGAAAACCTCCGTCTTTGATCGATTGGGGGCACCCCTTCGTCCTGGTGGCCATGTGCCCAAGAGACGAAGAGTAGTCCAGATGGCAGAAGCAGGTGGGAATATGAAAATCTACACCTGTTACACCTCCGGTAGGCAACAAATGGAGCAAACTGGCAACCCTGTCAACCCGGCTGACCCCGTCGGGGTGAATGATCCAAATCTGGTAACAGATGCAGACGCGGTATACCGCAATACTCGCAATGCTGCTAGAAGGAGTCTCCAAGCACAACTTAGTGGTCAAGAAGGGACTTCCTCCCAAGGGCAGTATCGAGAAATTCCCCAGGAGCTTCTTCAAAACCAGGGCGAGAACCTACCACGAGTAGAAGCTGATGCCGATGATGTCATGAGCATTCGTGATGATGGTTATCTCAATTTGCCCTTTGAGCCACCGACAAAGGCCGCTTTCCAGGCAATGTCCGATGATGCCAAATTTGAAACTATGCAGAGATGGCACATAGAAATGACCAATCTCATGCTGGAAATGAAGCGGCAAATGGATACAGGCGCCCGAAGGCCTCCGACACCGATGCATGGTCGCGACCTTCGACGAGAGCAACAGCTACCTAACCCGGTCATCGCCAGTCGGCAAGCTGGACACCCGCATAGTGCCCATACCGAGGCAGGGGCCGATCCACTCCGAGCCCAGCACAATATTCAGTCTTCTCAAATCACGGGAGCGGAAGAGGCAATCGCCCAACGCCGCATGATTGAGAAGATTATTGAAGACAAATTCGCCCAGCGTGGCGAGGGTATCGCTACTGTTGACTTATACATTGCGCCTTACCCTATTCATCACCAATTCAAGAAACTCCCTCCGGAGTGCCCAAAGGCGCCTAAATTGCAGAAGTTTAATGGACAGGGTTCGCCACACGAGCATCTCGCCTACTATATGACTGCTATGGGTGACCTGGCCCTTGAGGAATCATATCTCCTCCGATATTTTGCAACTTCTCTTACCGGAAGCGCTTTTCAATGGTACTCAAGGTTAAAACCCAACTCTGTCGCTGACTGGGCCGACATGCAGAAGAAATTCATTGATCGGTTCCAGTTGGCTGAAAGGAAGGTATCCCTCGCCGAGCTTTGCTCACTTAAGCAGAAGAGGGGGGAAACGGCTCTGGATTTCATCAACCGCTGGAGGGATCTCAGCATGCGCTGTGACAATCCCCCGGCACAAGAAGATGCCATAACTATATGCCGGAGGGGGCTCTCCCCCGAAGTCAGTGAACGGCTTCTGGGGGCAAATATCAAGGGATTCGACCAATTGAACTCTGTGGTCGTGGAGATTGAGATGTTCTTCGCTGACAATCCCACTTTCATGCCATCAAAGCCTAAGCCACCCAAGGAGCGTTCTGCTACGGGGAAGGAAGCAAATGCAGTGGACTTCTCTCCAACCATCGAAACCAGTCAGGCAACATCGCCGGGTGATTCTGGCCAAAAGTCTGAAAAGAGGGCGCCAACTACAAAGTTGGCTGAGCGTATGAAGACTCCTTACTCTTTTAAGAAGGAGCACACTAGCAAACTCTTCAATCTATGCATGAAGAACAAGTTAATAGCTCTCCCAGAGCCTAAGAAGCCAGAAGAGGCCGGCAAGACCGATGATCCCAATTACTGTCCATATCATCGTCTGTTGGGGCACACTATTGACAATTGTTATGTCTTCAAAGATGAGCTGGAGAAAATGATATAAAATCAGCTCATCACAATGAAGGGGACTCAGGTTGACCCTCCTCAACCACATATCTGGGACCGGGTGACCCGTTCGGCTAATGTCATTAGCCATCGGCCGACTCGACAAATTTATCAAATGGCAGCCTTCAAATTCCCCGATCCGGGGGCAGAAGAAGCAGGCCCCAGTGGGATAAAACCCACTTTGTGGTATCCAGGATGGAGGCCTTCCCACCAGTGCTCTTTTCCAAAGGAAAACACGAAGAAAATATTTGATATTCTTCTAGAGGAAGGTCACATTATGGTGCATGACCCCCCTCCTACCTACACTGAGGTTGAGAAAGCCCATCCAAGATATTGTGAGTTCCATGCTGTTATATCGCATCCCACCCGAGAATGCGAAGAACTGCAAGATTGCATCGAGACCCTCATCCAAAGGGGAGAGATCGATACGCAAGGAGAAAGCATGGTAAGAAAGAGGCTTCATCAAGCTGCTGAGCACATTCTAAATGAGAGAAGCGCCGAGAAATATCCCCCTGAGCCTCACATCCACGAAGGATCGAGGTTTTCGATAAATGTCATTCAGAAAATCTCCGGGAAAAGTCAGGCTAGGGATCCACGGCGTGGTCTGGACTCAGCCCCTGCCCCGCCAGGTACCTCCTTGGCAGGAGGCTATTTCTTAATGTCCGAATGTCTGTCCATTCGGAAGGCTGTCCGAAAGCTTAAAAGGGAAGTTAGGCATCTGCAGCGTGATCAGCAAGAGCTACTGCGGCTTGTAAGACGCATAGACGACCGCCTGACGGCTCTGACCCTAACGCCTTCAACGGGAGGAGCCACTCCAGCTTCCACCCGTAACTCAGAAGCCACGGTGGAGCCCAGAAGACGGCCGAGGGCCGGAGGGTGGCTATCCGAAGATTCAAAAGGCTCGCCTACTGCACAGCCCCCAGAAAAGTTGTATTCTTTTCCCCAACACAAAACTCTGGAGATATTTAAGATCTGCCAGAGGGAGGGATTAATACAACTCCCTAAACCGGACAGTGATTTGATGATCGGTATGATGCACCGGCATGGCTACTGCTTATATCACCGTGCCATGGGACATGTCATTTATGACTGTCCCACCTTCAAAGGCATCGCCGAGGATCTGATTACCCGGCGGATTATAAAGCTAAAGGAGGGTTCTCAAGCTCCCTCGACGTCCTCTCCATGGGGACGGTCGCCGTTTTCAGTAAATGTTATACATGCATCAACTTCTCACGGGAAGTCAACGTCACAAGCACTAGAGACTGGGCCCGCCCCAGAAAGATCCTCAGACATGAGCCTTGAATGGCGACCCTGGCAGGACCTAGAGTCCTTACCTCTTCCAAAGGAAGAAACTAAAAAACTGCTGGACATCCTGTTCGGCGGAAAGGAAATTTTGGTGCGCGAATCTCCGCACTCTGTCCGAGTCAACTCTCCCTGCTTGGAGCGGAAGTCCCCTGTCTCACGAAAGAGTGGAAAGGACAAAGATTCTCATCGTGAAGTTTCAACCCTCTCTCCACAAGGGGCCATCGGCTCATCTAAGAGCGGCACTTTGAAAAACGACATGAACCGAACTGTCCCTCAAAGTGATAGTCCGTGTGTCTCCACTAAAGGGTCTTCTGCCTCTCTTAGGAAAGGCAAGTCATCTGCTTTCGAGCACACTCCCAGGTCAGCCATGGGAGATACAAAGCATAAAGCAGCTATACCCAGAATGGGCGAAGCTCGTCCCCGCCATGGGAGCTCCGATTTGAGCCCTAAAAGCCCGGTCCAAACTTCGTCCACTCCAGCCTTGAGCGAGTTGCATCGTCACCCGCTCCAGTCGAATGTCCAGGAAATGCCAAAAAGAAAGCCACCGAAGGGTGATGACAAGTTTAAGCTTAAGCAAGTGTACCAAGATAGTTCTCAGTTGCGGAACAGTGCTATGAGTTCGAGGAACAGACAAAAGAGTAAGACCGAGTTGGGACCATGCAAATCAGGCCTCGAGTCCATTAGTCAGCAAGTCAATGAAGGAGCCGACATACTTCGCAACTTTGGCTCTTTTGTGGCCGAATTTCAAGAATTGCCTCCTGAAATTGTTGAGAGGGCAATTAACGCAACTTTCCAAACTCCTGAGCAAGGGGGAGAGTGGATTGCTGTGACCCCGAGAAAGAGCCTCCATTTGAAGTCATCTAAAGGAAAGAGCCAGCCTAGTGGCTCAACAGCCAAGGGCATTCCCCAGACATCTACGAGAAAGGTTGCCCCATCTCAAGAAGAGCTGGCGCGAGCCCAGAAGCAGGAAAAGAACAGGAGAAAGAATCTAAAAAGGAGATTAAAAAAACAGGCCGAGCAGGCGGCGGCCATGGAAGCACCTAGAGAGTTAACCCCTTTGCAGAGACTTCACAAGTTAATTGAAGAGTTAGAAGACTATGTACCCTCTGTCCCAACCGGGCCTGTCCCACTGGGCAAGTATATCCCGTGGGAAGACTTGGAGCGGAAAACCCGGCTTAAAGGTTGGCTACAACAAATGCTCGAACGAGCTAAGGAGGGAGAAAAACTTTCTATTCCGGAGGAGCTCTCCGTCTTCTATAAAGATGAAGAACTCACTATAGAGAAGTTAGAGGAAATGCTAAAGAACTTCTCATGCAATATGGTGTCAATCCCTCCGCCAGAAAGTTTACGGGGGTCAAGCAAAGATAATGCCACCTTCTCCGCAGCTGGGGATAGGATCACTATGGCTACTTACCGCCGTCGCAATGCGGAACTCCGAAACCGCGGTCGCGGTAGAGGCCGTGGACGCGGACGGGGAAGACATTCAACATCCTCCAATGGGCACACATCCCAGCCAACTACCTCCCAAAGAGTGATCATCTTTCGAGGAGAAGAGCCCAATGAGCCCCCTGAGGCGCAAATACGGGTTGAAACTTTCATCTTCGACCCCTCAGACGAGGATGAGGAGCCCGTCGAGCCGATCTCTCAGGAGAGAGTAAGTGCTATTCCATTCGATCCAACGGATGAAGAGACTGATCCCGTTGGTTCCCTCTCCCAAGAGCAGCCTGCTGATCCAGCCCAAGCAAGCACTTCAGGCAAGGACAATGAAGAGCTTCTAGTTCCGGAAGAGGAATCTTTAGCCCCGCTGTTCCAAGAAGAAACAAATGACCAGGGAAAGTTGGAGCCGGCCCAGAAGCCCCCTTATCAGCCTAAGTCCCTGGTGGAGATGATCCCTCCACTAGATCAAGCCCGGGCTCGGGCTGATCGTAAGATCATTCAACACATGAAGCGAATGCCAACTATGGTTAGCATATGGGAGGCCATTGCCTGGAGTAAAGAGTTGAGGGAGGCTCTCATTAAAGTCCTCCAAGAACCAGAAGTCTATGAGACTCATGTAGCCGAAATTCAAGCACAGACATACGAGGCATTAGCCGCGACAGTCACTTTCTCTGATAAGGACATGTTGATGTCCTCTCCATGTCATAACCGCCCATTGTACATGCAAGGGAAGATTAATGGGCACGAGCTAAACCGGATCCTCGTGGACCCCGGTGCCTCTGTCAACATAATGCCTCTCAAGACCTTTAAGTCTTTATTTCTTATGCCCTATCTTCAAAGGGTGTATGATGTCAAAATCTCGGGATTCAATCAGAACTCCGAGGATGCGTTGGGAAAAGTGGAGGTGGAGTTGACCATGGACACCTTCGTCACTAAGGCAACATTTTACATCATTAATGCCACGACCGCATATAAAGCCTTATTGGGTAGGCCATGGCTTCACGAAAACTGGGTCGTCCCTTCAACTCTCCATCAGTGTATTAAGTATGCGAAGGGCGGCGAGCAACATACAGTCTTTGCTGATAAGTCTCCCTTTCGACCAAATGAATGCAATTTGACTGTTGCTCAGTTGTACTTTGGGGACCCAACTGTTGAACCCCCAGTTGAGATCCAACATAAAGGAAAGCAAAAGGTGATTGTTGAGGAAGAAGATGAAGATGAACTCTTTGTGGTAAATGAAGACCTCGCCAGGATGCATCGACTCAGCTTGCAAGCTGACGCCCCTGCAGCGAAGCCAACTCGGCCCGAGAGGTGGGAAATTAACTTTGAAGCCAACTTCATTAATCAATCAATAGATAAGAGCATCCTTCTGCCGCCTGCCTGTATGCAGTTGGTCTCTCAAAGGGAGGAGCACGGGGTCGAGACCCTAAAGACATTCATTGTCACATATCAAGCGAAGGGGAAGAAGAACACCAAGGGGTGTCTTAAGCCCATTATCTTTTACAAGGGAGATATGGTGCCTCGCGCCCCCTCGGATGACGATTTCGGCTGGAGCGAGCAGCCCAAGAATGCTCCTGAGTCTGTCCAAGAAATGCCTGACATGGCCAAGCACATTAAACAGATGTGTCAGAAACAAAATATCCCACAGACGGAACAAGCGGCTCGGCGTAATTACTTCCAACAGCTCTGGTACCCTCCTCAAGTCAGAGGGCAGCCTCCCTTCCCTAAGAATGATCAAAGAGGGTTGGGTTACGACCCTGAGTCGGACTTTAGAGTCTATTATGCTGTAAATACCATTGGGACTTCGCCCCCTCCCAGCCATTCCAATCTTACTCAGGGGAGTTCTCCTTGCATAATTGAGGGAAAAGAAGAATTCGGGCCAGAAGTCCCCGATGTTAATAGCTTGCACAGTCATAATGTCAAGTCTGGGGATGAGGAAGTCATCGTCCTACAGCCCGCTTTGCGAGAGCTTAGCGAAGCTGGACAAGAAGCCTTGAGTCAGCTAGCTGGGCTCAATATCACAGCAACAGAACACCTCATATTAGATGACCCTAATGTTCCTGTCACTGAACGGGAACGGGGATCAATAAAGCAGTTGAAACAAGAGAACCAGGCATTGAAAGCTTTTGTACAAGAGCTATTACGAGAACGGGATGTTCTACTTAGACATCTTGCTTTCCCTTCAAAAGTCCATACTGATCCCAAGAGCCAGATAAATGAGACTTGGTCTCAGGGACCCAGGGCAAATCGACCACCTGTGGAATCCAAGGGTAAAACACCCGTGATGAGATTGGCACAGCGGATGGAAGCTCCATACTCATTTGTCAAGGCCCATACTGAGTCGTTGTTTGAATTTTGTACGGCTCGGGGTCTTATCCAGCTTCCTCCAGCTCACAGGCCATCTAGAGCCGGTGAAGCCAAAAGCTCCAGCTTCTGTCGATACCATCAAATGGCAGGGCATGCTACAGAAGATTGTTATGTCCTAAAGGATCAACTCGAGGATTTAATACAACGGGGAGTTATCCAGCTCAAGCAGCATCGGGTTTTTCCCCCACAGCCGCATCCTTGGAATCAGTCCAAGCCTTCCAATAAAAAGGTCCTCGTGGAAGCTGCGTCTACACTGCCTAAATTTATTGCAAGTGAAGTAAGGAGCAAGCCTCCGTGTGGGGAGCCCAGCCTTAAGATTCACTATTCTGTCAACACTATAGGGTTATCACCCTCTCCCAGTAGCTCAGACTATAGTGAGGGGCCTAGTGATTCTACAAGAGGACAACCAAGAGAAGTGGCCCTCGAAGACCAGGATGAGCAGCTTCAGTCGGCCGTTATCAACAACTTAGACTACTGTGACTTCCACGTAGTCAATGTTGACAAAGATGAAGGCTTCATGGATCTGCAGCCTGCCCCACGGGAACTTGAAGATGGTGGGCAAGCAACAGTAAATGAACTAGTCGAGCTCAACTTTGGGGATGCTAATGAACCCCGACCCATCTTCATTAGTGCCCTCCTTACTGAGCATGAAAGACAAGCTTACAAACAACTCCTATTGGAGTACAAAGATTGTTTTGCCTGGACTTATAAAGAGATGCCCGGGCTGGAGCCGTCAGTGGCGGAACATGAGCTGGCGATACTCCCTACAGTTAAGCCTGTCAAGCAAGCTCAGAGACGCATGCGTCACGAGCTGGAACTTAAAGTAAATGCTGAAGTTGACAAGCTCCTGGAGGTGGACTTCATAGAACCATGTCTTTATCCAGTATGGCTCGCCAATATAGTCCCAGTCAAAAAGAAAAATGGTCAAGTCCGAGTTTGTATTGACTTCAGAGACTTGAATAAAGCCTGCCCAAAGGACGATTTTCCAGTCCAATTACAGAAACTATGGTTGACATGACCACAGGATATGAAGCTCTGTCCTTCATGGATGGGTCCTCGGGCTACAATCAAATACGAATGGCTGTCAAAGATAAGGATCATACGGCATTCAGATCCCCCAAAGGGATTTTCAATTACAAAAGGATGCCCTTCGGCTTGAAGAATGCAGGAGCCACCTATCAAAGGGCTATGACTAAGATTTTTGATGAAATGCTGCACGACTTGGTCGAGTGCTATGTTGACGACCTCGTCGTTAAAACCCGCAAGCATGAAGGTCACTTAGATGACTTGCGTCGGGTTTTTAACAGACTCCGCCAATACAAGCTCAAGATGAACCCTATGAAGTGTGCTTTTGGCGTCTCAAGTGGCAAGTTCCTCGGCTTCATTGTTAAGTACCGGGGAATAGAGATTGATCCCGATAAAATCAAAGCAATTCGGGAATTGCCGCCGCCCAAGAATATAACAGAACTGCGATCTCTACAGGGGAGGTTAGCCTACATCAGGCGTTTCATATCTAACCTCTCTGGAAGATGTGCACCATTCGGGAAACTGATGAAAAAGGGTGCCCCATTTATATGGGACCAAGAATGTCAAGGAGCCTTTGAGCGGATCAAGAAGTACCTCCTCACTCCCCCAGTGCTCGGAGCACCTATCAAGGGAAAACCTTTGATTCTCTATATTGCTGCCATGGACACTTCCTTGGGGGCGTTGCTCGCCCAAATAAATGAAGAAGGTAAAGAGCAACCCTTATATTACCTCAGTAGAAAGCTGGTGGGCCCCGAGCATCGCTATTCCCCGATGGAGAAGGTATGTCTGGCATTGGTGTTCGCCGTCCAGAAGTTAAGACATTACCTCCTGTCCCACACGGTGGAGTTAATCTCAAAATACAACCCACTCAAGTTCCTCCTTAAACAGCCTGTCTTGTCGGGTCGACTGGAAAAATGGGCATTACTCCTTATGGAGTTTGATATAACATTTGTTCCCCAAAAGGCAATTAAAGGACAAGGAATGGCGGAGTTTCTGGCAGCACACCCAATTCCGGCCGATTCTCCTCTTAACATTGAACTGCCTGATGAAGAAATACTTCCATCCCAATCGGGAATTGAAGAACAAACCGAGGGCGGTCCAGTGCAAAAAGGGGAAGAGTCCCTGGCTATTGATGTGCCCTGCTGGGAGCTCTACTTTGATGGTGCTTCTCGAACAATTAAAGAGGCTAACGGGACAACTACACTCGCCTCAGGGGCTGGCATCGTCTTCGTCACTCCTCAAGGGGGAATTCTCCACAATTCCTGTGCCCTCATGAAGCCGTTGACAAACAATTAGGCAGAATATGAAGCATTGATCGTTGGACTTCAGCTAGCCATAGAAATGAAGATCAAATGCATTAAAGTTTACGGCGACTCGCAGCTCGTCATACGACAAGTTATGGGCGACTATGATGTGCGGAAGCGAGAGCTAGTGCCTTATCACACAACCGTCCTGAACTTGAAGGAGAAATTCTATCTCTTTGAGATAAACCATGTCCCCAGGAGCAAGAACTCTCAGGCGGATGCCCTAGCCAAGTTAGCCTCTGCTATAAAGCTACCTCCGGAGGGAGAAGTAGACATAACCGTCAGGCACAGGAGACTTATGCCAAGCGTCCTGGACGAAGATGCTGATCCCACAATTTCTGAGGTTAATACCTTGGAAGAAGACATGCCTAGTCGGGAAGAGGAATATGACTGGCGTCAACCCATTATTGACATAAAAAATGGGCGTCTCCCTCCCGACCGGGCCCAAAGGGTTCAATTCTTGCGCAGAGCGGCGTCCTATCAGCTAATAGGCGACCAACTGTATAGATTGGTCCATAAAAAAGATAAATCTGTTCTCCTCCGTTGCCTTTCGCCCAAGGAAGCTAAAATAGTCATGCGCGAGACCCACTCAGGACTTTGCGGGGCTCACCAAGCTGGAGATAAAATGAAGATCAATATAAAGCTTAAAGGCTTTTATTGGCCCACAATGTATGCGGACTGCAATCGATACGCCCGCACATGCCACCAATGCCAAGCCTTTGGTCCGGTCCCGAGAAAGCCGCCAGGCTCGCTACACCCAACGGCCCCTACTTGGCCATTTGCAGAATGGGGAATGGACATTGTTGGACCTTTCCCTCCATCCTCTAAAGGTCATAAGTTCATATTAGCTGCAACAGACTATTTTTCTCGTTGGGCTGAAGCAGTCCCCCTACGGGAAGTCACAGGAGAAGCTGTCGCTCAATTCGTCAGACATAACATTATATACAGGTTCGGCACGCCAAGTCGGATTATGTCAGATAATGGCACGCCATTCAAAAACAGAACAATATATGCGCTCGCAGCCAAGTTTCATATAGATTGGAGAACCTCAACAATATATAACCTTCAAGCCAATGGGTTAGCTGAAGCTTTCAACAAGACTCTTTGCAAGTTACTTGCCAAGATAGTAGGCAGCCGCAAAAAGGACTGGGGAGAGAAAATTCATGAAGCTCTCTGGGCATATCGGACCGTGTACAAGACTCCTACTGGCTGCTCACCCTTCTCTCTAGTATATGGGGCGGAGGCCGTAATCCCAGTTGAGATTGAAATGTCCTCCTACAGGGTAGCTTTGCATGCTGGCCTCCAAGCCCACGAACAAGACGAAATACAGAGAAGACTTGAAGAGCTCTCTGATCTAGAAGGCAAAAGGTTGGAAGCTTATAAACACCTGCAACTTTATCAAGCCCGAATGATTCGAGCCTATGATAAGCTTGTGAGACAAAGAGCATTCAAAAAGGGTGATCTCGTCATGATTAAAGAAAGAGAAGTCATGGCCGGAAAGTCCAGTGGCAAATTACAACCAAATTGGCGAGGACCATATATCGTCTCCAAAGTCTATGAAGGAGGCGCTTATAAGGTCGTCGACCATAAAGGGGAGAACCCCTTTCCACCATTGAATGGAAAGCATTTGAAATTATACTATGCTCCTGAGCATGAGTTCCAACAACAACCTACACAAGACTTGCCCTCCTCCGTAGGAGACTAAGGAAGGATAGGGGAGTTTTCCCCCCCAAGAAAAAACTCAAAAGTCACAGATGTTTTGAACAATTCTTGTTCATGCCCCACCGTGCCAAATCTCAAATTTCAGGTTCTGGCTGGCCAACATAGTTGGCCGGCCCCTAAATCCAAAATCCCAAGTTTTGGCTTTCCAATTTTATTGGTCAGCCACCCTAAATCCAAAATCCCAAGTTTTGGCTTTCCAATTCCATTGGTCAGCCACCCCAAATCAAAAATCCCAAGTTTCGGCTTTCCAATTCCATTGGTCAGCCACCCAAAATCAAAAATTTCAAGTTTCGGCTTTCCAATTTCATTGGTCAGCCACCCCAAATCAAAAACCCCAAGTTTCGGCTTTCCAATTCCATTGGTCAGCCACCCAAAATCAAAAATCCCAAGTTTCGGCTTTCCAATTCCATTGGTCAGCCACCCAAAATCAAAAATCTCAAGTTTCGGCTTTCCAACTTGATTGGTCAGCCACCCTAAACCCCAAAATCCCAAGTTTCGGCTTTCCAATCTCATTGGTCAGCCCCCCTAAATCCAAAATTTCAAGTTTCGACTTTCTAATTTCATTGGTCAGTACCCTAAATCCCAAATTTCGAGTTTTGGCTTTCCAATTTCATTGGTTAGAACCAAGTCCCTGAATCTTCGGCCTCCAAGTTTCCTGGCCGACTACAACTCATCCACTTATACCCCGAGGGTGTAACCTTGTTGTCAAGAGTGATCCTAAAAAAAAAAAAAAGTGGGCTTAAAATAGAGGTGCCCCGACGGACTTGAGTGGTCAATCTTCCGGCTACTCAAGGGCAAAAAGGTCACAACCCGGCTGAGGTGAAGACCCGAAAGGGCGCCTCAGGCAAAATTGGGTAACCCCTCAGCGTGAAAACCCGAAAGGGCGCGCTAGAAAAAGCTAAAGGGGGCTAGTTTTGGTGAAAACCCGAAAGGGCGCCAATCCTAGTAAAGTGAAAAAAAAAAGAAAAAAGAAAAAAGAGAGAAAGACTACATATATATATATACACACACACACACACATAATAGAAAGGCAGTTGAACAGTCATAGTGAAGAGTAATATACAAAGAGGACAAGGTTTTCAGTTCTATCAATTCATGAACAATTGCACTATTCATCTGCAAAATTGGAGCCCGAAACAAGCCCTCGGGATAACTGAAGGAGGATGAATGCTGAAATACAAGAGGAGAAAATGATATGATGCAAAGAATAAGCTCATAGATGATGAGGTTTCTTCTTTATGAGCTCATCAATTCTACTTCGCTTGATAGCAATGGTATCCTGGGTTCCCTGGTACCGCTCTGTGAGAATACTTTCTTCAGCCTGGGCCTGTTGCTTGTCTTTTGCATTTAATTCTGCAGTGGCCAGCAACTCCTCAATTTTACTCAACAAGGACTGCACTGTCCCTTGAAGCGCAACTGCTTTGTTCCTATTGTCAGCCTCCGCCGCTGCAGAGGACCCCTGGCGGCTCTGAACCTCCTGGATCTGACATTTTAACTCGCCAACTTCGCCAGACAGTGTGGAAATTTCTGCTTCGAGCAACTCAATTTCTAAGCGATGGCCCTCCCATGCCGAGGTCTCATGAAGGTGGCGTACTTCAGCCCAAACCTCATCAACTGTAGTCATCCAAGGGTCTCGTGGCAGCCCCATTAAATGGTAAGCCAGAGTATTCCTTGCAAGAACATCTCGAGTGGCCTCAATGGAGGGGGGTGTCTCCTGCCGTAGGGTGGTACGAACGGCACCAACAAGGGCTTCAAACACCAAATCCCCCCCTGCGAGTGGTGCGCCTTGAGGGCCGTCCGGCCACTCAATGCCGTGCCCGAGGAAATCATCAGTGTGGGCTGAAGCAGCCTCGATCTCTGCTCTCTCTGAAGAAGTGATCTCAGGCAAAGCTGCAGAAGGGAAAGCAGGAGAAAGATGAAGAAATTAAGACACATCAACCTAGCTGTCAAAAAGACAAGGCAAGATGAAATCTAACCCAAAAAAAAAAAAAGAAAAGAATGCACTATTGATATATACCTGAAGAAGTGGCCACTGTCTCTAGGTTGCCCGCTTTAGGCTTGGGGCAACTCGGCATTGAAGAAGCAGAGGCCTTAGTTGGGTCAACAGAATCTAGAAGAGAATATTGCAAGTTAGCCACAAGCAAATGACAAATGGGCATGTCATTAAGCAAGAAGGAAATTACCCGAGGCTTTAGACACCTTTTTATCGCAGGAGGATGAAGTAGTAGACTGTCCGCCACAAGATGTACTCTGCGCCTCTTTGGTTTGTGAGCCAACTACTGTTGCAGAATCTTCTTCACTTCCTTTTGAAAGTAAAACAGGATAGACAACACGAAGAGGTTATTTCACTTTTACAAGTTGTCTGAGTAACTTCAGAGTTTAAGAAAACAAAATTACCTTCCGATTCGCTACACTCTTTCCCAGAGGAGCTTGAAGAGGTCGACTGCGTGATTTGGGGAGAAGTCCCCACATCCTCTTGCCCAGCGGTTATCAAAAGTCGAGAAGTCTCCCCAGTTGCCTCGACTAAGGAAGGATTTGTTGAGCCACAAATTTGCATTACTGAATGCTCAACCACTTTGGGCAAGGGTTGCTCTATGTCCCTCTCGACTGTTGGGGCTAGTTCAGTAGCTCCTGTGGAAACACAACCTGGAAATGGTAAGAAAGGTCCTCCTCGATAAGGCTGTTGACACGAGCAGAGTCATCTAAATTTTCCACAATCAAAGAAGAAGGGAATCTCACCTCCTGAAATGAGACCAACGGGTGAAGGGTGAGGGTCGCCTGCATCAACTGCAGCTAGGGCTGTAGTTGCCTCTATATTTATCTCCCCATCCTCCATATCTGCCTCCCGAGCAGGGAGCGCTTCTTTAAACTCCCTCGGGACCTCTGTAGACCCTGTCATGGGAGGATCTAGTTTCATAAAGCACCAGAAGAGGCTAAGCAAGAAGAAGCATAAAGAAGAAAATTGCAAATGAAGACTTGGAGTTTAATGATATTTACCAATAGTCGGAGTGGTCTGGCTCTCCAATAGGCTACTTGAAAGAGGTAGCTCCCTAACCCCGACTGCTGGGTCACTTGTCAAGGTCACCCCCTCAGGTGGTTGCTGCCCTCCTTCGGTGTTAATCTCAGCTAAGAATGATTCGGCACAGCTAGCCAAGGATCCTTTATGAGAAGGGTCCACATACTCTGGTAAATTGGCATCCATGTCAAGGTTCAGAAGAGCTCTAAATTCGGCCATAGTGTCGGTCGAGTTCGCACCACCAAAGTCTGAAAGGAAGGGCAGGGCATCACATACCATGTCAAATAGAAGGAAATAAATATGGGAGTAGGCTGGAGATGGCACTTACCCGAGGGCCCATCCATGCCTCCAACCGGCTGAGGCTCAGGAGGGGCATTTATCCCTCCATCTCCTGAAGTAAATCCTGAGGGCAGCACAGGTAAAGAGTTATAAGAGGAAAATAATAGTGAAACAGGAGTTACAGGATAAACTACCCGCTGGGTCTCCTCCACCGGAAAAAGTAGGTGAATCCCCGGACAAAGGATTGTAATCATCATTTAATGCATCCAAATCTCGGGGATCACCAGTATCACCCACTTCCCCAGTTTCTGAGGCGTCCGCCCCCTGTGAGGGTCCGACATATGGAGAGCCAAAGTCTGGAGGATCTGAAAGAGAGGAAAGAAAAGAAGAATAAGTTATATGCATCAAGGCCGAAGTCACATGCAGTCAATGTACAACTAAGCAGCAAAGGTTACCGTGACGTCGAGAGGCTTTAGCGGCACGAGTCTCATTCTTTGTGACCCTCTGTGGTATTGAATGAGTTGGCGCCTTTCTCTTCTTAGAAGCCTTTGGAATGGCCTTGCTGGTCACTAGGCTCACTGCAAGGGAGAAGAGAAGGAAGAAGTAAGTGAAAACAAGTACACATATATTTATGGCAAACTATTAAGTTTTAAGAAGAAAATATTGGGTGGCTACATACCGTCAGGAACAGAAGAGAAAGAGGGTGGCAATACTAGTTGTTCAAATCTGATGCCAATGGCTTTACTTGCCCTCTCTGCAGCATCCCAAATATCTTGCAAAGTGGACCCATTCTCAACTAAAGAAAGATACTCAATAGGCCCAGCGCATCCAATAGCATTCATAATGTGTTTTGCCCATTCTCCACCAAGCTCATTCGCAAAACATTCAGGATGCAATTCCGTGAACCCTGGAGCGCCTTGGGGGTACCCACAATCAAATAGAAAATGTTCCCACCATGAATATCTCTTCGAGGCGTCTTTCTTGGAAGTTGCAGTCTTCTTCGACGAGGCAGAAGCTAAGGGTTTCAAAGGTTTCATCACCCCTCTATATTGAGCCCTGTCAACAGCAAGTGGGCCATTTTTAGCCTCCCATGAGACGCGAAAATCTATAACAGCATTGGCTAAGTGAGAAAAGTGGCTGCGAAGAAAATTGTTGTCCACTGCAACAGGAGGCAAGTCCCTCCTCTTTAATCGAACTTCCTCAGCCTGCCTTATCTTCTGTAAGGGTTGCCTGAAAACATTGCTGTGGTTAAACCACCAGCGTGCATAATACATATCAATATGACCCGTGCCGGTCTGCTCGGGAAGAAGACACCCTGACTCCGGCTCACTTCTAAAGAAATGATCCCACCAACTGGCAGCAACAAGGTGGGCGTCATGACTGCGGTACAAGCGGGCACCCAAAGGGAAATCAGCATTCGGTGGAACCGATTGATCATAGCCAAAGTTCCGTGCAAATCTGAAGGGATAATAGGGCTCTAGAAGTACTGATCGCCCTCGACGAAAGACCAGCATACTGGGCCTAATACAACAAACCCAATCATTATAGAAAGACCGATTGGGGTTGGCATGATGAGGCAAGTGATAGGTGACTCCTCCTGGCCCGTCAACACTATACGGCCTGAAATCATGAGAACTGTGAGCAAAAGGAAGGCCTACTCGCCCCTCGGTCGGCAAGAAAGAAAGAGTCTTCCGAGCACCAACTAATTGCTCTAAGGAATTCTGATTGGGGCGGTTCCTGAATAAGAAAATCAAGGGAGCCGCAGCATTTCTGAAATCCACATGCTGACACAACCCGGGAAAAAGTAAACCAGCCCATGCACTAAGGTAATGGGTGGCCATCACAACAGTCCTGTCCCGTGGAGAACTATGGGTAGTGAGATTTCCCAAGCCATGATAAATATTCGCCAGTGCAGCTGGCGCAATAGCAAGCCTATGGCCGTCAGCAAGAAGACATGCCGGGTATATCAACTCCGGCCGTATAAGCTCCTCTTCCCCATGGGGCATAACAAAAGTGCCAAGCCAGTATACAAGATATGCTGCTAGATATGTGTGATCTAGCAATTCACGGGGATTCCACCCCTTGTTCTCCGGTGCAGCCAAATATCTCTTGCGCCGTTGCAATTTTAAGATCAGTTGATGATATTGATCAAGGGGCCTGTCGTCCTCTGCAAATGTCTCATGAAAGCAAAATGGCCCGTTGTAGAAGAAACGGATCCAAGCATTAACACTCACCCTCACTGTGCTGGATGAGGCCGAAGGAGTGTCTTCTTTCCCTACCCGAGCAAGATCTCGCCAAACCTTCATCAAGTATCTGAAGCTGAAAGGGAGGCTGTATTGTCCGGTACCAGTACTTTGACTTCTGTGCAGATCATTCAATATCACCTCTTTATAAGGGCGCCCGGAGATGGGCAAACCAGAAATTTTATGAAAGCTCCATAAGTCAAGAGTTGTTTCTCCCTCAGCTGTGGCAAAAGTGTTCCACCGGCTATGAAACCTTTCAACTAAAGCCTGAAGAAGTCCAGTGTGACAAGGATAATTATACAAAGTAGCAGTCACCGCATGGCGAATCCCAACAAGATTTAGGGCCTCGCCATAATGATGCAAAATGCCAAAGAGCCATTCGGTGGCCCCCAGATGAAACTGGTGTGAAGAGATCACTGACCACTTTCCATACCAACTGGGAGAAGACCCGTCCATTATCCGATCCAGTAAGCACGACTTCTCATATCCCCCTCCTGCATATTGAGAACTTGAAGGGGTCAAAAACAGTCCTGCAACATCAATGGGGCCAGACTTGTGCTGGCCGAACAACTCCCAAATAGCGGGTGTCATGTTGCGCGAGCGGGTATGACAGCCGATATCAGAGCTAAAGAATCCAAGCTGATCAGCTGCTGGAAACTGAACCTGGCGTGTGAAGCCCAAGGGAAAGCTTGGAAATGAAGTGGCGCAGGTGCCCAGTATATTATCCCGGCACTCTAGAATAGCCATCTCCAAGTAACGACGCTCAGTCAGTAAACCAGGATCGTCCTCATCCATATGCTCTGGGACATAGCTCTGAATGAATGGAAATAGAAACTTGTCCAGCGGAAAATGCCGGGGTCCCCAACTCGTTGATATTCATAGATTCCTTTATGCTTCACAATCAAAGAAAGTTCAACCTCCCCTCCTTCAGAGGCGTCTTCAGGAAGGGGCCCTTCAGCAACCGTATCTAAGCCACGATCAAGAGGAAAAGTATTATCTCTTGACATCCGAGAAGGACCCATGGGTGGCATTAAGTGTTTTGATAAAGAGAGAGCAGAATCTCTGTCCCTCCCAGCACCTCCTCGTGCGCGGCTCTCACGGACACGAGACATAATGATTGTCTGCAAAAAAAAAAACAGAGGAAAAGAAAGTCAATCCAACATGATGAAGTAAAAAGCAGCAAGTTGATTGAAGACAACAAACACGCAAAGCAAACAACATCGTCTAGGCGCACGGGCCGACCGCCGTCACCTTCGGCTCCGACGGGCGTTCCGTGGGGGGGCATTTGTTGGACCCCACAATATTCATTAAGGAAATTTCTGACTAATTTCAGAATCAAGATGAAGTAAATGAATTAAAGCCGCATGATGGTTAGAAGAGGTTTAGAACTTAGGCCATTACACATGGTTCAAGCCCAAATGTCCTTGGCATTCCATCGGACAATTTGTTATATAAGAGGACTGCATGTTTTTACACGTATGAATTGCATCAAACACTTGAAGTTAACTCCCCTAAAGTCCGGCGTCAAGCGATTCAAATCGCAGCCGTTATAGTGGAATGGAGTTTAAATACCTCGACGCCTTATTGGGCGAAGAACAATACAAAGAGCAATGTGTTTTTAACACACGAGAATTCCATCAAACACTTAAAGTGGCTCCCCTAAGTGACGGTGATAAGTGGTGTAAATCATTGCCGTCATAATAGGGTGTAAGTTTAAATGTTCTCAACATCCCATTGGGTGAAGTTTCATGCAAAGAATAGTGTGTTTTAACACACGGGTATTTCATCAAACACATGGCAACTATGATAAAATCACACACCTACGTAGCAAGAAGCCAATTAAATAGCAGCCCCCAACGTCTAAGAGATGTTTCTAAGGGACCACAAGCCTGTCCCTGTGCTCTAGTGATAAGGACAGCAAAACCAGTCCGAGAAGTCAACAAAATCCAAGAGAGAAAGGGCCACCGGTGTACCGTTCTGCACAGAGGAGCATAAAGCTTCAAGACAAGGTGGAAAAGGACAGCAGAGGAGGCTTTTATAATAGTTTAAGTTGACTGATGGCCGCCCCCTTGCCTTCCTCTTTTCTGCAGACCCGGAGGTACCCACCTCTGAGTTCTGCAGACCCGGAGGTAGCTACCTCCGGGTTTCCCTCTCCCTCTGATTTGCAAGAACAGAAAAAAAAAGAAAGGAGCAACCCGGAGTTGGCACCTCCGGGTTTGCAAAACCCGGAGGTTTTGCTGCAGACACAAGAAGGGCCTATGGACCTACCTATGCTGTGTACAGGACCTCGGGTATTATTGCTGCAGTGTCTATCTATGCTGTGTACAGGACCACCAAAGAGGAGAATATCAAGACTTATAGGAGGTGAGGAGTCTATTAGGGTCACCACTCCCAAAGGAGGTGACTAGAACTCCAGGGGGGGGCCTTTTTTGTGGTGACCACACCACTTTCACATGCCAACTTCCCAAAAACAATACCTTTGCGGGACTCTTCCTGGAATTGTCTGTTTCTTCCTGTTTTTGGGCCCCTCTGCTTCCTGTTGGCCACTCCAACAGATGGTGATTGCTTTTGGCTCCCTCTCCTGTGCAAAGACCTCTCCAAAGTGGCCAACAGATGGTGACTGCTCTTGGCTCCCTCTGCTGTGCAAAGACCTCTCCAACGGATGGTGACTGCTTTTGGCTCCCTCTGCTGTGCTGTCCACACAACAAAGGAAGGCAGTGTGGTAAAAGGAAGGCAGACCCGGAGGTCCCTCCTCCGGGTGTTGTGCTGTCCACAGAATACAACAAAGGAAGGCAGTGGGGAGGTCCCTCCTCCGGGTGTTGTGCTGTCCACAGAATACAACAAAGGAAGGCAAGGGGAAAGAAAAAGAAACAGACCCGGAGGCTCCTCCTCCGGATGCTGTACGCCCATGGGAGAGGGCCCCACTGACCTCTCCCTTCCCCGTAGTTTCAACAAAAAAAGAGAGCAGCAGTAAAAAGAAGAAGGGGAAAACCCGGAGGAGGGCCCCCCTGGGTATGCAGACCCGGGGGCTGTCTGTTGTCTCTCCCTCTCCCATACATAGAGTTAAAAAAAAAAGAAACAGACAAAAGGGAGATGAAAGGATAGGCAAACCCGGAGGTACCTACTTCCGGGTTCACTTCTCCTCCTCCTATAAATAGGAGGCAATGGCTAGAAAGGAAAGGGGTGGAGATCAAAGCTTGAGGACAGAAGGTGCAGCAGTTGCAGTTGGGGAAGAGAACGCAGCAAGCAACAGGGAGCAGGTCGCAGCCCCCTCCCTTTCAGTTTTGTTAAGTTAAAAACCTATCTTATGTGGAGAACTCACTTTAAAATGGCGCTTTACCAAAATACCCCCATGTGAGCATGTTACGTACAAGATGAATCCAAATGGTTCTAAGTTGTACTGCATGAATTATATTGATGGACCAAAGGGTGCAATTCTGCAATTTTTGTCCAAGACCATATGGAAGACTTCTATGTGTAAAATTATGGATTTATCCCTATATCTTGGGAAATTATGTAAAGGTTCTCAAGGAATTATGCATGAATTCCAAAAATCTGACAATTCTGTGGGAAATGTCCGAATATCACCAAAGTTGGTACAAAACCATGTCTAGTCTACGAAGAAACCAAAATTTACAATTATACCCTCAAAGTTCATGAGATTGTGTAAATGTCCGAAGATATGTGCAAAATTTTGGAATTTCAGAATGAAGACATGTTCTGCAAATATTGAAGGGCACATTGTATAAAAATCCTGATTTTAGGCAAAATTGCATGTAAATCCCTCCAAAGGGGAAAATTGCATATAAACCCCTCCAAAGGGGAAAATTACATATAAACCCCTCCAAAAGGATAATTGCAATGATGTCCTATCTCGGGACAAAAGGAAATGTTCTCCCCCAAATCAACATTTTTGGCAAAAAGGGTAAATATCATGAGGACAAGAAAACATCTTTAGTAGTTTTAATCAAGGGTATTCGGACTTGTCCGATGTAAATTAACACCAACTCCGGTTGGTGGGGAAGAGTCCAGTACACGAACTCTTAAATCGTCTGATAAATCACGCGCGCGAAAATCATAACATGCAAGCGTTAAAAAAGTCAAAACACAAATATGCATGTTATTTCCTTCCAATAAAACGGAAGTTTACCATAATTTTTTCCGCGTGTAAACAGTAACCTACGGGTTCTCAAGAGGCGAACACCGCTCCCCTCCAAAACGATATGGTAGCCCACGAGTTCCGAAGAGGCGAGCACCGCTCCCCTTGAAAACGATGTGGTAACCTACAGGTTCCCAAGAGGCGAGCACCACTCCCCTTGAAAACGATATGGTAGCCTACGGGTTCCCAAGAGGCGAGCATCGCTCCCCTCGGAAACGATGTGGTAACCTACGGGCTCCCAAGAGGCGAGCGCCACTCCCCTCGAAAACGATATGGTGGCCCCCAAGCCTCCTAGAGGCGAGCACTGCTCCCCTCAGAAACCAAGGTGACTTCTAAGTCCCCAAGGGGCGAATGTTTTGGCCCCTCAGAAAACGATGGTAGCAGACAAATGGGCGTATGCGCGCAGAAGGGAGAAGTTGGAAACGGTAGGCCTGTCTGCTCTCATAAACTAACCACACGCGCAGAAGTTCTTTCATCAAGTAGTGCACAACAACACGGCTACAAGCTAAGAAATTTTTATTCTTTAGTCAAAATGTAAATCGTTGTCCTTACGCAGGCAGCATACAAGCCTATGGAAAAACAAGATAAGCTAAGGCTACGGTGCCGTCGTGAGTGTCCCTATGTCCAGCCTCCGGTCTTCATCGGAGCCACTCCAACGGACACCACCGTCTGGCACCATCGCTTCTGAGGGAGCGGACCAACTGGAGAGTCACCCGTTCGTAGGCCTGCACTAGGAAAAAGGTTGGGGACCCTCTCCTCTGAAGCCGTGACCTTGGGAAGATCCTGCGTCGTTACATCGGCACCACAATGAGGGGAACGGACAGCAAGGCCCACTCATTAGGTCAGCATGCCCACCTACTATCACTACTATGTGCAAGCAAGAGATGCTTCCCCTCGGTGACGGAAAGCACCTCGTCATACGCCTGCAAGGAAAGAGATGGTCGACAAGAGCGAGCTCACACCACAGAACAGAAGAAGGATGGCGAAAGGAAAAGATTCATTTATGAGTAGAGGGGATACAAAATGATAGTCCGTCCCCTTAGGGATGGAACCTGTCTAGTTCAAGAGACAGGACCCCCCTTGTTGATGTAGAAGCGGTTGTCCTTTTCTAAGGCCTCCCGCCAGCCATCCAGGTACACACGCCAGTACTCCTCGGTGGCTCCCCCGCTGTTGCTCTCCCCCGGCGTTCGCCACGCCGGCCATGGCACCGACAGTACCTCCTTTCAGAGGCACAGGCGCTTGGGGGGAGATCCGTCGGATTCGCCGTCAAACTCGCCACCAGAGGAAGAGCCAGACTTCGTCGATATCTCTGCGAGCTCCCCCTTCTAACGTCTCGAGCGAACCCACGATGGCCTTAGGGTTCGTCGGAAGGCGCTACTTATAAGACGGGGAGAAGTCTCCAGAAGGAAGAAAGAGACTTGCCGCCTCTGCCACTACCGAAGCGGCGGTTCCTGAAGGCTTGCCGCCTCTACCAAAGTGGCGGATCTCGAAGATCGCGTCTTCTCATAGTAACCCTTGAGGCGCCGCTCCGTATCCCCAGGAGATCTCAACGCAGAAAGAAAAAGTAAGATACGTGGAAGACGCCAGAGACTCCGGAACTTGCGAAAAGAAGGAAAGTCTTTCATTCCAAAGTCCAAAAGGCTTACATGGTAAGGGGACGACTGTCCCAACATAAAAAGAAAGTAAAAAGTATAGGGAAAAGAAGCAGAAAGAGATGGCGAGCAGAACTCAAGAGCTCGCCCCGACAGTAGCATCACTTGGCCCCTAGGCGTCACCAGCGGTGGCGTCGAGGGGCGATTGGTCGTCCGTCAGGTCGACTATACCTTTCTCCACCGGCGAGCCAGTCCCCGCTGCTTGCTCCCCAGGGCTCGGTTCTCCTGCCTGCTCCTCGACGCCCGGCTCCTCCTCGTCATATTCCTCCTCACCGTCAGTGGCCTCGGGGCTCAACGGCGTTTGTGGAGGAGGCAGGGAAGGCACAACAACCCCGAAGGCCTCGGCAGCAGCTTGCAAAGCGGCCGACCAACCTTCCTGGAAGCCCCGGTTCCAAGGAGGGCCGTACACCTCCAGGGCGGCCGCTTTAACTTCGTCCTGGTACGTCGAGGACGAACGAAACTGCTCCACCGCCTCCACGCTTGCAGCGAGCATCGATGAGCGCAAGCTTTTGACCTGTGCCTCCGCCTCCTCGACCCGAAGCTCAGCAGCTTGGACCGAAGCCCCCAATGTGGACGACTGAGCTTCAGCCGTCTTGGCCCCGGCGCAGAAGAAGTTCCGATCCCGCTCCATCCCAGCGAGGACCCGCTCCATCTGTTTCAGTTGTCCTCGCAGCTCGGAAACTTCGGCCTCGTGCGCTGCCTGTTGCCCCCTCAACTTGTCACACTGTGCCACTAGCCCTTTCTACGCGGCCCAGCTGACTTCCAATTCCCGAGCAGCACCAGAGAAGTGATACTGCCACAAGCCAAACGCCTGGGCAACCGCGAGCGGACTCTTTGACGCCAGGTCGGTCCCGTGGTTCCCGGGCCAGTCCCGTGGTTGTATGGCCCTGTTCATAAGGGCAGCCGCCTCCGTCCAACTAGCGGACTTGAAGACAGGCTCCTCCGAGGGCAGGAATCGAGGGCCTGAGGGAATAGCGGGCGGCAATAAGCAAGCTCTGACCTCTTCCAGGGTGAGCGATGCATCTTCCAGGGCAGGGATCTTGCCCTCGACAGCGGCCTCCTCAGCAGGAGCCTTCCCCTTATCGACGACCCCCTCGGTAGGAACCGAGGGAGGCGGAGAAATGGCCGGCCCCTCGGTCGGCAATGGCGCGGGAGGAGTCATGGACCCTGGAGAGGGGGCCCTACGGCTCGCCCCAGGGGCTGGCCCCTTCCTCTTCCTCTGACGACGCTAGCTGTCCAGCGCCGCCAGCTCATCCAGGTCTACCAGGACGCGCCCACCACTGTGTATTGCAGACTCTACTTCGACGATGCTGGGGACTTCCTCGGAGACGCCCCTCCGAGCACTCGACCTGCCACTGAGAGCAGGAGCAGCCGACAAGCCCTCTACCGGAAGAGCCGCTGGGAGCCGATACGGTTAGCGCCCCAGAGCCAACACAACGGCCTCTTAGGGGGCTGCGACGGTCACTTGGTCGGAGCCTGACTCTATGTGGTCGATGGGGGCAAGAGCGCACCGCGGTAGCTCGACCGTCTCGTACTGCAGTACGAGTGACTCCTGCGCTCCTGCAAAATCACACAAGACTCAGCTTAAGCAAACAAGCGACCCGGCACGACCAATGGGACAACAAGGACAGTACCCTGAGGCAAAGGGGGACTTAAGCCCAGCTCCCGCAACACAGCCGGAGTCAGCACGACATCAGCATTAAGAAGCGGATGACGGAGAAGGGACTTAATCGCCCTCGCCTCATGGGCGTTGGCGGTAGGCCGCCTGTCCGCCCAGACAGGACGGAGACCCTGGCGCTTCCCTGAGCGAAGCGCCAGTCGCTCGGGTGGTTACTGCCCCCGACCTTGGTGATGAAGGCAAAGCGCTCCGCCCTGCGCTTGATATTCGACACCGCGGGGGTAACCTGGACCAAGGTCCGGTCCTTACGGACCTTGAAGTAAAAAGAGGACGGATCGGCCGGACAAGCTTGACAACTATAAAAATGACGAAAGAGATGGTAACTGGGATCGACTGAGGCTCAGCGGCAGACGTAGACAAAGCCGCACAAGATGTGCGAAGAATTGGGGGATAGATTCACCCCATAATGCTCCAAGACAGACTCGAAGAAGGGGTGGACGGGTAGACGGAAGCCTGCCCTGAAGGACTCTATCGGGACTAAAAGCCCGACGGGTGGACGACCCCAGAGGTCAGCGGAGGGGAAGACGATGTCGAACTCAGCAGGGATTTTGAAGGCCTGCCGGAGGCCATGGACAACCCTGTTAGCAATCGACGATGGGGGACGACTGACATCGGCACCTGAAGTACTCGAGGCTCTTTCGTGCTCGGCTTCTACCTCCCCCGCAGAAGAGCTGGATTCGACGCTTAGAACCCTCCTGCGTGGCGCCATGATTCTAGAAGGTAGAAGAAAAAGGCGGACCCTCACCAGGCGAGAGAAGAAGAGCAGGCGGCGAGAACGGCGAGCGACGAAGGAACATATGAGGGTTTGAAGGAAAACCCTATGGCGATCTTTGTAACCGCCAGACACGAACGATTGTTTCAAGACCCGAGGGCAGGCGAAAAGGTGTCCGTCTCTGTCACAGTACGGTCGCTGAACTTAGCCGTTCGTTCGAACCGCGCTCCCCGACAAAAAGCCCGCGTCATGATGATAGGGGGCGTGCCGCCTACACCCGTCGAATGCGCCTTGCGCGCCAAGCAAGGAATATGAGGAGACGCACCTCAAAGCAAACTCCCAGTGTATCCTCCTGTACTCAACTCTCAGAGCCCGAGAATTGCTCGGCCTCTGAGAGTGGGGGATTAGTGAGGAGGGTAAAACCAGCCCGGCCCAAATAAGGCCCGGATATACCGAGCCCAACTCGACCCGCGGTCCACGATGCGCCCAACAGGTGTCGACGGTCGCGACCCGTGGCCACTGCCCATTACAGACGATCCACTACGACTCAACATCGGATTCGACTCAGGTGCAACGACCGCCGAGTGACCCTCCGTTGACCGAACGTTGCCCCCATGACGTCGGCCTTAACCCCACTAAGGGCGAGCACGCCCTGAGCGCCGTAAGACTCGCCCAGGAACCGGCTGACCCCGGGGTGACCGCCTCTCAACGGGAAACTCCCACCACGATCGCGGGAACGTTATCCCACGACGCACGCCCTTCCCTGTTAAGAGATCAACCACCTCTACCAGGACAACCCCCTATAAAAGGGACCCCGACGAAGGACAGCCAACGGCTTACAGAAGCTACTACAACGGTGGATTTTCTGCCAGAAGCTACGCACAGAGAATAGATCTACTCGTCCTATTACAGAAGAGAGAGGTCACGACTGTCTACCCCTAGAGAGAGGACCCCTTCCTCGCGACCTTACCGCCCAGCGAGCACTCTCCGAGCATCCGCTGGGGTCGGCGAGTACTCGTCCGAAAGTTCTACAGCCCTCTCAGATATTGTACAACGACCTCCTCCATTCTCTCTCCCCTACTCTTATCTAATTATTACTCAAACCGTTGCTGACTTAAGCATCGGAGGGTTGTCCCCTGGGATAACGTCCAGGACTCCTTCTGACGCCCTTGTTTCTAGTGTTTGCAGGCTTCCACGGGTGCCGAACGACCTTCCCCGATAAATAAATAGAAAGGTGTGGTACGTGGCATAGGAACCAGATTCCTGCCGCTACAAATTGTATTTTTTTGCGACATTGTTCATATTATAATTTGTCGAGAGGGGGGCGGGGATATCAACGGTGACGAGGGGACACATCCTTGGTGCTTGAGGGACACGTCGTCGGTGGCGTTGGAGGCAAGGGGAGCAACTCGATTGCTCTGCATCGTCGGGCTCTACAACTTCGAGCAATGTGAGGTGGCGGCGTCAGCGCCGAGGTAGCCCATTGTCATCGGAGGCGTCGGAGGTGGCTTTGCTTAGAAAAGTTGGGCGGCTTTTTAACTCCGATTGGCGGTGGATGGGGCGGCAAGGTCGACGATGATAACAAAGGGGAAGCCGACGTAGACGTCGATGGGATCGACAATGACGGCGAAGCCAGTAGGGTGGCGGTCTCCGACGTTGAGGGTGTGCTCAGAGAGGAGGAGGAAGGCAAGGTTTTGTGTTAGAGAGGGAGGAGAGAGAGAGAGAGAGAGCGTGCACATTAATTGAGGGTTAACTCTGGAACAACTAAACTCACCTAAGTTAGGTTTCGAAATTCATGATTAACCCACTCTTAATCCAAACCAACCCAACTCAGTTTCAAAGGGTTTCGAGTTAACTCCGGGTTAAATCTGAGTTAACTTTGGGATAAACTAGTATCAAAGTGATGTTGAGTATCTCCGATCTATTTTTCTATTTTGATTTTTTGCACAGAAGTTATTGCTTTAGGTAAAATTATAGATATATCATTATTAGAAATATATTAGTATTAATATCACTATTATTTTGAAAAATTAAGCACTATGTAAATTAAGTTAGTATGTATATCACTATTATTTTTAAATGGCATATTTACAAGTTTTTAAAATTTTAAAATAATAATGATTTACATGTTGCATAATTCTATTTTTTTAAAATAATAGTGATATACATGTTAACATGTTTTCAAAAATGATATTTCTACAATGTTTCCTCATCCTGTGACTCGCAAAAAATTGAGATGATCAGAAAATTCTGCGAGGACCTGGCCTCTATGCGTGATTATCAGATCGGACATCAGATAATGCGATCCGATTTGCATCATCGGATAATCCGAGACCTGGCCTTCCGGAGTTAGAAAATTCTACGGACTGGCCACTTTGCAGTGCCTCCTCCAGATCGGCCATTTTTCACGTGCCATTCGCCGCAGACCCCACTGTTCGTCCCAAACTTCAACATTGCCAGCCTCTGTCTTCCCCCCCCCCCTCTCCCTCTCTCGAACCCATTGGGAGAACTGATCTTACGAGACTCCTCTATCGCAGGAGCTGCCACAGCTGGCCGGACACCCTCCCCTGAGAAGAGCCATTGACCAAAACCTCTCCTGCTGTCAGCAGAGCTACCAAGAAGTGCCCTTGGTCGCTGTGTTCGTGGAGAAAACTCCCCAAGGTCGTTCCGTCTGATCTGCTTGCGTTCTGGCGTCCAAGAGCACAATGTGAAACCTTTTCTTCGACGGGTACTCGAATTCCCCTCACTTGAGGAAGCCGGAGTGTGGAGACGGGGAGGAATCAGAGTACGCCTTGCATCCGAGGACAAGGGTCAGTTTGACGTGGGTCTTGTTGCTCTTATTTTCTTTCCTTCTTGATTTTGTTGCTCGTCACACATACGCTGACCGTTTCTTAAAAGTTTTGTCGTGTTTCTCAACGAGCTCTTTTCTTGCTTTGCTACTTGGTACTTGATGCTATTCTTGTCGCGGCCAAGGTGTTTCAGGCGTTTAATCAGGCTAATCCCTATTCCTCACTGTTGCTCACTCGTGTCTATCTGTGTATGATATCACTTCTTCTTTGCCAAGAAGTTATGGCAGAGGAAGATGTGCCTGGAATTAAAGGAAGTGTTACATATCATGAAAAATAATCCAGCCATGTCCAGATGTGCAGTTCTAAAGTCCTACGGAGTCATATTGGATCAAGTTTTCATTTGTATTTTGAGAATAAGGTTTGCAGTTGGAGTCGAGTTTGTTACTAGGTTGGAATTCTTGCCCAGGCATGTGAGCTCCACAAATTTTCAGTGTAAACTTTGCCCCTTTCTTCTCGTTCATATCAAAATAGATGTATATAGAGTGATGTGTGTTGGGGGGGGGCGTGGTGAGGGGGGATGGGGAGCAACTAATCGATTCATTTCCTTTATTTTTCTGGTCCACTTTGGTCACAGTTTGTCATTTCTTCAGGGAATTCTAATTCCTAACCCTTCAAATGGTCTGGTTATGAACAATTCTTTTTCCATTTTGTTGGCTAAAAATCGTATTTTACTTTGTGTAATAATTAGTGTTTTCAGGATTGATATTGGGACATGACTTATTTTAGTTATACTAGTATTGATGTTGGTACATGACTCATTGGAGTTATCTCAGTATCAGATCATGACTCATAGTATACAGTCTTCGATAATTTTGGAAGTAATTTGATATTGAGTCTTGCTTGTCTCTAAGATCATCCCGGATCATATACCTAAGGACATTGATAACACTGGTGATTATCGAAGATGCATAGTGGATCATTCTCTTTTTTTACCATGTTCCACAAGTTTTTTGTCAATTGCTCTGTTAGGATCAAGGCTATAAAGGTTGAGGATTTTATTCATGTTAATCCTTCAGTTGAAGATTTTAATTTCCAGTGTCTGATGTTTTCTGGCCATCTGAAATCAGTGTTCTGGAGATTGTTCTATTTCAGCCTGCTGTATGAATCATTCAGTAGCCTCTATTTTCTTTCTGCTGTGAGAATTGTTTGATATTACATGTTTCTCTTGGGAATTTGTGTCTACGATGTGCTATAGTTGAGAGTAAATTTGCATGGTTAGCATTTTTGGAAAGTGCATCAATTTACCGTGTTGGTCAACTGCATTTAGTATAATTCGAATTCTTCTGCCGAAAAGGAGAGGCAAGAAAAAATTGTATACTTGCTGCATCTTTTGTTCACTGTGAGACACATACTCTTTCACGTAGGAAAAATCTGAGAATATAAATGTTCTTTTTGAAAAGAAATATTTCCCTATCTGAGTAGAGGGTGATTCCGTGGGTGCGCATAGTATTAGACGATTTGGGTTCGAGTGTTGGACCTTTCCCCACTGACCGTAGTCAGTGCTGATTTACATCGGCCTAACGTCCGAACACCTTTATTTAACTGTCAAAGAAATTCCAAAGTCTTCTATAGAGGTTCTGATGTGGAGGGCAGACTCACTCGAGAGACTCTCCATGACCACTCATTTATCACCATGTTAATAGAGTTAGGGCTAGGTCTGAAAAAAATCCTAAGATTTAGGAATAGAAATGCAAATATGCGGAAGCCATAGCATTTTTGAAGTAAAGGGGAGTTTTCTGGACCCCGAGGGTATTTTGGTAATTTTACCAACCCAGGGGTATTTAGGTAATTAGGACTAAGTCTGAGCAAAATCTTAAGACTTAGGAGTAAAGATGCAAATATGCGGAAGCCGTAGGTATTTTTGAAGTAGAGCGAAGTTTTCTTGACCCCGAGGGTATTTTGGTAATTTTACCAACGCAGGGGTATTTTGATAATTTTACTAGGCCAGGGGCACTTCTGAAATTTCTGAGCTGGAACGGAAGTAGGACCGGGTTCCTGACTTCCCAAGGCGCTGAGGCTCTTTCTGAAGGGTTACGGGGGCTGGTAGGCCATTTTTAAGTCGCATGGGTATTTTGGTAATTTTACCATACCCTACACGGACCTAGGGTTGGGGTGACATCTGAGTGTCGGACTGAGCTGACAACATTTTCGGACCGAAGGAATAACAAGGGGCTTCGTAGAAGACACATAACTGTCAACTTGGCCGAAGGAGGGGTATATATGCAACTTTGTGAAAGCCAGGAGTTTTCTTATAATTTTCCCCCGAGGACATACATAAAACCTGCTGAGTGCTTTTATAGTCCGAATGAGTACAAAGGTTGTCGGCGAGTTGTCGACTGTATAAAAGTCCGCACTAACGCGGGAAGTAGGGGCGTAGTCCCAATTACAAAAGTTGCAGGGTAAAACTGCAAAGAACATGACATTTTTGTTTCTCGGGCCCCGGGAAGGACATTTTTGCAATTCCCCTGTCATATAGGTGGAATTACATATTTTAGTCACCCCGGGACGTAGAAACTTACAACATGACCCACTGAGAGGTAAAATTATAAAAATACCCTCATAGGGGCATATACACAAGACCCGGGGACTTATCCCTCTCGGGCCAAAATAGACGAACAAAATACTCCAAGTGTGGAAGATGCTCCGTAGGTTGCAGATGTTTCGTGTGTAGATGTCTCTCTTCTGGACCCTGGGGGTCTATTTATAGAAGCGGGAATCTCCCCGGGGTCATTTGGACCCGTACGGGTTAAACGGGATGGAAATGACCCCGGAGGAAGGGACCGGGGAGGTCATTTCCCTCCTTTTTTTTCTTTTTTTTTTTTTCTCCGCGCGGGAGGAAGGGACCGGCCCGGGGTGGGAGGTCCCCGGGCCCACCCGGGGTCAAACGACCCCGGGCAGGTTCTGCCCGGGGTGGTTTGATCCCGGGTGGGTCCTCCCGGGGTCAAATGACCCCAGGGAGGTCACCTCGGAGGCTGTGCGCCCCCGGGCCCGCCCGCCCTCCTGCACACGGACCTGCCCGGGGTCGGGCGACCCCGTACGGGTCCCCCGACCCTGGACGGGTCCATTTCTGCCTGCTGGCCCATTTCTGCTGCATATTAAATGAGATAGGGGGTGAAGATTGCCTAAAGTCACCCAAGGCCAAGGAGGTGACCGGAACCCCGGGGGGGGGGGGGGGAGGGGGGGGAGGGGGGAGAAAAGTCGGGTGACCACACCCATCTACCACTTCACCCCGGGAAGGTCTTCTGCTGCATCCACCCCGGACGAGTCCTGGCAGATCACCCCGGATGGGTCTGCTGCACCCCGCGGAGGTCTGGGCCACCCTGGGCAAGTCTCAGCTGCGGCTGTTGCACCCCGGAGGAGGCAGGTGGCTGGGTGTTGTACCCCCAGATAGGTGGCTGTTTCATTTCACCCCGGACAGGGCTCAGTCCACCCCAGGTGGGTGTCGGGAGGGGTTTTTTTTGCAGGCAAAATTTGCCTTCAACATTCACATTGTAGAAACTTCCTGGAGATGGAAATGTTTGCTTTTCTTTTGAGCACATCTGTCTTCAATTGTCCTAATGAAGTTCAACTAGTTCTTTGATTGCAATTTTTTCACTCGTCTTTTTCTTTTGGTTAGAATACTTATTTTCTTGTAAGCATTGCTCAAGGCATTTGAAGGGGTTCATTTATTCTCTTTTTGAAAGAACACATAATTTTCCTTTTTGCAGATGTCTAATGGCAATGAGAATGTGGAAGAGAGTAATTCTAGCAGTGCAAGCAACACATTCTATGCAACACAATGTGAATCAGTCTGGCTGGATACTTTAAAAAACGTTGCTCGGCAAGCATCAGTATATGGAGTAGCTGCAGGATATTGCATTTCAGCATCATTACTGTCCATAATTAACAAATGGGCAGTCATGAAGTTTCCATATCCTGGTGCACTTACAGCTTTGCAGTACTTCACTAGTGCTTTGGGTGTCCTGCTCTGTGGGTGGTTAAAACTTGTGGATCATGACAAACTTGAACTCTGTACCATGTGGAGGTTCCTACCTGCTGCTGTCATATTCTACCTCTCTCTCTTCACAAATAGTGAGCTTCTTCTTCATGCTAATGTGGATACATTTATTGTATTCCGATCTGCAGTTCCCTTGTTTGTAGCCGTGGGAGAGGCCCTGTACTTGAACCAGCCATGGCCTTCACTTCACACATGGTTTTCCCTAGCAACCATTTTTGGTGGCAGTGTGATATATGTGATAACTGATTACCAATTCACTGTGACAGCTTATAGTTGGGCACTGGCTTATCTTGTAAGCATGTCGATTGATTTTGTTTACATAAAGCATGTTGTGATGACCATAGGTCTCAACACCTGGGGCCTGGTGCTTTACAATAACGTGGAGGCTCTGTTGTTGTTTCCCCTAGAACTTCTTATAATGGGGGAGCTGAAGAAGATGAAGCATGAAATCTCTGATGAGTCAGACTGGTACTCTATGGGAGTGGTTTTACCTGTTGGTCTCTCCTGCTTGTTTGGTTTGGCTATATCCTTTTTCGGATTCTCTTGTAGGAGGGAAATCTCAGCAACCGGTTTTACAGTTCTTGGTATTGTTAACAAGCTTCTTACTGTAGTGATCAATTTGGTTATATGGGACAAGCATTCTACACTTGATGGTACAATTGGTATGTTGATATGCATGTTTGGTGGTGTCCTTTATCAGCAGTCTACAAGCAAACCAAAGGCATCTGGAAAGGAAATGGAGGCTAAAACTGGCGATGAGGAAGAGCAACGGCTTCTAGAAATGGCAGATGCTCCAATAGGCCACAGCAGTGAAAAGCCTGTTGACGTCTCATAAGATGAGAAATGAGTGTTATTTCCACTTCTACACTTAAGAAGCTGCTTGGCTGGTTGTTCCTTGGGCATGTCCATTTGTTGATGAATCTTTGATGCTCATTTGTATGTCAGAGGTGAACATGGAAGGGAAGGAGGAACACAAAAAAATCAGGCTGGATGGTAGAATGAGCCCATTTTGGTGACTATGCAGCTGATTGTGGTAATTTCCTTGTATGTTTCAACTTTCAACAGTCAAGGAGGAGCTGATTGTTGCAACATCTAATTGTGCATCCTCATTCACTGACAAATTTATAGTATAATGTGCCAGACCTTTCAGCAGAAGTTTCCATCCCTTAAAGATGCTCCAGTAGCTGCCTTCAAATAATTTGACATGACAATCAGCTTATGAGCGCTACGATGATGGATCTATGGGGTTTCATTTTTGTGACTTGACATCACAGCTGTCACTCTATGGTGAAAATGTTATGTTCTCACAATTGTTGTCACACCCTTCGCCATAGTTATGTTTGGTACTCCCCAAAGCCTTGATCGACGAAGATCGAACGACAAGGACTATTAAAAACAACGACGAAGATTGTACGTAGGGACTAAAAAAGAAAGTTATATTTGAGAGATTAAGAAAGAAATACACTTGTTTATAGGGACCAATAAATAAAAATCTCTTTAAAAATAAAAAAATACCCTCAATTATTTTACAAATGATTTTTTGTCAAGGTCAAATCTATGTAATATGATTTGTATAATATCAAAATGAAGTAAAGAAAATAATATGAGAAGTAAATCGGTTAAGATCAAAATAACTTGGGTTTTTTTAATCTTGGTGAAGAGTACCGCTTCCAAGTTCTCCAAAATGGGAATTGCTTTTGTGAGAGAGAGAGAGAGAGAGAGAGAGAGAGAGAACAGATGTACAAACACGGACGCACAAAATGAAGGGGAAAAAAAGACTACGTTACTTCCGGCGAACACGGCCTGCAAAGTGTTCCAAAGTCAGTGTTTGATTGGCGTTGGACAGAGGTGACCTTTCTTCCGATACCATTTTGTGATGCGGAAGATGCGACACAGACGCCACCAAAAATGGACCCACTGCCTTTGGCGACACTTTGATGAACTTCTTAGCTGCGGTTTGTTTTGGCGACCAAAAAGCCCGGTGAGACTAGCGTCCATTTTTCGTCTAAAAATTACGTCCTTACGGTTTGTCGCTTGACAAGATTTCATATCACATGGATATATAAAAAGAAGACACAAAGATATCAAGGAGAAATCAGGCAAAAATAATAATGTTTTGTGCGACGCCACGGTTGCAATTAAGCCACCTCAACGAGCAATGACATTACGAGTTTCTCGCACAAAAAAAAGTATCCTTATAAGTGCGTTGAGTAAGTGAGCGGATCGCTCATTGGAAAAATATAGACATGAAATATCTTGTAAGAACAAAATGTTCTGTTATATAAATAAAATATTTTATTTCATAAATAAAATATTTTAAAATTTTTATTTATATAATAAAATAGTATATTTATTAGGTTAAAATAAAATATTTTTTTCTTATATCAAATATTTCATTCTTATAACATGATTGCTTAAGATCATGTTTGTTTCAAAGTTAAGGTGAGGGAGATGCGTCAGCAGGGGTGACGTACTCGCCCCCACTCCTTAATTAGGGTCGAATGAGTTATTAGTTTTCTAACTTATATCCTATCACGGTTAAGGTAAAACGACTCAAAACAAAAATAACTCACCCGACTCCGATTCCAACGTGATAATCGGATTTATTATCATATGCAAGAGGCATACATTTTATGCAAATTTAGTGCATCAGATACCTTTTCAATTCAGAAAAGTTATACCTTTTGCAGTCCAAGATTTTGTCACATCTACGTGATATTTTGCACGAGTACACGGTATTGCATTACACACACAAAGTAGGGAGGGGACGGACACAAGGGTCATGGGACAGAGGGGATGGGAGGGTGTAGGCCCCCCTGTAAAAGGAGATGGGTAGCTGCCATCAAGATACACAATGGGAAATCATCCCATCGCCGGAGTCCCAAAACCAAACACACACACTCACCTTGACGTTTTTTGTTCCTTCACTAGTATCAGAGAGGTTGATCAGCCACCGCCGAGCTTCCACCACTGTTGTGCCCTCCTCGGTCACTGTCTGCTACTCGACGCCACCGACGCTGCCACCGTCGTTGCCCCCCTACGTTGCCAGGCAATGGCTTTACCTCCCTCTTCACCGCCACTGCTACACCCTCCCGTCGCCTGCACGCCGCAGCTACTGCACCAATCGCCGCCGACGCAACCTCGTCGTACCGCCGCCACCCCTGCTACAGTTGCCTCGCCGTGAGAGTGACGTAGTCGATCCACTGCTGGGCAACTCCCTCCTCAACGTCGCGGCTGCTCCTCGCTTGTCTTGTCCATCTCGCCACCGTACCACGCCGCCACCTTCGCCGAGCACTCCTGCGCCATCACCGCCACCACTAGTCCTGTTTGACGCCTTTGCGCTCCCGACACCGCTGTCGTTTAACGTCGTCGACGCTGCCGTTGAGAGCCCCCGAGGCTGTTGCCTCACCCAATGCCTCCACTGCCACCCCTGCACACCGACGCATGCCACTGCTGCTTCGCCTCTCTTGATCACACCACCGCTGGCCTCTACCCTCCTTAGCTACGTCGTCGGCCGTGCCATTGTTACCGAGCGTCGCATCCCACCCTTACCTCCTCGTCGTTGTTGCGCCCGCTGCAGCCGAATCTGCCTCATCGCCCTCGCCGCCGGCCCCCGTCGATCCTCTGCTGCCTTGGGAAAGGAGAAGAGAGGTAGGTGGTCGGGCCACCCCCCTTTCCCTTCTTTGGCTAATAAAAAAAGAGGGGTGACTATGTGATTCACTTTCACGTGAATCTCAAAGTTATTTTTTTAAAGACGAGTCAAAGAGGAAAGAAGAAGGAGGTCGCCCCCCTTTCCCCCCTCCCGCCCCTTCTTTTAGCTTGAGTTTGAATTTTTTTAATATGAAAAGGGACTAAGTTTGCATCTATAATAATGATCTCGACAATTATTGCATATTCTAATTTTGAGTTACACCAAATGGATGTAAAAATAATATTTTTAACGAAGAGTTGAAGTAATACGTCTATATGTAATAACCTGAGAGATTCCAAGTGACAAGCCAAGAGGAAATGGTATGCAAGTTAAAGAAATTGATATATAATTTAAAATAAATATTTAGATAATGGTATCTCAAATTCTACGAAGTACTTGTCCAATTGGAATTTTTTTCGAATAAGTTGGATAATTGTATATATGTTATGAAAAGTGAGAGTAAGTATATCATATTATCCTTTTACGTGGATGATATTTTCCTCGCTAGTAATGACAGAGATATTTAATAAAGTCAAATTTGAACTTAGTGAAAAGTTTGAGATGAAAGGTATGGGTGAGGCATCATATGTTCTTGGTGTACAAATCTTAAGTGATAGAAAGTCTAGAATGTTGAGTATAAATTATGAAGAATATTTAAGGTCTGTACTCATGAAATTTGGAATATAGAATTACAATCCGACACCTGCAACATTAGTCCATCAAAAATGGTTATGTAAGGGACAATGTCCCAGCGAGAGACATGAGCGGCTCATGGTACGTATGTACAAGTCGTCGGAAACTTGATGTATGCAATGATGTGTACGATCGGACTTGGCATACACAGTCAGTTTGGTAAGTAGATATCAAAGTTATAATGTCCCGAGTTTTTCGAACATTTTTCGGATCTAGATCCGTGGGTTTCGGATCACTTTCGGGAGTCCCGGGACGCGTTTTGTGATTTACGCGTGTTTTTTCCTGACGAGCCTTCGGAACCCCGTGCAGGGTAAACCGTTGCGTTCTCCTACTCTGGGATGGTACCAGTGCGTCGAGCGTGTTTCAAGGATCGAGAAAATAATTTTTCCGAATTTTTCGTATTTTCTGAATTTTCTATAAATAACCATTTTTCTTCTCTCTTTTTCCTTTCTTCTTTCTTCTTCTTCTTTTCTTTCCTCTCCTATGAGCGGCCGACCGTTGCAAGCTCTCCCCCGTCCAAGCTCGCAGTGCCCTTCCTCCTCCGGTGACGGACGATGGACCAAGGCGGCGACGTGGTGACGACGGCGGCGGCGAGGTGATCGAAGCGGTGCCATTTTCGCGGCGTGAGGGTGGAGATCGTGTTCGGCCGAGATTTGAAGATCAGCGGTGATCCGGCAGATTTCGAGCTTCCTTGAGGTAGGGGGACGGATCCTTGCCCTCTTTCCCGCTTTCCCCGTGATTTCTAGGCCGAGGGGAGATCGAGAGGGGTGTAATTGAGCCGGGAAGGTGAAAATACATGTTTGGGGTTTGAGCGTTGGATCTCTCATTTCTCGGAGTTTTTGACCGATCTATGAGTATAGAATCATGCTAGGAGGGTTGGGGATGAATTCCCCTTTGTTTCTCCATCATCGGGGGATGATCGGGGTGTAGATCGGGTTTTTTGGCCGTTCTCGCCATTCCCGTGCTCGGGTTGGGGTTGCAGTCCTACCAGGAACCGCTAGGCCCCTTTGGCGGCCCTCAGGGGGCCGCCAGGCGTCTTTTTGTGTCGGTTGGGCTTAGCGGCCCCCAGGGGACCGCTAGGCCTGGTAAGCGGTCTCGCGACTTACCGCTACCCTTTGTGGTGAGGACACGCGCCGCATCACTCGACAGAGCACACGGAGCACGTCAGCATCTCTTTGGCTAGGCGACTACGGCATCGACTAGAGGATCTTTTTCTCATTTGAGGCCATGTTGGGCCTTGGTTTAGTCCCTGCGTGGACACTTTTATTAGTTGTGTGGACCTTTGTAGGCCAATTGGGGCCAATTAGGCTTTACTTGAGTCTTTTATGCTTATTAGGTAGTAGTTGGGGTTATTGGGCCACTTCCTTGGTTCAAGCCTTGGCCCATTGGGCATGGCTGCCCAACCTTGGCTTGGCCCACCTGGAGATGTGCGCCCCCATCCTTAGGGTTAGGGTTTGGGCGCCCCCCTCCCCTCTTTCCCTCCTCTTGGAAGGTGGCAGCCGCCCCTCTCCTAGATTTTAGGAAGAGGGGTGCGGCCCCCCCTTTCCTTCCCCTTTCGGTCACCCCCCCTCCCTCCTTTGGCCGCCCCCATCCCCCAATCCACTCCTAGATTCTAGGAGTGGTGCGCACCCCCTTTCCCCCCTAGCCCATTGCGCATTCCCCCTTTCCCTTGTGGCTAGGGTTTCAAACCTAGCATTTCCCCTCCCCATATAAAAGATCTCATGTAATTTTTGGAGGAAATAATGAAATGAATGAAATATTTTGATTGAGCAGCCATTGGCGCAGCCACCCCTTGGAGAGGGCGACCCTCTCTTCCTCCTCTGCTCCTGCGACGGGAGCAACCCCGGGGTGCGACTCCCCATCCCCTCGGTGCGACGCCGAGGTTCTTCCTCCCTTCTACTTCGTCTCCGGTTCGAGTTTGCGTGTTCCAGATTCGGCCCCGAGTTGCAGCGGCGTCCCCATCCGGTGCGGGTCGAATCCGAGCCCCTCCTTTTTTTCGTGGATACTTCTACGAGTCGGCAGCGCGTGGGCTTTGGTTTCGCCTCGATCCGAGGTCGGCACCACCCGTGGCGAGTTTTCTCGTGAGCTAGCGCAGGAGCCTCCCTCTCTGCGCGCCCAGATCCACCCTCCTTCTTGCGAAAATCCCACAGGACGGACAACTCCGAGTTTGGAGCTGATTTCTTCAGGGTTTGTACCTCTCGTCATTATCTTTCCAACGCCGCCAACCTCGTCTCGTTCCGACGTCCGAGCTGTTCGTGGCGTCCGTTCCCGTGAGGTCGCGCGGGTCTGCCCAGTCCACCCGGTGCCAGGACAACCGGCGATTTCCAAAGTTCACAGCATCCAACCACGACCAGATCTGATCGAGCTCTTTGGTCCAGACCTGCTGCTCTGTGTCCCCGACGTCCTCCCACAAGCGGGGCCTCGTTCGCCTACCGGAGCAGCGAGTTACCATTTTCCCCGCTCGACAGCGCAGTTCTGGGAGCAGATTCCTTGTCCCCACTTGCAGGTGCGGCCACGGCTTCCACGGACGGAATCTGAGCACGCCTTTTGGCCGAGGCTTCCTCCTGCGACCTAACTACGCGCCCTGGCTGACGGCGCCCCAATCGGACTCCGGATCCATTCGTGGGAACGTTTACCACCGAGTCGCGCGTTGCTGCGATTCTGCCGATCGTCATCCGGACCCTCCTCGTGGCCAACCCTTCACCGAGTGCCGCCCGTCAGCCCGTGTATCGGCCGCCCCGAATGGAATTGTTGTAGCCTGTTATCTCCCTGCGAGGAGTGGGCACCATTGCTGGCTTGTACCTATTCTTTCATTGTGTGTATCGGGGTTGTCGGTCTCGGCCGGGGTTCCTTCCCCACGCCTAGGCGTGGAGGTACGTGCGACGCTCCCCCCCCTTGGCATTTTGCTTTACTAGTATGTGATCTTGTATGCCGCGTGAGAGTGTAGGGATCCTAGCTAGCATTCAACACCGCGAGATCGTGAGTGAGAGTATCCCATTCCGTGGCCCTAGTCGAGCACCGAGCTCGGACTAGACTCCTATAGTTGCGCGTCGGCTCCTTTGCCGCTTTGATCCACTCGCTTCCCTCATAGGGACGACCGTGGACTTGGGTTTCTTATTGAGAGACGCCTCTCTTCGGAGGAATAGTACGGAGGTCGATCTCTCGGCTTGCCTTGTCACGTGTGAGTGCTGGCCGCACTTGGTCTTCATCATAGGTTTAGTCCATTTGTCAGTTCCGTCCCGCATCAAATTTGGTATCAGAGCATATCGTCCCGCATCAAATTTGGTATCAGAGCATATCGTCCCGCATCAAATTTGGTATCAGAGCATATCGTCCCGCATCAAATTTGGTATCAGAGCATATTGTCCCGCATCAAATTTGGTATCAGAGCTTAGGGAACCAGTTTGTTCTAACAAATTGGGGTCTTAGGTCATTTGAGTCTTTAGGTTGTCTAGGGTGCATTGAGTCTCTTAGTTCATCTAGGTAACGTACCATTGCATTGTAATGTTAGGTTTGTGTCTAGTTAGAGTTTTGTCCTTGTCTCGTTGAGTCTTGCATGTCCAGCTCCGCGCCAACCCCATGGTGGTTCCTCGAGCCCACATGTCAGATTAGTCATCCCTATTGGCCCGATTCGATGCTCTTATGGTACGACCCCTAAGTGTCGCCCCTACCACTCAGTCGTCGGGAGACCCGATCCCTATACCGATGACCGAGTCATTCCAGCGCCCTGTCATGTCCACTGCCATCCTACCTAATGGGATGCATACGGAGATCGACTTCATCAGTAGGGTGTCGTCTAACTGTGTCTCACAAGACATTATTGAGTCACTCTCTAAGACTGGGGAGATTGTTCTCCGTGATGGTTTAGCTTTTATCGAGTTTCAACAGTGGTTTGGCCCCGTTAAATATTTCGATGGCGCTTGGTGCAAGATCAGCACACTTGCTGGTCCATGCATCATTTTAGGGCGAACTTGGTTGGAGGAAAGAAGTGCGACCATCGACCTGGATAGGAGGACCTGCACCTTACACCCATCTCACCTTCCCGGTGAGTTTGTCTTCCATGACGGCGTTACGCCGACCACCTCCATGTCATCACCTGGGTTTGTTCCAGTGAGTTACGAGGCTGAACAGGAGTTGATTGAGGAGTACCTAACTGAGGTTGAGGAGTTAGGGAGTGATCCCCTCCACATCATAAAGGACTCCGTTTCCCCTCCCGAGAGAGAGGCTTCACCCTTAGACCCTCATATAGAGACATTCTTACCTTCCGAGGGTGAACTGGTCATTGGTGAGTCTTTAGCTAGCTGGCTAAGGGAGGGTCCACTTCTAGATGTCTCCATTCCTTGCTATACACCCATGGGACCAGCCCTCCCAATAATACCCCTTAACTCCTTTCACACCACTTTTCGGTCCTTCTGCTTTCTTGAAAATGTGAAGGACTTCCTTAGGAGTTTAGATTATCAATGGGAGTTGACTTATATGTTGATCTTAGGGTCTGACCAACCCTATAGTCATAGCTTTACACTCCCTGCCTTAGGGTCTATTACCTCGGTCTACACCATAGGACATATCACATCCGAGGTCCTTTTATTATTTCCCATACCCGTGGAGGTTGATTTTGTCCCCGCTTATGGTTTCACGGTCCCGAGGGAGGAACCTTGCCTTCCTTGCCTTCCTCATGAGCCTCTTGCCCCATACATGAGAGTGCCTGAAGGTGATTATCTGCACCTGGGCGAATGTCGCACATGGGCAAGTATAGTGAAGGGACCTGTCGGGAGGGGTCATCAATTCTTTGACCCTTTCGATCCCCTCCCTAGTGAGCCTCTCGACCCATATTCGTTTCCCCACCTTGTCGAGGAGGTCCACTATCATACACCACCTAGGCCTTCTAGTCAACACCTCACCTTACCGGCATCCAGATGCCCGAGCTTAGGAGGCCAGGGACACATGTCTCTTCCCCATGTTTCTTCATGTCCACCATCATATAGGGGTTTGTCTCATATAGGGAATGTCATGAGTGAGTTTGGGCAATTTAGTCCCCATGAGTCTACCACATTCCGTAGGACACCCATGCATGATAGATACAACTTTGGTTGTCCTGGTCCTCCCCGTGTTGTCCAATCATGTAGGAGTCATAGGCATGTTGGGTCTGTGTTTGGATGTCCAGGACCACCACTGCATTCACATAGGTATGAATCAACACAGCTAGTTCGGAGTCTGCATCATCACCACCTCGAGGCCAGCAACGCACGTTATAAGGATCTAGCTGATGCGCATCGACGCACCCGTGAGTTCCAAGTGGGAGAGTACGTCATGATCAGGGTTAGACCTGAACGGTTCCCTTCGGGGGCCGTGAAGAAACTCCAGGACCGCGGTGCAGGACCCTTCCGAGTTCTGAAGCGAATAGGGTCGAATGCGTATGAGATTGAGCTACCAGACGACTATGGGATCAGTTCGACGTTCAATGTCTCTGATCTGGTGGCATATCGGGATCCCGCGGTGATTCCCAGTGAGCTTTTTGGGCCTACCCCTCCTGTTGAGAGCATTACACCTTCTGAGCGTCCACCTCCTCCAGCCCCATTACAGACACGCGAGCATATAGATTGCATACTGGATGAGCAGGTGACCACGACCAGGAGCGGAGCCTACCAGCGCTTCCTAGTGCCCTGGAGAGGGCGCCCTGCGACAGACGACACCTGGATCACACGTGGAGAGCTGGAGCTGATCGACCCGGACCTGCTGGAGCGCTACTTGAGCGACCGTGACCCTTACTCGACGGGGTCGAGTTCTTCCCACCCGGGGAGAATTGGTGAGGACACGCGCCGCATCACTCGACAGAGCACATGGAGCACGTCAGCATCTCTTTGGCTAGGCGACTACGGCATCGACTAGAGGATCTTTTTCTCATTTGAGGCCATGTTGGGCCTTGGTTTAGTCCCTGCGTGGACACTTTTATTAGTTGTGTGGACCTTTGTAGGCCAATTGGGGCCAATTAGGCTTTACTTGAGTCTTTTATGCTTATTAGGTAGTAGTTGGGGTTATTGGGCCACTTCCTTGGTTCAAGCCTTGGCCCATTGGGCATGGCTGCCCAACCTTGGCTTGGCCCACCTGGAGATGTGCGCCCCCATCCTTAGGGTTAGGGTTTGGGCGCCCCCCTCCCCTCTTTCCCTCCTCTTGGAAGGTGGCAGCCGCCCCTCTCCTAGATTTTAGGAAGAGGGGTGCGGCCCCCCCTTTCCTTCCCCTTTCGGTCACCCCCCCTCCCTCCTTTGGCCGCCCCCATCCCCCAATCCACTCCTAGATTCTAGGAGTGGTGCGCACCCCCTTTCCCCCCTAGCCCATTGCGCATTCCCCCTTTCCCTTGTGGCTAGGGTTTCAAACCTAGCATTTCCCCTCCCCATATAAAAGATCTCATGTAATTTTTGGAGGAAATAATGAAATGAATGAAATATTTTGATTGAGCAGCCATTGGCGCAGCCACCCCTTGGAGAGGGCGACCCTCTCTTCCTCCTCTGCTCCTGCGACGGGAGCAACCCCGGGGTGCGACTCCCCATCCCCTCGGTGCGACGCCGAGGTTCTTCCTCCCTTCTACTTCGTCTCCGGTTCGAGTTCGCGTGTTCTAGATTCGGCCCCGAGTTGCAGTGGCGTCCCCATCCGGTACGGGTCGAATCCGAGCCCCTCCTTTTTTTGGTGGATACTTCTACGAGTCGGAAGCGCGTGGGCTTTGGTTTCGCCTCGATCCGAGGTCGGCACCACCCGTGGCGAGTTTTCTCGTGAGCTAGCGCAGGAGCCTCCCTCTCTGCGCGCCCAGATCCACCCTCCTTCTTGCAAAAATCCCACAGGACGGACAACTCCGAGTTTGGAGCTGATTTCTTCAGGGTTTGTACCTCTTGTCGTCCTCTTTCCAACGCCGCCAACCTCGTCTCGTTCCGACGTCCGAGCTGTTCGTGGCGTCCGTTCCCGTGAGGTCGCGCGGGTCTGCCCAGTCCACCCGGTGCCAGGACAACCGGCAATTTCCAAAGTTCACAGCGTCCAACCACGACCAGATCTGATCGAGCTCTTTGGTCCAGACCTGCTGCTCTGCGTCCCCGACGTCCTCCCACAAGCGGGGCCTCGTTCGCCTACCGGAGCAGCGAGTTACCATTTTCCCCGCTCGACAGCGCAGTTCTGGGAGCAGATTCCTTGTCCCCACTTGCAGGTGCGGCCACGGCTTCCACGTACGGAATCTGAGCACGCCTTTTGGCCGAGGCTTCCTCCTGCGACCTAACTACGCGCCCTCGCTGACGGCGCCCCAATCGGACTCCGGATCCATTCGTGGGAACGTTTACCACCGAGTCGCGCGTTGCTGCGATTCTGCCGATCGTCATCCGGACCCTCCTCGTGGCCAACCCTTCACCGAGTGCCGCCCGTCAGCCCGTGTATCGGCCGCCCCGAATGGAATTGTTGTAGCCTGTTATCTCCCTGCGAGGAGTGGGCACCATTGCTGGCTTGTACCTATTCTTTCATTGTGTGTATCGGGGTTGTCGGTCTCGGCCGGGGTTCCTTCCCCACGCCTAGGCGTGGAGGTACGTGCGACGCTCCCCCCCCTTGGCATTTTGCTTTACTAGTATGTGATCTTGTATGCCGCGTGAGAGTGTAGGGATCCTAGCTAGCATTCAACACCGCGAGATCGTGAGTGAGAGTATCCCATTCCGTGGCCCTAGTCGAGCACCGAGCTCGGACTAGACTCCTATAGTTGCGCGTCGGCTCCTTTGCCGCTTTGATCCACTCGCTTCCCTCATAGGGACGACCGTGGACTTGGGTTTCTTGTTGAGAGACGCCTCTCTTCGGAGGAATAGTACGGAGGTCGATCTCTCGGCTTGCCTTGTCACGTGTGAGTGCTGGCCGCACTTGGTCTTCATCATAGGTTTAGTCCATTTGTCAGTTCCGTCCCGCATCAAATTTGGTATCAGAGCATATCGTCCCGCATCAAATTTGGTATCAGAGCATATCGTCCCGCATCAAATTTGGTATCAGAGCATATTGTCCCGCATCACTTTGGGTAGCGGCCAGCAGATGACCGTTTGCCTCGTTGGTCAGAGCACCCTCGGGGTGCGTATTTTTGACCATTGGGGAGTCGTTGCTGGGTTGCGGTCAGGGCTAGACCGTTTCCTGGTGTCTTGCGGTCCTCAGGTGACCGCCTGGTGGGCCTAGCGGTCTGGCGATAGGCCGCTAGGCACCCAATGGCTTGCCTGGTTGCGGTCATGGCATGATCGCCAGGCTGAGCCTAGCGGCCTCGGAGGAGACCACTAGGCTACTTTGCGGTCCAGGGATGGCCGCCAGTTGAGAGCCGGTCCTGGGAGGACCGCCACTCCCTTTCCTTTTGATCGGAGGTTTCCGTGAGTTGGGTCTTACCTCTAGTGACATATCCACTAGTCGTAACTTTCCTGCGCACGCGTATGCGAACACACTTGGGAGTGGTGGAGAGCGTGACCTGGAGAGACCGTTTTTAGGCTGGTTACCGTAGGGCCCCCACGCGTAGCCTGAGTGTGGGCTTCGGGGGAAGAACCAGCTAGAGGATCTGACCTAGGGCGCATGGTCTGTGTGTGCACACGTGGTTGGGGGCGTCGGACCCGCGCTGATGAGCGCGACCCCAACTAGTCCTTGTTCGTGGTACTTGTGGTGTGTCTCATTCTCCGCCTGGGGCGTCGTAGGGAGACACTTGGGCGTGGTGTAAGACGTCAGGGGACGCATCCGGTCTTGCTTCTAGTGGGTGGTGCTCCTGTCTCTTGGCAGGTACAGACTTGTTTTCTCGTCAGACCGAGGTCGGTTTGTTCGGTACGGTTAGTTATAGTGAGCTTTTCCATTTATTTATTATTACGTCTTGTTGTCTTGTTTCTCTCGTGTGAGTTGGGGAGTCCGTGGGATCCCTACTGAGCCTATGAAATGAGGCTCACCCCTGTGTTTCAGGCGAGGCGGGGTCGTCGAGAGGCGCATCGGAGTTTCAGCGTGGTTCTACTAGCCAGGGTTAGTCACCAATTGTCAGAGCCGGGGTATGCCTCGTGTACTTGTACTTTTCTGTCTGTTGACTATACTTATATTGGACATGAGACTATGGACCTTGTAGCTGTTTAGTGATTATTTATCTTAATTCCTGCATTTTATTCAGTTTGTTGTGCTAGCTCTGTAGTTATTTTAGATTCTCTTGTACCCTCACACCATCCTTTAACCCTTTCTGAGTCTTCAGGCTCGTGGGTGGCGGGCCGAGGTTCGAGTCGTGTCGGTTCCTTTCCGGTACTCGGATCTCGGGTCGTTACAGTTGGTATCAGAGCGTGGTTGTGGAGGTACATAAGAACCTGAAATGATTACAGTGGTCCAGAAGGTCCATGAATGTCCTGTACAGTTGACGACTGGCGTAGGGCTCCGTGTGTTTTATTGATTCCGCTGATTGTTTTTGTTAACAGGGGGGTTATGGCGCCCAGAAGAGGGACTCATTCCCAGCAGAGAGAGTCAGGTGGGGGCCAGGAAGGGCACAGTAGAGTAGCGCTTCCAGTAGATGCAGCAATAGAGGCAAGAGCCCCCAGAGCAGAGGAGTTCTTCGGGGGCATGTATCAGTATGTTCTTCAGCAGCAGGGCGGTGACGCTAGTAAGGGTTCGTCGTCTCGGGGAGGCCGTGGGCGTGTGCTGAAGGATTTCTTGCAATTCCAACCGCCTCTTTTTAGCAGGCAATCAGATCCCGAGATGGCCCGAGACTGGTTACATGACTTGGAGAGGATATTTAGTTCGATGGAGTGTACTGAGGAGGAGAAGGTGGTGTTGGCTACCCATCGATTGCAAGGGTCAGCCCGGACATAGTGGACGTCAGAGTGGGGGGCAGTGTTCCAGTCCCATCCTCTTCGACAGATCACGTGGCGAGAGTTCATCACGGCTTTTGAGCGTGCCTTTTGTCCGTCCTTTATCAAATCGCATAGGATGCGCGAGTTCCTAGAATTGGTCCAGGATGACATGGCAGTGATGCAGTACCGATCCAGGTTCATTGAGTTGGGGCGTTATGCGCCGTATGACAGATGAGGAGCTGAAGACCGAGCAGTTTGTCAGGGGTTTGAGGTCAGAGTTGAGGCATCCCCTGCTTGCATCAGGTGTGACCAACCTGGATACAGCTTGCAGAGCAACAGCGGCGTTAGAGGGAGACTTGCAGAGGACTCGAGGACAGGGCAATGCCGGTCAGACACAGAGGGGTCTTAATCAGCCGACGGCCGTGCAGCGGCAGAGTACTGTCCAGCCCTCGGCCGGCAGTTCAGGGGCATCTCCGTCCGTAGGTTCAACATCAGATTTGGAATCCTTTGGGTCGAAGCTGTTCGGTGAGATCGGTTTCGGCAGGAGGCATCGAGATCGTAAGGAGCCAAGGCAGACATCGGCGAGCAGTGTTCAGCAGCCCACACCTTACCAGCGCCAGGGTTCAGTGAGTGGTTCTCATGGCGGGTGTCCTCGGTGCGGCGATTCTCATCCAGGCAGACAGTGCTCGGCGCCCGTGATCTACTTTAGGTGTGACCAGCAGGGGCACATGGCACGTGACTGTCCTTAGAGACCACGACAGCCGCACGAGTTTTAGCAAAAATAGCAATTTTAGCCCCAGCAGTTATCACCACAGCCGTAGCAGTACCAGCAGCTGGGTCAGTTTTCGCAGTTGACACGATCGGCTACTGTAGGGAGGCAGAGATCCCAAGGCCAAGTTACGCATATGACCGAAGCAAACACTGAGGCATCGCAGCTAGTAGAAGGTACCATTCCGATTATGGGTTGTGCGGCTCCAGTTTTGTTTGATTCTGACGCGTCCCATTTGTTCATATCAGAGGATTTTGCTTAGAGTGCCGAGGAGTTGGTGACTGAGATGTCTTGTGACCTGGCAGTGGAGTTTCCTAGCGATGATTTCATGCTCACCCTGTATTGCCTTGAGAAGGTGCCTGTGTGGGTCGATGGGCGGAACTTACCGGCCATGCTTTATGCATTGCCACTTCAAGACTTTGATGTGATTCTGGGCATGGATTGGCTCGAGGCCCACCATGCCATGGTGGATTGCAGCTCGAAGAAGGTTTACTTCCGGCATCTTCATGGACCCACCTTCTACTTCCAAGGTATCCGATCTTCCTCTTCTCTTTTTCTTATTTCGGCCATTAAGGCCCGTAGATTGCTTGGTGCGGGGTGCCAGGGTTTTCTCGTTTCAGTGGTCCTGGTTGATCGGCAGTGTTCGGAAGTGGAGGATATTCCGGTTGTGTGTGAGTTTTCTGATGGTTTTCCCGAGGAGTTGCCAGGGTTGCCACCGCAGCGGGAGATTGATTTTGTGATTGAAGTGGTACCCGGTACGACGCCTATGTCGAAGGCCCCTTATCGAATGGCACCGGCTGAGTTGAGAGAGTTGAAGGCGCAGTTGCAAGAGTTGCTTGCCAAGGGGTACATTGGTCATAGTTTTTCCCCTTGGGGTGCGCCCGTGTTGTTCGTGAAGAATAAGGATGGTAGTCTGAGGTTGTGCATCGACTACCAGCAGTTGAACCAGGCAACTGTTAAGAACAAGTATCCATTGTCCCGGATTGATGATTTATTTGATCAGCTTCAGTCGGCCCAAGTGTTTTCGCAGATCAATTTGAGGTTGGGTTATTACCAGCTGTGGATCCGAGAGTCTGACATTGAGAAGACTGCATTCCGCTCAAGGTATGGGCATTATGAGTTCTCGGGGATGCCATTTGCGCTCACCAATGCCCCTGCGACGTTTATGGATTTGATGCATAGAGTGTTACGTCTATATCTAGACCAGTTCGTGGTCATATTTGTGGACGACATCCTTGTGTATTCGCGGCCTGCGGAAGAGCATGTGCATCATTTGAGGGTGGTGTTGCATACCTTGTGAGATCACCAGCTGTATGCCAAGCTCAGCAAGTGCGAGTTCTGGCTTTGAGAGGTGCACTTTTTGGGGCACGTGATTTATGGTGATGGTGTTTTCGTGGATTCAGCCAAGGTCGAGAGTGTGGTGCAGTGGCTGAGGCCAAGTTCTGTCATGGAGATTCAGAGCTTTCTGGGACTTGCAAGCTATTATAGGAGATTCATTCAGCATTTTCCCGCATTGCAGTCCCGATGACCAGGCTTACGCGGAAGGATGTGCCGTTTCTCTGGACGGAGGAGTGTGAGCGGAGCTTTATGGAGTTGAAGAGATTGCTCACTACCGCTCTGGTGTTATGGTTACCTTCTGGATCGGGAGGTTTCGTGGTGTGTACGGATCCTTCCAGGATAGGTTTGGGTGCCGTGCTGATGCAGCATGGTAGAGTTGTGGCGTATGCATCTCGGCAATTGAAGTCACATGAGGAGAACTACCCCACTCATGATCTTGAGTTGGCGGCGGTGATTTTCGCTCTAAAGATTTGGAGGCATTACCTATACGGTGAGAAGTTTGAGATTTTTACTGACCATCAGTGTTTGAGGTATGTGTTTATCCAGAAGGATCTTAATCTCAGCCAGAGGAGGTGGATGGAGTACATGAAGGACTATGATTTTACTTTGTCGTATCAGCCCGGCAGGGTGAATGTTGTGGCGGATGCTTTGAGCAGGAAGGTGTTGGTCAGTCAGATGTTGTTGAGGAAGTGGAGATTATGGGAACAGGTGTCGGTCATGACTTTTAGGCTCAAGATCCCACGGGATCAGGGTTCAGCTGTTCTTGCGAGCCTGACTGTCACGCCAGCTATTCGTCTTCAGGTAACCGAGGCTCAGCGTGCTGACCTCGAGCTACCTCGAATTTTGTCGATGGCTAAGGTAGAGTTTGGTGAGGATGGAGTGTAGATCTATTTAAAATCCACTTAGAAAGAAATAAAAATAAACAAGAATAGATATTCTAATGAAGAATATGGGAAAAAGAGAAGTGGGAGCATACGTGGGATGCTAATCGGAGGGTGATCGCCAGAGACCGCGGGCCTCAAGAAGAATAAACAATGAAAAAGAGGTGGGATCGCGATAATACCTTGAAGCGTGGGAGATGTGAGTCGACTTCCTTCTCTTCCTATCGGCCGGCCGATGGAGAGAGTCTTCTTATGCTTGATTACCCTTGCAAAATAAGATAAACACCAAGTAAAGGAACGGATTAGAACCAAGGTGTAGTATCAAACTCTAAATATGGATGTACCGCGAGAAGCATACGAGTGAACAAACTTGTTGGGGTGTTGCCCCTTTAAACCCCTGTGCAAAGAGAGGGATGATGATATGATATGAACGTAAAAGATGTGCAAGTGTTGCACTGAGGGATGGCTCAACGCGGTTGAGCTTAAGGAGATAAAAGATGAATGATGCATGCTTGCAATGCAACAGGCGAAGAAGCAAAGAGAACAGAACAGAACAGAGAATATAGAAGAAGGAAGAAGAGCCTGGGGGTTTCTCCCATGATGACTACTGATGGATTGAACGCGAGAGAGAGTCTCCGAAGGATGCAGCAATGAGCACGGGAGTACTCCTCTTCGAGGCACGAATCCGGCAGCACCTCCCCTCTGTTGTTGAAGTCGGCCTCCCATGAACGAGAGCCGCAGGCCTCCATTTATATGGAGAGACTCGGGGTTTTAATAGGATAAACATCCACGGAAGGAGATAAAATTGGGAAGAGTCCTCCCCATCCTTGAAAGCCACCCGAAGGACTTCCCTCAGTTGAAACGGACCTCAAAATGAGGAAGGAAGGAGCCACAGGCGAACACGGAAGATTTCAAGGAAATGGCGTTAGACCCCATGGTCGCCTATTAAATGGGCGTCCACCTAGAGAGTCGCTCATTCCAAGCCATTTAGAAATTTCTAAAATTAAGAAAGAAATCGCGTCTTGGGTACCGGACGTGAATTAATAATTTCACGAATTTTGGATGAATTTAAAATATCAAATTTATGTAAGGAAAGAAGCGTCTTTCGAAGTGGACGCGTTCATGAATAGGGGACTAGGTGAGCGGACGCGTTTTCTTGAATTATTTAGGAAAGTTACCAAAAATCGACAAGGAAATCGCGTCCTGATGTGCAGACGTTTTTTATTGAATTTCAAAAATTTGATAAGTAACAAAATGGGAAAAGGAAAACGCATCCTCATGAGAAGACGTGTATTCTTGAATTTACGAAAATCGCCAAAATTGAAAAAGGAAATAGCGTCCCGATGAACAGACGCGTATTATTGAATTTTGAGGAATTTGGTAATTATCAAAAATGGAAACGAAAATCGCATCTACTCAACTGGTCGCCCATTAAAAACGCGTTCAAGTGGTCTGACGAGTTCAAGAAAATGTTCCAAAAAATTAGAGAAAGGTCCAGGAAAAATTTGAAAAAATAGGAGGATGCCGAAGAAAGCTGGATATTCAAGAAAAATGGGAAAAACCACTCAAATAAGTTGATTTGAGGGTCAAATTGGGCATCGCGATACAATAGGAGATATGCTCAAAATGATGTCAATTTTAGCGTGTCTACAGTTACCCCGCCTTGGCTTCTGCTTTGCAAGGGAGTGACACGGGACGGAATGGAATGGAGCGGAGTGAAGCGTAGAGGAATGAAATGCAATGGAAATAAGTGAGAGCAAACTGAAAAGTAGACGCCAAGGTGTGATGAAACACGCAATCAATATTACCTGATGAGAATTGAATCCAAAGCTTGAGATGAAGCAATTCCGGGAGGTTCAATGAAAGCAACAATTGTTTGGATAAAGGAGGGAGTGAATGTGTACGCGGGCACGAAGGAGATAAAAAGAGTGATCAACTTTCAGCGCGTTGGAAGTATCCCATGTCACAAACCTGTGAGTTTCACCATTGGAGAGCGATTACCAGCCAAGGTGGACGTGCTGCGGCCAAGGTGGATCAAAGGAAAAGATTGCGAACTAGAGAATGAAGAATCCAAACAAAGGAGTTTTCAAGAAAATCACCCAAAATGGCGACAAGACGAACTGAGGGCTCAATTCGACAAGGAATATCTCATATCTTGAAAATTAAGGATCAATCGACTCTCAAAATCGAGTTATCAGAATGATTTTCCCAATGTTAATTCAAATTCATACATGAATGTATGCTGGGTTTAAAGGGAAAATTAAAGTAAATTAAAATAGAAGATAATCAAGGATAATAATGTTAAACTGTCAAGACTGAGTCAAGAAACCCATTCTGTGAGCTGATACTAAGCCGAAGCCCGTTTATCCGCTCACCAATTCACAAAAGGGAACCATCATCCCCAATCTTGAACGGCTCAACGGTCTATCCGTACAACTAAGATTCCTCTGGAATCATCATTATTTTTGATGAAGGAGAACTCAAATTCCAGATTTACCAAAGCCACAAGGTCCTTGATATAATCTAGTAGCGTAGATAACATATAGTAAAATGCATACAGGGAGATGGCGATAGCAATAGGCATGAGGGAACTGAGAAATGCAAACACCGTGGGACTTGGCTGATGATACCCAGTCGGTGGGACTAAGAGCTTCTTCCTGCGCTCAAAGATTCGTTAGCCAAGATATAATGAAGCATAAAGCAATTGAAGTATAGCAGCCATAACATGAATAGCATGAATTAATCATCATTAACCATGTGAATCATCAAAGCATGGCATAGTAAAGCATCAAAGCAATGGCATCAAAGCACGCAAGGCATATTCATCATTAGAGCTTTAGCATTGTTTCTTTTAAGCCTTGAGGAGGACCAACTTGGCTAATCAGCTGATTGATGTGGATTGGAATGATCCGAATGCCCAGATAAGAAATTGGCAAGAATGCCTTGTAGGAGAATGGTGCGCAGGGCAGCCAGAGTAATCAGGAGATTTTGGCAGTGAATTGCTCAGAATGATAGGAATAATCAGACTCGGCATGAATCAGCAAGAATCACTCTGAATGATAGAGAGATGATAATCGAGAGTACCCAGAATGGCAAATCATGGAGATCACTGTGAGTCAACAATGATGTGGGTGAGAAGAGGACTCATCCCATATTCTTGATCCTTGCAAAAGAAGTGTCCCTGCAAAATAACACCATCAGAAAGTACAATGCATTTTTTTTGAAATATGTAATTTTTATGGGTTTTAAAAATATTCAAAATTTTATGAATTTTTTTATTTTGTTTTGGGAGTATTTCAATTTTTTTTGGATTTTTGGAAAAATATTCAATTTTTTATGGATTTTGGTTTAGGCGATACTAGTTGCAACACCAATGGGTATTCAAATTGTTGGTTGGCCGTTCTTGTTCCTTCCCCTTTCACTAAGAACTGCCCAAAGTCGGGCGTGCATTTAAAGGTGGCTCCCTACAGTCTACTACCCATGGTTAACGGTGCCTCTACCAAGGTCATACCTGAGAAACATTCAGCCTCGGAGGGAGAAGAGAAGAAAAATTGGAGATAAGTCTTATGCAGGTTGGGAGATATCAGGACTCGAATTCTTTCCAAGGTATTACCCCTTAAAGAGGTGGTCTGTTGCGTCGGGGCTTTGTGCCTTTGATTTTTAGACCCTTGACATGCATACGACCAGAGTTTTCCCTGCGGAGACTTTGCCTCTCTTGACATGCCTTTATTTCATAATTTTACATTTATTGAATTTTGACGTTGATATAGCCATTTTTGGCTAGATATATCATAAAAACTCATTTTGATTTGGGTCAAGACTGCCCTATTTGAGACTTCTCCCGTATTGGGGAGTACCTAGGTTGGTCATCTCACCCGTCAACCTCTTGCCCCTGCACTCGGCCGAGCAAAGAAGATAAAAGACATTTGATGCATACCCATGGCATGGCCAAAGCAGCAACGATGTTTACCAAAGGAATTCGGCTGAGGACGCCATGAAGTGTGTGGAGTGCCCAGTTAAAGGCTGCCCTTAACAAGAGGGGAAAGGATGCCAAACTCCCAGCGTGAGGTTCTTATAGCCAGAGGTGCTGCAAAAGCAAGCCTAAAGACTCTTTTTGATTTAGTTTTTTTAAGATGAAATGACAATAAAGATAAAGACTTAAGATAAATGCCTCGACTACCACTCTTAATCATGTTAAGAAGCACTTGATTTTAAAAACTGTGCGTGAAGGAATGGATGCAAACCTTATGCAAAAATATTACCTTACAACCTTATGAAACAGCAGCCGCCGGAGGCAATCTTGATCATCGTGGGATTTATAGTCCTCCTTGGCAGATAAAAGGATTGGAAGTAAAGGTTTGAAGTGGCTTAATAAGAAGGAGTGGTACCAAGACCAGACTCAGACGAATAAGAATAAAAGGAAAAGAGGCGAGGGCTAGAACTCCCTCACTAAGGTGCGGAGACCCTGATCATAAGGAACGATGTACAGAAGAAGCGGAAAATCAAGAGGAGGGGTAAGGACTGAAGCCTCGGAAACAGTGTGAGAATGGGCATATCCCCATAACAGTTGACGCGGAAGAAGTCGGGTCAGACCCGGGATCAGGAGGTGTTAAGAGGAGAAATTTGTAGCTGGAAAGTGGCGGATCAGGAGGGTCCGGAGGCAAGGGAGGAGAATCATGACGGGAAGAAGAATTCGGAGGCTCCGGGGGGAGGAAATATCGAGGGACGCGATGCCCTGGGAAGAGGTATGGGAAAAGATGATTTAAAAGGAAGAAGATAACAAAGGACGTGATGCCCCGGGAAAAGAGGTGGAATCGGAAGAAAGATGGAGGGTCCGAAGGTTCCGGAGGAAGAAGATACCATGGGGCGCGATGCCCCGGGAGTAGACCTATAAACGGAGCGAATAGTATGATATCTGAATTCGTATCCGATTATAATCGATCGGATATTCGAATCCGACACATTCTATTAGGGTGTATTTTTGTCACTATCCGAATCCGAATTCGACGGATATTATCCAGATTCGGATATATCCGACTATCCGATTAGGTGTAATCGAATAGCCGAATACCATCCGGATTCGGATATATCCGACTATCTAATTAGGTATAAAAATATGTTATATGTTCATAGTTTTTTAGTTTTTAAATATATATATATATATAATGAATTAAAAATATAATAAATATAAAATATGATTATTTAATGAAAAATCTGAGAGCCAATCTAAAGTTATTCATGTATAATATCAAAAAAACTCATATTTATATTCGGTCGGATAATATCCGACACGGATATTTCAATATCCGAATTCGTATCCGATTAATAATCGGATATCCGATATCCGATTAAATTATCCGTCGGATATTTTATTCGAATAATTATCAGATTAAACGAATACGAATTCGAATTCGGTTCGAATTTTAAACGGATAATTGCCAGGCCTACCCGGGAGGTCCAGAGGAGGAAGATGGAAAGGGGCGCGATGCGCTAGAAAGATATGTGAGAGATCTGGAGGTTCCGGAGGAATGGAATCAGAAGGGGCGCGATGCCCTGGGAGGAAGTCCGGGGGTTCCGGAGGAGCAGAATGAACATGGACATGATGCCCAGGGAGAATCAGTGAGAAACCCGGAGAACTTGGACATGAGGGTGTGGAGGGGAGCAATGCCCAAAGATGGAGGTCCGGAGGTTCCGGAGGAATAAGACACCATGGGGCACGATGCGTCGGGAAGACGAGAGAGAAATTCGGAGGGTCCGGATGCAAGAGTTGGGAGTGGGCGTGATGCCCTAAGAGAAATCTGGAGGGGGCGCGACGCCCGTCAAGAAGAGAAAAATTCGGAGGATCTGGATATAAGAGGTGGAAAGGGGCGCGATGCCCTGAGAGAAGATTGGAGGGGGCGCGATGCCCAGGAAGTGTAAGGGGACCCGGAGATCCCGAGGATAGAGATGAATGAGATGGGGAATGTGGAGGATCCGGAGGTTCCGGAAGGCGAGGAAGATACGGGTGTGGAAACCCGGGAAAGAAGAAATGCAAATGCATGCAAATGCAATGCGATTGATGTGATGGATGCAATGAGTGCAAAAAATGCATGGAATGAGAAGATGAGATCCTCCTCCTCAATCCGTGAGTGGCCTATAAGGTGATAGACATGAGTATTGGTGAAGCTGAATAGAAGGTGGATGGGATAACGGAAGGCCCCTTAGCAGAAGAATGCCCGCCCCTCCACAGCAACGAAAGTATATAGCCAATCGGCCTAACGAATAAAATCAAAGCCCATGACGAAGCTTCAACAATAAATGCCAACTCCCTTGAAGGGCGAAGAGCAATAATGTGAGGGAGCTGGAAAGTTGGAATGGGAAGCATCGTCTCGCCCAAGGATTGTGGCGTATAAAGGGTATTGCATAAAATGGGCATTCACCCCTTGTATGGAAGAATGGGTTTGAGATTGGAAAGTTAAAACAAGGGGTGCCCTGCCCGACCCTTGGGCATAGACTTATACGGCATCAAAGCTTGACTTTCTCTTTTGGTGAGCAGCGGCGAGGACTTGGCCTCTTCAACCATGCTCGGCACGAAAACACGGATTGGCATCCGACAAATAAACTCTTGCGTCTTGAATAGCATAGCCGTAGCCAACTCCTTCTTGCCCGGCTCTCGATCCTCTTTGGCACAAGTACTTGCAACAATACATCCACTCCGAGTGGTAAAACGAGGTGAAGCGGAGGCGAAAGGCTCCATGGATGGTGGAGGTGTAATGGAAGGTGTTGGAGGGAACACGTCGAGCCTCTCCCTTTGCTCGGAAGCGGACGGGGTTGGCTTGAGTGCAAAAAGGGGTGGACCCTACTCAGGATTAGCCATGGGTGAAGGTGAAGGGATAGGTGGAGGGATAGGCAAAGTGGGTTTTTGGGTTAAAGGGATAGTGGAGGCCCGAGGTGGCAGCAATAGGAGGTTAATTGGAGAGGGTTTAGTGGTGGGCTCAGCGAAGGCCGGTGGATTGGAGGTTAATGAAGATAAAATGGGAGGTTTAGTGGGAGATTTGGCAGAGGCCAGTGCTGTGGAGGTTGATGGCATGGTGCTTAAAGGAGGTATAACGGGAGGTGTAAAAGAGGGAGGTTTGGTGCGTAGGAAACGCCGGATGGGGCGAGAGGTGATAGGGATAGGAGAAGACTCATGACGCGCCGGCATGGGTGATTAGAGTATCGACCCATCGTCATAACACTAATAAATCTCAAAAATGGGGGTTGGATCGGGGACGGTGGCATCGTCCTAAGTAGGAGGTTCATCTGGTGGTAGTGGAGGGAGAGGAAAACGAAGAAAACTCGGAAGGGGTGCTTGCGGAGCTTCATCATCACGTATTGTCTTCAATTGTTCACATGACGGCTCTTCATTATCAGGCTCAAGTGGACGCCGTAGTGGAGGCGTATTAATGGGTGGTGAAATATAATGTGGAGGATTATGTGTATATGGATGCGGAGGCAGAGGCGGAGGGCCATATGAATGAACGGGGTGAATAGGTGGAGGGCAGACGACGTCCACTTGATCGTTGAGATCTGCCGACTCTTGCTCACTTGAATTGTTGATGTCGTAATCATCTCTCCTCTCTTTCCATTCTTTCTCCATCTTCGTAATGTTATTCGGGAAGGCGTGAAGAGGATTTACTGGAGAAGGAGGAGGAGGAGCGGGCCGCAGGCTTGTAACCCTCTTAAATTATTCCTCCAACAAAGCGACTTTATCAACGAGAGCTTGGAGAGGCATATCATGAGAAGTAGAGGGTTGGCAAGACCTTGAAGGAGGGGCCGCATAAGATGGCCGTGGAGGGAGATTAACGGGTTGACCCAGAAAAGGACCCGGTTGGGCCGGGTTGCAAGGAATAAAAGGGCCTTGGGGCCGTGAAAGAGGAGGAATAGAAGGAGGCGAGTGACGGACCACCTGAGGAGGAGTTTGTGTAGAAGAGGGAGGCGGGTGATGGGCCACCCGAATGGGAATATGAACAGGAGAGGGAGGCGGGTGATGGGACACCCGAATGGGAATGGAAGGAGGATGAGAAGAATTAGATGCACCCTCAACAATGGCCTGAAGGGCTTGGATTTGTTGAGGGATGAGATGATCTATAGCATGCAAAATTTGAGAGACCTTCTCGTCATGGGGAGGAGACGGTCCCGATGGAGTGGCTCGTGATTAAGACAAGGGACCACACGATTGAAAATTGCCCATAGGTCGGGCGAGACCATAGAAATGAGGACGTGGTCCCTTAGAAAAATCATGGTGAGAATTATGAAATTGAGGAGTGTAGGATGTGCCAGGTTGTGCATTCTCATGATTGTAATTGGCATTTAACATCTTGGTTTGATTGTCAAAGTGAAACATCATGCCAATAATCAATATTCAATCAAAAATATTTTGCAAGAATAGCAAACAAGTTGGAATGTTACACTTGACTTTTTCTTAGTTGAACCTTGGTGAATTAAATGATTTTATCAAAGTTGACGTGATCCACTCAATGTTATGAACCTAGTTTCAATAAGATTTTGCTCCAATGCCAACTAGGTTGATTCTCACCACGTTTTAGGTCAACTAAACCCTGGGACTTCAAAGGGTACAACCTGCCCAAGCTTCCATGAGAGAATCCACGGGTGCGGGGACCTATGGAGGCCTTGGTTTAGGAGATCCCGATCCAAAGAGACGGAGTGCTCAATGGAGGGTTCTTCCTTAACCAAGAGAGGGGTATGACCTCCTAAAAGTATTGAGAGAGGAGGTCTCCCTAGCCAAGATGCTCCTGTATGCAAATGCTAATGCAAAAGAATATAGAAACACTTGACAGAATGATGCAAAGATAAACAATGATATGCACAAGATAAACAATAATTCACAGAAAAGGTAATTCTGTGAAGACTCAGAGAATGGGTGACGGGAACTGTGGCAATGCAATAAAATAAATAATGAAAGTTGTGAAGAACAAATAGAAACAACAATTAGATATGCACAGTGAACAAATGAAAAGATGAATGCAGAGGAGAACAAATAGAGATAGGAATTTCTGTGAACAGTGCAACGTGATGAGAGTGACGGAGGCCGATAGGGAATTGGCGTCAATGGCAGTGGACGTCCATTGAAGAATGGGCATCCACTGTATTGGACGCAAATTTTTTAAAAAAAATAGCCAAAGATTTGTGAAAGATGCACAGAACCGATGGAAGATGAAAATTCACGCTCACAAACCCATGGCAATCAGTAACAGTAAGGAACAAATCATAGCATGCTCTCAGGGAATATGCGTCTGCGAGAGTGGGCGCTCATTCAATGGGCGCCCACAGCAATGGATGCTATTTTTTTTAAGAGGATAACAGAAGTGGAATTTTAATAAAACCTACTAAACTAGTCAATCACTGTGGAGATGTGCACATGGTGCACAAAAGGATGAAAATGAAGGGGAAAGGGTGCTACGTGGAGCACTAAAAGGAAATGCACCGTGGGTGCAAAAGGGAGATGGCACACGTGGGTGCCCAGTGGAGAAAGGTAATCAAAAGAAACCAGTAGGAAGTCCCACCGTGATCGTCAATCTGTAGATCTATTTAAAATCCACTTAGAAAGAAATAAAAATAAACAAAAATAGATATGCTAATGAAGAATGTGAGAAAAAGAGAAGTGGGAACATACGTGGGATGCTAATCGGAGGGTGATCGCCAGAGACCGCGGGCCTCAAGAAGAATAAACAATAAAAAAGAGGAGGGATCGCGATAATACCTTGAAGCGTGGGAGATGTGAGTCGACTTCCTTCTCTTCCTATCGGCCGACCGATGGAGAGAGTCTTCTTATGCTTGATACCCTTGCAAAATAAGATAAACACCAAGTAAAGGAACGGATTAGAACCAAGGTGTAGTATCAAACTCTAAATATAGATGTACCACGAGAAGCATATGAGTGAACACACATGTTGGGGTGTTGCCCCTTTAAACCCCTGTGCAAGGGGAGGGATGATGATATGATATGAACGTAAAAGACATGCAAGTGTTGCACTGAGGGATGGCTCAACGCGGTTGAGCTTAAGGAGATAAGAGATGAATGATGCATGCATGCAATGCAACAGGCGAAGAAGCACAGAGAACAGAACAGAGAACATATAAGAAGGAAGAAGAGCCTGGGGGTTTCTCTAGTGATGACCGTCGATGGATTGAACGCGAGAGAGAGAGAGAGTCTCCGAAGGATGCAGCAATGAGCACGTGAGTACTCCTCTTCGAGGCACGAATCCGGTAGCACCTCTCCTATGTTGTTAAAGTCAGCCTCCCATGAATGAGAGCCACAGGGCTCCATTTATAGGGAGAGACTCAGGATTTTAATAGGATAAACATCCACGGAAGGAGATAAAATTGGGAAGAGTCCTCCCCATCCTGGAAAGCCACTCGGAGGACTTCCCTCAGTTGAAACGGACCTCAAAACGAGGAAGGAAGGAGCCACAGTCGAACACGGAAGATTTCAGGGAAATGGCGTCAGACCCCATGGTCGCCCATTAAATGGGCTTCCACCCAGAGAGTCGCTCATTCCAAGCCATTTAGAAATTTCTAAAATTAAGAAAGAAATCACATCTTGGGTATCAGATGCGAATTAATAATTTCATGAATTTTGGATGGATTTAAAATATCAAATTTAGACAAGGAAAGAAGCGTCTTCTGAAGTTGACGCGTTCATGAATAGGCAACTAGGTGAGCGGACACGTTTTCTTGAATTATTTAGGAAAGTTACCAAAAATTGACAAGGAAACCGCGTCCTGATGAGAAGACGCGTATTCTTGAATTTATGAAAATTATCAAAATTGAAAAAGAAAATAGCGTCCTGATGAACAGGCGCGTATTATTGAATTTCGAGGAATTTGGTAATTATCAAAAAATGGAAAAGAAAATCGCATCTACTCAACCGGTCGCCCATTAAAAATGCGTCCAAGTGGTCTGACGCGTTTAAGAAAATGTTCTAAAAAATTAGAGAAAGGTCTAGGGAAAATTCGAAAAAATAGGAGGAAGCCGAAGAAACCTGTATATTCAAGAAAAATGGGGAAAATCACTCAAATAAGTCAATTTGAGGGTGAAATTGGACATCTCGCTGCGATAGGAGATATGCTCAAAATGATGTCAATTTTAGCGTGTCTACATGGAGCTGTGAGGTTCAGAGGTAGGCTGTACGTCCCAGCCGAGGAGCAGGCGAGGCGCGCGGTGTTGCGAGAAGCTCATGGGAGCCGGTATGCCGTGCATCCGGGATCGGCAAAGATGTACCAGATTTTGAAGAGGTAGTTCTGGTGGCTTGGATTGAAGAGGGATGTTGCAGAGTTTGTGGCCAAGTGTTTGGTCTGTCAGCAGGTGAAGGCGGAGCACCAATGACCGGGTGGTACACTTCAGCCCTTGGAGATTCCCGCGTGGAAGTGGGACCACGTGATCGCTGATTTCGTGATTGGGTTACCAAGGACATCCAGTGGGTATCATAGTATTTGGTTACTGGTGGATAGATTGACGAAGACGGCTCGATTGTTACCGATCAAGGTCAGTTGGAATGTGCATAAGTTGGCCCGTCTATATGTGGAGCGGATCATTCCGTTGCATGGAGTCCCTATCTCCATTGTGTCCGATAGTGATCCTCGCTTCACTTCGAGATTTTGGAGGAGCTTCTAGAGAGCTCTAGGCAAGGAGTTGGCGTTTAGCTCGGCGTACCATCCTCAGTCGGACGGTCAGTCTGAGAGGACCATCCAGACTTTAGAGGATATGTTGAGATCGTGTTGCTTGGAGTGGCAAGGAAGTTGGACCCACCATTTGCCGTTAGTGGAGTTCGCCTACAACAACGGCTATCATTCGAGCATTGGTATGGCTCCTTATGAGGCGTTGTACGGGCGACCTTGTCGGACTCCGCTTGATTGGTTCGAGGTGGGTGAGCGTGTCCTGACAGGACCGGATTTGGTGCAGTAGTGTGTTGAGGTGGTGCATTTTGTTCGGCAGAAGATGCTGGCGGTGCAGAGTCGACAGAAGAGTTATGCCGATCGGAGAAGGTAACCCCTCAGCTTTGTTGTGGGAGATCGAGTGTTTTTGCATGTCTCCCCTATGAAGGGTGTGATGCGCTTCGACTGGCATGGGAAGTTGAGTCCCCGCTACATTGGTCCTTTTCCTATTGTCGAGCGTATTTGTAATGTCCCGGATTTTTCAGATCCTTGTTCGTGGGTCCCGGATCTGGTTTTTCGGAGTTTCCGACTCCGTTGTGTCCGAAATTTCGTTTCGGACATCTTTAGTGTTTGGATCGGCGTGATCCGGAGTCGTTTCGGAGGCCCGGAGGCGTTCCGTGGCTTTTTCCGCGTGTGTTTTCCGATTCCCAGCGTGGGTTTCGGCTTTCCCTTCGGAACCTCATTGCGGGTGAACCGGGCCGTTCACCAGGGCGCGAGTGGTACCGTTGCGATCGGTGCGCTCCGAGGATCGCGAGGGTGTGATTTTCTATTTTTTTGAATTTTTTCAAATTTCCGGATTTTCCTATATATATAACTCTTTTCTCTCTCCCCTCTCATTTCTCTTTTCTCTCCCTCTCTCTTCTCACGCTCTCTCCTCTCTCCCTCTCTCTCTGGCGGCCGACGGGGCGGAGTACGGACGAGGTGGGGACGGCGCGGGCGAGGTACGGGCGAGGATGGATGAGGATCGAGGCGGTGGAGGCGCGTGGAAGCTCGGCCGTGAGTTCATGGAACGGCGAGGCTTCAACGGCGTTTTCTTCGTGGATCGGCGTCCACGGTGCGCGAAATCTTCGGTGGAGGTAGGGTGATGGACCCTCAGCCCGTGTACTTCCTTTCCCACGAGTTTTGTAGGCCGTGGTGAGCCGAGCGGGCCAAATGGGGTGATTTGGGGCAAAACCCATGTTTTAGGGCTTGTGAGCCGGATCTCCCGTTTTATGGTGTTTTTGGGCGATCCAGGGGTTTAGATGCATGCCTAGGGGCTTGGGGAAGGTTTCCCCTTTTGTTTCCCCTTCACCTGGGGGTGAACGGGGCGTGGCATTGCTTTTCCCGCGATTTCTACCGTTTCCGGGCGCGGATTGAGAACGCGCTATACTCCAGTAGCGCGTTCTTGAAGGTCACGCTGCCCCGATAGGGCGCGTTCATCGGAGAAGATGAACAGTAAGGCGGTGCGAGTCTCGGGTTATCGGGCCTTCCCGGTAATCGGATTCTCGGGTCGTTACAGCTGGTATCAGAGCGGTGGTTGTGGGCGTACATAGGAATTCGAAACATTGCAGTGATCAGAGTCCATAAGGTCCAGTACAGTCGGCAGTTGGCTTAGGGTTTTGTGCTTGTTTTTCGCCTTGTTTCTCGCTTGAGAGCTTGAGTGCGCTGTGCGGCGCTGTGATGGTGGTTGCTGTCCGCGGCTTTCGTGCCAGCATGGGGTCTAAGGATCGAGGTCGAGAGCCTTCTCCCTCATCGGTGGTGGCCCTGGTCGTGCTGCGTTGGCCAGAGGTTGCTGGCAGGCGTGAGTTCGCGGTGCTGCGTTCGAGGAACCTGCAGCGTGGTCAAGTGGCTGGTGCGGACTGTTCTTGGTTAAGTGGCCGTGAGCGTGCTCTGAGGAAGCTCCTGTCGGTTTTTGGTCACTCCAGCTTGAGGTTTGTCCAGCTCCTGAGGTGTTTTGATCGAGAAGTGTGCTCGGGTGAGCGGAGGATCTTCTCGGTGAGTTGCTGTTTTGTCGAGCCTGATGTTCCTGTCGTGCTCTGTGGCGTCAGAAATGACGTGTCGGTCCCAGTTGTTCTGCGGATTTCGAGACAGGATTTGGCAGAGATGTCCCTGTAAGTCTTTGCTCCTACGCTCTTGTGTGCGATTGGGTTGTGTTCGCCCTGGAGTTGCCTTGAGATGTGAATGCTCCGCGGTGAGTTCAGGACTCGAGGATGAGCGTCGGCGGTTGTTGTTATGGCTCGTGTTGCGGCTCTTGGCATGCCGTGTTGCAGTTCGAGGAATTGCAGCGGTGGTGCATCGGTAGATACTGTGACTATGGTCCGACGTGACACTCGTCGAGTGTGTCGAAGGCGCTGACCTGACGGAAGCGATGGTTTTTCTTGGTGCTGGATGGTGCTGTTTCCAGCATGTGCGAGGTTCGAGGTCAGGTCGAGCGTGGAGTTCTTCCGTTGGTCGGAAGTGCGTTGGTCTCCCCTTTGGTTGGAGAGATCGTGTTGGGCTAAGGTTCGTCGTCTTGCATTGTGTTCTGATTGGTTAACCTTGTGTGCCATGAAGTCGGTGTGAGACGTGCTCCTTGTCTTGGCAAGGCGGTTGCCTGTGAGAAGTTGTGCCCATTCCCTTGTCGTGTGAGGGTGCTGGTGCTGTTCCAGAAGGACGAGTGCTGGTTGGACGATGTTTGCTTTCTCGGCTGTGCGCGCGGATTTGAGTGCGCAGCGGAAGCGTGGTGGGCCCATAACCCACTGGTTCAGGATCGTAGCATTGGTTGCTACGGGCGGATTCCTGAGTTTGCGTTGAGCATCGGAGGATTGGTTCCTCGGTGTGAAACATGTTGTTGTCGTGCCGTTGCCCGAGAAGTCATGGTTGTTGGCACTGGCAGGATGGAGTGTTGGGGAATGTGCTGGCTAGTGTGCCGCATGAGTACCCTGTTCCTGTGTTGGAAGCCGTATCCGACGTCAGGTGTTGGACCTGGATGAGGTTGTTGAGGATGTCGCCTGACGATGGTCGAGGACGTGATGGTCAGAGTCGGTGGCTTGGTGTCCGACTTGTGTTCTCAGTCATGTCCTCGGATGAGATCATTTTTGGAGAAGTGATCTCTGGCAGGCTGTGGGTTCCCGTTGGTTCTACGGTCTTGTCGGATTGTGACGGTAAGATGTTAGTTACTTGGGGACCCGTGAGCTTTGTTCAGGTGGTGTCCCGTGGCTCTGTGGTAAGGGCGGAATCGGGATTGGCAGGTGTCCACTTGGATTGATCGAAGGATTTGATGAGACCAGATGGATGAGTGACGCCTGTGGGCGGAGGCCTTTTTAGCGAGATTGGTGTCGGATTGGTGGTCCTTGATAGGACGTTGGTGTCGCAATGGTTGTCCCTGGTTTGGTGACCAGCATGGGATGATTCCCCTGTGAGTCTGAGTCCAGTGAGGTGATGATTGAAGACACCATGATCTGTCATTTGGTTTCGTCGTGCTCCCCGAGAGGGTCGAGTTGGAGCGATGTTCGAGCTCGGATGCGGTGTCCCAGAGGAGTGCAGCTCGAGATGTGGCATCAGTCTGTGTGTGAGTCGACGGATGACTTGCCGAGGTTTGGAATGTTTCCTTTGGACCCGGTCGAGGACTAGGAAAGAAGGAAGAAGCTGAGCAAGCGAAGGTTTCCCGTTGACGAGCAGTTGGTGACCAGTGGATGGTCTTTTCAGAGACAGAAGATGCTGGTTGTTGGGGCTCGAGCGTGGCGAGAGCCGTGTGCCAGTGAGACCTTTGGTGGTCGTTTCGGTAATGTGCCTTCCCGGACGGGATCTGGGCTTTGTCGAAGTTTGTCTTCTGACAAGAGTTGGCACAGTGTTGTGTCCTGCTTTCGGCTTGCCATGTGTGAGGTGTTCCTTGGTGTGGAGCCGATGAGCTGGTTGCGGTCTGCTGGGATGACTGCTTGAGCTGGTGGAGGCTCTGTTTTGGTTGCTCCCTTGAGGAGGGTATGCGATCTGTCAGCTGGCTGCGAAGCTGTTGTGCAATTTGTCTGCCGACCATAGGTTGGATTGGTAGCTGTTGCTCGTGTCGAGGGTTGTGATTCCTCGGTGAGCGAGATCATGGCTGCGGCGCCATGGTGGATTCTCGCGTTGTCTGAGGTGATGCCGGACTGTGTCCTGCGGTATATGCCTGCTCTGTTGGCCATTGTGCTCGGCGCGAGAAGCGAGGTGTTGCTTGTGATTGTAAGTCTGGCTGTGTCCCTCAAGATCGGTGTTTTCATGAGAATCAAGATTTTCTGTGTTGGGGCTCTGACAGTGTGTGAGTTGGTTCAGTGTTCTTCCCCTGTGACTTCGTGCTTGGTCCTGAATTTCGAGGACGAAATTTCTTTAGGGGGGGAGGGCTGTAATGCCCCGGATTTTTCAGATCCTTGTTTGTGGGTCCCGGATCTGGTTTTTCTGAGTGTCCGACTCCGTTGTGTCCGAAATTTCGTTTCGGACATCTTTCGTGTTCGGATCGGCGCGATCCGGAGTCATTTCGGAGGCTCGGAGGCGTTCCGTGACTTTTTTCGCGTGTGTTTTCCGATTCCCGGCGTGGGTTTCGGCTTTCCCTTCGGAACCTCGTTGCGGGTGAACCGGGCCATTCACAAGGGCGCGAGTGGTACCGTTGCGATCGGTGCGCTCCGAGGATCGCGAGGGTGTGATTTTCTATTTTTCTGGATTTTTTTGAATTTTTGGATTTTCCTATATATATAACTCTTTTCTCTCTCCCCTCTCATTTCTCTTTTCTCTCCCTCTCTCTTCTCACGCTCTCTCCTCTCTCCCTCTCTCTCCGGCGGCCGACGGGGCAGAGTACGGGCGAGGTGGGGACGGTGCGGGTGAGGTACGGGCGAGGATGGATGAGGATCGAGGCGGTGGAGGCGCGTGGAAGCTCGGCCGTGAGTTCGTGGAACGGCGAGGCTTCAACGGCGTTTTCTTCGTGGATCGGCGTCCACGGTGCGCGAAATCTTCGGTGGAGGTAGGGTGATGGACCCTCAGCCCGTGTACTTCCTTTCCCGCGAGTTTTGTAGGCCGTGGTGAGCCGAGCGGGCCAAATGGGGTGATTTGGGGCAAAACCCATGTTTTAGGGCTTGTGAGCCGGATCTCCCGTTTTATGGTATTTTTGGGCGATCCAGGGGTTTAGATGCATGCCTAGGGGCTTGGGGAAGGTTTCCCCTTTTGTTTCCCCTTCACCTGGGGGTGAACGGGGCGTGGCATTGCTTTTCCCGTAGTTTCTACCGTTTCCGGGCGCGGACTGAGAACGCGCTATACTCCAATAGCGCGTTCTTGAAGGTCGCGCTGCCCCGATAGGGCGCGTTCATCGGAGAAGATGAACAGTAAGGCGGTGCGAGTCTCGGGTTATCGGGCCTTCCCGGTAATCGGATTCTCGGGTCGTTACAGTATTGGTGAAGTTGCTTATCGGTTACAGTTACCCCCGGAGCTAGCGGCTGTGCATGACGTGTTCCATGTGTCTATGCTGCGGAGGTATATGCCCGATGATTCCCATGTCTTGGAGAACGTTGTTTGGCCCGAGGTGACCCCAGACTTGTCCCTTCCGGACTACCCTATCCGCGTTGAGGATCGGCGTGAGCCGCGCTTGCGGAACAAGGTTATTCCCATGGTAAAGGTGGTCTGGCAGCGTCACTCTGGTGGCGAGACGACGTGGGAGCGAGAGGATGAGATGCAGCAGCAGTATCCTTACTTGTTCGAGTGAGTCTTCTCCCCTGTTCCCGTGCCTTATTCTTAATTTCGAGGATGAAATTTGTTAAGGGGGAAGGGCTGTAATGTCTCGAGTTTTTGGATATTTTTTGGATCTGGATCCGTGGGTTTCGGATCATTTTCGGGGGTCCCGGGGTGCGTTTTGTGATTTACGTGTGTTTTTCCCTTACGAGCCTTCGGAACCCCGTGCGGGATAAATCGTTGCGTTCTCCTACTCTGGGACAGTACCAGTGCGTCGAACGTGTTCCGAGGATCGAAAACATGATTTTTCCTAATTTTTCGTATTTTTCATATTTTCTATAAATAACCCGTTTTCTTTTCTCTTTTTCCTTTCTTCTTTCTTCTTCTTCTTTTCTTTCCTCTCCCGTGAGCGGCCGACCGTTGCAAGCTCTCCCCCGTCCAAGCTCGCAGCACCCTTCCTCCTCCGGTGACGGACGACGGACCAAGGTTGCGGCGTGGTGACGACGACAGCGGCGATGTGATCGAGGCAGTGCCATTTTCTCGACGTGAGGGTGGAGATCGTGTTCGGCAGAGATTTGAAGATCGGCGGTGATCCGGTGGATTTCAAGTTTCCTTGAGGTAGGGGGACGGATCCTTGCCCTCTTTTTCGCTTTCCCCGCGATTTCTAGGCCGAGGGGAGGTCGAGAGGGGTGTATTTGAGCTGGGAAGGTGAAAATGCATGTTTGGGGTTTGATGGGGATCTCTCGTTTCTCAGAGTTTTTAACCGATCTATGGGTGTAGAATCATGCTAAGAGGGTTGGGGATGAATTCCCCTTTGTTTCCCCATAATCGGGGGATGATCGTGGTGTGGATCGGGTTTTTTGGCAGTTCCCGCCGTTCCCGTGCTCGGGTTGGGGTTGCGGTCCTGCCAGGAACCGCTAGGCCCCTTTGGCGGCGCTCAGGGGGGCACCGTGCGTCTTTTTATGTCGGTTGGGCTTAGCGGCCCCCAGGGGACCGCTAGGCCTGGTAAGCGGTCTCGCAACTTACCGTTACCCTTTGGGTAGCGGCCAACAGATGACCGTTTGCCTCGTTGGTCAGAGCACCCTCGGGGTGCGTGTTTTTGACCGTTGGGGAGTCGTTGCTTGGTTGCGGTCGGGGCTAGATCGTTTCTTGGTGTCTTGCGGTCCTCAGGTGATCGCCTGGTGGGGCTGGCGGTCTGGCGATAGGTCGCTAGGCACCAAGTGGCTTGCCTGGTTGCGGTCATGGCATGACCGCCAGGCTGAGCCTAGCGGCCTCGGAGGAGACCGCTAGGCTACTTTGCGGTCCAGGGATGGCCACCAATTGAGAGCCGATCCTGGGAGGACCGCCACTCCGTTTCCGTTCGATCAAAGGTTTTCGTGAGTTTGGTCTTACCTCCAGTGACATGTCCACTAGTCGTACCTTTCCTGCGCACGCGTGTGCGAACCCACTTGGGAGTGGTAGAGAGCGTGACCCGGAGAGACGATTTTTAGGCTGGTTACCGTAGGGCCCCCACGCGCAGCCTGAGTCCGAGCTTCGGGGGAAGAACCAGCTAGAGGATCTGACCTAAGACGCATGGTCTGTGTGTGCGCACGTGGTTGGGGCCGTCAGACCCATGTTAACGAGTGCGACCTCAACTAGTCCTTGCTCGTGGTACTTGTGGTGTGTCTCAGTCTCCACCTCGGACGTCGTAGGGAGACACTTGGGCGCGGTGTAACACGTCAGGGGACGCATCCGATCTTGCTTCTAGTGGATGGTGCTCCTGTCTCCTGGCAGGTACGGACTTGTTTTCTCGTCAGGCCGAGGTTGGTTTGTTCGGTACGATTAATTATAGTGAGCTTTTCCGTTTATTTATTATTGCGTCTTGCTGTCTTGTTTCTCTCGTGCGAGGTGGGGAGTCCGCGGGATCCCTACTGAGCCTATGAAATGAGGCTCACCCCTGTGTTTTCCGGTGAGGCGGGGTCGTCGAGAGGCGCATCAGAGTTTCAGCGTGGTTCCACTAGCCAGGGTTAGTCGGCAGTTGCCAGAACTGGGGTATGACCCATGTACTTATACTTTTCTTTCTGTTGACTGTACTTATATTGGACATGAGATACTTTGGACCTTGTAACTGTTTAGTGATTATTTATCTCAATTCCTGCATTTTATTCAGTTTATTGTGCTAGCTCTGCAGTTATTTTAGATTCTCTTGTATCCTCACACCATCTTTTAACCCTTCCGAGTCTTCGGGCTCGTGGGTGACGGGCCGAGGTTCGAGTCGTGCCGGTTCCTTTCCGATACTCGGATCTCGGGTCGTTACAAAAGTAATCTTAGTCCAACACGTTAGAAACTTGTTAAAAGGATTATGAAATATCTGAGATGAACTTTACACCACAGTCTTATTTATCAAGCTGATATGTTTGAGATCCTTGGATATTCGAATGCGGACTTTAGAGGAGATAAAGATGACAGAAAGTCTATGCCGGGACATTTGTTCATCTTTGGTAGTACTGTTGTTTCTTGGGGAAGTAAAAAATAGGGGGTGTGTTGCTTGATACACACAAGAAGTTGAGTACATTGCATGTAATATAGTTGTTACTCATGTGATTTGGGTTAGAAGGTTCTTGAATGATTTGAATCTCAACTTAGTAGATGCAGCAATTGAGATATAGTGTGATAATCAGACAACAATTAAATTGATTAACAGTGGAGCAAACTGTTCAAGAGGAAAACATATTGAAGTACAATATCATTATATTTGAGATATTGTACAAAAAATAAAAATAAAAATGACTTATATTCCCACAAGTGATATGATTACTGATCCTTTGACGAAAAGTATCTTAGCGAAAAATTTCATTAAGTATGTTGGCTTAATGAGACTTAGGAATATACAAGTCAGAAATAAATATTTTTATGGATAATGAAAATAATGATACCTCTCACGTATAGTGGGAGTGTATCGGAATAGTACTCACGGATAGTGAGATAATGAGAATAATGATACCTTTGACGGATAGTGAGAGTGTTTCGGAAATACTACTCACGGATAGTGAGAGTATAGTACTTACGAATAATGATGGTGAATGCAAATATTATTCACAGATAGTGAGAGTATGTTGAAAATTACTCATGGATAGTGTGAATGTTTCGACGAAAAATATTATACTTCTCACGGATAGTGGGAGTATAATCGTTTGATAACTAAATATTATACTACTCATGGACAGTGAGAGTATAATGGTTTGTTAGTCAAATGAAAGAAATGTTATACTGCTCACGGATAGTGAGAGTATAATGATTTGTTGGTCAAGTGGGAGATGTTAATAGATGGCCAATGTGTCAACCCAAATATCAACATTCGATGCCTAACAAAGTTGATAGTGAAGGCATAGGAAGCGGCATTCACGACGTGGGGAGGGGGCAGACATAGGGGTCGTGGGATGGAGGGGATGGGAGGGTGTAGTCCCCCTATAAAAGGAGATAGGTAGCTTCCATCAAGATACATACTGAGAAATCATCCCATCGCCGGAGTCCCAAATCTAAACACACACACTCACCTCGTCATTTCTTGTTCCTTCACCCCCTCCCCTCCCATACTCTCTCCTCGCACATAAACTAAGATATGTAGAAGTACAGACAACAGAAAAGTGATCCACCCACTACAATCCGCTATCCGATAAGAAGCGGGAGGGATCAAGGAGTCAGGGGTCGACTTGGACAGTCGCGTGGAAGATGACCTCACAGTCGACAGAAGCGGCTTGTAGGGAGGACATGGATCGTCAATGACCCCGTCCGTGAGCTTGAGCTCTCCTCCGCCGCCGCCGCCCTTGCCTGGTGGCAAGAGCAAGAGTTGGCTTAGGTCAACGCATGAAAGTGGGCACCTAGTGGCCTTCCCTTAGCAGTTCCCCACATAGGTTCCCCCTAGGTACTCTCTCCATCTACGTCCCCGTCCGTGAGCTTGTGCTCCCCTCCTCCGCCACTGCCCTGGCCTGGTGGCAGGAGCGGGAGTTGGCTCAGGTCATTGGTGCAATGCATGAAAGTGAGCACCTAGTGGCCTTCCCCTAGCAGTGCCCCATACAGGTCCCCCCCAGGTACACACACACACACACTCTCTCTCTCTCTCTCTCTCTCTCTCTCTCTCTCTCACTCAGAGTTATTGGAGGAATTTTTCATCTACTTCGTCACCCTCATTTAGCTAGTTTAACCGTAGTTGGGTTAAACAATATACATGAAATGCAGGAGATTTTTTATGCAACAGAGAAGAATTAAGGTGCTTAATAATAAATAGGTGAATTAAGAGAGTTTTTATCTAATATCAAAATTTTATAATAGATAAAATTTTAAAAATATTATGTTTTAAAAAATCAAAATTTGTTAAGATTATATTGGTCCGAGAATTAATCATTTTTTGATAATTTATTTTAATAGAAAGAGGGAACATGGGATCTCTCCCAAAATGGGGAGATGGTGAAAGCACCATGGCAAGTCACTCAGAATTAACCAAACTTAGCTTAAGGAATCATTTGGCAGTATTGCCGTAGAAAAAGTAGTTATTGTCAATGGTGAATTTCTAATTTGGTTGCTGGATGGTATAAATTTTCAAAATAAATCTTAACAATCTCATTTGAGGTGAGAACTTTAGGTCTTGTTTTTATGAAAATGCCCATGATGGGAAGGATCAGAATCATTGATACTTGGATATGGATGTAAATGGATCGGACTCGATTAGCGTAGATCAATATTATATTTTATTCATAAATTTTTTAAAATATTATACTCAGATGGTATTCTATTTTTGTTGCGAGCACGAATACGACTATGTTCGTCACGGGTATAGATATACCCTTGGACATTCATATATGTCTAAAAATATAAATTAAAATTTAAAATTAAAGATCAAATTCTTACATAAAATTTTTAGTTCTAAATGTTATGAGAAACAAATTTAAACAAAAACAACAATAAATATAATAATTAAAAAATATTATTAAGAAAAGAATTCGGATTGGGTATGAGTTCAAGTGTACTAAATTCATATCCGATCCGGGTATAAAGCGAGTATTTTAAAAATTCTCGAATTCAAATCTATATCTTATTATTCTGATATTACTCATCTCATCACAAGCCGAGTGACGCGGATCATTAGATGCCATCCTTGTAAATAGACGAGGAAGGGACAAGAAAATATTTTATTTTAAAAAATATTTTCTCTCAAAGTAATCAGTCGTTACATATGTTGAAATGGGAAAGGCTTGTGCACCATTTTTTTTTAAAACGTGTGAGATGAGGGTCCACCTCACTTATATGTCAGTACAATCCATCCTCCGATCCAACCGTCCCAAAAAAAAATAATACACAAAAAAATAGACTTTGCGGTTTGGAAAATATATGAAGGGAGATGGATTATATGGTCTGGTAGATGAAGGGAGTCCTATCTCACAATATTTTTTTTTGAAAAAAAGAAAAATTTGCTGGACACCTACCTAAGGTGTGGAGCAAACCAAAACTCTTTTGAAATTGAAGAGGGTTTAATTTCGCCTAACCCACAAGGGCCACAATGAACCAGCTCATACCCAAAAGGACTAAGGCCCAGAGCACAACTACTTACTCCAGGAACCTACCAAGGGCCGGCCTGGATAGGCTGCTCTAGGGAAGCCCATTTGTCACTGAGGAAGGTCCCAAATTCATGGGATGGATTGATCTATAAGGAATAACCTTTCTCTTTTGCCATTTACCATGACTGTCCTTTCCTCCATTCTGAGGATCCAGAGGCTAATTGGGAAAAACCCAGGTCATCTACAACAATTTGAATGGGAATTAATGGTCTAGGTCATACAATCAGTTTTAACATTTCATGTGAATATCTATTTAGTGCATATCTCTCTCTTCTCGTTACAAAACCAACATACATCAAAACAAAATCAAAACATTTAAATTCATTTCAGAACACGATTAAACTTGTCTGATCATTCTAATGATTGGAATCGTCCCCCTTTTTTTTATTCCAAATGAACCTTAAAAAGAAGTCAAACTGGGCATTAGTCCTATCTAGGGATGTAAAGGGATCACGTTCGATTTGCATAGAAAAATATCATACCCTATCGGTGATAATTTTATAAATGTCATATCTGGATAGTACTCTATTATTTTTACAAGTATAATACGGGTATATCCGTCTCAGGTATGGATATATGCACGGGTATTCATATCCGTTTATAAAGTATAAGTCTACGTCCATATTTTAAAGAAATGTGAGATTTATAGAAAGTGAAAAAAAGTTTAGTCAATATTTTCTTTTCCAAAGTAATTTTTATATTTTATAAAAATATCATTATAATTTTAACAAGAAGTCCAAACTCACAAACTCAACGAGGAAGATAACGGGTTGAGTTCATGCTAAAATCATAAGTCTAACATGCACAATGAGTTATTAAAAATATGTTTAGATCGAGCATAGATTTAGATGTACTATATTCATTTCCTATCTGGATATGAAATCGACATTTTAAACATATCTGGAACTGCATTTATATCTATTTATTCATATATTACTCGACCTATCATGAGTTGGGTGATACGAATAACTAAATTTGTGTATATTTTTGACATCCCTAATTATATCCGAAGTTAATTAAACCCATTTTATCACGGATCTAACTCGATCGCTTCATAGACTCAGTCTCGTCAAATTTGAGCTACCATTAAAACCCAAAAGTACCTTCAAATACTCTGGACCTGTTTGGTAGGGGGATAAGAGGGGGGATATCCCCGTCTCAGTTCCGTTATGCGTTTGGTAAGATTAAAATCGACGAAAATAAAGGGGTTAAGCAGAATGAGGTTATCCCTAAAAATGAGATTAAGATCGGGGATCCCTTTAGGTGGAATGACTTATTCTCATCTTCTTATCCCCGTTTCCCTCTCTATATTATTAGAGATAATTAATTTTATTTATGTTAATTAATAATATCAATGTTAATTAATCATATTTATTAATATCATTAGTGTTAATTAATAAATATATATTTAAATTATTATTAAATAATTAATTATAATAGTGCTACTAAATCTTATTAGTGTTAATTAAATGCATTAATTAATCTTATTAGTGCTAATTAAGCATGATAATTAATCTTATTATTGTTAATTAATAAATATATTATTTAATTATTATTAAATGATTAATTATTACAATGTTACTTAATATTGTTATGCTAATTAATATCATTAGTGATAATTAATTATGTTAATTAATATTATAAGTGCTAATTAACGATATTAATTAATCGTATTAGTGCTAATTAATGCTATTAATGCTAACTAATCATGTTAATTATTCTTATTTGTAATAATTAATAAATATATTATGTTATTATCATTAAATAATTAATTATTAAAGTGTTGCTTACTCTTATTATGATAATAGATGTTATTAATACTAATCAATTATGCTAATTAATGATATTAGTGCGAATTAATCATATAAATTAATCTGATTTGTGTTAATTATTAAATATATTACATAATTATCATTACATAATTAATTATAACCACTTCATTGTTAATAACGAAGAATTAATCAGGCTAGAATTAGCAATACTAATGATAATTATGATCATTAAAAATAAATATATTAAATAAAATTAATAATGTTAATGTTATTTATGATCATTGAAGAGAAATATTAGCACTAATCATAATCAATAAGAAAGATAAAATAGTCATTTTAAATATTTATTGTCATTTGTATGTCTATTTTTTACCAAAATAGTAATAAAAATATCACCATATTTATCTCTCTCACACCAAACATACGCGAGAATAAAGATAGAAATAAAATAATCTAGAATAACTTACACTTATTCTCCTCAAAATCAGACATACAAATAGTAATAAGATAGAAATCAAACGGACCTAAAAATCTTTCATTTCTTCTTGTAATTGGGATAATGTGTTACCAACATGGTTTGCCGTCTCGACCGACCCGCCCGTCCCGGTCACGGCCTGGGACGGGTCGGGTCAGTCTCGTCTCGATTTGTCTCGTAAAATATTAAAATAAAAAGACTATATATATATAATATATAAAATAATAAATAAAATAAAAAGATTATATATATAATATAAATAAACTATTAAAATAATGAAGCGTCCCGATCACGACCTATGACCCGGACGTCCCGTCCACCGCCTGAGTCGGGTCGGAACGTACGAGTCGGAATGACCCAAACCGAGACGTCAAACCCTGGTTACCAACCAATAAAACCATGCCACAATCTTTAGACGACAGAAGCAGGGTCTGACAAATCGTTTCGGGACGGGCCGAACCGCCCGTCCCGGACCGTGCCAGCCAAAAACCGGGACGATCGGTACGTGGGACGCAACCGGGATGCTTTATATATTATTTTAAATTTTTTATAATAGAAATAGTTTGTAGGTCGATTGGTTGAGAGATCTAACGTTTAAACGTGAGATCTCCGGTTAGTACGTAACCAATTAAGACACAAGGCGTTTGAATTATATTATTCTATAACATATATATATATTATAAATTTTATATCTCGGTACGTAACGAGATGGACCCATCCCATTTAGTATCGATAAAAAATCGAGACGACTGGTACGACCGATCTGACAAACCCTGGATAGAAGTAAATCATCCATGGAGACCTTTTTTTGGGCGCGAGGGGGGACGTTGCAAAAAGAGCAAATCCTCCTTGCTCTTCCCTCACACAAAGGGGTCATGAGTCATGAGTCATGACTCGGCCCTACACGATTTGCCCGAGTTGATGTAACGTATAAAATATCTTTCTTTATGTAACTTGTAAAGCAGTCTCATGATTTGATGGTGTGTGTGGCACTCTTTTCATTGTTTGAGTGCATTAGGGGTGATGCTTGTGACGGGGAGAGACTCTCGGCTCTTCCTCCCGTTGTTTCTCTTTTCCCCTCTTTGGCCCTCCGCTGCCAAGCGCCGACCCCGATATTTTTCTGTCCGAACGCCGTCCACTCGGCTCCTTCCCATCCTTAAAATATCTGTCCTCCGAGCCGTTGGTGGCCCCCAGAGGCCAGAAGTCCGTTGGCGGATCCTGCTGGAGCCTGGAGTAGCGGATTTTTTTCCAACTCCGGGATTATTCTTAAAATCCCAAATAACCGAGGACTTAAGGCAAAGATGCCAAGCGGCCTTGGGTTGGGCCCCCTTCGTTGCCCGGAGTTTTCTTTGAGGACGTGACACCCTGCCCGATTACCGGTCGGGCCGTGCACTAAAAATCTGACGTGGGAATCGGAACTCAGCGACGACGATCCCTCCCGAGTCCCCCAACTTCCGAAGAGAATCAAGAGATCATATTTTTTCATTTTTGACCCTCAAGTACAAATAATCACAATCATAGGCAGAGCACCCTGTAGGCCTGTGCCATGTGTTTTGAGAAAAATTCACCATTTACTGTAGAATATGGTATCTGCACGATGATTTTGATCGCTGGTACAAGCTTGTGGCTTCTTTCATAATCAGATAAGAGGGGAATGAATTGGATTATATTCATATTTGTGAAATTTTAAATTAGCGTTCGAGTGAATATGGGAAAGAATATTGAATTACGTACATGTTTTAAATTGGCATCTGAGTGAATATGGGCAAGAATATTGAATTATGCATCTGCTTTTATCCTCTCCATTATTATTTTTTTAACTTGACAAAAGATAGTTGGCATAAAAGGAATTCTAACATGAAAGCAGGACATTCATGATCCAACTCCTATAGTCCTATTCTGCCTACTTAATGCGTTATGAAATATGAATTGAATTTAATTAAACTCTTAGACCAAACTATTCAACTGCAAGTCTGCAACTGACTTTTATGGTCTCATAGATACTTTGGTGACCGTAATGAAATAGTTGAACTGTAAGGGTTAAACTGTAACTGTGCCTTTTCGGAGTGGAACAATGTAATTATGGGGAAAGCAGTTTCCTGCCTCTCGAATGTTATTACAGAATAAATAACGATAATAATGCGGACATTACCACAACCCGATAGGCCGGCGTGGTGTTCAACTTTTCAACGCCCCCCCTCCCCCACTCTGCTCTCCCTCCCTCCTCCGAACCCCTCTTCCTCCCTCCAATTCCGCTGATTCCTCAGCGATCACGTATATATAATCCCAGCTCCTGTTCTTCCTCGCCCGCCTGCGCCAAAGATCGTGTAATTCTTTTGTTGTAAATTTTGTTTAGATTTTATAGGTTGTGCCATGGAGGGGGGCAACAGCAACTGGAGGCCCGTGCAAGGGGACGCCTCCGGCATGAACATGGACGCCGCGGCCTCCGGCGACTGGCGGGCGCAGCTGCAGCCCGAAGCGCGGGGGCGCATCGTCAACAAAATGTGAGCTTTTCTTTTTTTCTTGACCCGCTTGTTTGTTTGTTTGCTTTTTTTTTTTTCATGTCGGAGCCCCGCGGGGCATGCTTGATGGGTTCACTCGTGTTCTCTGTGATCGCGTCTACTTGATTGTTTGGGGGGGGGAGAGGGATTAGTGGTGGCGCGTTTGCCTCTTTGGAAGAAAGGATTTGGGGGAGGGGGTTGAGTTTCGGTTCTCTTGTGGATGAGCAGGGAAGCCACACGGGCGGTCCTATGATGTGTAGTGGGCGGCGTGTCTTTCTTTGACGGGAATTTATCTCATGTTCCCTCGCGAGCAGTGTTAGTCTTGATCTTAGTATTCCTTGGGTTTCTTGGCGTGGTGTAAAGTTTTAAAACTTGATTCCTGGGTGCATGAGGTTGGATGGCTGGACTTTGGCCATCCTGTTCATAATCAGGACTTTCCATATCGGTTCCCCGTGGTGTAAAGTTTTAAAACTTGATTCCTGGGTGCATGAGGTTGGTTGGCTGGACTTTGGCCATCCTGTTCATAATCAGGACTTTCCATATCGGTTCCAAGGAGATAGAGCCGTTAAAGGCTTAATTTGATCTTTTGTACTCAACATGTTGTTTCCACATTAATTCATGCCGACAGCATGTTGCATGGGCATGGTCGTTTTTGACCGATGCTGCTTCTGCATGCATGCATGGTCTACCAGAATCTTATTGCCTATTTTGACGAGGGCCCTTATTAACAAAAAGAGCTCACCCAACCAAATCAATCAGAGATTTTGTGGTTCACCTTTGCAATTAAAATTTCCATTTTTATTCTCCAATTAAAGTAGGATTCTTAATGCTGCTCAGAAGGGAGATGAAAAATGAGGACTTGAGAGGCATTCTGAAGTTTGATTCTTGAAGAGGTGATTAGGTTCAGGTTGGATCCTTTGGCTACCTATGAAGCGAACTTCTACCAATTCCATGCATTTATCCTCATATTCACCCCGTGACATTGATGTAACAAATTTTAATTGCAGACCTGAATTCTATCGCTAAATTTTCCTACTAGTCTACACTCCTTTCCTACAATCGAGACCCACGTGTTCTTGATGTTTTAGCTTCTTAGTTCCTCTTTCTCCTATTTTCCCCCCTACGATTTTGTGACCACAAAACCCTGCAGCTGATGCCTTCACAAGAGGGTCGGCTAATATGTAGGGATTTTACAACTTGCTAGTCAATTGGCAGGTCTGATCTGGGCTGGTGTATGGTTGAGTCATTCAAGTTGTATACATCAAGCATAACAGGGAACATAGTATTGTGCATGTATTTTGACACATTCAGTTTGCAAAGAAAAGTTGCTTCTCAATCCTTAGAGGGGCAACACTTCCATTTAGAAATTTATGTAAGTTGGCTTATCAATCCTCAGAGAGGCAACACTTCTATTTAGAATTTTCTGTTATAGACAGATTTAATTTGAACATAAGTTTGGTCCTCATTCCTTGGGGGGAACAACCTCCTGGTCGGAAAAGTGCCTTCAAAAATTGTAATCACCATTCTGATTAATTCATTATGGTGATCTTTCTCTCTCTATAAAGGTATGTTTATAAATATTAGCTCTTCCAAGTAATTTTTATCTGCATAATTAATTGTCACAAGCCATGGGGAAAAATAACAACCAAACAACTGCTCTCTTGAAGTTTATATGACAGGTTTAAAATTGCTACTTTGGTTCTTTGCAGGTTTAAGAGATATGTTTAACAATTGCTTTAGGCCTAACGGAAACCTACTAGTTTGGTTTCTTGTATTTTTAGTTTGTTGCAATCAAAATTTTTGCTAGATCAACATGAGTAAATGTCTATATATGCTGTCCAAGCCAGCTGATTGAAGTAATGTTTTCTTGGTTCAAGAATCCTTGGAAATATACTTTGCTTCTCTTTTGTTTTTGTTTTTATATTGGTTTAAGTTCTCTTTATTTTTTTCTTCTCCAATTCATTCTTCCATTTCTTACCCTTCCTCCTGTATGGAAGCCTTCGCCATTCCAAACCTGCTCTTTTTTTTTATCTTCTTACCTCTAGTGTTGTCAGTATTTTTGATGCATGTCCCGAGGTGTATGCTACTAAAAGACAAACGGCTTAAAAATATCGCTTGATCACACTGTTTCCAATACAAACATGCCTTCTGGTCTTGATATCGTAAAATTTATACATTGATATCTTAAAGTGCATGGTACAATTCATGATCTGATACCTATCCAGCTTGTTCTTGAATACTTCTCTTTGTGTCCGTGCCTAATGTTGGCTTTCCTTTAAGCTGCTCATGGGATTGCATGAGTTGCATTCTTAATCATAAAAATGGATCCATTTAAAAGATGATGAAGAATGATATCCTCATGTAGGGTCACTTAAATGAAACTAATCACGGAGACAACGGTCAGGTCTAAAGTTCTTTCAGCAAATAGTGGTAGTCAGATAAGAAGATCCATGAAGTTTTCAGATAATTAATAAATTGGCAAAAAATGGAAATTATTGAAGCAAGTCTGAATTATTCAATGATTTAATGTAACTTGACTCCTAAGATGGAGAGCATTGTATTGTACGCTCGCTAAGATTGTAGAACAAAAAGAAAGAAATATCAAGAAAGTCAATGGAGATGCTGGTAAGGTGCTTGTGCAGGAGAGTCAAATCCGGGGCGGGGGGGGGGGGGGGGCGCAGAGTTAATTTAAAAGGTTGTTAAACAAGAGTACTGGAAATGAAGATGGAATGACGTGTGAGGTGGAATAAGGAGTGCCAATAGAATATAGAGATTTTATTGTAGCTGAAGTGAAGAGGGCTTCAGCAAACATGATGAAAGGAAGAGTCTGGGGACTGGATGATATCCGTTTTGAGGTACAGAGGATCATTATCCACCAGTCAAGTGGATAGTACCACAATTGTATTAAATCAAAAGACTAAAGGGAAAGTATTTGGTTACCATGGTTTGCAGAACTGGCTGGTCCAGACTGGACTGGCCTGAAGCGGATCGGGATCTGAGGTGACCAGCCCGGTTCAGCCAGTTCCAGGACCAGAATGGCCAGTCCTTTTAAACAAGAAAGAAATACTGACTTTTTAAAAGAAAAAAGAAGAAAACTTAGAAAAAGGGTAGATAATTCAGGAAAAATGGAAATAAAGCAAGGAAAGAGTATTTTTAAGCAAGAAAAGGGAGATTTCTTGGGTGATTTTTATGATTGGAGTCTTTGTCACTGTTTTGATTTATTTGAAGGTATGAATAAGTTAGTTTACGTAATATAAATAGTTTTAGTGTTGATTAACATGTTTTTTAGGTGCCTTAATCACTCGATCTAGTCAAATTATGGTTCAAAACACAAGTTGAGCCCTAATGGCCCGATTAACCTTTTATTCTTTCATTTTTGAACTTAATACAGAAGTGCATAAGAGAACTGGTAGAAACCGGAAACAATGGAACCGGCCAATTCCCGGTGTGAACTGGAACCCGGACCGGAACCGGCCCCACCAGTCCCAGAACTGGTTCCTGTTCTGCAAAACCTGGTTAATCACCCATTTCAACTCAATGCTGAGATGGAAACATGTACCATAAAATTGAGCATAGTATTCTTGCATTGCTCTATAAAAGTAATGGAGATATCCAAAATTGCATAAACTAAAATCCTCCTAGTTTTGAACTAAAATTTCCTGATATGCCTCAAACCACACACTTGAACAATTGTCAACCATCTCCTTAGCCGTTTGCTCAACCTCTTGAGCTTTGTGGATGATGCACTATCACTCCTACCTGAGATACTTGCCGCTTTCCATCATCACCTTTAAAGTTGGGAGCTGCTGATATTTTCTTCTTTGATGGACTTCTTTCCTTGCTGTTTATTTCTGTGCTGAGAAGAACAGGTTGAAGTCTGATGTAACCACACAGATGATCCATGTTCACTGCTGGAGAATGTTTTCTCCAGCCTATTTATCAGTAAGCAATCCAGTGTAGGCAAGGACTGGAATTCCACATCAGACCTGATAAACTCATACCGAGTTATAGCAAATCTGCCATCTCTCTATTCTATTTGAGTCTCGAAAACCTTCATGTCTGCCCGACCTTGCTGCCTCACTCTGCTAGGAATCTGATGACGTTGAAGTCACCACCTATGCAACAAGGTCTTCAAAATTGCACCTGCACTTCTTGAGCTTATTCTACGTCTCATGTTTTCCTGAAGAAGGATGGGACAATGAATACTCCCAAAAAATCACTGAAATTCTCGTCTTTGTTCCTGAATGGAATATGGGCATCTCTATCCTCTTGTGCCTGGAACATAAGCATCACCAAGATTCCTTCTGAAAAATCTGTCTTATGCAGAGCAGCCCACATATCCTGCTGTCCTCTTCCTGACAAGACTAGGTTATCCTCCATATTTTGCAGCTGTATCATGAATGAGAATATGATCAATCTTGTGTCGTTTGATGTTTGTTCCATTCCTGCAAGTGCTTTGCTGTTTGTTTCCAACCCCTGAATGCTTCATGAGTCTGTCTTCATGGCTTACCCTCTATTACCTGGTCATTCGATATACTATTTAGTACTTTACTGAATCTTGCCTCATAATCTTTTTTCTGAATTTGCTGTATGAATGCCATTGTTGATTTGTTATTGCATTAATTATTGTGTTATTGCATTTACACAGAATGGATACTCTACAAAGACACCTACCAATCTATGGGCAAGAAGGTTTAGGTGAACTGAGGAACATTGCTCGGAGATTTGAGGAGAAGATCTTTACAGCAGCCACAAACCAGGTCCTCACCTGTGAACCATTATATTGAAATCCTAAATTATTCTGCTACTGTTCAATTCTAATCATAGTTGTCAAGGCGTTGTTGAAGCCAAAAAATTGATGAAAAAAAGGGAGAGAGAGAAAAATGACACACAAATAATAATAATAATAAATAAATGTATATTTATACAGGCCGCCCCCTTTAACTCCCTCCTTATGGGTTTTGGACCGGATCCAAACCCCCACTTGGGGGGTTTGGACTGGATCCAACCCCCATGGGGGTTTTTGGACCGGATCAACCTGCCCATGGGGGTGTTTGGTCCGGATCCAACCCCCTCCATGGGGGTTTGGACCGGATCAACCCCTCTAAGGGGGAGTTTGACCAGTGGAGGCCCTCACATGGGCCCTTTGGACCGGATCCACCCCCACTTGAGGGTTTTGGACCGGATCCACCCCCATATGTGGGGTTTGGACCGGATCCAACCCCCATACTCCCCCAGTTGGTTGATTTGGCCTGGTTAAAACCCCTTTCATGAGTACTTTAAACTCCCTTTATCCCTCAAAATGGGACTTTGGTCCGGTTGAAGTCTTCAAATGGGTTTTTGATTCGGTTAAAGCCCTGAGTAGGGTGATTTGCTCCGGATAGACCTCTTATCCTTGGAGTTTGGTCCAGATAAAGACCTGAGTCTACCCTTTTGGTCCGTATGGAGGGTGTAACCGTAGGCAACTGCTTCGGGGCTCTATAAATACCCTAGTGGGGGCCCCGTTTCGGGGACACACACAGAGAGAGCGGAGGAAGAGCGCAGGAGAGAAGGAGGGTGTTTGTGCTTGTGCTTCTGAAGGCCCATCCTTCGAGTTGTGTTTGTACTTGTGTTGTGCTTGTGCTCATAGTGAGGGTATGTTATGAAATTGCCCCTCCTTGAGTCTACACACATGTTCTTGTGTTGTGGTTAATGTAATCTCATTGTAAATATGTTGAGAAAAATAATGTGATTCTCTGAAATAATCAAGAATCCCATAAGCGCCCTAACTTTTACAGAAAAGGTCTGCATAGATGCCCTTGTGGTGATGTCCCTTGTGCCACTCCTTGGAGAGGGATTATAAGAAATTTGCGTTGATGGATGTGTGAAGCTGGATCCCAACCCATGAGAGCTTGAGAAGGAGAAGCAATCTTCCTAGAGTCTTTGGTCAGCGCGTCTCCACCAAGGAGGGACTTGCGCCTCATGCCAAGATTACACGAAAACTCCTGTTCAGTCCAGATGTTACAAAAGTATCATTGGTCTGGACAAACTACACAAATACCTCTGAGCTTTTCTAAAACCCTTCTCAAGAGATAATCACAAATAAACTTAGAAAGCGTTCAGAGTCTCAAATAAACCCGGGAAGGGTCAAAAATTGTCAAAATACTCTGGGAGGGTCAAAAATTGCAAAAATACCCTAGAAGTGTCAAAAAACTGCCAAAATACCCTGGATGGGTCAAAAAATTGTCAAAATACCTTTGAAGGGTCAAAAACTACCAAAATACCTTGGAAGGGTCAAAAACTGCAAAAAATATCTTGGAAGGGTCAAAAATTGCAAAAATACCTTGGAAGGGTAAGAAAATTATAAAAATACCTAGAAAAGGGTCCAAAATTGTAGAGATACCCTGGATGGGTCAGAAATTACAAACATACCGAAAAAGGGGGGTTTGATCTCTATGAAACTCAAATTTAACTGTCTGGTCTGGTGGTTGAATTAAGGCCAAATGTAAATCAAATGACCCAACTATGTATTCGGGATTTCTTGTATTTTGTAAAGACGAATCCAAAGAATGAAATGTTTAGTTTTCTCTTGTAAATGTGTATCTCTAATGAGTGATCTCTTTGATCGAATCTGTTAGATAAAACCCCCAATATTGCAGCGAATATTATAGAGGTCAAAAATTATTTTTTTGATAGTTAATCAAGGATATTCGGACTTTACGCCGATGTAAATAAATATCAATTACGGTCGATGGGGAAATGTCCCGTACCCAAACTTAAATCGTCTGATAAACCTTAAATTCACGGAAATAATAATACACCCGCTACTTAAACAACCACGAATGTGCATTTTCTTCTTCAAAGGAGAAATATTTATTTATCTATTTATTTATTTATTTTTGTGAGTTAAACAGGCGTCAAGATGACCGAAGGTGTTCATGGGGAGCCTAAGTGCTTAGGCAATAAAGCGTCCGCTTAGGTGTTGCCTAGTGCCTCCTTAAAAACACAAAAATGTGTATCCCTAATACACAAATTAAAGATAATATACATGAAAAAATTGCAGATGTAAATATTCAAAATTGAAAAGTAATAAATTAAATATCTAAATGGCAGAAACTTGAACATAAAATTGAATTGGAATAGGATAATAAACTTGAATATATAAGAAAGAAAATTAATAATGATGAACAAAGCCGACAACAAATAGTAAAAGACGAGCAATTTTCTTTTTTTTAAAAAAAGGCAGCCAATAGTATATTTAAAATTAGGTGGGTGCCTTGTCTTTTTTATTTTCTGAGAAAGGTAGATTATGCAGCTGATTTTTTAAGAAAATGGGGTAGTGCAATCGCAGAGGAGAGGAGAGGTTCCTCTTCCTCGCAGATGAAAGAAATTACATCAATGCACTAGAATTTTAACTTAGGCCAATCTACATCTACTTTTGGAAGATGACGACTTCAAGCACAGAGGAAAACAATGGCCTTGAGACAAGTGTTCTCTATGTATGTCTTTGTGCCCCTAAAAATGTTGTCATTCCGCCCCTTCTAGATGCTCCAACATACTGCTGCAGGTATAAGTTTGAAGAGATGTTTATGCATTCGGGATGATGTAGACCCCACTGTCTGTTTGCAATAATCTCACATCTCAGTCACTGAAGTAAAAGAAGCTTGGAAATTCATCACGTGATCAATGATTCTCCCGACTTCGGAGCTTAAAGTGCAAGAAATGAATAAGCGATTCACACTTTCATCAAACAGGCCACAAATGGAGCCAATGGTGTCACAATCATGCTTTCATTTTGTCTGTATAGCGGGCGCCTTGTCACCTAGACGGGTGCCTTGCTCACCTTTCTGGAGTGCAGAAAGTTGGGCTGGTGGCTTACCCCCATATAAGGTAGTGCCTAGGTGATTGCCTTGACCACTATGATTCTAATGGATTATCTTGGCAGCTCATTCTTTTATGGGCTTTGTTGTGATAATTCTAGTACACAGAATTTTATTTTGAAATTTCTTTTGTTGGTTAAGCATTTTAATGTTGCATTTTAGTCACTGATATTACTTCCATAAAGTTTTTTGGATGGAAAGTGGACTACTTTCATATTGAGGCCTGGGGTATCGAGGAAGGTGGTTCTGATCAAAGATGGCAGATCGATTTGAGTCTCGGTTTGGCCGAAACCGAAACGTATCGGTTTCGGTCGAAATTGGCCAAAACCTGTTCAAAACATTCAAAAAATTCAGAAAAATTCATAAAAATTCAGAAAAATTATAAAAAATAAAAAATAGGGAAATCATTGGACATGTATTTGAGTGTGAATAAATTGGATTAAGTGTTAGAAGTAGACATTGGCCATATTAAACTAATATTCTTGAGTACATATTAAGTATGAAGTTGGTTCAAGCAGTACAATAAACATTACAAACCAAGGATGGCAAACTCGGTTTCGGTCGGGTCCGAAACCGATACGACTCGGTATCGGTTTCGGTTTTGGCCGAAACCGGCCGAAACCCAGATAAAAGGTTAAAAAAATCATATTAATTCTAAAAAATCTGAAAAAAAATCATAAAAAATACAAATAATCACAAAGAATATTACACATGCATTTGACTGTATAAGTTAGTGCAATAACCTTGAAGTAGACAACTACAAAAATTGAACTTCAAAGTTCAAACATTGAACATGTGAAAGTTAAAGTAATATTCCATTGTACATTAATACAAGCAGTACAATAAACCAAATTAGACAAAATAAATGTTACAAAAATTCATTGATTCTTACCTAATATGGATAATAATTACTAGAAGAACCTTCTCCCTCATCGTCTGGCCCTTGATGTTGATATCCATAACCAGGTTGCATGTATGGTCTATATTCACTATAACCAAACAATGAGGTAGTCAAGTCCTGCATCCCTCTTGGGATCCCTCTTGGAGTGTTTGGTTGGCTTGAGCCGAATCCAGTATCAGCATAAGAATCTTGAGGAAGAGAAGAGGAACTGGCCGGATGGAAGTTGAATGATGGTTCATAACCCCACGACCCATAAATCGCTGCCTCCTATTGGCCGCCTCCATAACCTGATGGATGCCCATATTGACTCTGTGACTCATGTCCTCCCTCACCCTGACTGTATCCTCTGCCTGTGTCTGCGTGGAAGGAGGAAGGACCACCAGCATCCCCACCGCCAGTAGTAGCACCTGTAGCACCTGACACCCAGGTTGGCAGTATCGGCCGAAACCGATACGCCGAAACGGGCCTTTGCATTGTAGCAGGTCCGATACCAAAAAATAATAATTTTTTAATGGTTTCGGACCGAAACCGTCCGGTTTCGGACCGAAACCAACCGAAACCGTCTGGTTTCGGCTGAAACCTAACCTGTTGGCCCCAATTTTGGCCTTTTCTAATTGTTTTGAACCGGTTTCGGCCGAAACCGAAACCGAAACCGATACCGAGTCGTATCGGTTTCGGACCCGGCCGAAACCGAGTCCGAAACCGACACTGCCATCCTTGCCTGACATATACGAAAATATAGAATTTATCTCCTACCAAAACCTTTTCTGATTCGAACTGATAATAAGAATTTAAGTTACTTTCAAAAATAAAAAATCAAAGGATCACGAAACCTGCAGTCTCTAGTCGCCTTTTGGCCTTTGGGGATGCTTTTTCCTATGCCGGTGTGCTTTCTTCTTGCACCCTTGACATGAATCCTGTTCCCCTTGGCGTGTGCCTCAAATAAATCTGCTTCAACTGCTCAATTGCCGGGTCCTCTCGAGCAGTAACATTTGTTCTCTCAGTTTGCCCATGCACTGATGTACTTCTTCTTAAGGATGTAGGTGCCTTGCCCATTCTAGGAGTGACTGGCCTGCTATCTGAGTCGGAGTGTTTAGCTGGCTGAAAATCATGCTGCTCCTCAGTGTCCTCAACAACCCTAGACATGTGGGCATGAGTATCTCTTGCCCTCTTTGATTTTCTTTTTAATTCGGGATCTCTTGGCTCATCTTCATCTAGTATGCCCTCTGCCCATCTTCTATTATCATCATCAAAAACAGGCTCATCAACCTGCTCTCGTGTCTCCACCTAAGACTGCAACGGATTCTCATCATCAAATAAGGCATCCACATCAATTTCTGCGGCGGCATCCCCGGCGGCGCGTTTGTCTCGCAGCTGTTGTCTCAACCTTATATTCTTTATTCTCAACCTCATATTGTAGTGGCAGTACACTAATTTCTCTAACCGTTCAGCCTTTAGCCGATTGCGAACCTTCGAGTGTATAAGGCTGAACGTGTTCCAATTTCTTTCACATTGGCTTGTCGATGTTGTTTGACTGAGCACCCTAACTGCAATGAAAGCCAATGCATTGCTGCCCACATCTTGGTTGTTCACCATTATCCACCAGTCAGCTGTTCCACCAACCATAAACAAATGCAATTTAGTTGTAGAAATATATATTCATCAGGTTAAGAAATCCAAAAAATAAAATATACCTGGGCTCACTCTTCCCACAACGTATTGCAATTGGGAGTCAGCATATGTCTCAGTCTTTATTCTGTAATGGTTCATCTACAAACGTAAAGTAATACATTAACATAACTACTTAAATAAATTCTATACATGTTATTGAAAGTATCAAATAAAGGCGAACCTCTACTTCGGCCTCTAGTCTCTTTTCTGGATTCCTCGATAAACGACTAATGACTTTTAAAGTCCCTTGAAGCACCTCGCCATCAATATATGCATCGGCACCGCACATAAATCGAGGGTTGAGGAAATAACCTGCATTTGTGTATAATTAACTAAATGAAATTTATAAAATAACATAAAGGCATTACCCCAATTTCAGTACAATTAATCACTTACCAGCTGCATGCAAGTCGTGGTGTAATGTGTTGTCCCATCTCTGGTCAATAATTTTCCACCATTTTGCATAATGTCTGGGAAGGGAATGCTGCAACTCCAATTTGGCACGGTCCATGGCCTCGTACAGATAGCCCATATCATTCTTCTCATCGCCATCCACCATTCTTAGGACCTTCACGAGGGGTGTGACTATTTTCAAGTACCGTGACACCCTGTCCCAGAATTTGTTGTCGTCCATGACGTGGCAGACATCCAGATAATCCATATGTGCATCAACTGTGCCCTTGTCGATGTAGTCCCGCAGGGCATTGTGGTACATGAAAGCTTTCAGCTCATTTTTGTACCTGTGCAGACAAATGAAATTTGAAACTGCATCAACTGTTACATATCAGTAAGGATAAAGTATCAAGAATTGAGATCAATCTTATATCTATGCAAAGACTCCAAAGAAATGAAATTGGAAGCAAATCTGGTTGGGCCTGCACGGATGATATCTCACCCTCCACTGGCATGCGCCTTGAACATATTTAGTATCTTAGGATGACCATAGATATACTGTGTGACTTTTTGTGCCTTGTCAATTGTCTTCTTCACATGCTTTTCCTTCCCTATGTCTTCAAGCATCAGATCCAGACAATGTGCTGCACATGGGAGCCAATATAAATGACTGCGCTTCTGCATCAATTTCTTGTCTGCAGCCTTGTAACTGGCTTCATTATCAGTCACAACCTGCACAACATTCTCCTCTCCAATTTGTTCTACCATGCCATCCATCAAATGAAACAAATAATTTACATTCTTTTCATAATCTGATGCATCAACTGATTTCACAAACACTGTACCTTCGATGCAATAGGCCAAAAAGTTTATCATGGACTTCTTCGTGGTACCAGTCCAACCATCACACATGATGGTGCATCCTCTCTCCACCCATATATGCTTGAAGCTTTCAACCCAATCATGGAGCTCCTCAACCTCTCCCTCAAGGCCACGCCCGTATATGTCTCGACGTGAGGGGGCCTTCAAGCCAGGGCCAACATCTGCTATGGCATCCAACATAGGTTGGAAATATTCACTTGAAGCTGCATGTGCAGGGACACCTGCATGAAAAAATCATTTGCAGATAGATTTTAAATGCATGCCCTGCAACTTCTGCTGATTTTTTGACCCCTCTCAATGCTTGCTTGATTTTAGGTTGTGTAGCTTGGGGCCTTCTGTGCAGATAGCTGTCCATGGGACCTGTTCCCTGCGTATGTGGGGCAGCACCAACGTCAGGGCGTCGTGCAGCTGTACTCTCATATGTCCCTGAACCCATGGCTCCCTTCCCTTTCCTTCGAGCGGCTTGTTCACGCTCCTTTGCTTCAGTCAGCTCTGGATCAGAATCCTCAGTGCCTTCCTCATCATCATCCCTCCTAACCCTTCTGCCAGAAATCTTCTCAGCAATTTCAGCCTCATCCTCAGCCCTTTGTTGCACCCTCTCCCTTTTCCCCAGAAGGCACTGGCGCATCTCTTCTCGCACCTCTCGGGGACAGTTGTCACATTGTCTCACCTCTCCTCTTACCCCTGTCAAATGTTACTTTCCTCTGGTAATTACGTCATACATCTCCTTACCACAGTAATTGCATTTTACCTTTCTTCTCTTAGCATCAATTAAGGACATGTGGGCTCACCCCGGATCCTCCTGCCCTTGCTGCTCCTGTGTTTGCTGACGTCTAGGCATGATGCTGCATTAAGACAGTTAAAGAAAAATAGAATAGTTGTAAGTACATTGAAAAAATTACGGCTTAATTATCAATCACCTTTGGAAAAAAATAATTACCCGCATGCTCCCACCCCAAAATGTTCAATGAAGCTTAATGTAATTTCAATTGAGCCTAAGCAAATCAAAATAGACAGAAGCCCCAATTATATGACCTAATTAGGGCTTAATGTACAATGAACCCTTAATCACCCTTGGGAAAAAATAATTACCCGCATGCTCCCACCCCAAAATGTTCAATGAAGCCTAATTTAACTTCAATTGAGCCTAAGCAAATCAAAATAGACAAAAGTCCCAATTTCTATGACCTAATTAGGGCTTAATTAGCAATTAACCCTTAATCACCATTGGGAAAAAATAATTACCCGCATGCTCCCACCCCAAAATGTTCAATGAAGCTTAATTTAACTTCAATTGAGCCTAAGCAAATCAAAATAGACAAAAGTCCCAATTTTTATGACCTAATTAGGATTTAATTTACAATTTTAGCCTAATGACCCTTGAAAAAAATTAACTACCAACATGATAGAGGTCCAAATTAATTAATGAAGCTTACTTGAGCTTCAATTGACCCTTACTAAACCTAATTAGAGGAAAGTCCCAAATTTAATAGTCTAATTAAGAGTTAATTTATAATTTTAGCCTAATCACCCTTGACAAAAATTAATTACCAACATGATAGAGGTTAAAATTAGTCAATGGAACTTAATTGAACTTTAATTGACCCTTACAAAACCTAATTAGATGAAAGCCCTAAATTTCATAGTCTAATTAGGGCCAAACTAACATTTTTAGTCTAATCACTAAATTAAAAGAATTATTTAACAAAATAATCATCTAAGAAATCTTACCTAGCCCTAATTAGAGCTAATTAGGATGGTATGGGGCTAGGCTGGGCGCTGGCGGGTTGCCGATAGCAGGGGCACGGCGGGCGGGAGTGCGGGCTGGGGTGGCCTCTGGCCTGGGCTGGCCGCTGGCCGACTGGTGGGCGCGCGCAGGCAGCACACGCACGCTGCTGCTACTGCAGGCGGGCGGACCGGCGGTTGATGCAGCGCGCAGGGGGGGCTGGGGCTGGCTGGGCGGGCCTGTTGGCCTGCAGCTGCTGCTGCCGCGCGGGCGGCCCGCACCCGCAGGCGTCGGCGACAGCGCGCGGCTGTTGCTGCTGCTCCTGGTGTTTCCGCGGCGAGGCGGGGCGGCTGCTGCTCCGCGGCTGCTGCTGATGCTGCTGCTGGTGTTTCTGCGGCTGGAGGGGAGGGGTTTCGGGGTCGGGGGGGCTGAGGGTAGGGGTTTCACGTGAAGAGTTCACGTGTTTCGGTTTCGAGCGAAACGGGTATCGGTTTCGCCCGAAATCGATACCCTTTCCCGAAACCGTTTTAGCTACAGTGAAAGAGGATAAAACGGTTTCGGGCACGGCCGAAACTGATACGTTTCGGCCGAAACGTATCGGTTTCGGCTGAAACTGACAACTATGTTACAGACATAGTAAATGTTACAAAACTAAATGATCCTGTTGCACCCGTAATTTTCTCGAAATACTTCCAGAATTTCATACCGAAACAACCGACGAAAAAATACGGCGTAGCGCCGATGTTGTCGGACCGCGGAGTACCTCTGTGATTTAGGGTCTATCGACTTGATCATATAATCACAAGTGGCGTCGCAACAAGGAAAGTTAAGAGGAAGACATGCATGCACACCTGTCAATGTAGCCGAGCAAGTGTATCACATGGCACGGACGGATGCAAAGATTCCTCTCCCCGCGGCGACGCGCAACCCAACAACAAACAGACGGTCCTCCGCTCCCGCACGAGTCTTCACCGACGTATGGTTGCCATGCGGCGAAGAGTGGACCTTGCGGAGTAATGAATGCGGGACAACAGCTTCTCTTCAACCCAGGGCGACAGAAAAATCCCAAAAAGGCGCGGAGAGGGGCCAAAAAGGGGCGGCTCATTTGATCCCGCTGAAGGCGGCCGACCCTGGGGGTCAAGCCCATGTTGGCACCCAGCGGGGTTAGTTCACCCCTCTGGTAGCCAGAGGGGTCATTTGACTCCCCGGTCCCCGTGTTCCAAAACAAAAAAAAAAGAAAGAAAGGGAGGAGAGGGGTCAAAAAGCATTTTTGCCATCCCACCTTGACAAAAAAAGAGGTTTTTACACCCCACCTTGTCAGAATTGAAGCGAAAACTCATTTTTTTTGTCAAAACTGAGGCAAATCCTCATGGTTTTGTCAGGATGGGTCCTCCTACCTTTTATAAATAAACCCCCAAGGGTCCGGACTCACCATTGAGAATCCACACGCAAGGAGCATCCAGCACTTGGACTTTGTTTTGTCTGTTTTGACCCGCGAGGGGTAAGTCCCCGGATCTTGTGTATATGCCCCTAAGTGGTATTTTTGCAATTATGCCCCTCGGCGTGCCATGTTTGTAAGTTTCTACGTCCCGGGACGACTAAATTATATAGTTTTACCCGAATAATTAGGGAATTGCATAAATGTCCTCCCCGGGGCCTGAGAAACAAATCCTGGTATTTGCAATTATACCCTGCAGCTTTTTATAATTCGGGCTACGCCCCTACTTTCCACGTTAGTGCAGATCTTTGTACAGTCGACAACTCGCTGACAACCCTTGTACCCATTCGGGCTATAAGGGCGACTTTGATAACAGAATAAGGGCGAATAGGATGAGTTATTCCGCCTACTCACCCTTAACCGAGTTTGGTAGTAGGGTTAAGTTATCTGGGGTCGGTTAGGATTAAGGTCCTTATTCTAGGAATAACTCATTCTACCATTTCACATGGAATAAGTTATTCCCAGGGTAAGAGTAAGTTATCAAACTCAAAAAGAGAAAATCCAAGGAATAACTCACCCGGACCCACCTCAGATAATTTATCATAACCTATTATCAAAGTGGCCCTAAATGTATCCAGTGTGCTCTACAAATTTCCTTTGTATGTCAATCGGGAAAAATTATAAGAAAACCCCTCCGACTTGTGGAAATTACACACATACCCCTCTTTTGACAGAATTGACAAATGCGTGCCTTCTATGAAGCCCTTGTCATTCCTTCGGTCCGAAATTGTTGTCAGCTCAGTCCGACACTTGGGTGCCACCTCAAACCTAAGTCTATAAAGGGGGTGATAAAATTACCAAAATACCCCTGTGACCTAGAAATGGCCCAGTAGTTCCTTAAACCCTCCAGAAACGGCCTCAATGCCTTGGGAAGCCGGGAACCCGGTTCTACTTCTGTTCCAACCCAAAAATTTCAGCAATGCCCCTTGCCTGGTGAAATTACCAAAGTACCCCTGAAGACGTAAAATTATCAAAATACCCCCAGGGTCCAGGAAACCTTCCGTGACTTCAAAAATGCCTACGGCTTTCGCACATTTGCATTCATACTCCTAAATTCCAGGGTTTTGCCTAAATATAAGGGGCCTAAGTTGAAACCCTAGTTCAGTCATTCTGTTGGTCGGTGGTAAATGAGTGAACACTGTGAGCCCTCCAAATGAGTTTGCCCTCAACATCAGAACCCCCATAGAAGGTTTTGAGATTTCTTTGCCAGTTAAACAAAGGTGTTGGGACGTTAGGCCGATGTAAATCAACACTGACTTCGGTCAGTGGGGAGAGGTCTAGCACCCGAACCCAAATCGTCTGCTATTATGCGCACTCACGGAAAAACCTCTACACATAGGGGGAATGTTTCTTTTTAAAAAGAACATTTATTCTATTTTTATCTACGATAAAAAATTCCGTGTTCTACAGACTGACACGCCCGGTGGGATGTTTTCAGCCTTTCTTCTTTCTGTCAAAAGAAAGTCTCCAAACCTTCCTCAAGTTTCTGATTGCCCCTCTTCCTCTGACGTAACGGGAAGAGGTGGGCGCATTCCTTTGCTCGTTGAGAGCTGTCCGTGCATTTGCACGCCATTGCATTCGTGCTACACACCACCACCAACAATAACAATAGCGATGGCCGCCGTTACCTACGGCCCGCAAGTCGTCGCCAACCATGTCAGGTTCGGATACCTGGCTACCCCTATCGTCTTCGGCGACTTCCCAGCAGTCGTCGGCTCGCCCTTCTTCTTGAGCATCATACCTATGGCTGAAGCCAGTTCAGCCACGCCTGCAATGACCGTCGGGGGTGTTAGGCCCTCGGCCCCAGCAGTTGGCCGGGTCCGCCCAGTCAAGAAGCCAACTTTTAGGGGTGTCAGGCCCTCGACTTCAACAATCTGCCGATCCCGCTCGGCCAACAGGTCAGCTCTCGGGGGTGTCAGGCCCTCTGCTGCAGCCGTCGGGTTCGCCCGGTCAACTCTTCAACTGTTAAGGGTGTCAAGCCCTTCATCCCGACAACCGGTCGAGTTTTCACAGTCAACCAAGTCACCATCGGCACTGTCCCTGCTCAACGGGGGCAAAGCCGTCCACCCTCAGAGGTGCTGCTCCCGTTCAACGGGGGCAACGTCGCCGCCACAACGATGCCGCGCCTACGGCAGGCGTCACCAAGGCCGCCCCTGCTCAACGGGGGCAGCGTCGCAGCCGCAAGGGCAGGAAGCCTACATCGGCAACATCCCGCTCTGGCAAGACTATAATTGTCGGGGACCTCTGCATTCGGCTCGATGGAGGCGAGCCGATCTTACCTCGGGACCGACACGTCCAGACCGTCTCTACCTCCAACTGTTTCGAGCTCCTCCGACAAGTTCGAGAGGACGGAGTGAGATTGAAGAAGCCCGCCGTACCAGCGGCAAATCCGGGTCCCATACAGCGACCCAAGCCACAAGCCTCCCGGTCAAGGACAGGGGGCAATCCAGTTGAGGAGCGCCAGTTCCAACTGAAGAAAATATGGGTCACCAAGGAGGAGGCCCGAATCATCAAACGGGCAAGGACAGAAGGGCCCTTGCACATGTCGGATCTGCGACAAATGCAGAGCTCGACAAGCGTGAAACCTCGGCATCCCCGAGGCCTACAACTCAGCCCCCACGTGAGCAGAAGCGCCGATGAGCTCATGGTTGTCCGTTTCGGCCGAAACCGATACGTTTCGGCCGAAACGTATCGGTTTCGGACGTACCCGAAACCGTTTAAGCCCATTTCACTGTAGCTTAAACGGTTTCGGGTTACGGTATCGGTTTCGGGCGAAACCGAAACCCGTTTCGCCCGAAACCGAATGGTTTCGTCCCGAAACCATTCGGTTTCGGGCGATTCACGTGAACTCCAAACTTAGGAGTTCACGTGAGGCTCCCCCGACCCCGAAACCCCCTGTCTCCTCCTGCTCTGCTCCTGTCCCCTCCTCCCGCCCCCGAAACCCCCCTGCCCTAGCAGCAGCCGCGGCGGAAACAAGTTGAGCAGCAGCAGCAGCAGGCAGCAGCCGATCCCCTCCCGCCCTGCAGGCCTGCAGCAGCAGCAGCCAGAAACCCTCCCGCCCTGCTGCAGCAGCCAGGAGCAGCAGCAGCCGCGGAGCAGCAACAGCAGCAGCCGCCGCGGAGCAGCAGCAGGCCGGCCAGCAGCCCCGCGGCCCCCGCCAGCCCCGCGGCCCCCCCTGCGCGCTTTGCCCGCGGCCTGGCCTGCACGTGCGTGCGTGCGCGCGTGACCTGCCAGCCGGCCAGCCCTAGCCCGCGATCCCCTCCCGCGGCGCCCACCACCTTGCCCTAATTAGCTCTGGTTAGGGCTAGGTAAGATTTCTTACATGATTATTTTGTTAAATAATTCTGTTAATTTAGTGATTAGACTAAAAATGTTAGTTTAGCTTAAATTAGACTATTAAATTTAGGGCTTTCATGTAATTAGGTTTTGTAAGGGTCAATTCAAGTTCAATTAAGTTCCATTGACTAATTTTAACCTCTATCATGTTGGTAATTAATTTTTGTCAAGAGTGATTAGGCTAAAATTATAAATTAAATCTTAATTAGACTATTAAATTTGGGGCTTTCGTCTAATTAGGTTTAGTAAGGTTCAATTGAAGCTCAATTAAGCTTCATTAATTAATTTGGACCTCTATCATGCTCGGGATTAATTTTTATGAAAGGTGATTAGGCTATATGTGTTAATTCAGCCCTAATTACATTATTAATTTTGGGGCTTTCCTCTAATTAGGTTTAGTAAAGTTCAATTGAAGCTCAATTAAGCTTCACTGACTAATTTGGAGCTCTTTCATGCTCGGGATTAATTTTTATGAAAGGTGATTAGGCTATATGTGTTAATTAAGCCCTAATTACATTATTAATTTTGGGGCTTTCCTCTAATTAGGTTTAGTAAAGTTCAATTGAAGCTCAATTAAGCTTCATTGACTAATTTGGAGCTCTTTCATGTTGAATTGTATTTTTTTCATTGTACTTACAAGAGATTGTCCTTGATTGTCTTAATGTAGCATCATGCCTAGACGTCAGCAAACAGAGGAGCAGCAAGGGCAGGAGGATCCGGGGTGGGCCCACATGTCCTTAGTTGATGCTAAGAGAAGGAAGGTTCAATGTAATTACTGTGGTAAGAGATGTATGGCGGAATTACCAGAGGCAAGCAACATTTGGCAGGGGTACGAGGAGAGGTGAGACAATGCGACCACTGTCCACGAGAGGTGCGAGAGGAGATGCGCCAGTGCCTTTTGGGGAAAAAGGAGAGGGTGCAACAAATGGCTGAGGATGAGGAGGAAATTGCTGAGGAGATTTCTGGCAGAAGGGTTAGGAGGGATGATGATGAGGAAGGCACTGAAGATTCTGATCCGGAACTGACTGAAGCAAGGGAGCGTGAAGAAGCCGCTCGAAGGAAAGGAAAGGCACCCATGGGTTCAGGAGGGACCTACTCCAGTACAGCTGCACGACGTCCTGATGTTGCTGTCCCGCCCCCGCAGACGCAGAGAGCAGGCCCCATGGACAGTTATCTCCACAGAAGGCCCCAGGCTACACAACCTAAGATCAAAAGTGCATTAAGAGGGGTCAAAAAATCTGCAGAAGTTGCAGGGCATGCATTTAAAAGCATCTGTAAATGGTTTTTTCATGCAGGTGTCCCTGCACATGCTGCTGAAAGTGAATATTTTCAACCTATGTTGGATGCCATAGCAGATGCTGGCCCTGGGTTGAAGGCGCCGTCACGTCGGGACATATACGGGCGTGGCCTTGAGGGAGAGGTTGAGGAGCTCCATCAGTGGGTTGAAAGCTTCAAGCATATATGGATGGAGAGAGGATGCACTATTATGTGTGATGGTTGGACTGGTACCACGAAAAAGTCCATGATTAACTTCTTGGTGTATTGCATCGAAGGTACAGTATTTGTAAAATCTGTAGATGCATCAAATTTTGAAAAAAATGCCAATTATTTGTTTCATTTGATGGACAACATGGTAGACGAAATTGGTGAAGAAAATGTTGTACAAGTTGTGACTGATAATGAAGCCAGTTATAAGGCTGCAGGGAGGAAATTGATGCATAAGCGCAGGCATTTGTTTTGGCTCCCATGCGCAGCACATTGTCTTGATCTCATACTTGAAGACATAGGGAAGGACAAACATGTGAAGAAGACGGTTGAAAGGGGACAAAAGATTACCCAGTATATTTATGGCCATCCTAGGATATTGAACATGTTCAGGGAGCATGTAAGTGGGGGGCGAGATATTATACGTGCAGGGCCAACCAGATTTGCTTCAAATTTTATTTCTTTGGAGTCTCTGCATAGGTATACTGTTGAACTCAATTATTACTTCTTTATCCTTATAGTTATGATCTGTATTTGATTCAAATTTTATTTCTTTGCACAGGTATAAGAATGAGTTGAAAGCTTTCATGTACCATAATACCCTGCGGGAATACATCGACAAGGGCAATGTTGATGCTCAGATGGATTATTTGGATGTCTGTCGAATCGTGGACGACAACAAATTCTGGGGCAGAGTAACACGATACATGAAAGTAGTCACCCCCCTCGTGAAGGTCCTAAGATTGGTGGATGGCGATGACAAGAATGATATGGGATATCTTTATGAGGCCATGGACCGTGCGAAATTGGAGTTGCAGGAGTCCCTTCCCAAAGAACATGCAAAGTGGTGGAAGATTATTGACCATAGATGGGACACCACATTACACCACGACTTGCATGCAGCTGGTGAGTGATTATTTGTATTCATATATTATTGACCATACATTAACTATATACAAATGCAGGTTATTTTCTGAACCCTCGATTAATGTACAATGCCAATGCACATGTTGATGCCGAGGTGCTTCAAGGCACTTTAAGAGTCATTGGTCGTTTATCGAGGACACAAGATAAGAGGCTTCAGGCGGAAGTAGAGGTTGGCCTGTTTGATTTCATGAATAAGAGGTATAGAATTTACTTACGTAGTAATGCTAATCTATTATGTAATTTTTGTAGATGACCTCCTATAGAATGAAAAGTGGGACGTATTCTGACTCCCAATTGCAATACGCAGTGGGAAGAGTGAGCCCAGGTATACTTCATCTTTGTGCTTTCTTTGCAATTACATCTTCCTTAATTAATTTTTATTTACATCTTATATTTATTTGTTTATGGTTGGTTGGTGTAACAGCTGACTGGTGGATCATGGTGAACAATAGACAATCGGGTAGTTCTGCATTGGCTTTCATTGCAATCAGGGTGTTGAGTCAAACCACATCAGCAAGCCAATGTGAAAGGAATTGGAGCACGTTCAGCCTTATACACTCAAAGGTTCGCAATCGGCTAAAGGCTGATCGGTTAGAGAAATTAGTGTACTGCCACTACAATATGAGGTTGAGACAACAGCTGCGAGACAAACGCGTCGCCGAGGATGCCGCCGCAGAGATTGATGTGGATGCCTTATTTGATGATGATAATCCCTTGCAGTCTTGGGTGGAGACACGAGAGCAGGTTGATGAGCCCGTTTTTGATGTTGATGATAGAAGATGGGCAGAGAGCATACTTGATGAAGATGAGGCAAGAGATCTCGAATTAAGAAGCAAATCAAAGAGGGCCAGAGATGCTCATGCGCACCAGTCTAGGGTGGTTGATGACACTGAGGAGCAGTTAGAGTTTGAGCCAGCTAGACACTCAGATACAGATAGCAGGCCAGTCACTCCTAGAATGTCCTCCTTAAGAAGAAGTACATCAGTGCATGGGCAAACTGAGAGGGCAAATGCTGCTGCTCGAGAGGACCCGGCAATTGAGGAGTTGAAGCAGATTTATGTGAGGCACACGCCAAGGGGAAAAGGACTCGTGTCAAAGTTGATTGAAAAAAGCACTCCAAAAGACAAAAAAGCATGCTCAAAGGTTAAAAGGCGACTGGTTTCTTATGATTCTGATGATGATGATGATCATCCCGGAGGTGCTGCAGGTGGTACTAGTGCTGCAGGTGGTACAGGTGGTGCAGGTGGTGCAGGTGGATACAGTCAAGGTCAGCACGGATATGGTTCACCAGGTTACGAAGGTGGCCAACATGAAGCAGCTATTTATGGGGCCCAGAATTATGAACCATCATTTCAGTTCCATCCATATTCGACCAGTGACTCTTCTCTTCCTCAAGATTCCTATGTTGATACTGGATTCGAATCAAGCCAACCAAACACTCCAAGAGGGATCCAAAGAGGGATGCAGGACTTGGCCACCTCATTGTTTGGTTATAGTGAATATAGACCATACATGCAACCTGGTTATGGGTATCGACATCAAGGGCCAGACGATGAGGGAGAAGGTTCTTCTAGTAATTATTATCCATATTAGGTAAGAATCAATGAGTTTTTGTAACATTTATTTTGTCCAAATTGGTTTATTGTACTGCTTCTATTAATGTACAATGGAATATGACTTACACATGTTCAATGTTTGAAGTTGAATTTTTGTAGTTGTCTACTTCAAGGTTATTGCACTAACTTATACAATTAAATGCATGTGTAATGATTTTTATGATTTTTTGTGATTTTAAGTGGTTATTTATATTTTTTATGATTTTTTTCAGATTTTTTAGAATTAATTTTAATTTTTTTAACCTGTTATATGGGTTTCGGCCGGTTTCGGCCGAAACCGAAACCGAAACCGAGTCGACTCGGTTTCGGACCCGGGCGAAACCGAGACCGAAACCGAGTTTGCCATCCTTGGATGAGCTGGCAGGAAAGTGCGGCCGACCTCTCCGTGGGCTAGTTCAACGTATACGGACGGGGATTGCTCTACCCAGGCTTCCACGTCCCGAGTATCTGTTTTTGACAGAATAGGGATGCCACCCAGGCCGAGTCGACAACCGCCCAGGAAGAAACGGGTGGTTCCAGTGATCAATGACTCTGTCAAAGTGCTCACCTGTTATACTACCTCTGCCGATAAGCAGTCGGAGGACACCTCGGGGGAGCTGAACCAGCCTCTTCAGTATCTGAGGAGGTCAAGGCCCATCTCCCGGGTTCTCGCACAAGTGCAGCAGATGCCAGCTACTGGGACATCTCAGCCCGAGCCGGCGCGCCAGGAAGAACACCAAGAAGATATCCATAGTGTTGATGGGGACAACATCCCCGCGCACGAGGGAGATCTTAGGAGAGAGGCACAAACCCTCATGTTGGAGGAACTTTGACGGGAGAACCAAGAACTCAAGAGCCTCTTGCAGTCGCTTTTGCGCAAAAAGGAGGTTCATGTTCCGCCTCAAGCGGCACCCACTGGGATGGAAATGCAGCCTTCTCCTGTTCCTATCCCGGTTGTGGCCAACGCCTCCGTCACCGCAACAAAATTACCATTGGCGGTGGAATTTGAAGTTCCGCAGCATGAAGCCAATGCGCTGTCATCTGCCACTCTTGCTACAGAAAGCCTTATGGCGCAGAGGCAGATGATCGAGCGGATCGTGGAGGCGAAGTTCACTCAACATGGTGAGGGTGTGGCCACCGTTGATTTGTACTGCGTGCCATATAACCTCCACCATCAATTTAAGAAGCTTCCGCCCGATTGCCCGAAAGCCCCGAAACTTCAGAAGTTCAACGGGCATGGCTCTCCGCATGAACACTTGGCCTATTATATGACGGCCATGGGTGAATTGGCGTTGGAAGAGGCATATTTACTGCGGTACTTTGCCACGTCTTTGACTGGCACCGCCTTCCAGTGGTACTCCAGGCTAAAGCCCAATTCAGTGTCTGATTGGGCTGATATGCAAAAGAAGTTCGTCGACCGTTTCTAGACGGTCGAGTGCAAAATCTCTCTGGCAGAACTCTACGCCCTTCGCCAGAAGAAAGGTGAGACTGCGTTGGACTTCATCAAGCTATGGAGGGACGTCAGCATGCGCTGCGATAATCCCCCGACGTCTGAAGACACAATCACCATCTGTCGCAGGGGTCTCTCGGCAGAAGTCAGTGAAAAGCTTATGGGCTCAAATATCAGAAGATTTGACCAGCTAAATACGGTGGTGGCGGAGATTGAAATATTCTTCGCGGATCACCGGGCACAAGCTTCTGCCAAAGGCAAGTCCTCCAAAGATCGCCTGGCTAGCGGCAAGGAGGTGAATGCCGTGGATTTCTCCCCGACAAATGGAGACAAGGGAGAAGGAAAATCCAAAGGCAATGGCAAAAAGTCCGATGCCAAGGCGAGTGCTTCTCTCCTAGCAGAGCGCATGAAGACGTCTTATTCCTTCAGGAAAGAGTATACCAAGATGCTCTTTGACCTATGTATGAAAGAGAAGCTCGTCACCTTACCGGATCCGCGGAAGCCCTCAGAGGTGGATAAAACATATGATCCTACCAATTGTGTGTACCACCGAAGGTTGGGTCATACCATCGGGGATTGCTATGTTTTCGAGAATATAGCGGGCGAGCTCATTCAAAAGGACTTGGTAAATATGCTAGGCCATGCAGTCGACTCACCACAGCCTCATGCTTGGAGTCGATCGAATCGGTCGGCTAATGCGGTCTACACGGTGGCGACGGCTTTAAGCTCCAATGCCTCCGAGGCCGGGCCATCAAATCAACAGCCCAACACTGGTCCTAGAGCCGCTCCTCCTTCACTCCCTGAGTGCTTGGCATTGCGAAGGACTATCCGGAAGATCCGATTGGAAATCCGACAATTGCAACTGGAATAGAGGCGTCTGCTGCAGTTCTTGGAGAGCATTGATGAGCAGTTGGCCACTTTCCCCTTCGGCCCATTTGCCAAAGGGTTAGCTCCAGCCCACATACGAGAGGCAGGGACGCCATCTACTGCCCGGGCTCCGCTCAGGGGCTGGCTCTCTGAGGAATCCTCAGATTCATCTGTAGGCGAGGAGGCTTCACCTCAAGGCGAGCAGCCAGAAAAGCTATACTCCTTCCCTCGCGAGAGACCCTGAACATCTTCTTCGCGTGCCAGCGAGCGGGCTTGATCAGCTCATCGCCCATTGAGCAGGCACCAGGTGCTGCTTTTCATCAGGGCTATTGCCTATACCATGAGGTGATCGGCCACATCATCTATGACTGTCAGCCGTTCAAGGACCTCGCCGAGGATTTGATCAGGCGAGGGAAGGTCAATATGGGTGAATTCCTGGTCGACCCACCACAGCCGCATGTGCAGGAGAATTTTTATTTCTCCGTCAGTGTCATACATGCTTCAGCCGCTTTCCAGCTCTCGGAGCCACAGGAGGGGGGAGTCAGTTCCCAGCCACCTAAATTCACACTGTGGTACCCAGGGTGCCGACCCTCTCATCAGTGTTCTTTCCCTAAGGAGGACACTGAGAAGATTTTTGACAAGCTCCTGGAAGATGGTCGGGTATTGACACATGATCCGCCGTCTTACTACAATGAGACGGCCAAGAGTCATCATCGCTATTGCAAGTATCATGCTAGGGTGACTCACCCCACCCGGCCAAGGATGGCAGTATCGGTTTCGATATCGGTTTCGGTTTCGGCCGAAACCGGTTGAAACCATTCAAAAAATTAAAAAAATTAGTGATCCTCTCTGGTTTCGGCCGAAACTGTCCGGTTTCGGACCGAAACAAGTCAGTTTCGGCCGAAACCCTTAATGGTTTCGTCCGAAACTATTTAAAAAGTATTTTTTTTAGGTATCAGACCTGCTACAGTGTTGGGGTCCGGTTTCGGATCGGTACCCGCCGAAACTGATACGTTTTGGCCGAAACGTATCGGTTTCGGCCGATACTGCCAACAAGGCACCCGGCAATGCCCGGAGGTCCAAGATTGCATTGAAGTCCTCATCCAAAGAGGGGACATCGATGCGCATGGGAACTCTATGGCGAGGCAGCGTCTTAAAGAGGTTGCTGAGAAGATCCTCTGACAAGCTCAACAAGGACAGACCAAGCCACAAGAGGCTAAGCCCACCTCTCAACAGGTCCAACCGGGCAAGTCCATAGCAAGGATGGCAAACTCGGTTTCGGTCTCGGTTTCGCCCGGGTCCGAAACCGAGTCGACTCGGTTTCGGTTTCGGTTTCGGCCGAAACCGGCCGAAACCCGTATAACAGGTTAAAAAAATTAAAATTAATTCTAAAAAATCTGAAAAAACATCATAAAAAATATAAATAACAATTTAACATCACAAAAAATCATAAAAATCATTACACATGCATTTCACTGTATAAGTTAGTGCAATAACCTTGAAGTAGACAACTACAAAAATTCAACTTCAAACATTGAACATGTGTAAGTCATATTCCATTGTACATTAATAGAAGCAGTACAATAAACCAATTTGGACAAAATAAATGTTACAAAAATTCATTGATTCTTACCTAATATGGATAATAATTACTAGAATAACCTTCTCCCTCATCGTCTGGCCCTTGATGTCGATACCCATAACCAGGTTGCATGTATGGTCTATATTCACTATAACCAAACAATGAGGTAGCCAAGTCCTGCATCCCTCTTTGGATCCCTCTTGGAGTGTTTGGTTGGCTTGATTCGAATCCAGTATCAACATAGGAATCTCGAGGAAGAGGAGTCACTGGTCGAATATGGATGGAACTGAAATGATGGTTCATAATTCTGGGCCCCATAAATAGCTGCTTCATGTTGGCCACCTTCGTAACCTGGTGAACCATATCCGTGCTGACCTTGACTATATCCAGTAGTACCACTTGCAGCACCTGCACCACCTGTACCACCTGCAGCACTAGTACCACCTGCAGCACTAGTACCCCCTGCAGCACCTCCGGGATGATCATCATCATCATCATCATCATCATCATCATCAGAATCATAAGAAACCAGTCGCCTTTTAACCTTTGAGGATGCTTTTTTATTTTTTGGAGTGCTTTTTTCAATCACCTTTGACACGAGTCCTTTTCCCCTTGGCGTGTGCCTCACATAAATCTGCTTCAACTCCTCAATTGCCGGGTCCTCTCGAGCAGCAGCATTTGCCCTCTCAGTTTGCCCATGCACTGATGTACTTCTTTTTAAGGAGGACATTCTAGGAGTGACTGGCCTGCTATCTGTATCTGAGTGTCTAGCTGGCTCAAACTCGAACTGCTCCTCAGTGTCATCAACCACCCTAGACTGGTGCGCATGAGTATCTCTGGCCCTCTTTGATTTGCTTCTTAATTCGGGATCTCTTGCCTCATCTTCATCAAGTATGCCCTCTGCCCATCTTCTATCATCAACATCAAAAACGGGCTCATCAACCTGCTCTCGTGTCTCCACTCAAGACTGCAAGGGATTATCATCATCAAATAAGGCATCCACATCAATCTCTGCGGCGGCATCCTCGGCGACGCGTTTGTCTCGCAGCTGTTGTCTCAACCTCATATTCTTTATTCTCAACCTCATATTGTAGTGGCAGTACACTAATTTCTCTAACCGATCAGCCTTTAGCCGATTGCGAACCTTTGAGTGTATAAGGCTGAACGTGCTCCAATTCCTTTCACATTGGCTTGCTGATGTGGTTTGACTCAACACCCTGATTGCAATGAAAGCCAATGCAGAACTGCCCAATTGTCTATTGTTCACCATGATCCACCAGTCAGCTGTTACACCAACCAACCATAAACAAATAAATATAAGATGTAAATAAAAATTAATTAAGGAAGATGTAATTGCAAAGAAAGCACAAAGATGAAGTATACCTGGGCTCACTCTTCCCACTGCGTATTGCAATTGGGAGTCAGAATACGTCCCACTTTTCATTCTATAGGAGGTCATCTACAAAAATTACATAATAGATTAGCATTATTACGTAAGTAAATTCTATACCTCTTATTCATGAAATCAAATAGGCCAATCTCTACTTCCGCCTGAAGCCTCTTATCTTGTGTCCTCGATAAACGATCAATGACTCTTAAAGTGCCTTGAAGCACCTCGGCATCAACATGTGCATTGGCATTGTACATTAATCGAGGGTTCAGAAAATAACCTGCATTTGTATATAGTTAATGTATGGTCAATAATATATGAATACAAATAATCACTCACCAGCTGCATGCAAGTCGTGGTGTAATGTGGTGTCCCATCTATGGTCAATAATCTTCCACCACTTTGCATGTTCTTTGGGAAGGGACTCCTGCAACTCCAATTTCGCACGGTCCATGGCCTCATAAAGATATCCCATATCATTCTTGTCATCGCCATCCACCAATCTTAGGACCTTCACGAGGGGGGTGACTACTTTCATGTATCGTGTTACTCTGCCCCAGAAATTGTTGTCGTTCACGATTCGACAGACATCCAAATAATCAATCTGAGCATCAACATTGCCCTTGTCGATGTATTCCCGCAGGGTATTATGGTACATGAAAGCTTTCAACTCATTCTTATACCTGTGCAAAGAAATAAAATTTGAATCAAATACATATCATAACTATAAGGATAAAGAAGTAATAATTGAGTTCAACAGTATACCTATGCAGAGACTCCAAAGAAATAAAATTTGAAGCAAATCTGGTTGGCCCTGCACGTATAATATCTCGCCCCCCACTTGCATGCTCCCTGAACATGTTCAATATCCTAGGATGGCCATAAATATACTGGGTAATCTTTTGTCCCGTTTCAACTGTCTTCTTCACATGTTTGTCCTTCCCTATGTCTTCAAGTATGAGATCAAGACAATGTGCTGCTCATGGGAGCCAATATAAATGCCTGCGCTTATGCATCAATTTCCTCCCTGCAGCCTTATAACTGGCTTCATTATCAGTCACAACTTGTACAACATTTTCTTCACCAATTTCGTCTACCATGTTGTCCATCAAATGAAACAAATAATTGGCATTTTTTTCAAAATTTGATGCATCTACAGATTTTACAAATACTGTACCTTCGATGCAATACACCAAAAAGTTAATCATGGACTTTTTCGTGGTACCAGTCCAACCATCACACATAATAGTGCATCCTCTCTCCATCCATATATGCTTGAAGCTTTCAACCCACTGATGGAGCTCCTCAACCTCTCCCTCAAGGCCACGCCCGTATATGTCCCGACGTGACGGCGCCTTCAAGCCAGGGCCAGCATCTGCTATGGCATCCAACATAGGTTGAAAATATTCACTTTCAGCAGCATGTGCAGGGACACCTGCATGAAAAAACCATTTACAGATGCTTTTAAATGCATGCCCTGCAACTTCTGCAGATTTTTTGACCCCTCTTAATGCACTTTTGATCTTAGGTTGTGTAGCCTGGAGCCTTCTGTGGAGATAACTGTCCATGGGGCCTGCTCTCTGCGTCTGCGAGGGCGGGGCAGCAACATCAGGACGTCGTGCAGCTGTACTGGTGTAGGTCCCTCCTGAACCCATGGGTGCCTTTCCTTTCCTTCGAGCGGCTTCTTCACGCTCCCTTGCTTCAGTCAGCTCCGGATCAGAGTCTTCTGTGCCTTCCTCATCATCATCCCTCCTAACCCTTCTGCCAGAAATCTCCTCAGCAATTTCCTCCTCATCCTCAGCCATTTGTTGCACCCTCTCCTTTTTCCCCACAAGGCACTGGCGCATCTCCTCTCGCACCTCTCGTGGACAGTGGTCGCATTGTCTCACCTCTCCTCGTACCCCTGCCAAATGTTGCTTGCCTCTGGTAATTCCGCCATACATCTCCTTATCACAGTAATTACATTTAACCTTCCTTCTCTTAGCATCAACTAAGGACATGTGGGCCCACCCCGGATCCTCCTGCCCTTGCTGCTCCTGTGTTTGCTGACGTCTAGGCATGATGCTACATTAAGACAATCAAAGACAATCTCTTGTAAGTACAATGAAAAAAATACAATTCAACATGAAAGAGCTCCAAATTAGTCAATGAAGCTTAATTGAGCTTCAATTGAACTTTACTAAACCTAATTAGAGGGAAGCCCCAAAATTAATAATGTAATTAGGGCTTAATTAACACATATAGCCTAATCACCTTTCATAAAAATTAATCCCGAGCATGATAGAGCTCCAAATTAGTCAATGAAGCTTAATTGAGCTTCAATTGAACTTTACTAAACCTAATTAGAGGAAAGCCCCAAATTTAATAGTCTAATTAGGGCTTAATTAACACATATAGCCTAATCACATTTCATAAAAATTAATCCCGAGCATGATAGAGGTCCAAATTAATTAATGAAGATTAATTGAGCTTCAATGGAACCTTACTAAACCTAATTAGAGGAAAGCCCCAAATTTAATAGTCTAATTAAGATTTAATTTATAATTTTTGCCTAATCACTCTTGACAAAAATTAATTACCAACATGATAGAGGTTAAAATTAGTCAATGGAACTTAATTGAACTTGAATTGACCCTTACAAAACCTAATTACATGATAGCCCTAAATTTATTAGTCTAATAGGGGCTAAACTAACATTTTTAGTCTAATCACTAAATTAACAGAATTATTTAACAAAATAATCATCTAAGAAATCTTACCTAGCCCTAACAGAGCTAATTAGGGCAACGTGGTGGGCGCCGGGCGGGAGGGGATCGCGGGCTAGGGCTGGCCGGCTGGCAGGTCACGGCGTCACGCACGCACGGTGCAGGCCAGGAGGCGGGCGGAGCGCGCAGGGGGGGCCGCGGGGCTGGCGGGGCTGCTGGGCTGCTGGCCGGCCTGCTGCTGCTCCGCGGCTGCTGCTGTTGCTGCTCCGCGGCTGCTGCTGCAGTGCTGCTGCTGCTCCTGGCTGCTGCTGCTGCAGGGCGGGAGGGGATCCGCGGCTGCGGCTGCTGCTGCTCCTGGCTGCTGCTGCTGCTCCTGGCTGCTGCTGCTGCAGGGCGGGAGGGGATCCGCGGCTGCGGCTGCTGCTGCAGTGCTGCTGCTGCTCCTGGCTGCTGCTGCTGCAGGGCGGGAGGGGATCCGCTGCTGCTGCTGCTGCTGCTCCGCCGGCGCCTGCTGCTGCTGCTGCTGTTGCTGCTCCGCCGGCGCCTGTTGCTGCTCCGCCGGCGCCTGCTGCTGCTCCGCCGGCGCCTGCTGCTGCTCCAGACTGGAGGGGAGCCTCCAGTTGGTTTCCGCCGCGGCTGCTGCTAGGGCAGGGGGGTTTCGGGGGCGGGAGGAGGGGACAGGGGCAGGGGGTTTCGGGGTCGGGGGAGGCTCACGTGAACTGCTAAGTTTGGAGTTCATGTGTTTCGCCCGAAACCATTCCGTTTCGGGCGAAACGGGTATCGGTTTCGCCCGAAACCGATACCGTAACCCGGAACCGTTTAAGCTACAGTGAAATGGGCTTAAACGGTTTCGGGTACGGCCGAAACCGATACGTTTTGGCCGAAACGTATCGGTTTCGTCCATAGGTAGCGGCCATCCTCAGCCAAACCCCAAAGGCAAGGCCATGAGCGAGGCCTATGGCCCAAAGCCCAAAAGGCCAAGCCGTGGGGGAAGACTCCAAACCTCTGTCCAAGCTGAGTCAACCCAGTATCGTCATAAGGGGAAGCCCTCCGCCGGACAATAAAGGCAAAGCCAAGGTGAGGGAGCCTCAAGCCAAAGCTCCTATCGAGCCAACAAGGTCGTCAATTGTGGAAAGACCTAAATAGCTCGAACAAGCAAAGCCGCCAGTCAAAGCAAAATCGGTGCAGTTGCAAAGCCCTCAAGGGCACCACTGTGGACTGGCAGAGTTCCAGGAGCTGCCGCCCGAGATAATTGCTCAGGCGATCAATGCCACCTTCCAGGTGCAGTCGGAGGAGGCCGACTAGACCAAGGTCACCCCAGAAAAAGTCGCGGAACCAAGGCTCCTAAGGGGCCGGCCCAGAGCAAAAAGCAAAATTCTGGGGGCAAACCAGTCCCACCTCCAAAATCAAGTCCACTTTCTTCTCAAGAGGCGGCATGCCAAAAGAAGCAAGAGAAGAACCGCAGGAAGAATTTGAAGAGGAGGTTGAAGAAGCAAGCTGAGCAAGCAGCAGCTATGGAAGCCCCTAAGGAGCCAACTCCTCTGCAAAGACTACAAAAGCTCATAGATGAGCTAGAGGAGTACACTCCCCCACGTCCCACCAGGGTGGTCACTCTAGACAAATACATTCCCTGGGACAAGTTTGGGCGTAAAACCCGGCTTCTTCAGTGGCTCCAGGAGATGGTTCACCGTCTTGAAGAAGGTGAGGAGTTCCCAATCCCGGAGGAGCTCTCCTTATTTTATAAGGACGAGGAGTTCACCGTTGAAATGCTCGAGGAAATGCTGCAAGAGCTTGTAAAGGACAAAGGGAAGCAAAAAGTGGACTTTGATGTTGAGGAAGGACAGCTGTTCACTGTCAATCAAGACATGGTAAAACTGCACATGCTAAGCCTCCAGGCCGCCTCCAAGCCGATTCAACCGGAGAGGCGAAGTGTTGACTTTGAAGCCAACCTCATCAGCCGGGTCATTGACCGAAGCATCTCCCTACCACCCAAATGCCTTCAACTCTCGTCCCAACGGGAGGAGTACGAGGTGGAGCAGCTGAAAACCTTCACGGTCTCCTATCAGCGGAGAAGAAGGAGCAACAAGGGCAAGGGAGACAAGCCGATCATCTTTTACAAAGGTGATTTAGTCCCACCGGGCCCTCCTGAAGATGATTTCGGCTGGGATACCCCCACCGACACTGCACCAGAGCTAGTCCAGGAGATGGACGATATGCCCCAACATATCAGGGAAATGTGCAAAAAGCAGCATATCCCGCAAGCTCAGGACCCCGCACGAGCGGCATATTTCCACCAGCTGTGAAATCCTCCGCAAGTCCGTGGGCAACCTCCCTTCTCCCGCAAAGATACAAGAGGACTTGGCTATGACTAGGAAAGGGACTTTGAGGTCCACTATGCAGTCAATACTATAAGACTGCTACCTCCTCCTCACGGACAAGCAGAAGTTGAGCCCAAGATCGATAACTCTGTAAGGGAGTCCGGCGAGACGTCAATGACATTATCGCCAGAAGCCAACACCGATCACCTTCCTGGGGCAAGGGCAGCTCAGCCTGCCAACCATCAACAATACGGGATGAGTCCCTCGACTTCAAGCCACGAGCAAGAGTGCTTCGAAGAATTTGAAGTCTATGAAGCAAATACTGATGATGAGGAAGACTTTGTCGACCTCCAACCAGCTCCACCGGAGCTCGAAGACGGTGGTCAAGCAACTGTGGATGAGTTGATTGAGATCAATCTCGGAAGCAAAGAAGACTACCACCCAACCTTCATAAGTGCTCTCCTCAGTGAGAAAGAAATGCAGTCGTATCGGCAGCTTTTAGAAGAGTTCAAGGATTGTTTCGCTCGGACTTATAAAGAAATGCACGGGCTCGACCCTTCCGTGGCTGAACACGAGCTGGCAATACTTTCAACAGTCAAGCCAGTCAAGCAAGCCCAAAGACGTATGCGCCACGAGCTGGAGTTGAAAGTCAATGTTGAGGTTGACAAGATGCTCGACGTGGACTTCATAGAGCCTCGCATGTACCTTGTATGGCTCGCCAATATAGTCCCTGTCAAGAAGAAGAACTGCCAAGTCCGAGTCTGCATCGACTTCAGGGATTTGAATAAGGCATGCTCGAAGGATGACTTCCCTGTCCCAATCACTGAGACAATGGTTGATATGACCACTGGTCACAAAGCTTTGTCCTTCATGGATGGGTCGTCGGGCTATAATCAGATCCACATGGCCACCAAAGACAAAGACCATACGGCCTTCCGATCTCCTAAGGGGATCTTCAACTATAAGAGGATGCCATTCGGCCTGAAGAATGTCGATGCAACCTACCAAAGGGCGATGAACAAGATCTTCAACGAGATGCTACACAACCTCGTTGAATGCTACGTTGATGATCTAGTCGTCAAGACAAAAAGGCGAGAGGACCATGTGGCAGACCTGTGTCGAGTCTTCGAAAGGCTTCGACAATATCAGCTCAAGATGAACCTAATGAAGTGCGTCTTCGGCGTCTCCAGCGGCAAGTTCCTTGGCTTCATTGTTAGGTATCGAGGTATAGAAATCGACCCTGACAAAATCAAGGCCATAAGAGGACTACCTCCGCCCAAGAACTTGACAGAGCTCAGATCTCTGTAAGGAAGACTCGCCTATATTAGGCGATTCATTTCTAATCTCTCAGGAAGATGCTTGCCTTTCGGCAAACTGATGAAGAAAGGAGCACCCTTCATATGGGACGAAGACTGTCAGAAGGCCTTCAAGCAAATCAAGGAGTATCTACTGACTCCTCCCGTCTTAGGGGCACCCGTCAGAGGGAAGCCCCTCATCCTCTATATTGCTACCATGGATGCCTCTTTGGGGGGCTCTTTTAGCCCAGATCAATGATGAGGGCAAGGAGCAGCCGTTGTACTACCTCAGCCGAAAGCTGATCGGGCCTGAGCACCGATATGCGCCTATGGAAAATGTGTGCTTAGCTTTGGTGTTTGTCGTCAAGAAGCTAAGGCACTACCTTCTAGCTCACCGGGTGGAACTCATTTCCAAATGCGATCCACTCAAATTTTTGCTCAACCAGCCCGTCCTCTTTGGTAGGCTCGGCAAATGGGCACTTATCCTCATGGAATTCGACATCACTTGTGTCCCGCGTAAGGCGATCAAGGGGCAAGGAATGGCGGAGTTCTTAGCTGCGCATCCTGTGCCAGAAGATTCCCCACTTAACTTCGAGTTGCCCGATGAAGAGGTGTTGGTACCTTCTCAAGAAACCAGGGAGCATTATGAAAAAGTCCCACCACAGATGGAGTCGGGCGTCCTCACCCTCGACCTCACACATTGGGAGTTGTATTTTAATGATGCCTCCCGGACAATCAAAAGGGCTGGCGGCCTTACAAACTTCGTCTCGGGCGCGGGGGTAGTCTTTGTATCTCCGCAAGGCGGCATTCTCCACAACTCTTTCGCTCTCATGAAGTCATTGACTAATAATGAGGCAGAGTATGAAGCATTAATTATTGGGCTTCAACTGGCACTGGAGATGGACATCAAGTGCATCAAAGTCTACGGGGATTCTCGGCTCGTCATTCGACAGGTCCTGGGCGTCTATGACGTTTGGAAAAAGGAGCTCATTCCCTGTGATGTAACCGTCACGAGGCTAAAGGAAAAGTTTTACCTATTTGAAACAGGCCACGTCCCCAGAGGCAGTAACTCCCAGGCTGATGCTTTGGCAAAGTTGGCAGCAGCCTTAAAGCTCCTGCCTGAGGGAGAGTTGAATATCATTGTCAGACACCGAAGGCTCATGCCAAGTATGCTCGACGAAGAATCTGGCCTCACTGTCTACGAGGTCAACAATATTCAAGAGGAGAATGCTCCCGAAGAAGAAGATTGGCGTGAGCCAATCATAAAGATAAAGAACGGCTGGTTTCCTCCCGATCGGGCTCAGAGGGTGCAACTACTACGCAGGGTGACATCCTACCAGCTGTTTGACGGCCTACTTTTCAGGCTCATCCATGAAAAGGACCGATCGGTCCTCCTATGGTGCCTTTCATCCAAGGAAGCAAAGATCGTCATGCACGAGGTTCACTCCGGATTGTGTGGGGCTCATCAAGCAGGAGCTAAGATGAAGAATAGCATCAAGCTTAAGGGATTTTATTGGCCCATTATGTACGAAGATTGCAACCAATATGCTCGTACATGTCACCAATGCCAAGCATTTAGGCCAATCCCTCGGAGGCCACCTAACCCACTCCATCCGACATCGCCTACTTAGCCATTCGCGGAGTGGGGCATAGACATTGTGGGACCATTCCCGCCATCATCCCCGGGCCATAAGTTCATACTGGCCGCCACCGATTATTTCTCCAGATGGGCAGAGGCCGTTCCCCTACGAGAAGTTACAGGGGAGATAGTTGTCCGCTTTGAGCACTATATCATATATAGATTCGACACCCCTAGTCGGATCATATCTGATAATGGCACGTCATTCAAGAACAAGGCTGTTTATGCTCTGGCGGTCCAATTTCACATCGATTGGAGGACATCATCCGTCTACAACCCCCAAGCCAACGGGTTGGCTGAGGCCTTCAACAAGACCCTCTGTAAGCTGCTGTCCAAGATAGTGGGTGGCCACAAACGAGATTGGGGTGAGAAGGTCCACGAAGCCCTATGGGCCTATCGGATTATCTACAAAACCCCTACGGGTTGCTCCCCATTCTCCTTGGTCTACGGAGTCGAGATGGTGGTCCCTGTGGAGATCGAGCTGGCATCTTACCGCGTTGCTGTGCACGTCGGATTGCCAGGCCATGACTAGTCCGAGATAGAAAGAAGGCTTGAGGAGCTGTCCAATCTTGAAGGTGAAAGACTCAAAGCCTACAAGCACTTACAAGTGTATCAGGTCCGTATGACACGTGCCTATGGTAAGCTGGTCAAACAAAAGGCCTTCAAGAAAGGCGACCTCGTCATGATTAAGGAAAAGGAGGTCCTCGCAGAAAGGTCTAGCGGTAAACTCCAACCCAATTGGCGTGGACCTTATGTCATCCAGAAGGTCTGTGAAGGAGGAGCCTATACGGTCATCGACCACAAGGGAAATAATCCCTTCTCTCCTCTCAATGGCAATCATACGAAGCTCTACCATGCGCCACCGCAAGAGTTTCTGCAGCAGTCCTCACAGGACATACCTATCCCCAGTGAAGGTTCCAGTTAAAAAAAAAGGGTTAAAAAATATTGATACCCCGGCAGACTTAGTCACCCTTCAACGGTTGGCTAAGGGCAAAAAGGCCATAGACCCGGTCGGGGTGAAAACCCGAAAGGGCGTCTCGGGCAAAAATGGGTAACCCCTCGGTGTGAAAACCCGCAAGGGCGCACCGGAAAAAGCTAAAGGGGGTTAGTCTCGGCGAAAATCCGAAAGGGTGGTGAGGTTGGTAATGTGAAAAAAAATCCTCTTTCAACATGCTTTATGGGCGGTTCTAAGTCAGCAACCCCACCCTATAACGGCGAAGGCATTGTACTGATGCTTTGGCTACATCTTCTACGTCGTCCTGTGACACCTAGTTTCACCAGGGCGTCCCGGCGTTGTCATACTCTGTCCCATCGGGATTACCCATGTTTTGGGCTTCCCGAGTTCGGATCCCGTGTCTCTCCGGGCTATCCAATCTGTCCTTCTACTCTCATCGGGCTCGGCCTATGCATGCCTCTTTCCGACTGCTGACCCACCTCGCCCATTGGCTTCCGGATTTAACATACACGTCTTTCCCAGATCGTTAAATCCACTTACTTTGGTCCCACCGGGTCTGACCTACGTACGTCCCTCTCGGGCTGCCAACCCATCTCATGTCTATCGGCTTTCGGGTTTGACTCTCATGCCCCTTTCGGGCTATCAAATCCATCACTTCCTTCATTCTGGGTCTGGCCTCAATATGCCCTCTCAGACTGCCAACCTATCTCATGCCTATCGGCTTTCGGGTTTGACTCTTACGTCCCATTTGGGCTATCAAACCTATCTTTGTCCTATCGGGATTGGCCTCAGTATGCCCTCCCGGGCTGTCAACCCCCATCTTACCTATCGGCTTTCGAGTTTGGCTCTCACGTCCCACTAGGGCTGTCAAATCCATCCTTTCCATCTTTTGGGTCTGGCCTATGCACGTCCCTCTCGGGCTGCCAACCCATCTCGCCTATCGGCTTTCGGGTTTGACTTCTATGTCCCACTAAGGCTGTCAAATCCATCATTGTCTCCTTCTGGGTTTGGCCTATGCACGTCCCTCTCGGGCTGCCAACCCATCTCGCCTATCGGCTTTCGGGTTTGACTTCCACGTCCCACTAAGGCTGTCAAATCCATCCTTGTCTCCTTCTGGGTTTGGCCTATGCATGCCCCTTTCGGGCTGCCAACCAATCTCGCCCCTTGGCTTCAGACTTGACTCAACTATCCCACCGAGATTGTCAAGTTCCCTACAACCATTACTATCTGGGAAGCTATTGCCTGGAGCAAAGAGCTAAGGGAGGGTCTTATAAAAATCCTTCAGGAGCCTGAAGTATATGAAACTCACGTTGCCGAACTACAAGCTTAGGCTTATGAAGCATTCGTTGCAAGCGTCACATTTTCCGAGAAGGACATGTTGTGTTCTCCATGCCATAACCGCCCACTATAGATGCAAGGGAAAATCAACGGGCACGAAGTAAACCGAGTTTTGGTAGACGTTGGTGTAGTTGTCAATATCATGCCCTTGAAGACATTCAAGTCTTTAGACCTGATGCCTTACGTACAAAAGGTAAATGTTGTAAAGAGCTTTGGGTTTAACCAAAACTCGGAGGATGCTCTTGGCAAGGTTGATGTGGAGGTGGTCCTAGATGACTTTGTCACTAAAGCCACATTCTATATCATCAACTGTAACACATCATACAAATTTCTCTTCGGGAGACCCTGGTTACATGAAAATTGGGTCGTTCCTTCAACCTTGCATCGGTATATAAAATATGCCAAGAATGGTGAACAATATATGGTCTTTGCTGATCCGGCTCCTTTTCAACCAAATGAATGCAACTTGATCGATGCCTCCTTATATTCTGGGGAGCCCGTTGCATTGCCCATTGCCAAGACCAAGGACAAGGGCAAACAATAGCTATTCTCAGAAGGAGAAAAAGATGAAGTAGAGCTCTTCATAGTCAACGATGATATGGCCAAGCTGCATAGACTGAGTCTTCGGACCTCGGACACCAAGGCAGTCCGTCTCAAAAGACGGGATGTCAATTTTGAGGTTAACATTATTGGCCGAGCCGTCAACAAAAGTATCCCTCTTCGACCAGGAACTTCCATTTGAAAGAGGAGCACAAGGTGGAGTAACTAAAAACTTTCATAGCATCCTAACAAAGGAAAAGGAAGAACAAGAACATGTGGGATAAACTCAACATCTTTTACAAAGGGGACATGGTTCCACAAGGACCTCTCGAAGATGACTTTGGCTAGAATGTCTCGGCTGATGCTACTCTAGATTCAGTCCAAGAAATGGACGATATGCTCGAGTATATCAAGGAAATGTGCAGAAAGCAAAGAATTCCTCAAATACCAAACTCTGCAAGATGGGAATATTTCCGCTAATTGTGGTACTCTTCACAGGTCAGGGGGTTACCACCTTTCTCCATAAAAGACACAAGAGGACTTGGATACGAGCACCAAGACGATTTCCAAATTTACTGTGCCGTCAGTATGGTAGGGCTGCTCTTGCCCTCCAGTAGTCAAACAAATGGTGAAGCTATGTTTGATAGCTCCGGTGAGGAGAGGGAAGAAATGGCAACACAGCCTTCTTTCGACATGTTCAACCAATCTTCCAGAGTTAAAGAAAGTTTAGCTCGACTGACTCTCAAGCAAAAAGAGGATGAAAAAGATGTTGAGTTCCTCTACGTTTATGTCACCAATATTGACGATGAGGAAGACTTCATTGATCTACAGCCGACGCCTTGTGAGCTTGAAGATGGTGGCCAAGTAATTATAGATGAATTAATGGAAATCAATTTTGGGAGCACGGGCGACCATCGTCCAATCTTTGTCAGTGCACTCTTAAGTCAAGAAGAGAAGCAAGCATATCAACAACTCCTCTTGGAGTTCAAAGATTGCTTCGCCTGGACTTACAAAGAGATGCCTGGGTTGGACCCTTCAGTGGCCGAACATGAGCTGGCAATACTTCCCACGGCTTAGCCGATTAAACAAACTCAAAGGAGAATGCGCCATGAGCTCCAGACGGTAGTAAATGCCGAAGTGGATAAGATGGCAGCTGTGGATTTCATAGAACCCTGCATGTATTCAATATGGCTTGCCAATATTGTTCCGGTAAAGAAGAAAAATGGCCAGGTGCGAGTCTACATCGACTTCCGGGACCTGAACAAGGCATCACTGAAACGATGGTGGATATGACTACGGGACGTGAGGCTTTGTCCTTTGTGGATGGGTCATCCAGTTACAACCAAATCCGAATGGCGATCAAAGACAAAGATCACACTACTTTCCGAGCTCCTAAGGGGATCTTTAACTATAAAAGGATGTCATTTGGATTGAAAAATATAGGTGCTACATATCAAAGGGCCATGACCAAGATCTTCGACGAAATGCTATATGACCTCATGGAATGTTATGTCGATGACTTAGTCGTCAAAACTAAAAGATGGGAAGATCATCTGGATGGCTTACGCCAAGTCTTTGAAAGGCCGTAGCAATCCAAATTCAAAATAAACCCCATGAAATGTGCCTTTGGCGTTACAAGCGAAAAATTCCTGGGCTTCATCGTCAGATATCCGGGAATAGAAATAGACTCCACCAAAATCAAGGCGATCCGAACTGTCACCTCATAAAAACCTGATAGAGCTTAGATCACTTCAGGGGATACTCGCCTATATTAGGCGATTCATTTCAAATCTCTCCCGAAGATGCATGCTCTTCGACAGGCTAATGAAGAAGGGGGCACTATCCATCTAAGACCAAGAGTGCCAAAACATCTTCGAACAAAGCAAGGAATATCTCCTTACTCCTCCCGTGTTAGGGGCACCTATCAAAGGGAAACCACTCATACTCTATATTGCTACGATGGACTTTTCTCTTGGAGCTATGCTAGTACAAATCAATGAAGAGGGTAAAGAGTATGCGCTATATTACCTTAGCAGAAAGTTGGTCGGCCCCAAGAGCCGATATTTGCCCATGGAGAAAGTGTCTTTAGCCTTGGTGTTTGCTGTCAAAAAGATGAGACATTATCTGTTGGCACTCCGGGTGGAGCTAATATCAAAATGTGATCCTCTCAAGTTTCTCCTTAGTCAACCTGCATTAACAGGCTGACTTGAAAAATGGATTCTCTTACTCATTGAGTTTGACATCACCTTCGTCTCACAGAAGGCAATCAAGGGGTAGGGAATGGCTGAATTCCTTGCAGGACACCTGGTTTCGGAGGATTCTCCACTAAACACTAAACTCCTAGAGGAGGAGATGCTCATGTCTTAACAAGGAACATAAGATCATACTCCAAGTGCCTCGTCATCAGAGGAGAAAGATGTCCTGACGCTTGATCTCCCATTTTGGGAGGTATACTTTGATGGGGCCTCCTGAGCGGTCAAGAAGGTGGACGGCACCACGGACCTCATATCTGGGATGGGCATAGTTTTATGACTCTCTAGGGAGGGATCCTCCACAATTTCTGTACTCTCGTGAAGTCATTAACCAACAATGAGGTAGAGTATGAGGCTCTGATTGTCGGGCTACAGATGGCCCTGGACATGGACATCTGGTGCATCAAGGTCTATGGAGACTCGCAGCTGGTCATCCGATAGATCCTAGGTGACTATGATGTCAAGAAGTCAAAATTAATCTTTTATCTTGCCGCCGTCAATAGGCTCAAAGAAAGGTTCTATCTATTTGAGATAGACCACATTCCCCTGGGGAGAAACTCTCAGATGCCTTGGCCAAATTGGCTTCGGCCATAAAACTCCCGCCTGAGGGCGAGGTAGACATTACTGTCAAGCACAAAAGATTAATGTCAAATGTGCTGGACGAAGAATCTGGCCTCATTATCTATGAGGCCAATAATGTTGAAGAAGACAGTTCTGCTGAGGAGGAAGATTGGCGGGAACCTATCATAAAAATCAAGAATGGGTGGACTCCTCCCGAGCGGGCCTAAAGAATGCAACTGTTGTGTAGGGCAGCCTTGTACGAGCTGATCGAGGGTAGCCTTTTCAGGCTTATACACGAGAAAAATAGATCTGTTCTTCTCCGGTGTATTTCACCAAAAGAAGCCAAAATGATAATGCAAGAGGTTCACTCAGGGCTATGTGTTGCTCACCAAGCGGGGATCAAAATGAAAACTAGCATCAAACTCAAAGGGTTCTATTGGTGTTGCACCTTTTATTTTTCTCGATCTAATCAAGATATGCTTCCTCGAGTTAATTGAGCTAATTTACATTCGGTGACGGGTGAAATACGGTGCAAAGCCAATATCGTCGCTCCATAGAGTAGCTCCACACGTTGGGATCCACAGACCCAACCTCATCCTAAATTACAAATCCCGTGCAGCAACCAAGGTGATTGAAGCCCAAACAAAATCCACAACGACCACTAAACGACTTAGATCCAAGTGTCGTGTGGTTCCGTGCAAGCTCCCGGATTTTGGGAACCCCCCGTCGTACGTCCGGGATCAAAAAGAAGAAAAGTGGCAGCAAAGAAACACATTGGGGGTTTATGCACGCACCTATGGAGAGACCAAAATGCGTGTATCACGCGGTCTAGACGGATGCAAGCACCTCCCTTTGGCCGACGACGCAAAGAAGGCGACAAACGAACAAGAAGGCAGCCCCTTTTCTCCTCTCCACGTGTCTCGACTGCGGCCAAAAAAGCAAAAAAGGGGGGCAGAGCAAGGTCTAAGGGGGTGGAGGTGCGCCGGGGGTCAATAGGGACCCGCGCGGGCCCCCTTGACCCCAGGGAGACCTGTCGGGGTCAAAGGACCCCCGTGCGGGGTCAATTGACCCCGACGGCCCCATCCGGGGTCAAACGGACCACTGCGGGGGTCGTGTGACCCCAGCGGCCCCACCCAAGGTCAAACGCCCCTCTGTGGGGCCGTTTGATCCTAGTGGGCCCCACTGGGGTCATGTGCCCCCTCCATGGGGCAGTTTGACCCTTGTGGGGTCCCACCGGGGTGAAACACCTATTCCGACCTTTTTTTTTTTACCCCGGTGAAGTCATCCGGGGTCATTTGACCCCATATAGCACCCATTTGACCTCGGTGGGCTTGTTTTCCCTTCTCTGTAAAAAAATGGAGGAAAAGTGGGAGACACCCACCTTGTCAAGGTGGGGTGCAAAAATTGACCCATGTTGTTAAGGTGGGGTCTAAAATCAACCCACCCTGTCAAGGTGGGTCAAAAAAATCACCCACCTTGTCAAGGTGGGTCCAGCACCTTTTATATATTCCCCATGGGTTTAGAAGGATGAAGAAGAAAAAAAGAACGAACTAGAAAAGACGGAAGATGGAGTAATACTCGTTCTTTGTTTGGCCCATTCCGGGGTATGAATATATAAATACCCTTGGGTCTTGTATTTATTCTCCTAACGGCTATGTGTTCTTTTGTGCGGCGCGCCCTAGGGTATTTAAGAAATAAATAAAAATAAATAAATACCCCGGGTCTTGCATTTATGCCCATAGCGGCTCTGTATGGTTATTTTCTATGCCTTTGGGCGGCAGAGTAACGTAATTTCTCGAACTGGTTGAGAATTACAAAAATGCCATTCCCGAAATTGCAAGGAAACTCATAAGTCTTGTAATTGTATTTACACCCTGCAAATTTATCAAATTATGGCTATGCCCCTACATCCCACGTTTGTGTGGAGATCCACTGTACAATCGACAATTTGCCGACAACCCCCTTGTATTCACACGAATCGTCAATACATCAACTATATTTGTGTACATTTGTGTGATTGCATACATATTTAGGCTGTTCGCAAAATTATGTATACACCCCTACCTTGATAGGGATGATTATGTGTACACCCTTTTCCCGCCACAAACTTGTTCTCACACTTGTGGGTACTACCTAACTACGTTCGTACCGGGGTGTCACTAAACCCTCGACCTTGGCCTCCGGGGAGGAAATTATCAAAATATCCCTGGAGTCTAAAAATGGTCAAACAACCTCCAAACCTTCTAGAAATTGCCCGAGTGCTCCTAGAAGTCAGAGCGATTGCCCAATCACTCACCCAACCCAGAAATCGTATAATGTCCCTGACCTGGTCTCAAATTACCAAGGTATCCCTGGAGCCCACAAAATTATCAAAATACCCCTGGGATCCATAAACCATCAGGACGCCTTAATATGTCTCCGGCCTCCTGTAAATCACACTTGTGCTATTAAATCATAGGATTTCGCCAAACTAAACATGGCCTTCGCTAAAACCCTAATTCCTTCAATAGTTGTTGTTGTTGATATATGGGTGGGTTCATTGTGAGCCAATGCCCTTGACATTAGAACCTATCAAGCGAGTATGCCCTTGACATTAGAACCTATGTAAGGGACTCTAGGGCTTTCTTTGACAATTAATCAAGGTGTTCGGACGTTATGTAGATGTAAATTAACACTGACTGTGGTCAGTGGGGAAAGGTCCCGCACTCGAACCTATATCGTCTAAATCAAACCAAACCCACGGAATGAACCTTGCACGGGCAACGTAAACAGCCTTACAAGTGTGTCGGTGTAGGTTTCCCTTTTTCTCCGAGAAGGTCGAGAAGTCTATACTCATCTCATCATATAAGACAAAATAATATTAAAGAAAAATTCCGTGACCAACAGTTGGCCAACCATGTATGCTGACTGTAGCCAATATGCCCACTCATGCCATCAGTGTTAGGCATTTGGGCCTGTCCCTAGGAGACCTCTTAACTTGCTGCATCCAACAACTCTTACATGGTCGTTTGCAGAATGAGGGATGGATATCGTGAGATCATTCCCACCATCTTCCGGAGGTCATAAATTGATTTTGGCCGCTACAAATTATTTCTCACGATGGGCTAAAGTATCCCCTTGCGAGAGGTGACTGGCGAAGTTGTTACCCGATTCGTCAGGCATCATATAATCTATAGGTTTGGCACACCTAGTTGGATCATGTCAGACAATGGCACCTCTTTCAAAAACACAACAAAATATCAGCTGGCGGCCAAGTTCCACATCGATTGGAGGGCGTCGTCTGTCTATAATCTTCAAGTCAACGATCTGGCAGAAGCTTTCAATAAGACCATACAGATGGGCGAAAAAGAGATTGGGGTGAACAAATGCACGAAGCTTTATGAGCATACAGAACGGTGTACAAAACTCCTAGAAGTTCCTAGTCTACGGATCAAATGCAGTGGTGCCGATTGAAATCGAGCTTGCATCCTACGGCGTGGCAATGCACGCCGGATTACCGGGTCAATACCAAAGTGAGGTTGAAAGGAGGCTCGAAGAATTATCAAATCCGGAGGGCAAGAGTTGGAGGCGTACAAGTATCTCCAGGTATACCGAGTCTGAATGACACGAGCTTATCATAACCTTGTGAAATCGAGGACATTCAAAAAAGGTGACCTCGTCATGATAAAAGAGAAAGATATCTTGGCAGGAAGATCCAGCGGCAAGCTTAAACCCAACTGGCGTAGAGCCTACATCATTCAAAAGGTTTACGATGGGGGCGCGTACATTGTCGTCGACCATAAAGGAAACAATTCTTCCCTCCACTCAACGACAAATATATGAAGCATACTATGCATTAGAGAATCAGCTTGGGCAACAATCCCCCTGAGACAAGTCCTTGCCCGAGGATGATTGGTCAACAAAAAGAAAAGGGGAAGGGGAAGAATTGTCATTCCTGACCACCCTTGTCCCACCACGGTAGATATCTTGATCAAGTTCTCAACCCAAATTCAAATCCTTGACCATAAACTACCAAGGTCGGTCAACTGAAATCAAAATCCTTTACTATAAATCACAAAGGTCGGTCAACCCAAATTAAATCCTTGACCGTAAATCACAAAGGTCAGTCAACCCAAATCCAAAATTTTGACCATAAACTACCAAGGTCGGTCAACCCAAATTCAAATTTTTGACTATAAACCACAAAGGTTGGTCAACCCAAATCCAAATTATTGACCATAAACCACCAAGGTTGATCAACTCAAATCCAAATCCTCGACCGCGAACCATAAAGGTCGATCAACCCAAATCTAAATCCTTGACCACAAACCACACAGGTTGGTCAGTCCAAATCCAAATCCTTGACCACAAACCACAAAGGTTGGTCAGCCCAAATCCAAATCCTTGACCACAAATCACAAAGATTAGTCAACTCAAATACAAATCTTAGACCACAAACCACAAAGGTCAGTTAACCAAAGTTCAAATCCTTGACCACAACAAGGATGGCAATTTTGATTTCAATTTCGGCCGGGTCCGAAATCAAAATAGTATCGGTTCCGATTTCGGCCCGAAATTAAATAAAATATTATTTTTTTGCTCTACGGTTGATGTCCGATTTCGCCCGGTTTCGCCCGGTTTCGACTGGTTGGTTTCGGATCGGTTAGGTCCGAAACTGATACGTTTTGGCCGAAACGTATCAGTTTCGGCCGAAACTACCAACCATAGACCACAAATCACCAAGGTCAGCCAACCCAATGTCAAAATCCTGACTTCCCAAACTATCAAAGCTAGCCAACCCTAAATTTCAGTATACGAATTCCCTTTTCGTCCCACCGACATTATAGGTATTCAAAAAAAAAAAAAAGAGGGGCTTCAAATAAAGGTGTCTCGGCAGACTCAGTCATTTCCACTAGGAAAGTGTTTTGAGGGTAAAAATGTTAGAAAATCCGGTTGAGGTGAAAACCTGAAAGGGTGTCTTAAGCAAAAATGGGTAATCCCTCGGTATGAAAATCCATAAGGGCGCACCAGAAAAAGTTTGAGGAGGCCAATTTCGGCGAAAACTCTCAAGGGCGATGGAGTTGGTAAAAAAAGAAAAAGAAAAAGAAAAAAAAGAAGAGGAAAAAAATAGAGAAAAGAAAGGAAGAGGAAGATGAAAGTTATGGAGGCAACAAGGTAGCCAAAACTATCTTCTTTCTTTCATTCATCAATAAAGATAAAGCCCGAGACAAGCTCTTGGGGTAACTCTCAGATTGATAGATGCTGAACAAAACCAAGAGAAGCTAACAACTAGGTGCCAGGGATGCAGACAACTATATGCAAAGGCGTCCCACAAAAAATTCCTTGCTACCACATACATAAGGGACAACTCAAGACAGTCGAGGCTCCGTCTTCTCCAATTCTGGGACACGAGCCTGTCTCGAGAGAATGTCCTCTTGGATCGCAGCGAAGTCCTGAGAAAGAGTCTCTGTCTCGGCCTGTGCCCGACGCCCCTCTTCCTCACACTCCTTGGAAGCCGCTAGCAAGTTTTGGGCCTTATCCATCAGAGCCTTTGCTTCCTGCTTTAATGTCTCTGCTTGGATCAATTCTTCTTGAGCTTGGGTGCGAGCTGCCTCAACTTGGATGCCCTTCTCAATTGGGGCTACGCCCAGCTTGAAAAGCTTCTCTTTTTCATGCTAAATCACCACCTAAGTTTTCGCCTCCCACTCCTGTACGACGTGGAGATAAGCAAATACCTTCCAAAGAGTTGCCAAGGCGGACATCCAATCCTCTTTGGGGAGTCCCAATCCATGGTATCCCCGGGTGTAGCTCTCAAGTGTGCTCCTCAAGTCTTCAATTGAAGGGAAGGGGTCCTGCTGAAGCAAGGGCTGCAGATTTTGAATCATCATGATAGCTATACATCACCTACTAGGGGCCTCATCTGCTACGGAATATCGGGCCATCCGACGTCCAAGGCAGGAAAAGTTGGAGCCTCCTTCACACTCTCGTTAGCTAGGGCTGAAAATGCAAAAAAAAAAAATTGAAACAAAAGAAGTGAGGACAACAACACTTGTAAAAGAAAAATTGCAGAGCTCTAACTTAGCCTTCTTAAGTTTGTACCCAAGGTAGAGCTGAGTCCAGATTCCGTCCTTGGGGTAGCCTGTTCATGTGGATTGGAGGCGTTGTCAATAGCGTCAGAAGGCCTTGAAGATATTAATGAAAGATCTTCCACCGGCTGAGACTCTGTGGCGACACCCTCTGCAAATGAAGGACACATATAACTCAGTGGAGTATATTCACTGAAATAATGATGATAACGGTGAATACGGAGGCAGAAGATACTTAATCCCATGACACTCCTCGCTACTGAAGCAACGAGGAGAGTCGGCTCTATGGAAGTAGATGCCCTAGAATGGGTGGCCCCTTCTTCGCAAGATGTTCCGGTGACCCCTTGGGACTGTGTGGCCACAGGAGCCTCTGACATCGGCTCTGGTAACCTCACAGGTGGAGGAGCTGAAAGGAAGATACATATGTAACAGTTGGGATTATACCTAACCCAAAAAGAAGAAAATCTACTATGTGCTTGTTGTAACCGGAAAAATATACATGCAAGCACGGAGGCTTCATGCTGTCGGCGTCGGCTTAGTCCAACCCGTTCTACTCCATAGAAGCGAGAAGAACCCGTGATAAATCCACGGAGATTATTGCAATCATGTGGTTCCGGGTGAAATCAACAAAATCAAGCCCTAGGGGCAAGAGAACGTGCTATGCACACCTTTTTAGTAGCCCGACGGCGTGTATCACGTCCCGCGGGATCAAAAATTCCTCCCCCGTCGGACAAACGATGCGTGGAAGACGACGAACAAAGCTCGGAAGGAAGTTTCCTCTCTTCCACGTGCCCGGACGGAGTCGAAGATGCAGAAAAGTCGCTGTCGAAGCCGTATGGACGCTTTTAGATTGGAGATTGGACCACCCGAGGAGAGGGAACCCCGCCCGGGGTAAATCACCCCCGGGCGGTTCCCCGCGGCCGCGCGCGGACGGGGCAGACCCGCCCGGGGTGCTGCGCACCCGGGCGGACCTGCCCGGGGTCCCGCGCCCCCGGGCGGACCCGCCCGGGGTCCCGCGCCCCCGGGCGGACCCGCCCGGGGCAGGGCAGGCCCGCGGCCTGTCACATCAAAAAAATTTGCAAAAAAAAAAAGAGGGAAGAAAAGGGAGAGTGACCTGCCCGGGGTGGTCTTAACCCGCCCGGGTCCGACCCACCCCGGGCCGGTCCCCTGCCTTCTATAAATAGCCCCTATGGGGTCCCATTTAGGGGGCTGACTGGGGGAGACTTAGAGTTCGGCAAGGAGAAATTGTTCGTTGTTTTTGCCCACTTGGGGTATGTCACTTCCCCGGGGCTTATGTATACGCCCCTATGCGGGCGGTTGTAAGTTTGGTTGGCGTTTTCCGTTTATGCCCCTACGTGGACTCAACGGAAAAACCTATCTTATGTGTGAGTTGTATTTATGCCCCCATATGGGCTTTCTAACGTCGATCCTCCGGGTCTCGTTCTCCGTATGTCTCAAAAGAAAATGGATGGACATTTTATTAGTCATTAAAATGATATAATGACTAAAATGCCCCTCTTAAAGACATCGGGATCGAAGCATACCCGTTTGAGTGTGACGGCTTCTTGTACAGTTGACAATTCGTCGACGCTCTTTTGTAATGTTACAAAGTTTCCTTATAATGCGGCCCCCGGTGCGTGCCAGCTTAACAAGTTACAAATAAACCCTCTTCAATGAAAAATTGTGTATATCCCCCTGTGGGCATTTAATCATGTATGGATGTTTATACAACCTTGGACATTCTTCCGGCTCCCTGACCTCTATGCCCTTCATGACGTCAACACCATTCAATTACCAAAGTACCCCTAGAGCCTGGGTTAGCAGCTAAGCTCTAACGGTCAACTTTAGCCTGTTCAACCAGGTCTCCTACTGGCTTCCGCCTTCTCCACTTTGCAGTCACCCGCTGGGAGTTAAGAGCTTGACACGACATTTTAAGCAACATACGTCCTCCCTTTTTCTTTGAACCCATGGGGTAGATCTTTAAGCCTTCTTATTGTCAATTAAACAAAGGTGTTCGGACATTACGCCGATGTAAATCAACACTGACCACGGTCAGTGGGGAAAGGTCCAGTGCTCGAACCCATGTCGCCCGATACAATGCGCACCCCACAGGACGGATATCGGTCTTTCATGTAAGCTCTACATGTATACCCTCGCCTCCTCAGAGAGAATCCATCCCGTGATCACAGGAAACTTCTAAACCCTAAATGCATAAGATCGCTCGGGGTAATAAAAAAAAAGGAGTATCCGTTCATAACAGAAAATGCCGTCCATCATAATCTCATAATACCGTGAGAGCGACGCGTTTTCGTCTTGATAAAACAGACTGGCACGCCCGGTGGGACCTTTCCCGCCTTTCTTCTCTTTGACAACAGAAGGCTTAAACCTCTTCGAGGTTCTTATTACTCTCTCTCTTACAGGACGAGGGAAGGACGATCTGCTTGTCAGTTTCAAGCACTTGAACATCGCAATCAAGGCAATGGCAGCGGTGACCTACGGACCGCAAGTAATTGCTAACCATGCCAGGTTCGGCTACCTGGCTACACCGGTCGCTTTTGGCGATTTTCCCCCGGTGGTCGGGTCCCCCTTCTTTTTAGGGGTGGTCCCGGTCGCTGAGAGCGACTCAGTTCCAGCTGCTGGTCAGACTGTTCCGGCCAAGAAGACCGCTGTGAAGGGTGTCAGGCCCTCTGTTCTTGCTGTTGGCCGGGCCCGCCCGGTCCATAAGATGTCAGCTGGGGGTGTTGGGCCCTCAACTACTGCTGCTGGCCGAGTCGGATCGGCCGTCTTGAAGACGGTGACTGGGGGTGTCAGGCCCTCTACGCCTATAACTGGCCGAGCCTGGTCGGCCAGACACGACAACACGACTGGGGGTGTCAGGCCCTCGACATCCATTATAGGCCTGAGTTGTCAGGCCATCAAGAAGCCTATGACTGGAGATGTCAGGTCTTCAGTCCATCCGGTCGGCCGAATGTTCTCGGTCAACCACATTGCTGTTGATGTCGCTCCTCCCCAACGGGGACAGCGCCGTCCACGTCGCCGAGGTAGCCGCACCGAAACGGCCGCCCCTGCTCAGCGGGGGCAACGCCAGGCAAGGAACAGAACTCGGCCCGCCGCGACGGCTTCGCGTTCCGGCAAGACTATCCTTGTTGGGGACATCCGTATTAGGCTAAACGGAGGCGAGCCGGTTATCCCTAGGGACAGACACGTCCCCACCATTCCGACCTCCAACAGGTTCGAGCTCCTCCGGAAGGTCCGGGAGGAGGGAGCAAAAGCGAAGAACTCCGCTGCGCTCCGACCCAAGGTGGCGGCTCCCAGAGTCAGGTCTGGGGGCAATTCAATTGAGGAGCGGCAGCTCCATATGAAGAAGATTTGGGTCACAAAAGAAGAGGCTCAGGCGATAAAGCACGCTCGAGCGGAAGAAGGCCCTCACCGGGTTAAGTCACATTCGGGGCAAGGCTTTCCTATTCATGAGCAGGCCGAACCCTCCTCCCTTCATAAGACAAAGGTTCGCCGGCAGCCAAGGCAGTCCCGCACTCGGCCCAAACCGGTGCGCCCAACTTCCCCCTGGGCCAGCTCAGGAGATTCAAGAGGGGGGGATACCCAACAGCACCCTGTCCCCCGAGCGTCTGTTTTTGACAGACTGGGGGAGATGCCTACTCCGGCGCGACGCCCGCCGAGGAAGAGGCGAGTGACCCAAGTCACAGATGACACTGTCAGGGTGTTCACTTGCTACGTCTCCTCTACCGACAAGCAGCCGGAGACCCCTCAGGAAGACCTCACTCAGCCTTTGCAAACTATGAGGAGGTCGAGGCACGTCTCTCGGGTCGTGGCTCAGTTAGACCCGACCCTTTTGCCAGGAACGTCACAGCCTGACCATGTACAGCAGGAGGAGCGTCAGAATGGCGTCCACGGCGCTGGTCGAGATGGTGATTCCCCCCGTGAGGAGGGCCCGACTGACGAGATTCAAGCTCTCACCTTAGAGGAACTCCGGCGTGAGAACCAGGAGTTGAAAAATTTGTTACAAACACTCCTGCGTGATAAGGAGTCTCCTGCCCAGCCTGCCGCAGTACCTGCCAGTGTTGAGCCGCAACCGTCTCCGGCTCCAGTCATCATCAATGCATCTGCGATGGCGGCCAGGCCACCTGTGGCTCTGGAGGTCGAGGTGCCACAGCAGGAACCTAATGTGGGGTTTTCCACTACTCCTGCTGACAGCTTGATGGCCCAGCGGCAAATGATTGAGCGAATTGTGGAGGCAAAGTTCGCTCAACATGGTGAAGGAGTGGCCACTGTAGATTTATACAGTGTGCCTTATCCCCTCCACCACCAGTTCAAGAAGCTTCCTCCAGACTGTCCTAAAGCCCCGAAATTGCAAAAGTTCAATGGGCAGGGTTCGCCTCATGAGCATCTGGCTTACTATGTGACCGCCATGGGCGAGTTGGCTTTGGACGAGTCCTATCTCCTGCGATATTTCGCCACTTCTCTGACGGGCACTGCCTTTCAATGGTACTCCCGGTTGAAGCCCAACTCGGTGACCGATTGGGCAGATATGCAGAAGAAGTTCGTGGACCGGTTCCAAACCGCTGAACGCAAAGTGTCCCTGGCGGAACTTTGCGCTTTGAAGCAAAAAAGAGGTGAGACAGCCCTGGACTTCGTTAAAAGATGGAGAGATGTTAGCATGCATTGTGATAACCCTCCCACGCCAGAGGATGCCATCACCATATGTCGCCGAGGCCTAGCGGCAGAAGTCAGTGAGAAGCTCTTGGGTTCCAACATCCGGGGCTTTGACCAACTCAACTCGGTGGTAGCGGAGATCGAAATGTTCTTCGCGGATCACCCGACACATCCTTCTGTTAAGGGTAAAGCACCCAAGGATCGCCCGGCTGGGGGGAAAGAAGTCAATGCAGTTGATTTCTCCCCGACAAATGGTGGGAAAGGAGGCACCAAGGCGAAAAGCAGTGGCAAGAAGTCGGATGCCAAACCAACCAGTAATGCCTTGGTGGAGAACATGAAGAAGCCATATTCCTTTAGAAAAGAGCATACAAAGATGCTCTTTGATTTGTGCATGCAAGAGAAATTGCTCTCTTTGCCAGAGCCGCGGAAGCCGGAAGAGGTAGACAAAACGGATGACCCCAACTACTGCGTGTACCACCGGAGGTTGGGGCATACCATTGCGGAGTGTTATGTCTTTAAAGACATAGCTGAAGACCTTATTCAGAAAGGTCTGATAAATATGCTTGGTCACACGGTTGAGCCTCCGCAGCCGCATCACTGGAGTCGATCAACCCGATCGGCCAATGTGGTCTATATGGCGGCGCCGGTTTCAACTTCGCAGGCCGTCGAGACTGGGTCATCAAGTCAGCGGCCTCGAGCCATTCTCGAGTCGTCGCGCTGGCCGAGGACGGAATGCCTTGCTGTTAGAAGACTCCTTCGGAAGATCCGTCGAGAAGTTTATCAGTTGAGACAGGAGCAGCGTGAACTGTTGCAATTCCTTCGTTATTTGGATAATCAACTGGCTGCTTTTCCCCAAGTCCAGGATGGACAACCCGCGAATCTCCGTGGAGCAGGGGCAAGTGCTCCTCCGCCGGTCCCGCAGAGGCCTGGCTCGAACGGCTGGTTATCAGAAGACTCATCAAGCTCGTCAGAGGAGACAGAGTCCACAAAGTTATATTCTTTTCACCGCGAGCAAACTTTGCAGATTTACTTTGCATGTTGCCGTGCTGAGCTGGTGACCTCTTCAACGGTGATTAATCACCAGCGGCCTGAAGCCCGATTTTATCAAGATTATTGTCCTTATCATGAGGCGGCGGGACATATCATCTTCAACTGTCAACCCTTTAAGGACCTTGCAGAAGACTTCATTAAGCGAGGGATAGTTGATATGGGTGATGCCTTAGTACACCCTCCACAGCCACATATGCAGAGGGCAATGACCTTCTCAGTCAACGTCATCCATACTCCTTTGGCATTCCGTCTGCCTGATTCCCCCATAGGGGAGGACGACTCTCAGCAGCCCGGAACTGAGGCTACGCTCTGGTACCCAGCCTGGCGGCCTTCCCATCAATGTTCTTTTCTTAAAAGAGACACTGAGAGGATCTTCGACAAGCTTCTAGAAGATGGATGGGTGCTGACACATGATCCCCCGTCTTATTATAATGAGACGGCCAAGAGTCATCCCCGCTATTGCAAATACCATGCGAGGGTGTCTCATCCCACTCGGCATTGTGAGGATGTTCAGGACTTCATTGAAGCCCTCATCCGAAGAGGGGTCATTGATACCCGAGGGAATTTTATGGCGAGGTTACGTCTCGCAGAAGCCGCCAAGGAGACTCTCCAGCAGAGTCGACGGGAAAATGAGGCCTCTGCCCGATTGGCCCGCCCAAGTGAGCCTGAGCAAGATGATGAGTTCCCGTTACTCACCAAAGACAGGACCACTTGTGAGAGGCCTAAGACCCAGAACCCGGGAGGCCATGTTATGGGACGAAGCTCCAAGGTTCAACCCAAGCCGAGCCAGCCCGGCATTGTCATAAAAGAGAACCCTCGGCCAGCTGATAAAGGAAAGGCCAAGGTCCTGGATCTCCGGGATAAGCTCCCTACTAAATCAACCAAGTTACAGATCTTGGAGAAGCCCCGATCTGCGGAGATCATCAAAGGGCCGGCCAAAGCCCCTACCCAGTCCGGCTGTCGTGAGAAGATTGCCGCCAACCATCCACAGGTCAATGGCAAGGGTAAAGACAAAGTCGCAGGGGTCCAGCCTAAGGCTCAACTCTGCACCAAGCAGACAAGCTCCCAACTCTCGGCGAAGAAAGAATTGGCTATGCCACAGGACCCTTTGGGATTCTATTTCGGCCAGATGGAATTCCAGGAATTGCCACCGGAAATAGTTGCTCAGGCGATTGATGCTACTTTCCAGCCTTCTCTTGAGGCAGGGGAGTGGACTCGAGTAGGCCCAAGAAAGAGCCGCGAAGGTCAAAATACCAAACGACCAGTGCGACGCGGGAGTCAAAATATTGGCGGCAAACAACTTGGTTTTGCAAAGCCATCTCCCCCTTCTTTAGAGGAGGTCGCACGCCTCAGGAAGCAAGAAAAGAACCGGAGAAAAAATTTGAAGAGGAGGCTTAAAAAGCAGGCGGAACAGGTAGCTGCCATAGAGGCCTCCAAACAACTCACTCCCGTGCAGCGGTTGCAAAGGCTCATAGACCAGCTGGAGGAATATGTGCCGTCTTGCCCCACCGGGATGGTCACATTGGATAAATATATCCCCTGGGAGAAGCTTGGGCACAAGACCCGGCTCCTCAATTGGCTACGGGAGGCTCTACATCGTCTTGAAGATGGCGAGAAGATTCCATTTCTGGAAGAGTTTTTGTTATTTTACAAGGACGAAGAGCTCACGGTGGAAGCCCTCGAACAAGCTATGCAGGAGTTGTCATGCAACATGGTGGCTATTCCACCTCCGGATAATATAAATGCCCCTGGCGAAGAAAATCATACACCCATGGCTACATATCAACGCCGATCAGGGAGGAGTCGGCGGGCTCGTGGTCGAGGCCGCGGTCGAGGGCGAGAAAGTCCTTTGACCCTCGACCGGGTTATAATGTTCAGAGGAGAAAAATCGGGCCCAGTTCCTGCGCCACGAGTACGGGGTGTTCCCTTCATCCCTACATCCTCGGAGAATGTTGATAAAACCCCGGAAAGCCGAAGGACAGGCGGCGTCCCTTTTATAATTCACTCCTCAGAGAGAGAAGAAGTCCCCGCAGGTGATTCTTCGTCAGCTCCGACTCAGGAGCAGGCGGGTCCATCCAACGATATTTCAGGAGAGGGTCCCTCAGGTCATTCCGACCGGGACGAGTCTCAGTCCGCAACGGACGAGTCGTTGGCGCCACTCTTTCAAGAAGGAGCAGAGATGCAAGATGAAGGCCAATGTCCGTTTAAGCGGGAGAAGCCCTACGGAGCTCTAAAGACTCTGGAGAAACTTATTCCCCCATTTGACAAAATCCGTGCTAGGGCGGACCGCAAGATCATACAGCACATGCATCGGTTCCCGACCAGCATTACTGTATGGGAAGCTATCGCCTGGAGTAAGGACCTCCGGGAGGCACTTGTGAAAGTGCTTCAGGACCCCGAAGCTTATGAGGCTCGTGTGGCAGAATTACAAGCCCAAGCCTATGAGGCTCTTGCAGCCAATATTATTTTTACCGACAAGGATATGTTGCTAGCCTCCCCTTGTCATAATCGCCCTCTATACATGAAAGGGACGATTAATGGTCATGAAGTCAACCGAATCTTGGTAGATGCAGGTGCCGCGGTAAACATTATGTCGCTGAAGACGTTCAAGTCTCTTTATTTGGCACCTTACTTGCAGAAGGTCAGCGCCGTCAAGATTTCGGGGTTTAATCAGGGCTCTGAGGAGGCCCTTGGTCGTGTCGAGGTGAAATTTGTCCTGGGCGACTTCACCACCAAGGCGACGTTTTATATTATCAATTCTGACACTTCTTATAAGGTGTTGCTGGGAAGACCCTGGTTGCATGAAAATTGGGTCGTACCGTCAACCCTGCATCAGTGTCTTAAATATTCCAAAGGGGGAAAGCAGTATACTGTCTTTGCAGACCAGGCTCCCTTTCACCCCAATGAATGCCATCTGGCGGATGCCTCCCTGTACTTCGGGGAGCCCACTATTTCAATCCCTGATAAAGTCCAAGATAAGGGGAAGCAGAAGGTGGAAGCTGAACCGGAGAAAGGTCAACTCTTCACGGTCAACCTTGAGATGCTGAAGCTCCATCAGTTGAGTCTCAAGCCAGCGTCGAAACCCACTCAAGCAGAAAGACGCAAGGTCGACTTCGAGGCCAACCTCATTAGTCAAGCTATTGACTATAGTGTTCCTCTGCCCCCAAAGTGCATCCAACTTCCCTTTGTGAAGGAAGAGCATGGTGTGGAAGAGTTGAAGACATTTGTGGTTTCTTATAGACGCAAAGGTCGAAGTAAAGACGGCCAGCCGCCTCAGCCGATTGTCTTTTACAGAGGGGACTTAATACCGCCAAGCCCGCCGGAGGACGACTTCAGGTGGATGGCGCCAGCCAATGAAGCGCCGGAGCCTATCCAGGGAATGGCCTATATGCCTCCCCGACTTAAGCACATGTGCACGAAGCAGGGAGTTCCACAACTTCAAACCCATGCGCAGAAAACATATTTTTCCAATCTCTGGAATCCTCCTCAGGCCAGGGGGCAACCACCCTTCTCTCGTAAAGACACTCGAGGATTGGGTTATGAGCAGGAGCTGGAATTTCAAGTCCATTATGCAGTCAATGCAATAGGACTTCTACCATCCTCTGGCGAAGAGGCCCAGAAAGAGCCTGCGATTGAAGAACTCTGCCATGAGGCTAAAGAAGCTATGACGTCTCCTCTGTCAGCGCCCATCAAAAATTTGCAGGCGGGGGAAACTTCCTCAACTTCCACTTGCGACTTGGCAAGACTGGAGGAGTTCGAGATCTGCGAAGTCAGCACTGACGAAGATGAGGACTTCGTCGACCTCCAGCCAGCTCCCCCGGAGCTAGAGGACGGGAGACAAGCAACCGTCGATGAGTTAGTCGAGGTCAATCTCGGTACTCAGGACGACTACAAGCCCACTTTCCTAAGTGCCCTCCTCAGCGGGGAAGAAAGACAGGCATACCAGCAACTCTTGAGTGAGTTCGGAGACTGTTTCGCCTGGACATACAAAGAGATGCCGGGCCTTGATTCCTCCGTGGCGGAACATGAACTGGCTATACTCCCTACAGCCAAGCCAGTTAAGCAAGCCCAGAGACGCATGCGCCATGAGTTAGAAATCAAGGTGAATGCGGAAGTCGACAAAATGTTAGACGTGGACTTCATAGAGCCATGCATGTATCCTGTGTGGCTCGCCAATATAGTCCCCGTCAAAAAGAAGAATGGCCAAGTCCGGGTCTGCATCGACTTCCGAGACTTGAACAAAGCTTGTCCAAAAGATGACTTCCCTGTCCCGATCATCGAGACAATGGTGGATATGACCACCGGTCATGAGGCCCTGTCTTTTATGGACGGGTCGTCAGGTTACAACCAGATACATATGTCCATCAAAGATAAGGATCATACAGCTTTCAGGGCCCCGAAAGGCATCTTCAATTATAAGAGGATGCCATTTGGCTTGAAAAATGCCGGCGCCACATATCAAAGGGCAATGACCAAGATCTTTGACGAGATGTTGCATGATGTTGTTGAGTGCTATGTCGACGACTTGGTCGTTAAGTCAAGAAGGCGGGCTAATCACTTAGCTGATCTGCGTCGAGTCTTCGAGCGACTCCGACAATACCAGCTCAAGATGAACCCGATGAAATGCGCCTTTGGGGTCTCCAGTGGCAAGTTCCTCGGTTTCATCGTTAGATACCGGGGGATAGAGATAGATCCTGAAAAAATCAGAGCTATCAAGGAACTTCCTCCACCCAGGAACATAACGGAGCTCAGATCTCTGCAGGGGAGACTTGCTTATATCAGGCGGTTCATCTCTAATCTTTCAGGAAGGTGCATGCCCTTCGGCAAATTGATGAAGAAGGGGGCGCCCTTTATCTGGGACGAGAGTTGTCAAAAGGCTTTTGAGCAGCTCAAGGAATACCTTTTGACCCCACCAGTCCTGGGGGCACCTGTCAAAGGGAAGCCCCTCATTCTTTATATTGCAGCCATGGATGCTTCTCTTGGAGCTCTCCTAGCCCAGATTAATGAAGAGGGTAAAGAGCAGCCGCTCTATTATCTCAGCAGAAAACTGGTTGGCCCCGAGTGTCGCTACTCACCCATGGAAAAGATGTGCCTTGCTTTGGTATTTGTCGTCAAAAAGTTGCGGCACTATCTATTGGCGCACCGAGTGGAACTCATTTCCAAATGGGACCCACTCAAATATCTGCTCAACCAACCTGTCCTCTCTGGGAGGTTAGGAAAGTGGGCTCTCATTTTGATGGAATTCGACATCACTTTCGTCCCGCGTAAAGCAATCAAGGGACACGCAATGGCCGATTTTCTGGTAGCACATCCTGTGCCGGAGGAGTCCCCTCTCAACTTCGAGTTACCAGACGAGGAGAAGTTGGGACGACCATCTGATGCAGAAGAGGGTGCAGATATCTCGCCCCAGCCTAAACAAGATGTGTTGTCTCTGGACACACCATTCTGGGAGCTATATTTCGACGGTGCATCCAGAGCCGTCAAGAAAGCAGGCGGTCTCACAGGCTCTGTAGCAGGCGCTGGCATAGTCTTTGTATCCCCTCAGGGGGGCATACTTCATAATTCTTGTGCCCTCATGAAGTCTTTGACTAATAATGAGGTAGAGTATGAAGCGTTGATCATTGGGCTGCAGTTAGCGCTGGAAATGGGGCTCAAATGTATCAAAGTATATGGGGATTCTCAGCTTGTTGTCCGTCAAGTCCTGGGTGATTATGATGTACGGAAGAGGGAGCTGATCCCTTACTATAAGGCCGTTATGAGGCTTAAAGAGAAGTTCTATCTCTTTGAAATAAGTCATGTGCCGAGAAGCAGCAACTCTTAAGCAGATGCGCTGGCAAAACTAGCGGCCGCATTGAAGCTCCCACCTGAGGGAGAATTGAACATAACGGTCAGGCACCGAAGACTCATGCCCAGTGTGCTGGACCAAGAATCTGGCCTCACTATTTACGAAGTTCATAACCTCGAGGAAGGAAACATTCCCGAGGGAGAAGATTGGCGCGAGCCCCTTATACAAATCAAGAACGGGCGGCTTCCTTTGGAACGAGCTCGAAGGGTACAATTGCTTCGAAGAGCTGCATCATATCGATTGATTGACGGCACTCTTTTCAGGCTCGTCCAGGAGAAGGACCACCCAGTGCTTTTGCGATGTCTCTCGCCCAAAGAAGCTAAAGCCGTTATGCGGGAGGTCCACTCCGGGTTATGTGGAGCCCATCAGGCTGGGACAAAGATGAAGATGAACATCAAACTCAAGGGCTTCTACTGGCCTACTATGTACGAGGATTGTAACCAGTACGCTCGCACCTGTCATCAGTGCCAAGCCTTTGGGCCAATCCCTTGGAGGCCTCCAAATTCTTTACACCCGACAGCCCCTACATGGCCGTTCGCAGAATGGGGTATGGATATAGTGGGACCATTCCCCCCGTCCTCCCAGGGACATAAATTTATTTTGGCGGCCACAGATTATTTCTCCCGCTGGGCTGAGGCCATCCCTCTTCGAGAAGTTTCGGGCGAAGCAGTGGCTCGTTTCGTAAGATATCATATTATATATAGATTTGGCGTCCCTAGCCGAATTATTTCAGACAACGGGACGCCTTTCAGGAACAGGACAGTGTATGCACTGGCAGCTAAATTCCATATTGATTGGAGGACCTCCTCGGTTTATAACCCCCAGGCTAATGGTTTAGCTGAGGCCTTTAACAAAACACTCTGCAAATTGCTGGCGAAGATCATAAATGGTCGCAAAAGAGATTGGGGAGAGAAAGTCCACGAAGCCCTCTGGGCCTATCGGACTGTTTATAAGACCCCTACGGGGTGCTCCCCATTTTCTCTAGTATATGGTGCCGAGGCGATCACCCCCATAGAAATTGAGTTGGCCTCATATCGGGTGGCGGTTCAGACAGGTTTGCCTGGCCAGGAACAATCTGAAGTTGAAAGAAGGCTAGAGGAATTATCCTCGCTGGAGGGCAAGAGGCTTCAAGCCTACCAACATTTGCAAGTATACCAAGCTCGTATGGCACGCGCCTATGACAAGCTAGTCAAACACAGGGCGTTCAAGAAAGGCGACTTGGTCATGCTCAAGGAAAAGGAGGTCTTAGTTGGAAAGTCGAGTGGGAAGCTCCAACCGAATTGGCGAGGGCCTTATATCATCCAGAAGGTATACGAAGGAGGGGCCTATACGGTAGTCGACCACAAAGGCAATAGTCCCTTCCCTCCTCTCAACGGCAAGCACATGAAACTCTACTACGCGCCACAGCAAGAGTTTCCCCAGCAGTCCTCATACGACAATACCTCTCCTCAGTGAAGGTTTCAAAAAAAAAAAAGGGGGGTTAAAAACGTTGATGCCCCGGCGGACTCAGTTGACTTTCGAAGGTCGACTGAGGGCAAAAAGGCCACAAACCCGGCTGAGGTGAAAACCCGAAAGGGCGCCTCAGGCAAAAATGGGTAACCCCTCGGTGTGAAAACCCGCAAGGGCGCACCGGAAAAAGCTAAAGGGGGCCAGCCTCGGCGAAAACCCGAAAGGGCGGTGAGGTTGGTAATGTGAAAAAAAAATTATCTCCTTATCTATTCTAAGGGTGGCTCTAAGTCAATGACTCCACCCCGTCTCGACCAAAACATCATATTGATGTCATGGCTACACCTTATATGTCATTCTATGACACCTGGTCCCACCGACATTCTGAGGTTGTCATATTCTGCCCCATTGGGCTCAGCCTACGCATGCCCCGTTCGGGCTGCCAACCCACTATTGCCCTTTGTGTCTCTCTGGGCTCGGCCTCCGTATGCTCGCTTGGGCTGTCACCCCATTATGGTTTTCGGCTCATTTTTATCCCACCAGGTTTGGCCTCAGTATGTCCCCTTCGGGCCGCCAACCTATTCGCCTCTAGGCACATCTTGTCCCACTGGGATTGGCTTCAGTACACCCTTTCGGGTTGCCAACCTACCATGTCTATCGGCTTGCGGTTTTGACCTCCATATCCCATCAGGGCTGTCAAAATCTACCTTTGTCACACCGGGTTCGGTCTCAGTATGCTCTCTCGGGTTACCAATCCATTACACCTTTTGGTTTGTTTTGTCCCATCGGGCATGGCCTCAGTATGCTCTCTCGAGCTACCAACCGATGTTACCTTTGGACTCTTTTGTGGCCCATCGGGTATAGCCTCAGTATGCTCTCTCGAGCTGCTAGCCGATGCTACCTTTTGACTCCTTTGTGTCCCATCGGGCATGCAAGGATGGCAAACTCGGTTTCGGTCTCGGTTTCGCCCGGGTCCGAAACCGAGTCGACTCGGTTTCGGTTTCGGTTTCGGCCGAAACCGGCCGAAACCCATATAACAGGTTAAAAAAATTAAAATTAATTCTAAAAAATCTGAAAAAACATCATAAAAAATATAAATAACCACTTAAAATCACAAAAAAATCATAAAAATCATTACACATGCATTTTACTGTATAAGTTAGTGCAATAACCTTGAAGTAGACAACTACAAAAATTCAACTTCAAACATTGAACATGTGTAAGTCATATTCCATTGTACATTAATAGAAGCAGTACAATAAACCAATTTGGACAAAATAAATGTTACAAAAATTCATTGATTCTTACCTAATATGGATAATAATTACTAGAAGAACCTTCTCCCTCATCGTCTGGCCCTTGATGTCGATACCCATAACCAGGTTGCATGTATGGTCTATATTCACTATAACCAAACAATGAGGTAGCCAAGTCCTGCATCCCTCTTTGGATCCCTCTTGGAGTGTTTGGTTGGCTTGATTCGAATCCAGTATCAACATAGGAATCTTGAGGAAGAGAAGAGTCACTGGTCGAATATGGATGGAACTGAAATGATGGTTCATAATTCTGGGCCCCATAAATAGCTGCTTCATGTTGGCCACCTTCGTAACCTGGTGAACCATATCCGTGCTGACCTTGACTATATCCAGTAGTAGCACTTGCAGCACCTGCAGCACTAGTACCACCTGCAGCACTAGTACCACCTGCAGCACTAGTACCCCCTGCAGCACCTCCGGGATGATCATCATCATCATCAGAATCATAAGAAACCAGTCGCCTTTTAACCTTTGAGGATGCTTTTTTATTTTTTGGAGTGCTTTTTTCAATCACCTTTGACACGAGTCCTTTTCCCCTTGGCGTGTGCCTCACATAAATCTGCTTCAACTCCTCAATTGCCGGGTCCTCTCGAGCAGCAGCATTTGCCCTCTCAGTTTGCCCATGCACTGATGTACTTCTTCTTAAGGAGGACATTCTAGGAGTGACTGGCCTGCTATCTGTATCTGAGTGTCTAGCTGGCTCAAACTCGAACTGCTCCTCAGTGTCATCAACCACCCTAGACTGGTGCGCATGAGTATCTCTGGCCCTCTTTGATTTGCTTCTTAATTCGGGATCTCTTGCCTCATCTTCATCAAGTATGCCCTCTGCCCATCTTCTATCATCAACATCAAAAACGGGCTCATCAACCTGCTCTCGTGTCTCCACCCAAGACTGCAAGGGATTATCATCATCAAATAAGGCATCCACATCAATCTCTGCGGCGGCATCCTCGGCGACGCGTTTGTCTCGCAGCTGTTGTCTCAACCTCATATTCTTTATTCTCAACCTCATATTGTAGTGGCAGTACACTAATTTCTCTAACCGATCAGCCTTTAGCCGATTGCGAACCTTTGAGTGTATAAGGCTGAACGTGCTCCAATTCCTTTCACATTGGCTTGCTGATGTGGTTTGACTCAACACCCTGATTGCAATGAAAGCCAATGCAGAACTGCCCAATTGTCTATTGTTCACCATGATCCACCAGTCAGCTGTTACACCAACCAACCATAAACAAATAAATATAAGATGTAAATAAAAATTAATTAAGGAAGATGTAATTGCAAAGAAAGCACAAAGATGAAGTATACCTGGGCTCACTCTTCCCACTGCGTATTGCAATTGGGAGTCAGAATACGTCCCACTTTTCATTCTATAGGAGGTCATCTACAAAAATTACATAATAGATTAGCATTACTACGTAAGTAAATTCTATACCTCTTATTCATGAAATCAAACAGGCCAACCTCTACTTCCGCCTGAAGCCTCTTATCTTGTGTCCTCGATAAACGACCAATGACTCTTAAAGTGCCTTGAAGCACCTCGGCATCAACATGTGCATTGGCATTGTACATTAATCGAGGGTTCAGAAAATAACCTGCATTTGTATATAGTTAATGTATGGTCAATAATATATGAATACAAATAATCACTCACCAGCTGCATGCAAGTCGTGGTGTAATGTGGTGTCCCATCTATGGTCAATAATCTTCCACCACTTTGCATGTTCTTTGGGAAGGGACTCCTGCAACTCCAATTTCGCACGGTCCATGGCCTCATAAAGATATCCCATATCATTCTTGTCATCGCCATCCACCAATCTTAGGACCTTCACGAGGGGGGTGACTACTTTCATGTATCGTGTTACTCTGCCCCAGAAATTGTTGTCGTCCACGATTCGACAGACATCCAAATAATCAATCTGAGCATCAACATTGCCCTTGTCGATGTATTCCCGCAGGGTATTATGGTACATGAAAGCTTTCAACTCATTCTTATACCTGTGCAAAGAAATAAAATTTGAATCAAATACATATCATAACTATAAGGATAAAGAAGTAATAATTGAGTTCAACAGTATACCTATGCAGAGACTCCAAAGAAATAAAATTTGAAGCAAATCTGGTTGGCCCTGCACGTATAATATCTCGCCCCCCACTTGCATGCTCCCTGAACATGTTCAATATCCTAGGATGGCCATAAATATACTGGGTAATCTTTTGTCCCCTTTCAACCGTCTTCTTCACATGTTTGTCCTTCCCTATGTCTTCAAGTATGAGATCAAGACAATGTGCTGCGCATGGGAGCCAATATAAATGCCTGCGCTTATGCATCAATTTCCTCCCTGCAGCCTTATAACTGGCTTCATTATCAGTCACAACTTGTACAACATTTTCTTCACCAATTTCGTCTACCATGTTGTCCATCAAATGAAACAAATAATTGGCATTTTTTTCAAAATTTGATGCATCTACAGATTTTACAAATACTGTACCTTCGATGCAATACACCAAAAAGTTAATCATGGACTTTTTCGTGGTACCAGTCCAACCATCACACATAATAGTGCATCCTCTCTCCATCCATATATGCTTGAAGCTTTCAACCCACTGATGGAGCTCCTCAACCTCTGCCTCAAGGCCACGCCCGTATATGTCCCGACGTGACGGCGCCTTCAAGCCAGGGCCAGCATCTGCTATGGCATCCAACATAGGTTGAAAATATTCACTTTCAGCAGCATGTGCAGGGACACCTGCATGAAAAAACCATTTACAGATGCTTTTAAATGCATGCCCTGCAACTTCTGCAGATTTTTTGACCCCTCTTAATGCACTTTTGATCTTAGGTTGTGTAGCCTGGGGCCTTCTGTGGAGATAACTGTCCATGGGGCCTGCTCTCTGCGTCTGCGAGGGCGGGGCAGCAACATCAGGACGTCGTGCAGCTGTACTGGTGTAGGTCCCTCCTGAACCCATGGGTGCCTTTCCTTTCCTTCGAGCGGCTTCTTCACGCTCCCTTGCTTCAGTCAGCTCCGGATCAGAATCTTCAGTGCCTTCCTCATCATCATCCCTCCTAACCCTTCTGCCAGAAATCTCCTCAGCAATTTCCTCCTCATCCTCAGCCATTTGTTGCACCCTCTCCTTTTTCCCCACAAGGCACTGGCGCATCTCCTCTCGCACCTCTCGTGGACAGTGGTCGCATTGTCTCACCTCTCCTCGTACCCCTGCCAAATGTTGCTTGCCTCTGGTAATTCCGCCATACATCTCCTTATCACAGTAATTACATTTAACCTTCCTTCTCTTAGCATCAACTAAGGACATGTGGGCCCACCCCGGATCCTCCTGCCCTTGCTGCTCCTGTGTTTGCTGACGTCTAGGCATGATGCTACATTAAGACAATCAAAGACAATCTCTTGTAAGTACAATGAAAAAATTACAATTCAACATGAAAGAGCTCCAAATTAGTCAATGAAGCTTAATTGAGCTTCAATTGAACTTTACTAAACCTAATTAGAGGGAAGCCCCAAAATTAATAATGTAATTAGGGCTTAATTAACACATATAGCCTAATCACCTTTCATAAAAATTAATCCCGAGCATGATAGAGCTCCAAATTAGTCAATGAAGCTTAATTGAGCTTCAATTGAACTTTACTAAACCTAATTAGAGGAAAGCCCCAAATTTAATAGTCTAATTAGGGCTTAATTAACACATATAGCCTAATCACATTTCATAAAAATTAATCCCGAGCATGATAGAGGTCCAAATTAATTAATGAAGATTAATTGAGCTTCAATGGAACCTTACTAAACCTAATTAGAGGAAAGCCCCAAATTTAATAGTCTAATTAAGATTTAATTTATAATTTTAGCCTAATCACTCTTGACAAAAATTAATTACCAACATGATAGAGGTTAAAATTAGTCAATGGAACTTAATTGAACTTGAATTGACCCTTACAAAACCTAATTACATGAAAGCCCTAAATTTATTAGTCTAATAGGGGCTAAACTAACATTTTTAGTCTAATCACTAAATTAACAGAATTATTTAACAAAATAATCATCTAAGAAATCTTACCTAGCCCTAACAGAGCTAATTAGGGCAACGTGGTGGGCGCCGGGCGGGAGGGGATCGCGGGCTAGGGCTGGCCGGCTGGCAGGTCACGGCGTCACGCACGCACGGTGCAGGCCAGGAGGCGGGCGGAGCGCGCAGGGGGGGCCGCGGGGCTGGCGGGGCTGCTGGGCTGCTGGCCGGCCTGCTACTGCTCCGCGGCTGCTGCTGCAGTGCTGTTGCTGCTCCTGGCTGCTGCTGCTGCAGGGCGGGAGGGGATCCGCGGCTGCGGCTGCTGCTGCAGTGCTGCTGCTGCTCCTGGCTGCTGCTGCTGCAGGGCGGGAGGGGATCCGCGGCTGCTGCTGCTGCTGTTGCTGCTCCGCTGGCGCCTGCTGCTGCTGCTGTTGCTGCTCCGCCGGCGCCTGCTGCTGCTCCAGACTGGAGGGGAGCCTCCAGTTGGTTTCCGCCGCGGCTGCTGCTAGGGCAGGGGGGTTTCGGGGGCGGGAGGAGGGGACAGGAGCAGGAGGGGACAGGGGCAGGGGGTTTCGGGGTCGGGGGAGGCTCACGTGAACTCCTAAGTTTCGGGCGAAACGGGTTTCAACCGTCAAAAGACAACATTCGGTTTCGGGCGAAACGGGTATCGGTTTCGCCCGAAACCGATACCGTAACCCGAAACCGTTTAAGCTACAGTGAAATGGGCTTAAACGGTTTCGGGTACGGCCGAAACCGATACGTTTCGGCCGAAACGTATCGGTTTCGGCCGAAACGGACAACCATGCGGGCATGGCCTCAGTATGCTCTCTCGAGCTGCCAACCGATGTTGTCTTTTGACTCCTTTTGTCCCATCGGGCATGACCTCAGTATGCTCTCTCGAGCTGCCAACCGATGTTGCCTTTTGACTCCTTTTGTTCCACTGGGTGACACATGCGTCCCTAAGAGAGTGTCTAGTTCTCTGCCCTTGGGCATTATAGGTTAAAAAAAAATGGGGTTAAAAAAAATGATACCCCAGCAGACTTGATTGGTTACCTCCATTAGGGAGGGGCAATCAAGGGCAAAAAGGCTTCAACCCGGCTGAGGTGAAAACCCGAAAGGGCGTCTCGGGCAAAAATGGGTACCCCTCAGTGTGAAAACCTGCAAGGGCGCACTGGAAAAAGCTAAAGGGGGCCAGTCTTGGCGAAAACCCGAAAGGGCGGTAGGACTGGTAAAGTGAAAAAAAAAAAGAAAAAGAAAGAAAGGAGTGACAAAGTCTTCATGTCTGCAAAGGAATGGCAATTAAATCAACAAATGCTGTTTTTTATTCACCAATGCCAATCAGAAGAGTCCCGAGACAAGCCCTCGGGAAAACTATACATGGCCGGGCTCTAAATGCAGCCCCATTCAAAAAAAGAAGAAGAGAGGAGACGAAAGCCGTCAAAGGGCGAGATCAGCCCGCAGGTCAGCAAGATGTGTCTCTCGCTGTGTCAACACCTCCTCGACTCCACTGAGCTCGCGCTGGAAATCTATCACCTTCGCCCTCAGAAGGTCTCGAGCATTCTGAGCCTCTCGGGCTCGCTGCTGAAGAGTCTCCAACTCCCGTACTAGCTCATCAGCGTAAGATGAAGCAACCTGAAGCTGCTCCTGTGTTGCCGTCGCCTGAGCGGATACATGCTCCCGTCTGGTGCGGAGCTGAGATACTGCCTCCTCCTCTTGCTGAATTAAAGACTGCAACTGTCGCCGCCTCGTCTCAGCCACGTGGCGGCAGGCAAATTCAGCCCACAAGTGCTCCAACCGGGACATCCAGGTAGCTCGGGAGAACCCGAACGCATGATACCCCTTGGTACAGGTGGCTAAATGCTCTCTCATGGCTTCGACTGAGGGGAGCGGAGTCATCTGTAGGAGGAGTTGGAGGTTTTCAATGAGCCCCGCCTCTAGGGCGCCGCCTCTAGGAGCCATCAGGAATTGGGGTCCCTCTGGCCACTCCACTCCCAAAGCTGGAAAGTCCGCTGGAACTGACGGAGTCTCCTCCCCAGCACCTGAGAAGACAGCGGAGGAAAAATAACATATCAGTCCCGGGCAATATAAAAGGAACAAGAAATGACTCAACAAGAAGGCTAGCCAAACATCAAACCTAAGGGAACCTCTGAGGCAACGCATGTAGCGACCTCCGACGCAACATGATTACTAGGCATGGGCGCGCCCTCTGCCCTCAGTGGCGCCTCACTTGCCGTGACTTTGGGTAGTTCTATCTCCTGGGAAGCTGCACTCAAGTCCTTAGAAACCGTCCCAAGGCTCTCTCCCTCTATCTGAGAAGCCAGGACGGTAGAACCTGCATCTACCCGGCACAAAAAGCAAGAGGATGGTTGATATGACATAATCACATGAGTAAAAGAGGAGCTGAAGTTTGTACATCAAGTAATACCTGATGGTACGAATGCAGCAGCATCTGCCCTCACTGGCTGATCAGCCCCTCCATGTGCAAGGGCCGGTGACCTCTCTTTAAGGGGAACTGTCTCTGGAGGGGGAAGATGAGTGGGTGAAGTCACTGAGATTTCAACTGCTGCTTAGACAAAAGTATGATTAGTTCTGTAAGTGAAACTAATCAAACAAACGGCAGATGCAGGGGGAAATAGAGACACACCAGCGATGTCTCTCTCCTCTTCCTCGACCGGTCTGCCAACAGGAGGTAGTACACCAGCGATGTCTCTCTCCTCTTCCTCGGCTGGTCCGCCAACAGGAGGTAGCAAATCTGGGGCGAAACCGGGTACCCCGATATGATAAACCCCGACTGCCGAGGATAGTACTCCTGGGGCTCCAACAGAAATTCCTAGGTCAACATCGTAGGCCGGAAGCTCAGGGGCAGTGCCGGAGGAAATCAATTTAGCCAGTTCTGCTGTGGAGGTTGCTAATTCAGTGGCTGCACAGAACAATTATCAAAGGGTGGAGTAGTAAAAGCAGCGATCAACCGCAGAGGAGATCAAAAGTTTCGTGGTATACCAGAAACGGTGCCCATACCACCTCCTTCAGAAGAGCTCGACAAGGAGATGGAGGAGTCTGTCTCAGAGCTAGTGCTGGAGCTGCTATTGCCCGAGGAGGTACTGGAATCTGTAGATGTACCAACCTCTTCCCCCTCTCTGAAAGCCTGCTGCTCTCTTTGAGGCTCTGGTTAAAAGAAGGGTAGGGTCAGTTAAACAATGATTCCTCATTTGGCTCAACGAGCAAATAGTGAGGAATTGTGAGTTAAATTCACCAGATGTGAGAGAAGGTCTATCCTCTCCTTGCTGGGCAGTTACATCGGCGGGAGGAAAGTCCCCTAGGGGTTGATCCAAGTCCTCTAAATCAAATCCCAGGTCGCATGACGTATCGGCTACTGGTACGTCTGTTGGAGAAATATTCGCAAGACCTGGTGAAAACTGCCCCTGTAGCCTCGTTTCAGGAGGAGCTGCACATAAAGCAAATTCTCTTAGCAAACAGAGATATAGGTACAAAATGATACACAAAAAAAGGAGGGGGGACTTATAGCCCCAACTCACTCGAGGGAGCCCTCTCCCTTGGAGGGATCGTGTCCACCCGAAGGCGAGATGAAGGCTGGGCATCAATATCTAAGCCTCCGCTATGTCGCCGTTTTGCCGCCAGGCTAGCACTACCAGAAGAATGGTCAAGGGGAACCCCTTCCGGAAAAGGATGACCAGCAGCCTCAGCTGTCCCTACAATTGAAATACAGCAATCAGCAATCAACCACTCCAAAATACATATATGACAATGACAAGGGAAAAGCCGGAAAGGCCATACATGTCGCTCCTACATCAAGATGAAGCCGGGGAATCAATTGATTAGAGTCAATTCGGAGAGCTCGTGCTGCCTGTTCCACAGCATCTCTCAGTGCCTGAGGCGTGGAAGCAACCTCCAGGGCTGAAACATAGTCCAGCAAGCCGGCGCAGCCCACTGCATTAATCACATGGGCCTTCCAAGAAGCGAAAGCCGTGCCCGCCAGTGCTCCCTCAGGGACAGCCTCAGATAGCTGAGAATCGTGGGTCAGACCACAAGAGACCCTCAAGTCTCCCCACCAGGAGTAGCCAGAAGCAGAGTCGGAAGCGCCTCTACGGAGCGACCTCGAAGAGGAGGCCCCGTCAGACGCTGGCCTCAGGGGTCGTAACGCTCCTGTGTACTGACTCCGATCAATGGGCAATGAATGCCCCTGATCCCGCCATCGGGTCTCAATATCCCGAATCACTGAAGCCAAGCTGGAAAAGTGGGCCCTGACAAAACCGGGATCGAGAAAAAGAGGAGGCAGGCCCCCCTTCTTCAGGCGCTTCTCTTCTGCTGCTCTAATAATGTCTGCCCGCTCTCTGAAGATGTTGCTGGATTTAAACCACCAACGGGCATAATGGATGTCAAAGTGCCCCACACGGGCCTGGGCTGGAATAGGGATATGCTCCCTCATACATCTGTAAAGAAAGTCCTGCCAACAAGCAGCTATTAGATGCACGTCCTTTTGCTTGTACTGCCTCGAAGTTAGGGGAAAATCAGCATTAGGTGGAATAGCCTGGTCATAACCAAAATTGTGCGCAAATCTGTGCGGATAATATGGTTCAAGGACCACCGTACACGAGCGCCGATAGACCAGCACACCGGGTCGTATACACACGACCCAATCTCCCAAGGCGTGTGGGGAAATAATACCCTCAGAGGATACTTTGCAGACCACTGAGTCTCCTTGCCCCTTCAGAAATGGGCGATAGAAATGGGAGCTATGGTCAAACTCCAAGCTCTCGCCCCTTTTTGCGTGAAGGAAAGAAAGAGCCCGCCGAGCACCTGCAAGCTGAGCAACAACATCCTGATCCGGGTGTCCAGCGAATGCAAATATAAGCGGAGCCTTAGTATTGGGGATAAGAGACCGCTGAGATAGCTCTGGCAGAAGCAGTCCAGCCCAAGAACTCAAATAATGAGTGGGCAGTAAAATCTTCTTGTCGTGGGGGCTGGAATGTGAGCTCAAGGCACCCAGAGAATGGTAAATATTGGCCAAAGCAGCCGGGGCCAAAGCCAGTCGACGTCCACATGCCAGTAAACATGCTGGATAAATCACCTCAGCTCGTAGTAGCTCTTCTTCCCCATGAGGGAAGACAAATGTGGACAGCCAATATGCTAAATAGGCAGCCAGGTATGTCAAAGTAGGCAGCCTCCTGGAATTTCAGCCCTGTTCCGGAGCTGGCAAATGACGAGGGTTGGACGCAAACTTTATAAGGACCTCCTTGCATTGGTCCCAAGTGGTGCCGAATGAAGGAAACTCTTCATAAAAATAATATGGCCCGCTGTAGAAATACATGATTCAGGCGTTAAGAGTAACTCTGGGTGTTCGGGCAGTCTTCTCTTTGCCCACTAGGGCCAAATCTCTCCTAATCTTCATAAGATACCGGAAGCAATATGGCAAGAGATACTGGCCCTCTCCATCTGAAGCATATAGATGGGCGTCATCAAGACATAGCTCCTCATAGGTCTGACCGCTGATCGGTAGGCCTGAGATGCGATGAAAGGACCACAGGTCCAAAGAAGTCTCTCCCTCAGCGGTGACGACGGTGTTCCAGCGTCTATTTCACCTCTCCACCATAGCCTGGAGCAAACCCGTATGACAGGGGTATGAGTACAGTGCTGCTGTAACGGCATGGCGAATCCCGGCTCTGTCCAAAGTAGCGTCGTGCACGGTCAATATCCCCCACAGCCATTCACCTGCACCTCTGCGGAAACAATGGGAGGGGACGACGGACCAACTCCCATACCAGCTAGGAACCTTCAATGAAAGGATTCCTTTCAGCATACAAAAGTGGTCATACCCATCGTGGACAAAACAAACCCCGGGGGGAGCTAAATATATCCCGTCAAGGACCACGTCGGCGGCTTTATGATGACCCGCCAAATGCCAAACTGCAGGAGAAGAAGGTGTCGATCTGACCACAGAAGCATCCAACTCCTTGAAAAATCCAAGGCACTTGCTGTCAGGAAATTGTGGCTGCCGTGTAAATCCCCCAGGGAAGCTGGGATATGAGTAAGAGCAGGTGCCTCTCATGCCGTCCCTGCCGGCTAGAATAGCCCCCTCCAGCCGCCGCCGCTGATCTAGTAGGGCTGGGTCGTCACTGTCTAGCCCCGGTGGAACGAAGCTTTGCACAAAAGCAATCAAATGACGGTCTACTGGGTAGTGAGATGGATACCCCCCAGAACGGTCATATGTATAAAGTCCACCCCGGCAGCTAATCCGGGGAACATCAACCACACCTTCGCTGGCAGGGACATCTTCCGTTGGGCCTTCAGCGACCCAAGAGGTGCCTCGGTCAAATGCATCGGAGCTGTCAGAAGCGACACGGCGAGGAGGCAAAGGCGGTATGGACTTGTCAGTCCGTTGCACATAATGTTCGTTAGGGCCGGTCACTCTCGACCCCCGCGCGACACCTCGGCTCCGGCTTGGACGAGCCATACCTGTAACTTCTCAAAAAAAAAAGAAGAAGAAGAAGAGAGAGAACATAGAAGAGCATTAGAGATTATGGTTCAAACCATCTCGATGTAGGAGCTACGCTCCAGACACAAGTTCCTCAGTGGACATGTCACAATACATATGAAAATGCACGGGCCCTCCGCCCCTGCCTTCGGCTGTCCCGGATGTCCCGTGGGGGGCACTTGTTGTAACCGGAAAAATATACATGCAAGCACGGAGGCTTCATGCTGTCGGCGTCGGCTTAGTCCAACCCGTTCTACACCATAGAAGCGAGAAGAACCCGTGATAAATCCACGGAGATTATTGCAATCGTGTGGTTCTGGGTGAAATCAACAAAATCAAGCCCTAAGGGCAAGAGAACGTGCTATGCACACCTTTTTAGTAGCCCGACGGCGTGTATCACGTCCCGCGGGATCAAAAATTCCTCCCCCGTCGGACAAACGATGCGTGGAAGACGACGAACAAAGCTCGGAAGGAAGTTTCCTCTCTTCCACGTGCCCGGACGGAGTCGAAGATGCAGAAAAGTCGCTGTCGAAGCCGTACGGACGCTTTTAGATTGGAGATTGGACCACCCGAGGAGAGGGAACCCCGCCCGGGGTAAATCACCTCCGGGCGGTTCCCCGCGGCCGCACGCGGACGGGGCAGACCCGCCCGGGGTGCTGCGCACCCGGGCGGACCTGCCTGGAGTCCCGCGCCCCCGGGCGGACCCGCCCGGGGTCCCGCGCACCCGGGCGGACCCGCCCGGGGTGCCGCGCACCCGGGCGGACCCGCCCGGGGTCCCGCGCCCCCGGGCGGACCCGCCCGGGGCAGGGCAGGCCCGCGGCCTGTCCACATCAAAAAAATTTGCAAAAAAAAAAATGGGAAGAAAAGGGAGAGTGACCTGCCCGGGGTGGTCTTAACCCGCCCGGGTCCGACCCACCCCGGGCCGGTCCCCTGCCTTCTATAAATAGCCCCTATGGGGTCCCATTTTAGGGGGCTTGACTGGGGGAGACTTAGAGTTCGGCAAGGAGAAATTGTTCGTTGTTTTTGCCCACTTGGGGTATGTAACTTCCCCGGGGCTTATGTATACGCCCCTATGCGGGCGGTTATAAGTTTGGTTGGCTTTTTCCGTTTATGCCCCTACGTGGACAATGGAAAAACCTATCTTATGTGTGAGTTGTATTCATGCCCCCATATGGGCTTTCTAACGTCGATCCTCCGGGTCTCGTTCTCCGTATGTCTCAAAAGAAAATGGATGGACATTTTATTAGTCATTAAAATGATATAATGACTAAAATGCCCCTCTTAAAGACATCGGGATCGAAGCATACCCGTTTGAGTGTGACGGCTTCTTGTACAGTTGACAATTCGTCGACGCTCTTTTGTAATGTTACAAAGTTTCCTTATAATGCGGCCCCCGGTGCGTGCCAGCTTAACAAGTTACAAATAAACCCTCTTCAATGAAAAATTATGTATATCCCCCTGTGGGGCATTTAATCATGTATGGATGTTTATACAACCTTGGACATTCTTCCGGCTCCCTGAACTCTATGCCCTTCATGACGTCAACACCATTCAATTACCAAAGTACCCCTAGAGCCTGGGTTAGCAGCTAAGCTCTAACGGTCAACTTTAGCCTGTTCAACCAGGTCTCCTACTGGCTTCCGCTTTCTCCACTTTGCAGTCACCCGCTGGGAGTTAAAAGCTTGACACGACATTTTAAGCAACATACGTCCTCCCTTTTTCTTTGAACCCATGGGGTAGATCTTTAAGCCTTCTTATTGTCAATTAAACAAAGGTGTTCGGACATTACGCCGATGTAAATCAACACTGACCACGGTCAGTGGGGAAAGGTCCAGTGCTCGAACCCATGTCGCCCGATACAATGCGCACCCCACAGGACGGATATCGGTCTTTCATGTAAGCTCTACATGTATACCCTCGCCTCCTCAGAGAGAATCCATCCCGTGATCACAGGAAACTTCTAAACCCTAAATGCATAAGATCGCTTGGGGTAATAAAAAAAAAGGAGTATCCGTTCATAACAGAAAATGCCGTCCATCATAATCTCATAATACCGTGAGAGCGACGCGTTTTCGTCTTGATAAAACAGTGCTAAGCATAAAAATGTGCACTCATTCGGGGGGTTACCTTTGGTGTGAGAAGTCACAAAGGGAAGTGTCGCCGGGGACAAAGACTTAATGTTAACTGCATCGGTATTCTCTTGACTCTCTGGGGGAACCCGTGCAGGTAGGCCCTGATCAGAGGCCTCGGGAGTCAGAAGAGCTTGTTGCGCAGGCTGCTCGCCAGCTATGTTCAGGCAAATGTGATAAGGATGAGCAGTTCAAACAACAAAAGAAAGAAATAGGTCAATAAGCCTAGGTCAAGATACTCGTGAGGAGGAATGTCGATCCCAGGGTCTACCAGGTTGACAAGGCAAACTAAAAATCCCGCTGCAAAAGGCGGGATGATGACATTTGATGCTCCAATAACCGCATGGCCATCCTTGGCTGTAGCGTTATTGTCAGCTATACCATCAATCCCAACTCCCAGGTCATCATCGTAATCAGGAAGCTCTCCACATGAGCCGGATTTGGTGAGCTTAGAAAACATGCTCATGGAGGTGGATAGGCCCTTAGTTGCACAATCAATAGCATGAAGAAATAAGTAATGGAAAAAGAAAATAGATAGGCAAAGGTGATAAACTAGCTGTTTATTTACCTGAAACGGCACTTATTTCCACACTCTTAGGTGAGCTCTCAGAAGTGGATGAGTTCTGACTATCAGAGAAATGGTCAGAACTCTCCTCCTCAGAGGAAGAATCAGAGCTCTTGCTATCAGAGAAGGAACTAAAAGTCTCCTCACCAGAACCAGACTTGGAGCCCCCTTTGTCAGCACGCGGCTCCGGGGCTTTTTCCCCTTGTTCTATAACACCAGGGCAATCACTGTTAAAAAGAAAGGAAAATTCTCCATGTTTCAGGAAGGAGAAATGGCACAAACATACCCAATAATTGGTTCATGAAATCCCCATTCGTCCCGAGTAGGGGAGAAGCACCAGTGACTGGTGTATAATCGTCAGTAAGACGAGCCAGCTCATCGAGATCCAGTTCACCCTCAAACATCTCAGGTTGTGTAGGCACACCTCCTAGGCGTAGGGGAAAAGTCATTGCCGCCCCGGCGCCTGGAGGACTTGGAATGAAATAAAGGGAGTTAAAACACCAACCAAAGGACTGAAGACAAACTTCAAACTAAGGGTAAACTAATCCCTCACTCGATACTTCGCCATCACTAGGCCTTGTTGTCCCGATTTGCAGGTGAGAAGTAGGTCGACCATCCCCCTCGCAATCTTCATCCCTCGGCCTTTTTGAAGTAGGAGTCGGAGATTCATTAGATTCACCATCTGGAGAGTCTTCCACAGGAGTGGTGTTATCACCCTGATTCTAAGAGGAGACCGCTGCAAAACAAAACAAGAAAGCGCGACCCTTTGGACAAATGTACATATATATGCATGTGGGCAAAGAAAAAGAGATGGCAGACAAGATTCTTTACCAGAAGAGTCTAAAGGTTTGGGCAGCTTCAACATTATGGCCTCAGGCTTCACTCTAAGCACATGGGTGACTTTTCTTACGATTGCTTGGATGTCTCTTGGTGTACGTGCCTCCTCTATATGAGAAATGTACTCTATTGGACCAGCAAAGCCAATAGCATTTATAATGTGGGCTCTCCACCCTTGGATGGCAGGATTGGCAAAGTTTCCTTGGGCAATCGCCTCGTTAAATAACCTTTCTTCTTCATGTCGCAATCTGTATGAAAATGCTCCCACCATGAGTAGGCTCGTGAAGAGTTAGGGGCGGAGCCTCTCCGGGAAGAAGGGGCTGCAGAAGTGTTCATGACAGGCCCTTTTAGAGGCTTGATATTCTCACTGTTGGGGGTCCGGTCGGCTGAGATGGGCCGCTTCTCCCTCTTCCATATGGCTGAAATCCTTTTAATGTTGTCGGCGGCCCTAGACAAACGAGCACGGATAACATGCGGACTAAGAAATAAAGGAGGTAGCTCCACTGTAGACGTTGCTCTTCCGCCTCTCTCAAAACATATGCAAGTTGTCGGAAAATACTACCATTTTTGAACCACCTGGCATAAAAGACATCGAAGCGACCGTGGTAGATCTGTGCAGGAATGGGACATAAATCTTTTTCCTTTCTACAAAAGAAACCCCTCCATGCAGTTGAATCTAAGTGTACATCTTTGCACTTGTACTACTTGGAAGTCATGGGGAATTCAGAGTTAGGAGGAATCCCCTGATCATACCCGGAGTTCCGAGCAAATCGGTGCGAATAATTAGGCTCAAGGAAGGCCATGTTAGTTCATCGAAACACCAACACGCTAGGGTGAGTACAATGCACCCATTCAATATAAGCAAAGGGTGAAATCTCCTCGTGAGTCGACAGTTTGCTAGCATAATAGTCATGCTCTGCTACAAGAAAAGGCCGGAAAAGGTGAGAGCAATGATTAAAGTCCAGCTCTGCTCTACCTTTGGTGGGAACAAAAGATAAAGCCCTCCGCACATAAACAAGCGGAGTGAACATATCTTGATCAGGCTTGCCGTAGAATGCAAATATCAAAGGGGCCATGGGGTTAGGTGGCGTTAATCTCTGTGAAAATTCTGGAAAGACTAACCCAACCCAAGCACTCAAATAATGGGTGGGCAGCAAAATGGTCTTATCCCGGGGTGACGAATGAGTAGTCAAGGTGGCCAATGCCGCTAGAGCGACTGTCACCCTCTGCCCGTAGGCCATCAAACATGCCGGGTAAATGACCTCCGCATGGAGAAGACCCTCCTCCTCACCACTAGGAATAACAAAAGTGGCCAGCTAGTAAGCAAGGTAGACTGCCAAGTAGGTGATGGGCGGAAGATCATGAGAATTCCATCTCTTCTCAGCCACATATGCATGACGAGGGTGTTGTCAGAATTTTATATCTATTTCATTATACTGATATAGAGGCGTCACTGGTTCTATAAATTCTTTGTATAAGCAAAAGGGCCCATTGTAAAAATATCGAATCCAAGCGTTCAGAGTCACTCTGACAGTATGGGAAGGCCCCTTCTTTCCCACTCGGGTCAGATCTCTCCAAGTCTTTATTAGAAACCTGTAGCAGTAAGGAATGTGATATCTTTCGTCTCCAAAAGAATGACTGCGATGCAAGTCGTCCAGAGACACTTTTTCATAAGCTCGGCCGTAGATGGGTAAACCAGAAATCTTGTAGAAAGCCCACAAGTCCAAGGTCGTTTTCCCATCCGCGGTGACAAAAGTGTTCCAACGGCGGTTAAACCTCTCAGCTAAACCCTGTAAAAGGCCGGTGTGGTAGGGGTATTGTTATAAGATTGCTGTCACAGCATGGCGGATCCACGCTTTGTCAAGTATCCCGCTGTAGAAGTGAAGCATGCCCATCAGTCATTCGGTAACCCCTTGGTGATATTTGTGCGAAGAAATAACTGACCACTTCCCGTACCAGCTGGGGGCTTCGAATCCCATGATTCGCTTAATCAAACATTCAAGATCATAGCCGTCACCGGCATACTGTGTGCCTGAAGGCGCCAGCACCATCCCCTCAATCTCAGGTTGTGTCTCTGTGCTGACCATACAAATCCCAAATAGCTTGTGACAAAGACACGGTCCGGGTCTTGAAATTTTCAAAATCACCAAATAAGTCCAGGGTCTTCTGATCCAGGAATTGTGTCTACCACTGTGAGACACTGACTCTTTCGCGTAGGAAAAATATGAGCATATAGATGTTCTTTTTGAAAAGAAACATTTCCCTATCTGAGTAGAGGGTGATTCCGTGGGTGCGCATAGTATCAGACGATTTGGGTTCGAGTGCTGGACCTCTCCCCACTGACCGTAGTCAGTGTTGATTTACATCGGCCTAACGTCCGAACACCTTTGTTTAACTGTCAAAGAAATCTCAAAGTCTTCTATAGAGGTTCTGATGTGGAGGGCAAGCTCACTCGAGAGACTCTCCATGACCACTCATTTACCACCAACATGTTAATAGAGTTAAGGCTAGATCTAAACAAAACCCTAAAATTTAGGAATAGAAACGCAAATATGCGGAAGCCGTAGGCATTCTTGAAGTAAAGAGGAGTTTCCTGGACCCCGAGGGTATTTTGGTAATTTTACCAACCTAGGGATATTTTGGTAATTAGGGCTAAGTCTGAGCAAAACCCTAAGACTTAGGAGTAAAGATGCAAATATGCGGAAGCCGTAGGCATTTTTGAAGTAGAGCGAAGTTTTCTTGACTCCGAGAGTATTTTGGTAATTTTACCAACACAGGGGTATCTTGGTAATTTTACCAGGCCAGAGGCACTTCTGAAATTTTTGAGCTGGAACGGAAGTAGGATCGGGTTCCCGACTTCCCAAGGCGATGAGGCTCTTTCTGGAGGGTTACGGGGGCTAGTAGGCCGCTTTTAAGTCGCAAGGGTATTTTGGTAATTTTACTATACTCTACACAGACCTAGGGTTGGGGTGACATCTGAGTGTCGGACTGGGCTGACAACATTTTCGGACCGAAGGAAAGACAAGGGGCTTCGTAGAAGACACATAACTGTCACTTGGCCGAAGGAGGGGTATATATGCAAGTTTGTGAAAGCCGGGGGTTTTCTTATAATTTTTCCTCGAGGACATACATAAAACATGTTGAGTGCTTTTATAGTCCGAATGAGTACAAGGGTTGTCGGCGAGTTGTCGACTGTACAAAAGTCCGCACTAACGCGGGAAGTAGGGGCGTAGCCCCAATTACAAAAGTTGCAGGGTATAACTGCAAAGAACAAGACATTTTTGTTTCTCGGGCCCCGGGAAGGACATTTTTGTAATTCCTCTATTATATGGGTGGAACTACATATTTGTCACCCCGGGACGTAGAAACTTACAACATGACCCACTGAGGGGCGAAATTACAAAAATACCCTCATAGGGGCATATACACAAGACCCGGGGACTCACCCCTCGCGGGTCAAAACAACGAATAAACGAACGAAATGCTCCAAGACAATGCTCCGTAGGTTGTAGTCTGTGTCTCTGTGTCAAATATGGACCCCTGGGGGTTTATTTATAGAGGTGGGAACCTCCCCGGGGTCGTTCGAACCCGTACGGGTTAAACGGGAGGTTGTTTGAACCCGTACGGGTTAAATGGGATGCAAATGACCCGGGGAGGTCATTTTTTGAATTCCGTGCGCGGGAGAGAAGACTGCCCGGGGTGGGAGGTCCCGCGGGACCTGCCCGGGGTCAAACGACCCCGGGCCGGTCTTGCCCGGGGTGGATCGACCCCGGGCAGGTCCCCTCGGGGTCGATTGACCCTGGGCAGGTCCTGCCCGGCTGCGCGCCAGCCCGCCTGGGGCCGGGCGACCTCGTACGGGTCCCGGCGACCCCGTATGGGTCCCCCCCCCCGACCCCGGACGGGTCCCTCTCACCCCGGACAGGTTCTTTTCGCCCCGGACGAGTGCTTTTGATCCCGGATGAGCTCTTTTCACCCCGGATGGGTGTTTTTGAGCCAAAATTTGCTTCCAACAACCACGTAAAGTCTTCAAGATAGCTTGGGTATGATAGAGTACAAGTGCCTTGCATACTGTCCCGTCCTGACAAAATAGCCCGCTCAAGCTTGCACCATTCAACTAAAAGGGGCGGATCTTCAGCTTTCATTCTCGAGGGGATATAACCTTCGATAAATGGAAAGAGGTAACGATCGAGTGGGAAATGAGATAACTATCCCCTCGACCAGTCATATTTATAGATGCCAATCTCCGAGGAAATTCTGGATAAATCAACGGTGCCTTCTCTAGAGCCTACCTTGTTAGTCGATCCTTCCGCAATCTAGGTCAGACCGTAGTCCAGAGAATCAACGATCTTCACAGTAATCTTGGACGGAGCAAAAGCCGGCATCGGAATCTCGGTATGGACAACATAGGGGTCTTCTCCGTCTCGGGTTGACCTCTGCCTCCGGTCATCTCTGCCATAATGAGCCATGTCAGGAAATCACTACAGGCAACGAAGAAAATTTTCAAACAAAGAGTTATTGATGAGCTCCAGCAAAAAAAGAGAGAAGAAAGCATCAAAGCAAATACAAGCATTTCATCACGTCAAAAATACTCTGAGGAAAGAATGAAAATTTCTTTGAAATACATGGGTCGCTCGCCCTCACCTTCGGCTCAGATGGACATCCTGTGGGGGATATTTGTTGAACCCATTTATTTTCTCGAATTAATAGAGAAAAATAAAATTTTGATTAATTCCGTGACGGTCACAAAATGACACAAAGTCCGTGCTGTCACGATACTTGGTCAAACACATGTCTCTGAAAAATTCCGTCGGGTATTCAAAACAACAAAAAATACCCACGCAACAAGTGAATCTTAAAAGGAACAAACTCTTTGTAACTCACAAGGTGTACGGGACCGGCCAGGAAAAAATCCCAGAAGACCGAAGCCTCTCCATGCAACAAGCGGCACAAGGAGCGGACTATACCAAGGCACAAATACACAAGGAGGAGTCAATTTCTCCTCTACAATGGCCAAAAGCACGAAACTCAAGGAGAAAATCCAAAAAATGGGGTTTTTATGGGGAGCGCCGGGGACCTATTTGGTGGGACCTATCCGGTCCCGGTAGGCCCCCGGAGGCACCTACCTAGTCCGAGTAGGTCCTTGGAGGACCTCTCCGGTCCCGCAGGCCCCTCCGAGGTCTATCCGGTCCTGAACCACATCCTTTGGGGACTTATCCGGGCCCGGTTGGCCTCCCGAGAGAACCTATCTAGTCAGGGTAGGTCCTAAAAGTCATGATCGCTCCCCAACTTCTATAAATAGCCTTGTGAGCCCCCACACTTGATAGACTGGATTTTCGGAGCTTGGACTCTCGTGAAGACTTGGAGATTTCTTTACTTGTGCATTTGTTTAAGACCTGGAGTGAGGGTATGCTGCATATATGCCCTCACTTTTGCATATGTGCCCTTGGGTTTATGTATATATATATATTTTTCCATAAATCTCAGGGAAGAATTATGTAATTTTTTGAATTAATCAAAAATTAAAAAAATCTCGAAGTTTACGAGAAAACCCCTGCAATATTTTGTGATTACAAAAATATCCTATAATCTCTAGGAATTGTAGATATATCATGCATTTTTGTAGAAAAGTCATGTAAATCTACAATTTACTGAAAAGTCATGTATTTTATAGTTGAGTCGTATAAAGTCCTATAATTGTAAAAATATATCTTTTTTGTATATGTTCAGTGGTTACAAATATATCCGGTATCTTTTCGCAATTGTGTAATGGTCCATTCAGGGACTTGAGTCATTTCACATTGCACCCTCGCTCTGTCAAAAGATCAAAAAAAATATATCCCGACCTATGCCTTCCTCATTGTGGTGTATGTATACCTGACCCTCCTCTCAGGGATGTCGGGGGTTGCAATTGCGAGTATACCCCCGATATCATAACCCATATGGTGAAGGTGTTTGGTTCTCTCTGGCAGTTAATCAAAAGTGTTCGGACTTTAAGCCGATGTAAATAAATATCGGCTGCAGTCGGTGGGGAATTGTCTAGCACCCGAACTCAAAATCGTTCGACAATAGAATGCACGGAGTTTATCTATAATTATTTAATGTACATCTTACATATAATGTACATCACTATGCATATCATGCATTGACATTTTTATACGAAACCCCTTGCCTTATTTTTTTTCCTCCTTATAAAATTCCGTGTGTGTTCAAACAGCAGTCTATCAGAACTTCTATGCAGGTCTCTTTAAAACATTGGTTCTTCAACTTGAACATTAACTGTTTTACTATTGAGTTCTGTAATCTGATAGTAGGGAAGTTCTTGTGTTGGATTGTACATCTGATGATATGCATAAGAGAGTCAATTTAAGCTGTTCTTGCAGAAAAAAGTCTAGAAGAGCCCCTAATGCTTGGGGTATTATGGCCTTCTTGTCCTTTCAGTTCAGTGGTGATTATTAATTTGTGAAGAAAAGAAATCCATCAATGAGAAACTTCCGTTTGAAGTGACCTTTCACATTGTTTCCCTTGACAGTCTGATTATCTCCGGAAAATTTCTCTGAAAATGCTTACAATGGAGACAAAGGCTCAAAATACTGGTGTTACCAATCAAATGCCATCTAACCCCACAAACCAGAATCCTCCAGACCCAGGTATGGAGATTGAAATATCTTAACAGCTTAGAGTTTTCAAAGTTTCTTAAGTGTTGACTGGCTGTTCAATACTCACCGTCTTACTAGAGGTTAGAATTTTGAGTGTTTTGTTTGTCTCTGTGTTACATGCTATGCTGTGCCAGTTCTTCTGATGGGAACATGAATATATTGCTTCTAATTGACACATGAATGCCGGCTGTTTCTTGTCACACAACTCCAGACTCATGCTTGTATATGAATCCTTAAGTAGATGGAAAACCTCATGTTCCATTGTCTAAGATGGCTATGAGTTTGAAAAACTACTTTACAATAGATGTTTTATATACTATCCAAAGTTTAACAGTTCTTATTTGATAAAAAAATGGTTGACAGAGTAGAGAAGGGCACACATAATGGTTTGGAAGGCATGCAACTAATAGAATATTTAAATAAGATAGTTCACTGTGAGATATTAGTTGAATATGATAGTTCAACTAAGATGTAAAACTTGTGCTTCCTCAAAATGGGAGATCCTAACATGAGATATATATGAAAAATATGTTATGGTTAATGTAGTTAAATCTTCAAATTTCTAAATCTCCATTGTCTCGTCTGACACCCTGAGCAAGGTCCGGATGCCAGACTGCCTTTCCATTATCTTCTCCAATGACAAACCCTTATAATAGGTGGCTTAAGTGCCTAAGTATGACTAGACGTCTAAGACAGTTTAAATTGACTCATTGAACACTGGGAGTTTTTTTTTTTGAAAATGGATAGTACCACGTGTTATAAAAGAAAAAAGAAAGAATTTGCAAGTAAGGAGGGAGTGCTCTCACAAAGCTCCCAGATACAAAAGGCGGCAGGATGCACATTGTGCCTGGAGCAAAGGGAAAAGAAAAGAAAAGAAATACAAAAACCTGGCCACCAAAACTGACCCCCACCCAAAGCAAAAGGGAATGCCAAGGGCAAACAAACAACTGAACTAGCTACTTTGCTAGTCTGCCTTGCCAAGAGACCCACCCACACCAAAAACCTCCCCCAAACAACTACCAACACCACATAATCATCCCCACCCCCCCTCCATGAGCAGTGTAGACCACCCTCCTCTCAAACTATTAGCTCAACCCCTCTCCCTTCTCCTAGCTCTTTGCCGGTTCCTTCTTTTCCTCTTCGCTCTCCACACCTTCTCTTCTATTGGTTTTTCCTACGTTAGCCTTCCTAGCTATGTCCACTTGCCATCTCCTCTGAATTCTGCAAAAGACAGACTTCACATCCTTATCAACACTTGCAGTGGACACTCCGACTAGAGTATACACCTCTCTGGCATGCTCCCCCATGAAACCCTCCACCCTAGCTAAGATTTCCTTCACTTCCTCTTTGCCAAGACCCCCTTCTCCTTCCCCATTCGAACATCCCACCTCATGAGGTGATTTCGCAACAATTCTCACCTTTGCCAATAGGTCACCATCAGGATGAACAGAAGGAAGTTGCGCTAATGGAAGATCCTCTCCCTCTATCTCTGGTACAAAAGGTGGGGGATGCAGAGCCAGGTAATGTTGCTGGTTGCCACCACCACTAGAAGAATGCCCGCTCCGCTGCTGGCCTAAATTATGCCAGCCCGATGGACCCTCTGGCAAGACCTCGTCACCTGGGGTCTCTCTGTCGAAAGCCTCTTTTGCATGTCCAGACACATCCTCGGCTTCTATCCCTAGAAGAGCCTGCCTAGACTTCTCATCATTCATGAATGAGAGGATAGACAAAGCCCTGAGAGCTCCCTCCCCCTCCCTGCCACCACTACAGCCAGTGTCGTTAGACTTGGTTGCCTCCGACCTCTGGGGAATATCGAAAGCGTCGAGAACACCTTTTTCAGTAGACAGAACACTAGGGCTACTCGATTGGTCGAGATTAGCTGTCGAATGTCCGGTGGGAGAGGTAGCCTCTACCTTGTGCCGCTTCTATCTCATCCTCGACTGAGCCTTCCGTTATCGAGCCAAGCACCAAATGCATCTACTCCTCCTGGTCGGCCGATGCAAGGGTCACTGTCGACCTAGCTCCGGTTGGGAGAGAGGGCCCGTGCCAGCGGCTATGAAGAGCTCCCCCCGAAGGACATCAGCACCAGCCACGCCCTGCCCTGCCTTTCCACCCCCTGATGCCAATTGGATATGGGGACCGGCAGGTTCGGCACCGACGTAGAGGAGATGAGTTGCTTGGTAGTCGCTGCAGTGGCCGAAGCCTCCACCTGCAGCTTGGCCACATCCAGCACCTCCCTCATGTCCTATCCTTCACCGGCACCCCCACCTGCCTCTAGCAGGATCGTCCGAGTTAAGAGGTTGATTGGCGACATTGTTCGTAGGTGTTGGCAATAATTTTTGCCTACAAAAAAAAGAAGAGTAAGCTACCTCGGGAAAAACTCCCATCCTTTCTTGGAGTCACAATATGTGGGGGCGAGATATTGCTTAAGCTTACAACTGCAGAAAGGGGTGACTAGACCCCCCCCCCATGTCACAGCAATTCTACTCCTCATGCCACCTATCCGGGGTGGACAGCTCCAGACCTACCTGCCTAGAGTGGCCTCAGGCAATAGTTGACCCCGCCAGGCAGGATCCCTGCAGTGGTCTTCGGGGTGGACAACAGCAGCCACAGTCCGTGATAGCAGCAGCATGGTCCGCTCAGACCTTGCCGGGGTGAAACAGCAACAGCCCCCGGGGTGGCCACCCCTGGACAACAACAACAGCAGGTGGACATCAGGGGTGGACAGCTCCAAACTTGTAGTCGGGTGAAGAAGCCTCCTGTCCGGGGTGGACAGTCGCCTGTTCACGGCAGAGGCACCCATCTGGGGTGAAACAGCAAAGGCAGACCCTGTCCACAACAGAAACAACAAAGGTAGACCCCGTCCACAGTAGAGGGAGCCTCCCGTCCGGGGTGAGAACAACCTGAACAGGCACCTGTCCGGGGTGAGAACAGCCTGGCAGAATAGGCACCCGTCGGGGTCAGCCTGTCAAGAACACGTCTCCGGGGTGAACAAGGCCTTGGGGTGTGGTCACCCCATTTTTCTCCCCCCCGGGGGTTCCAGTCACCTCCTTGGCCATTGGTGATCCTAAGGCGATTGTCACCTCCCTCTTCATTTGATATGGGATTTCTCTTTGACCCAGGGTGGCAGAAAAAGGGAGAAAAGGCACGGAGAGGGGCCAAAAGGGGCGCCACGGGGTCATTTGACCCCGCTGGCCTGCGCGCAAGGGCGGCCGACCCCGGGGGGGTCGAGCCCACCCCGCTGGACCCCAGCGGGCTCGAACTGACCCCCGCGGGGTCAGTCCACCCCGCTGGCACCTAGCGGGGTCAATTTGACCCCCCCGGTCCCCCATGTTCCAAAAAAAAAAAGAAAAAGGAGGAAAGGGGAGAGAAAGGGTTTAAGCCACCCCACCCTGTCAAAAAAAGTGATTTTTGCACCCTACCTTGTCAGAATTGCGGCCAAAACCCTTTTTTGTCAGAATTTAGGCAAATCCTCACGGTTTTGTCAAGATGGGTTCCCTACCTTCTATAAATAGACCCCCAAGGGTCCGGACTCAACAAAAAAAAAAAAAAGCTACGAAGTACCAAGCAACTAGTGCAAGGACTTTGTTTGTTTGTTTGTCTTGGCCTGTAAGGGGTAAGTCCCCGGGTCTTGTATATATGTCCCTAAGGGGTATTTTTGTAATTATGCCCCCGTGTTTGTAAGTTTCTACGCTCCGGGACGGTCGAATTATGTAGTTCTATCCCTATGACGGAAGAATTACGAGAAAATCCCCCCGGGGTCGTGGGAAACAAAATGTCCTGTTGTTTGCAGTCCGACCCTGCAATTTCCTGTAACTGGGGCTATGCCCCTACTTCCCGCATTGGTGCGGATCTTTGTACAGTCGACAACTCGCCGACAACTTTGCACCCATTGGGGACATAAATGTATCTAGTGTATTCCACAAATTTCTTTTGTGCATCGATCAGGGAAAATCATAAGAAAACCCCTCGACTCGTGGGAATTGCACATATGCCCCTCCTTTGACTAAGTTGACATGTGTGAGCCTTCTATGAATCCCCTCGTCATTTCTTCAACCCGCGGGCGTTGTCAGTCCCGTCCGACACTTGGTGCCGTCTCGAACCTAGGTCTATGCAGGGTGGGGTAAAAATTACTAAAATGCCCCTGTGGCCTAGAAATGGCCTAGTTGCCCCTAAAACCTTTTATAAATGGCCTCAGCGCCCTAGAAAGTCAGGAATCCTATCCTACTTTTGTTCTAGTCCAAAAATTTCAGAAATACCCTTGGCCTGGAAAAATTACCAAAATATCCTTAGGAAGGTAAAATTACCAGAATACCCTCGGGGTCCAGAAAACTTCCCTCCACTTCAAAAAATGCCTACGGCTTTCGCACATTTGCATTCATACTCCTAAATCCTAGGGTTTGCCTGAACTTAAGAGGCCTTTGATGAAACCCTGTCTAGTCAATGTGTTGGTGGTAAACAAGTGATCATCGAGCGTCACCCGAGTGAGCTTGCCCTCCACATCCGAACCCATGGGGGAGACTTTGGGATTTCTTTGACAGTCAAACAAAGGTGTTCGGACGTTATGCCGATGTAAATCAACACTGACTGCGGTCAGTGGGGAGAGGTCCAGCACCTGAACCCAAATCGTCTGATACAATGCGCACCCACGGAATAAACCTCTATACATATAGGGGAATGTTTCTTTTCAAAAAGAACATATCTATTTATCCATATAAAATTCCGTGACCGACAGTAGGGGGTCGACCCCTTTGTGCTTCTCTACCTGGCCCTTTGTTGCACACCTAACCAACTCGTCACCTCCCTGTTGCCTCAGGAAGACGGCCGCTTGTTGGACCGCCGGTGCCAAGGAAGATAGAATACCTTCTAGAGTCCCTGCATAGAGTCCTTGGACATTCCCTGCCACAACTGCCTCGAAAGCCTGCTTGATCCCCGACACGAGGTGAAGTCGGAGACGAATCCCATGGCCAGCGTCGGAGCTGGAGGCGGATTCCCCGCCGTCACCCCCCTGCCTGCGTTGCAGCCCTCTCGCAAGCAAAGGAAGCCCTAACGGGTGGCGAGGACAGCCGTCTTCAGTTTGCGATGGCCCGATAACGAGCCCGGGTCTAGTTGGGTAGGTTGTACCCACAATCGCGAACTGCCCCCCTCAAGCCGTTAGCCCTGTCCGGACCAACACCAACATCCGTCTGTCCGGCCTATTGGGAAACCAAACCATTCGCACGAACCGGCAGGGGATTTGAAATCTTCCTCTGATGGCACGCCCCATGAAACCCTAGAACCGCCGCCGCGCCTTTCACCGTCTGCATCTTGAGCTGGACCATGAAGGGCGCCCCGTCAATGGTAAATGAGATGATCTCCGGAAGCTCCACCTTACCACATACCCGAATGGAGGCATCCACCATCATGCGCCCTCCCGCTGGAGCTAGTTAGGGGCTCCCGGCGACCACCCAATTGAAGCTCATAACCAGAAAATTGAGACCCTCCTCATCAGAAAGAATGAGGGGGATCCCCTCCAGCCTGATGCGTATAGTGGACTCCTTCGGAAAGGGGAGGCTCCTCTCCCTATAGTCCAAGGAAGGATGTGCAGGATCCCATTTGCCACAATGAAGCCAGCCTCCGCCTCCGCCGCGCCACTGCTTCCTCAAATTGCTGACTTACCTCTAGAAAACTCGACCTCACTACTTGTCGGACCTCTCATGAACCTCCACCTCCTCCTCTCGCCTCTAGCAACGCTCGCACCTTCTCCACATCTGCCGCCCTGTTGATTAGGGCCACCCAGACGCACCTTCGCAGCCAAGCCATCCAGACATGGAGAAGATCCGTGGGGACACCCCATGCCCCCCAATAGCCGAGAGCACTCCACTGTGCCTGAGAGGCGTCAGTCTCCAAGCAGCCTCCCCACGCTCACATCCACCCAGATTACCCCGAACTACCTCAGCGAAAGATCGTCGGGGGGCTCTAGTCTGCCGATGCTAGTAAGCTCCGCATGTGGCTGCTATCTACTCCCCATCGCCGGAAAGCCGCAGAACACTAGAAGCACATTTGAGCCTGGACGACTCCCCATTGCCTGCCGCTAGAGGACAGGCGGCCCATGACCCCCCTGGGGGGGACCCCTAGGGCGAACCCCGGGAACCCACCTACACGGTCGAACATCCACAGAGCTTCTCTCTCTAGAACAAGCGAGAGTGAGAGTCCCCCAACATCGGCTCTTCCAATACACTGGAAGTTATATGGTATCCTCTACATGATCTGGAAGGCAAAGACATGGGTCATACGTGTAGAATGATCAAAGCAACTTGCTTTTTTAAAAACAACTATTAGTTTTACACTCATAAAATGGTTTGGGATTTAATAGACCAAAGCATAAATGCCAAATGCCTCAGCAGCAGCACAGTTCAAAAACTGATCAGATTGTATCAGAATCAGCCAGGTGTGATCAGATTAGCGGGAACTGCTGAGATGACTGGAGGGTGGAGCCAAGTTTCATTTCTGGAAAGTATTACAAGTATTGGGTAAGAAGATGGCTGAGATCATCTTTAAAGCATCAGAAATGGTTGGAATTTTGAAGAGGTCAGGTTCGGTTGACTTGGATGGGGATGGGCCCTCTACTTGAAATTGGCCTGGTCCAATGTCTGGCTTGCCCTATTTGGAGGGTCTGGAGCAGACAGAGTTCCCATGTGGAGCGGGTTTAGCCAAGACAATCCTTCACTGGATTCTCAATTCTGAAACTGCTTTTATTGGAGGGTCTGGAGCAGAAAAAGTCCCCATGTGGAGCGGGTTTAGCCAAGACAATCCTTCAATGGATTCTCAATTCTGAAACTGCTCTTAAAATTGCTCAAAATATGTCTTTTTTTTTTTTTTGAAAGTGGGTGGTACCACTGATGTATAAATGAAGAGAAATTTACAAGTATAGACTGTCTCAAACCAAAAACAACCCCAAAACCTATACAAAGAGCTCCACACGGAGATCGTGGATCCACCTAACTCCCAAACAAACAAAAAGAGGGGAAGTAAGGGAATCTACATTACAAAGAGTGACCGCCCATTCCTTTACTCTATTACAAATAAAAGAAACAACAGTATCCTCAGCCTGAGATTCCCTCCTAAAAATCCGATTGTTTCGCTCCCCCCACAGCGTCCACAATGTGGCTTGAAGAATAAGCCACTACACCATCCTGTCAGTCTGGAGGGGCCAAGGTCTATCCCAGGACAGAAGGAGATGGTGAACATCACGAAACCTGGCGAAGTTGTAACTGGTCCGACTAGTGATCTCCCTCCACACCCCTGTGTGTAGGAGCAGCCTACAAACAAGTAGTCAAGAGACTCATCGTCCACACCACAAAGGCAATAGGTCGGAACAATGTCCGGGAGGAAGTGGGACAGCCTGTCTCGTGTCGACAGTCTCCTGTGAGAGATTGTCCATATCAGAAACTTCACCTTCAAGGGGCTCTTCAGTCTCCAAACTTGATCGTGAAAGCAATGCCAAACACCTCCATCTGAGATATCATTATATGCCGATCTGACAGAAAATGAACCTCCCACCTCCAGGCCCACCTATCCTCACCATCCCAAGGATGAAAGGTCAGAAGGAAAGATAGAAGGCTTTGCAGCTGCTCCTGCTCTTCTAGTCTGAGGTCTCATCTAAAAGTAGGTGCCCAAGCGCCTCCTGGGATGAGATTGTCTAATGCATGAGAGACTACACCCATGGGGTTTGAAGCAACCGCAAAGAGACTAGGGAACAAGGCCTCCAATGGGAAGTCCTCACACCATCTGTCTTTCCAGAAAAGACTTTTGAGGCCATTTCCCAGACAGACACGGACACCAGCGAGAAGAACATCCATGCAAGAAATAATATCCCACCACAGAGGAGAAGTCCGATAGAGGGGGGGCGGAACCAAATCCCGGACTCTCCTTCCCTCATAGTACCATTGCTTGATCAGGTGTGCCCAAAACCCCTCCTCTCCACATGCCAACCTCCACAGCCACTTACACAGGAGGGCCACAGTGAAGTCCCTGACCTGCTTCAACCCCAGTCCACCTTGTACCTTGCTCTTAGCCAGCCTTCCCCAGACTATATCGTGCCAACCCTTGCATCTGCCCTCACTGCCATGCCAAAAGAACCTGCATTGAATAGAATCGAGCTTTTTGGCCACCATCTTCGGAATCCGAAACAGAGACAAAAAGTAGGTAAGGAGACTATCCAACACAGATGTGCACAAGACCAATCTACCCCCATAGGAAAGAGCTCTTGCCTTCCACCCAGCCAGCCTGGACTCATACTTTTGGATAATGGGAAGCCAATCAGCACATCTAAGGGATCCCAATGTAAGGGGGAGGCCCAAGTAAGTGAAAGGGAAATCCCCAATGTTGCACCCCAAGAGGCGGGACGCCCTCCCGAGCTCCCTATCCTCCATGTTCACCCCTACAAGAAGACTATTGTTAAAATTAACTTTTAGGCTAGTGACATCCTCTAGCAACTCCAGCAAAAACATAGCCATGAGGGGGTGCTGCTTACTCTCATCCAGGAACAAAATGGTATCATCCGCATACTATGAGTAAGAGCAGGACCAACTGAAGCCATCTGAAATCCTTTGATCAACCCAGCAACCTCATCCCTCTGCCACGCCCTGCTCAAAACACTAGCCACGAGCACAAACAGAAGCGGAGACGTCAGTTCACCCTGATGGAGCCCACGACCACTGTGGAATGAAGAAGATGACTTCCCATTCACAAGGACCGCAAAGGTAGCTGAAGAGATACATGCCCTCACCTAGCTAATCCAAGTGTCCCCAAAACCCATTTTGTCTAGAACATCAAAGAGACACTGCCAATTCACCTTATCATAAGCCTTCTCAAAATCTACCTTCAGGACCATTCTGTTTCTCCTTTGATTCTTCAAAGCAAAGATACACTCATGTGCCACCAAGAAGTTATCCAGAATATGCCTCCCCCTAATTAAAGCTCCCTGAAAATGGTTGACCAATTTATTTGCAATTGAGACCAATCTCCCTGCAAGAACCTTGGTGAGAATTTTGTAACTACCATTCAACAAGTTGATGGGCCTAAAATCTCGGAATTCTTGAGCCCTATCCTTCTTAGGGATGAGTGCTAGGAAGGTATTGTTAATACCCCCCAAGTTCACCCTCCCCTCTTGAAACTCTCTCAAAGCTGCCATCAGATTGTCTTTGATTACTGCCCAACACCTTTTAAAGAAAGCCAGCGGGAAGTTATCTAGGCCTGGGGCTCTATCACCTGCAAGAGAGAATACAGCCTGCTGCACCTCCTCCTCAGAAAAGGGCAGAGATAAAGCCTCCCTCTCCTCAGGGGAGAGGCACAAAAGAAGATCAGTTCTCACTCTCGGCCTATGAAACACATCCTCTGTGAATAAAGTAGAATAGAAGTGTCTCACCTGGTCTCTGATATCCTCATCTAAAGAGAAGGAGAGGTCCCCTACCTTGATGCAAGAGATGGAGTTGACTCTCCTCCTCCCAAAAACAATACGCTATAAGTAAGTTGTGTTCTTGTCTCCCTCTTTAATCCATCTATCCCTCGATCTTTGTCTCTAGTATATCTCTTCTCTAGCCAGAATATCATCGAACTGCTCCTTCAAGTTATCCCTAGTTCCCTTGTCCACTTCATCTAAAACCCCTGCCTCTTCCAAACAATCAATCCTCTCAATGTGACGAAGAATCCTGTCTTTTGCAATCCTCCCTGGGAGAGTCTTGTGTGACCCCCAAGCCTAAAGGATCTGAGCAGTGTGCCTTAATATTCTCACCAACGTACCCATAGCTGAGGGACCTGCAGCCTGAGGCACCTGTGACAGTCTCTATGAAATCGACCTCTTTAAACCACACCTGCTCAAATCTGAATATGCAGCTTCTATCCCAAACCCGGCTAGTCTTTAGAAGAATTGGCTTGTGGTCAGAAACGAATCTCGCCAGCCCGACCACCTGCGCGTGAGGGAAGTGATCTTCCCAATCAAATGAAGCCAAAAATCTGTCCAGCCTAGAGCAGGTAGCCTCTGCTCTCAGGTTGGACCAAATGAAGGAGCCGTGGGCCATGCCCAAATCCACCAAAGCAGCCTTGTGGATGATATCAGAAAAGTCTTTCATGTCTCCATCATAGCCAGCGTCCTCCGTCCTCTCCCAAGTGGCAGCCATCGCATTGAATTCTCCACCGACACACCAGGGGCACCCAAAAGAAAGCCGGTGACGAATCAAGTCTTCTCACAGTAACCGCTTCTCTCCCCTGGACTGGGGGCCATACACCCGAGTAAAGTCCCAAGAGAATCCATCCTTAATGTTTTTGAAGTGTAGTGAAATAGCCCATCTATCGACCTCCCTATCCTGCTCCACCTCCTCCACCTCGTACGGATTCCAAAGGATCAAAATGCCCCCAGACCTGCCCACCGCCGGAGAGGCTACTCCCTTGGAAAGGCGGGGCCCACTAACTCCCTTGCGAGGGCAGCGCCATCCCCTACACACTTTGTCTCTTGAATACAGAGAATATCAATCTTACATCTCTTAATCAATTCTTTTAATGCCCTTCTTTTCTCCGCCCCGTCCAACCCCCTCACATTCCAAGAGACGATCCTCATGGAACAGAAAAGGTGACCCTCTCCCCTTCTCCCTCCTCTTCATCGCTCCTGCCCACTCTCGACTATGACCACTCCTCACCCCTAATGCTCACACTCCAACGCTTGTTGATCTTACCAAACACCCCCCTCAGATCCTTCTCTGCAGCAGCAAAAGAAATCCCCACTTGATCTGCCACCCCCTTGCTTTCTCCATGGTCAACCTCTCCACATCCCTAAGCAACTCCCTGACCTCCTCAATCCCCAGTCTACACCTCCCTCGAACCTCTTCCCCCTCCATTGGCCTCCCTCCACCACCACCATCAACCTCCAAAAGCCGCTGCAGCCCATCAAGGAAAGCATCTTGGGCCAAATCAGCCTCCACCACCGCTACCAGTTCCCTGGGACAGCCTGAAGAGGACGGGTCCTCCACACATGGAGGCAAGCACTGGAGCTCCTTCCCTCCCCCGAAGTCCGCTTAAGACTCCAACGTCGGCACAAGCATCCGGGACCCATTCCGATCCTCCACCGCTACCACTGCCTGGTCACTGGCCACCGGCCCAGGCAAATGCCGCCCAGGCAGCACCAGCACCCCGCGGGCATCTGCACCATCCTCCGGCTGCACCAGAGTCTCCTGAGGTTTGCTCCCCGGAGATCTCAGACGTGGACCAGGCTGACCCTCAACTACTCCCCGGGGAGGGGAAGTCAAAGGCAGAAACACTTGTCCCTCCCACTGGCGGGACAAAGCACCCACGACGACCAAAGGTGCCGGCGAGCTCAAGACCCAGCCTTCCCGTGTCATGTGAACAGGGAAGCTAAATGTATACTAGAAATAAAGATGTTGAACTGTAGATATAGTGACATTTCATTTGCCATTTTCATTTTCTTCTTTTGAGTAACAAAGGCATGTTGGTGGAGATAAAGAATCCCAGATGGCATGTCTTTTGGAGCTAGAGAGACATTGATGATGTCTGTTACAGGCTGAGGACAGAGTTTGTGGTTCAATATAGATTGATTTGAGATTTTGGTATTTTTCTCAATTTTCCATTCTATTTTAAGTGTATTTTATGAGAAAGGCGGTTGGTTCATTTTCAGCTAGGGTTTGAGCAATCGGGTTCTTGTAGGATTAGGGTTTTAAGTTGTTAATTCCTTAGGATTGTTTGCAAGGATTGACTAGAGATATAGGATTATTGCTAAGCCTTTTAGTTGGATTTGGGCACATCATTTGGAAACTATATGATCGGCCAAAATAAGGTGGCAATTTTTGAGGTTAAAAAGATAAAAAGGAAAAAAACAATTGGGCAACCCCACCAGATGGAAGAGCAAGTGCTACTTGGTCAAATGCACCAATGTATGATAGACGTGTTTTTTTTTTTTTGAGTAGGGGGTGGGGGGAGAGGGTGGAGAAGAACCCTAGCACTCACCCCCTCATCTCCATTTCTTTAACTGTGGCCCATTAGCTGTAGCACCATCTGCCGAACAGCTATCATCCACTCAACAACCATGAACTGAGACAGAAACTAGGGATAGAAAGGAATTCCATGTTGACTACCCAGTCTCCATAAGCAATCTATTTACAGCTACTTAGATTTTGTTGCCTATCATTAAATGTTTACTTGCTGATTGATTTGTGAGACTTCTGCATTTTCCATAGCTGTGGCTAGAATGGGGCATGTTATGCAAAACCGCCCAGTACGTAACATACTGGCCTGAACCGGACTGGTATTGGAGGTGACCAATCCGGTTCGGCTGGTTCTGGGACCGGACTGGCCGGTCCTTTAAAAAAAGGAAGATGAGTTTTTTTTCAAGAAAAAAGGATTAATTTACAAAGTCAACCTATAATGTTAATGACTATAATGACTTAAGTCATTAGAGACTAAAATCTAATGAGATTGAGTGAGATCAGAGTTTAAAATCTCCTATTAGAGTTTAAATATACTTGAGATTAGGGTTTAAATTACTTTGAAATTAGGGTTTAGAGATTAGAGTTTAATCTCACTTGATCTATTGATATTGGATATTAGGGTTTAAATCTCATTGAGCCCTAATGATCTCTCATTTTATAAACTTAATGTGCAGGTATTTCTGTATTTGAGGGGAACCAGTTTGAACCGGCCGGTTCCCGATTCGAACTGGAACTGGCCCTGACCGGTTCCAGAACCGGAACCACTTTTGCAAACCTTGATAACGGGCAATTTTAGTGTTAGTTGCACAAAGTGATATAATGGCATGGGCAACGCCTCCAAATGAAAGAACAAGTTGCAGTGATATTTTGCAAATACAAATTAATGTGTCCTTGCTAAATTAAATAGTTGCAGACCAAAAACATTATGTTGCTACATTCACAGTATACCATTTAGAGTTTTCCTGCATCATGACCTTCATAGTTTTACATGTTTATATATTAACTTAGTAGGCCCTATTATTTTGCATATCTTTGTTTCTATACTCTATTAAGTTTATGTTGATATTCTTTTTGACATTGTGATTTTCTTTACTTCCATCTGTATTTGTATTCTAGTTTTTAATGAATTATCTTTACATCCCTTTTTTACCAGCAGGATCACATATTTTGCAACCACAAGTGCAAAGCACAGGGCAGACATTACCAATTCCTTTGCCTAATCAAACTCAAACAAGACAGCAGACATTGACCCCAGGCATTCAAAACAACTTGACATCTGCTGCAGTACAAGGTTCAGCTAGTTTGGCATCAATGATGCCATCTATGAATGGACTCGGTCAGTCCATGTCAAGCATTGGCCAGACTTCCAACTTGCAAAGCATGTCTGCAATCTCACAGAATGTGGTAAATAATTCTGGGCAGAGTATATCACCAAACATTTACATCAATTCACAGCGGCAAATTCAAGGAAAGCAACAACAGCAACCTCTTGTTTCCCAGCAACAACCACAGAATCCACACTTATATCCACAGCAATTGCAGCAACAGCAACAAATGTTGAAGGCAAAGCTGTCACACCCCTCGCTAATGCAAACACAGCTTCAGCAGCAACAGCAGCAGCAACAGCAACAGCACCAGCAACAGCCCTTATTATCAGCTACTCAGCTGCAATCTTCTCAGCAACCTGTCATGCAAATCACATCTAGTTTGCAATCAAGCCAAACTAGTCTTCAGCAACCGCAACAACCTGTGATGCAGTCTGTTCCACACTCTGGGCATCAGCAGGGTCAGACAAATCTATTGCAACAATCTTCATCTCCTTTGTCCCAGCAACATCCTCATGCAGTTGTCAGGCAACCGCAGTCACAACCGTCTACTCACCTACAGGCATCTTCTCTTCAGCAACAGTCTGCTTCAATAACGCAACAATCAGTATTGCCATTGCAGCAGCAGCAACAACAGTTATTGGGTAACCAATCAAATATATCAAACATGCAACAGAATCAACTTCTTGGTCAACAAAGCAGTATCCCTGATATGCAACAGCAGCAGCGAAGACTGGCAGTCCAGCAGAATAATCTCATGAGCATGCAGCAGCCACAACAGATGCTCAATCAGCAGAACATGTCTTTGCACCAGCAGGTGGTCCCACAAAACAACATATCAGGATTGCAGCAGCTTCAATCTCAGCAACATCTGCAGCAACAGTCGCAACTATTTAGTTCGCAACCTAATATGTCAAATATGCATCAGCACCATCACCCAATGCTCATGCAGTCACAAAAAACTGCCGCACAGCAGCCCCAGCAACAGCAGCAACAAGCCCAACAGACGGCTACCTCATTGATGCAATCACAGGGACAACAGCCACAATCTCATCCTGCACAGCAGCAGCACATGTCTCAGATTCAAAGCCAGCCCGTGCAACTTCAACAGCAGATGACAGTGCAGCAGCAGGCAAATCCCTTACAAAGAGAGATGCAGCAGCAGATGCAGCAAAGGCTACAAGCATCTGGTGGCTTGCTTCAGCCACAAAATGCATTTGAACAGCAGAAACCCCTTTATCAATCTCAAAGAGCTCTCCCAGAGGCCTCATCAAGTAAACCATTTTGGTTTCATTCTTCTGTTAATAACTTTCATATATATATATATATGTGTGTGTGTGTGTGTGTGTGTGCATGCATTTGTGTGTACATATTGCTTGTGTTGCACCTATTACAAGTTATTTGAAGTGAGTTAATTGGAATTCTTTTGTGTTGTGGATGCTTCTATCCAATAGTTTATTGTCGCAGTTTGTTTAGTTCTAAATCCTTGCTAACATAAGACACTTTGGAAAAGTCAATGTTGTGTTTCTAGGAAATATGTGCTAGTCTTCCATCTACTTCTGTCATATTTCAACAATGTACATCTGGTTTGATATTACCTCAGCTTGTAAACTACCTTTCTACTCTTTACTCTTAACTCATGCGTTAACCCCATTGAACCCTGTTATTTCCCTCTCTTTCATTTGATATATCCCTAGATAGTGGGATGCTCTTTCTCTCCCACTCCCCTCCCCTCCCCTATGAACTGCACGGAATCTCTCTCTCACCCCATGTGTGTGTATGTACATATATGCACATACATATTGACTGCTGCTGTATGGAATAAACCTCTCTCATTGCTAACAGGTCCAAGCTGGATGGCCACATTGCACACCCCAATTCCATGAGATTGTGGACATTCAATCTTGTGGGCTTTCCAGCAGAAAATTCATTATGCTAGCAAAACTGGAGAAGATTTTCCGTCTGGTGTCAGTTTCTGTGTGGTGATTTTTGCACGGTCATGGAGAAATCTGGCAATTTTATATAAGTACCATATATTCTATTTTTTTCTTTCTTAGTTGATATTACTTGTCATTGTATTGAGCTGCCCCACATGTTACTGCACCTATGAGTCTTCTTTATGCAGGTTCTGAACCTCGTTATTCATTTTATGATGTTGTTCACTTGATATCTCTTTATATTATTTCACATTGTTAGAAATTGTGTGTCTACTTGTGTGATTGGTTTCCATCTCCTCTGATCTCTTCCCTGCATACCTAAATGTGCTCTTAAATGTTAGTTTTAATTGTTTTAATTTTTAAAATTTCCTCTGGAACTTGCATAGCTATTAACACGAATTCCATTTTCATGAAGTCATCTACCTATTACTAATCAGACTTTTGTTCTGGGTTATTTGCATCAAATTAACATAGGTTTTGTGCACTTACTATGCAGATTCAATGGATTCCACTGCTCAGACTAGCCAAACAGGTCCAGACTGGCAAGAGGAGACATATCAGAAGGTCACTCCTTGAAACATGTGTATTCTGGTAGATAAAGTTCTGTTAGTGGGTGGGATGAGCGTATGTGGAATAGTTATGATAGTTTATACATGAAATACATGGCAAGCAGTAATAAAAATGGTTGGATGTGAATTTCTAATAGGGATTTTTGCATATATTCCTCTGTAATCTACCATATTGGCATTTATAGCCCCGACTTTCATGAATTGTCAAAATTATTCCTGAACATCCAAATAGTTGTTGTTATATACTCGTTGCCACTTTAAGTATGGTTTAAGTGCTGACGTGAACCTACCCTCAGGTTAGGTTTTATAGGGGCTTGCTGGATCACCAGTCTCAAAGGTGCTTTTTATTTTTTGCATTTATTAATGCTTTCTGTGGCATCTTTTAAGAATATTCCTTCGAAGTTGACAGCACAACAACTGGAAGTATATAATTGCAATGATTTAGAAGTATTCGGGGGCATTTTTAACAATTATTAAAAGTCAGGTGTATGCATGCAAATATGAAGATTACAAGGGGTATATATGCAAAAGCTTTTTCTATGATTAACTAATTATCTGTTCTAGTGGTGTTCATATTTAAGCAGTAACATATATTCGTAATTGTCATTCTCATAACTTATTGAAGTAGTTGTATCCATCTATGAAAAATATTTGACACATTTAATGTTTTTTTCTGCATGTTATCCTAGAACATAAAATGTTAACATATCAAAGTATTTTGATTCGCACCTGGGCAAAGAGGGGTTGTCACCTCTCAGTCTTAGCCTTTTCTCACCTGTTCCACAACAGTGAGGGTGGGGAATCAAGGCTCACATACCTCCTAAGACATCCCAAAATTGGGGAAAATAGGCCCTTCAACGTTTTTTTCTTTAGGCTGGCGTCGGAGGGCGTCGGAGGGTGAGTGTAGAAGTTCACTTTCCTCCTCTTCTACCCTGCCTCTGCCTTCTTTGACGGAAAGAACAGCTGGCAAACAGGAGAGACTTTTGTTTCAAATTTTTGATTTTGTTGCCATGTCTCTATTAAATTATCTTTAATTCAGTTAATATCTTTTTATTCTACAATGACTTCTTGTCCAATATGTTACTTATGGTGAAACATTTATACTGATCTGAGGTTCTCCTTAAAGCTTATTTGAGCTGCACTTTAGATGTGGTCTGTAACATGTGGACTCAATGTTTTTTCCCATTTTCCCTTTTCTGTTTCAGCTTCAAGCCATGAGAGATATGTACTATGCAGATCTGAATGAAATACATCAGAGGATCATCATAAAGTGCCAGCAGGTCCCCCCCCCTTCTAATTTGTGGATCGGTGTCAAACTTTTGTCCTTTTTTCTTCTTTGAAAAATACTGTTACAGTCTACGACTCTATCATTTAGAAAGTTATCTTATGAATTATGACGGAACCTGATGCTTGCTCTCATGCTGATTGTTTCATTTCTTTTTTCCTCCACTTTGGCAGCATGAAGCTCAAACACAACCTGGAAAGCCTGAACAATTGGAGAGTATGAAAAAGATTAAAAGCTTAATGGATCGCCTATTGGCATTATTACAGATGCCCAAGAGCAGTATTCAGCCTAATCTTAAGGAAAAGCTGCCATATTTTGAGAAACAGATGTTCAATGTTATAGCTTCAAACAGAAGGAAACCTATTCCTCCACAGCTTCAAGGGCCACAGCAATTTCCTCATCTTGGTGGACATGCCCAGTCCATGCCACAACAGCTATCATCTCAGGCTCCTCTTATCCCACAACATGATACTCTTGGAAACCAGATGCCACCGATGGTTGTTCAAGGTTCTGTAACATCAATGCAATCAACAGCTGTGTCAAGCATGCAAAATGGATCGATCCCTTTATCAAACCACGTGGGCATTCCAGCTACACAGCAGAACATGAATACATTGCAACCATCCTCAAATATAGACTCATCCCAGGGCAGTGCTCTAACTTCATTGCAGGAGGGTGCATTGTGTTCCCTGCAGCAAGGTGGTATGGGATCCCTACAGCAAGCTACATTCAATGCATCCACACAGAATAATATGAACACTTTGGCTCATACAAGCAATGCCATGCAACCAAGTGTTGGCCCTATTCAACCAAATGCAAATATACTTCAAAATCAACATGTGAAGCAGGAGCATCAACACCAAATGATGCAATCACAGCAAATCAAACAGCAAATGCAACGTCAGATGCAACAACAGAAGCTACAAATTTTACAACAGCAGCCACAAATGCAGCAGCAATATCAGCAACAGCAGAAGCAGCCGCAGTCTGCCCAGTTGCAAGCACATCAAATGCCACAGTTGAATCAGTTGAATGAAATGAATGATTTGAAGGTTAGACAAGCCTCTGCCATTAAGTCAGGGATTTTCCAACCACATTTTCCGGGAGGTCAACGTCAACCATATCACCAACAACCAAAACAAGGGGCTTCATTTCCCATTTCTTCTCCTCAAAGCCTTCAGGTCCCATCTCCTCAAATTTCTCAGCATTCATCGCCTCAGGTTGAGCAAGGCTTCTTATCATCTGTTCCTAAAGCTGGGACACCTTTGCAATCCACAAACTCACCTCTTGTCGTTCCTTCTCCATCCACGCCTCTAGATGACCACGAAAAACAAGTGTCTGGTGTTTCTTCAATATCAAATGCAGTGAATGTAGGACATCAACAGATATCTGTTGCTCCAACTCAACCTCAGTCCCTGTCTCTTGGTACACCTGGTATCTCGGCTTCACCATTGCTTGATGAGTGTATTGGTTCAGATGTCTTTCATGTGAATGCCCCAACTGCCTTTCCCAGCAAGTCAAATGCAACAGAACGACCTATTCAACGTTTGGTTAAAGCAGTGAGTTTTCTAGCTCCATGTTACACTTTCTTACTCGACAGGCTTTAGGAACATTATGCCTTGTTGACAGAAATATGCACAGAAAGGAAAATATGAGAAAAAAGAGGTGAATATGGGCCAGTGTGTGATAAATGTTGATGGAGTATTCACATTCTTTGGGCCATAGAAGTTCCAATCTGGGATCTAGAATCTTCACCACAAAAGGCATTAGAATGAAAACTAATATTTGACAACTTGAGAAAATTACATAATTGCTTCATGGTCTCCATATGCTTATCAAAATTTCCCCAAGCTTGCTACCTCACACCAACATCTTTTTCCATTAAAACTGTTTTAAAAATATTTGAGGTTCAAGAAGGAGAAATACGAACCACACAAATTTTTAGCAAATCGGACTGACACTTCAAAGTCAGTTATTTCAGACAAAGATTCATGAAAATGAGAAGGAAGCTTCATATTAATAGATCCATATTAGTTTTGTGCTGCAGTCTTAAACCTAGAAATAGTTAAAAATTAATCACCTTTCCATGGGCTTTAGATACATGGTCTCAAAACTCAGTCAGCTAAAAAATTGAGACTTTTTATTTTTATTTTTTTGAAAGTGGTTTGTACCACTATTGTATTAAATGAAAAAATAGATGTACAAGTATAGTCAAAGAGCTCTCAAAAAATTCCTGTATAAAAGATCGCACCAAGATAGTGTGGAGCACTCTTAACGCCCGCAACAAAATAAATAGAAGGGAGTTGAGGGAAATCACATTACAAAGCAACTCTGCCCATTCTCTCACTCTATCACAAATGAAAGATACAAAGGAGTCCTCCGCTTTAGCCTCCCTCCTAAAAATCCTATTATTCCGCTCACCCCACAAAGACCAAATGGTGGCATGCAAGATCTGCCATCACACAATTCTATCCCCTCTGTGTGGCCACCTTCTGCCCCAAGACCGAATGAAGTGATGCACCTCTCTGTGTCGGCCGAGGATCCCACAGGTTCTCGTAGCAAGCCCCTCCCACACCTCCTGAGAGTAGGTACAACTTACAAATAGGTGGTCAAGGGTCTCGTCCTCTTGTCCGCACATGCAACGAGTCGGGTGGATGTCTGGAAGGAACTGAAGCAGCTTGTCTCGAGTAAGAAGCCTCCTGTAGGAAATCCTCCAAGCAAGGATCTTCACCTTCAGCGGATCCCTCAGCCTCCAAACCTGAGAGGCGAGGCTGTGGCGCACCCCTCCATCAGAGATAATGGAGTAAACAGACCTAACTGAGAAGGTCCTCTCCTTACCCCACCTCCAAGTCCACGCATCCTCCCTGTCAAGGTGCGGGGCGTAGTCGAGGAGAAAGAGTAAAAAGCCTTGGAATTGCTCCATCTCATCGATCCTGAGGTCCCTCTTGAAGGTCGGTACCTAGGTGCCTCCCGAAATCTGGGAGTCAAAAGCCCGAGAGATTGTCCCCTAAGGGTTAGCTGAGACTGCAAAGAGGCTAGGGAACGAAGACTCCGAAGTCGTCACACTAATCGGTCCTTCCAGAAAAGGCATTGGTCGCCTTTCCCTAGTCGGACCCGCACGACGGAGGAGATAAAATCCCCGCAAGTCAAGATACCACGCCAAATGGGCGAAGTTTGATACAGTGTTGGTGAAGTCATGCCCCAAACTCTCCTCCCACCATAGTATCTCTGCATGATAACTTGCGCCCACCGCCCATCATCCCCCGCCCCCAACCTCCACAGCCACTTGCATAGGAGAGCAACATAAAAAATCTCTAACTTCTTTGATCCCCAGGCCCCCCTCTTCCTTGCTAGCAGCCACCCTACCCCACTTGATATCATGCCATCCCCTACATCTCTCCCCACTCCATGACTACAATGCATGTATCTTGATATTTAACTGTGTTTGTGTGTTTTATCCCAGTGCTGTTGCATTTGAATCTTAGATCACAAATTGGATAAATTCTTATGTTGATATTTTATTTTATTCTTTTGTCACTCTTATTCAAATACCTGATAGTACCCTTCAATTATCCTTCAGTTGACAATTCCAAATAGTATGACAATTACTGTCCATTATCCCTTGGAAAACTCTAATGTTTTTGCACTTCAGGTACAATCGTTGTCCCCACAAGTGCTTAGTTCCTCTGTGAGCGATATCGGCTCTGTTGTGAGTATGGTTGACAGGATAGCTGGATCAGCACCAGACAAAGGTTCTCGTGCTGCTATTGGTGAAGATTTAGTTGCTATGACTAAATGCCGCTTACAAGCAAGAAGCTTCATGTCACAAGATGGATCTGTGGGGACGAAAAAGATGAAACGTCACACAATTGCTATGCCTTTGAATGTTGTGTCATCAGCTGGCAGTGTAAATGATAGTTTTAAGCGGTCAAGCACTGATGTAGCTGAATTAGAATCAACTGCAACATCTCGAATCAAGAGACCAAAGGTTGAGGTATGGTGCCCTGTGTTCCATTGTGCTTCGGCAGTGGATTCTGTTTACAGTTATATGTTACGAACCTTTCTCTAATTGCATGTAAGAGAAAGGACATCATATATATTAGGGATAATTGCAAAGATAACCCTGCGATATGCATTCTTTCATAAATGTCACTCGTGTGCGCATATTAATTAAAATAACCTTATTACATAAACATAACTGCAGCGATACCCATGCGGCTAACTGCCATCTAAAAACATGACAACACATAAACGGAAGGGTATTTTTGAATTTATATTTATGCAGGAGCAATGTTTTAACAACACCTTGACCTAGGCGGAGTGAGTCGGAGGGTCTGCCTAGGTGGTGAGGTGGGATCCTCAAATCTGAGGCCGTTATTTATTTCATATATTCTTTTTCCATTTCTTATGCATGCCACTAACTGTTGATAATGCTATAAACTATTGACATCTCGTATTTTATTATAAAAACTGATAGAAATAGACTAATTGAATAGGTATAAAAACAAAACAGAGATAAAAACAGGCGAAATATAAGAACAAACAGAAATACAAAAACATTCGATTCTCAGTCTCTGTTAACAGAGCTTAGGCTGCATGCCTACACACCATCACATGGAGGATCAAAGAATTGACAAAGAAAGAAAATAAAAAATAGATGATGAATGGGACGAGATCAAAGGATAGAAGAAGGGAAAAGGGGGGGGAACAGGGAAGGTGCTTGTAGATGGGGGAGATACGAGGAGGTAGGGAACAAAAGAACATGGGGAAAAATGCATGCATGTACAATTGTACATACCTACACGGCAGCACCTGCACCCACTGTTACCCCTGCTTGCAGTCTTCCAGAATTGTAGTCTCCTCCAGCCTATGTTATCAAAGGTGCCTGAGGTGCTCGCCTGGGCGATGAGGCGAGGCGCCCATAACTTGTCTTGCTTTAGCCTGGCTCACCTAGGCGAGCTTCTTGTGGCTGCAGGCCCCTTTGGGCCAAGCCTACTTGGGCTGCCCAGCCCATTCCTATTACCCTGCCCCAAAAATTTTGGCCAGGGGGCCTCCGCCCACTTCCACCCCGCCAACAAGGGGGGTGCTTCCCACCTTTTGGCCCCTTTGCAACCTGACCATGCAGATCGATCTATGATACGAGGTTGGGTGTTGGCATCACGGAAATATTTTCCCATCTTTTTTTGGAAGAGAAGGAAAAGAGGGATAAAGAGGGGTGCACATATAGGGGCTGTATAGGTAGCATGTGCAGGTTATATTCCGTGAGCGCATATCGTATCAGACGATTTGGGTTCGGGTGCTGGACCTTTCCTCACTGACCGCAATCAGTGTTAATTTATATCGGCCTAACGTCCGAACACCTTTGTTTAACTGTCAAAGAAATCTTGGTCTTCTACAAGGGCTCTAATACTGAGGGTATATTTGCTTGCAGGGCTCAGATTTAATTTTCACTCACCACTGAAGAATTAATTGGATTAGGGTTTAATTAAAGGCCGCTAGATTGGGCGAGAAACCCTACGATTTGAGGACATAGTCGCAATTTTGTAGGAGCAGTGGGCCTTTTTGAAGTGTCGGGAGGTTTCCTGGACCCCAGGGGTATTTTGACAATTTTGAGTTTCCAGGGGTATTCTGATAATTTTACCAGGCCAAGGATATTTTTAGAATTTCCGGGTTGGAGAGAAAGTAGGGTAGAATCCCTTACTCTCTGAGGCGTTGAGGCCATTTCGGGAGAGTTTTGGAGGCTACTAGGCCATTTCTAAGTCATAGGAGTATTTTGGTAATTTTATTAAATTTCACGCAGACCTAGGTCTGAGATGGCACTTAGGCGTAGGATTGAACCGACAACGTCCCTAAGCGGAAGGAACAACGGGGGGGGGGGTTCATAGAAGGTGCATGTGCGTTGATTCGCAAAGGGAGGGGTATGTAACTATGTATACAATTTCCCGATAGATCGGTGTACAATGAAAAAAATCTGCAAAGCACATTGAATACGTTTATGGTTCAAGTGAGTAGAAGGGTTGTCGGCGAGTTGTCGACTGTACATGAGGAGTCTCCGCACTGACGCGGGATGTAGGGGCATAGCCCCAATTACAAAATTTTACAGGGCAAAATTGTAAATAACAGGATTCATGTTTCTCGCAGTCACGCGAAGGGCATTTTCGTAATTCTCTCATTATAGGGACGGAACTACATAATTTAGCCGTCCCGGGAGCGTAGAAACTTACAAACTTGGCCCACAGAGGGGCGTAATTACAAATATAGCCCTCAGGGGCATAAATACAAGACCCGGGGATCACCTACCCCTCGAGGGCCAATAACAATGAACAAGGCTCCTGTCGTCAGTGTGCAAGTGTCTCTGATCGTAGCTCGTACTTAATGCTTGATGCTAGACACTCGGGGGTCTATTTATAGAAGTTGGAGGGCCACCCAGAGGTGTTTGAACCCGTATGGGGTGGACGAGATAAAAATGACCCCGGGAGGGTCTTTTTCTTCTTTTTTCGTTTTTTCCTTTTTTTCTGCAGGAGAGAAAAGGGGCCAGGCCGGGTCAAATGACCCCGGACCCGCGGGGGAATGTCTCCTGGGGTCATTCGACCCCGAGCGGGTCCCCCTCCCCCCGGCCGCGCGCGACCCCGGGCAGGTATGCCCGGTCGCACGCGCGGCTCCCCGGGGTCGGGCGACCCCAGACCGGTCCACTCGACCCCGGTCCGAGTCCCCCGTGCCTGCTCCTTTGTATAAACCCTTGGTTTTGGGATTTTTTCAGCCTTTTTCTCGCAGCACGCCGCGCGGAGAGGGGAGGAAGCGTTCTCCTTATTCGTTTGTTGTCTTCCCCGCGCCGTGGACCACGAAGAGGGGACTTGTGTTTGTCTGAGCAGCGTGATACACGTGCGTGGAACTTCTTCAGCGGTGTGGACACCATCCTTTGCATCCCTTTTTTTTGTTGCGAGAGTTTTCTTCGCTTATGTTGAACATCCAAGGGAGAAAAACTCCACCCCTTCGGGGTTTTGCCCGGAACCACACAATCCTGACAATCGTGGTGGATTTAATCCGGTTCTTGACCACCTCGCTTGCTGCGAGGGGTTCATAATTGAAGTGACATATCGGCCACAAAGTCCCGATGTGTGGAAATATTCCACGGAGTGGCGATACGTCGAATATTGAACCCCGACCAACTCGAAGGAAAGGTCTCAATTTATCCGAGACAAATAGTGGGTGCAACACTTGGTCAAAGTCGTTTGATGTGAATTTGATGTGTTACTTATTTCTCACATATGAATGGATGAATTTACTGATTTGTTTTGTATTTGTGTTGTTGGTATATTTAATGATATGTTTATATAAACATATATCTAATTTATTTAATGTATTTTAAAAATGTTGCCTCAAATGGGCGTTTGATGCTAAGGCGACCCCTTGATCGCCTTGGGCACTTTAGAAGAAGAAGAATGAAATGCAGAGGTGACGACAGATGGATAGAAGAAGAAGAAGAAGAGGGGGGAAACAAAAAGGGAAAAATAACAAAAAAAAAATACACGAACATACCTGGTTGTGAAGGGAGCGGCAATGATTGCAGAGTTGCAGGACAGAGTTGTAGGCTTGGGATTCCTCTTTTATGCTTCCCTTCACTGTTGATTGTCGTCGCTGGGGAAGTCAAGTAGGCAAGCCGCAAAGAAGCCATGCTCGAGTTGGACTCAACCTCCCATTGCGGTGGGTGATGGGTATAGTTGGCAGAAAGGTTAAAAGAGATAAATTAAAAGCCACACATAAGTTAAAACCCAGGCATAACATTCATTTAAATAATCCAAATATGCTAAAGCAAAACTTGTAAAAATAAGCGGAATCAGGAAGCACCTAGGCAGGAGATGAGGCTGAGCCATATAGGAAGCCCACCTAGACGACTAGGCAGCCAATTTTTTAGTCATTGTGCAGGAGCTATGATATCAAAGGTTGCTGAGGTGCTTGCCTAGGTGACGGAGGCGAGGGAGCACCTAGCTCACCAAGGAGAACACCGCAGCCTACCCTCAATGCCTTGGCCTGCCTCGCCTGCCCCACTCTGGCCTGATCAGCAACTGGTCTACTTAACCTAGCCCATTTATCTAGGTATGAAAGCCCTATGCTGGCTTGCCTCCACCTTTGACCCACTTGTCTCCACTTTTGAGCCCCCTTCTCCTAACCCTAGCGCACCACCCATTACCTTGGTGATTCGGCTTCTGGCGACAAGGACTTCTTTGATGATCTGGCTTCTGACAGCACTACTCCGGGACCCTGCTTTGGCATCACCTCCCTCTCTCCCTCAGCTTGTGCTTGGACATTCCCTCCAGACCCTTCCTCTCTACATGGCAACTACAAAATCTGGACACCCTCTCCTTCTCTCCCTGTTCTCTCTCTATTCCCTCATGATTTTTTGCACTTATTTTGTATGTTTACATGTATGAGTTGGTAATTGCCTCCTCATTTCTTTACATTTGGTATTAGTTTCTGATAGATTAATAGATTTGGTATTAATTTATTTACATGGATTAATTTATTTGGTATTAGATATATTTCGCATATCTTAATGGATTAATTTAGCAACATCATCATCATCATCATCATCATCATCATCAGACCCTTATCCCAATTATTTAGGGTCGGCTACATGAATCATGTTCCGCCAAAGATTTCTATCAAGTGCTATATTCATATTTAAACCCAAGAAGCTAAGGTCCTTCCTAATAACATCGCACCATCTCATTTTAGGCCTTCCCCGAGCTCTTTTACTAGCATCCACTAAGATTCGGTCACATCTTTTAAGCGGCGCTGAGTTAGGGCGATGAAGCACATGACCAAACCACCTGAGTCTATTTTCTCTCATTTTACTATCAATTGGGGCTATCGCTAAGTCCTTACGGATGCGCTCATTCCTAATCTTGTCTTTCTTAGTCTTGTCACACATCCATCTCAACATCATCATCTCTGCTACACACATTTTGTGAATATGTTCCTTTCATACTGCCCAACACTCGATATCATATAACAAAACAGGTCTCACAGCCGTTCTATAAAATCTCCCTTTGAGTTTCACAGGCATACGACGATCACAGAGGACTCTTGATGCGCTTCTCCATCTTAACCAGCTTGCCTTAATCCTATGTGTATCGTCGTCATAAATCTCTCAATTCTCTTGTATGATAGACCCTAAGTATCGAAAGCTACTACTCTTCGGAATGTTATGTCCATCAATTAGAACCATGTCTTCCTGTACTACTCTCCCATTACTAAAATTACAATGCATAAACTCTGACTTACTCCTACTAATTTTAAAACCTTTAGATTCCAAGACAAGTCTCCAACGCTCTAACTTAACATTTAAAGCATCAATACTCTCATCAATTAAGACAATGTTATCTGCAAATAACATACACCAAGGGATATCCTCGTGCAATTGTTTTGTTACTTCATCCATAACTAAGGCAAAGAGATACGGACTTAGTGCAGAACCTTGATGCAAACCTATAGAAATCGGAAATTCACCAGTCTCTCCAGCAATAGTTTGAACACTAGTAATTTATGGATTAATTTAGCAACATATAGTTTTTATTTATCTGTGTATGTCATATTTAATTTCTCTATATTTTTTTAATGAAATGTCAGCCCTTGGTCACCTTGGTCGCCTCTCGCCTCTGACTACATAGTGCAGGAGTAGTTTCACACTTGTGTTTATGTAGGAGGGTTATTTTTGCACTGATAATTTAAGACCGTAGGAACTTTTTTTTAAAACTCTGGTTATATTTTAACTTTAGTTATATTTATCTGACAACAGGTTATGGCACCTAACAGCAGGAACATTTTTCCATATATGCTTACATATTGAGGTTATATTAATCAATATGTATCAAGGAATGGTCTCCTTGCAATTATGTAAGTTATATGATACCAGACAAATAACACCATATTCATGACATAGATGAGAATGTATGGCATCACAGGTCATAAAACAGTTTGTTTTCTTTATTAGCAACCTTCTTTCTACGTAGATGTTATAAGTGGGAGGCAAGATTAATTCTCTGTCTATTAATAAAGGCGATCACCCAAAATATGTGCATACAAGTTATACTCACACACACACACACGTGCATAGGGGTGAGGGCTTCCTCTTGCACGTGTGAGTCACCACGCCTAGATTTTTGCAAGTCTGTATGCCTACTATACTACATATACATCATCCACATCCCCTTCAAACTCATGGATGAATGTTTTAGAAATGCCTAGCTGAATCAAGTAGGCTACTAGTTGTCAGAGCCTTAACTGCAAATGCCTAGGCGATGGCCTAGGCATTTGAGATGATTTTTTTTAAAATATTAAATAAAACAGATACATAATATATATCACTAAATATGTCAACAGCACATAAAACCAATCAGATTAGTAATTCATCCATTTAGATGCAAGATATAAATTAAGAACCTATCAAATTCACATTGCCCTGGCCTTGCATCACCAACCAACCTGCACGGTCAGGTTGGGGGGGGGGGGGTCAAAGACGTCAAAGTGAGGTGAGCGCTCCCCTTTTGAGGGGGTTGAAGGAGGGCGGAGCCCCCCTGGCTGAAACTTCTTATAGGAAAGTGTTGGGCAGCCCAAGTGGGCTTGATCCAAAGGCCTCTGTGACCACAGGCAGGTCGCCTAGGCAAGATGGGCCAAAGCAAGGCAAGTTATGGGCACCTCACCTTGCCTCATCGCATAGGCTAGCGCCTCGAGCATCTTTGATAACATAGGTTGGCTAATTCCCTTACTGCCTGGACAGACTACCTAGGCAGTGAGGCGAGTGCCTTAATTCTGAGGTGGTTAATTTTTTATGTTTCTTTTTCAGATTTTGCACATCCTTTATAAATGACAATGCTATTAATTATTGACATCGCATTTATAATTATATAAGCATCATAAAAAATGATGAATTGTAAATCTTAATTTGCTGCAATTATGTTTTGAATAATAATATAAGATGCACTAAAAAACAAACACGCAAATGACGAAAAAAATGTACATAAACCTAAAGCTCAAAGGATAGAGTGTTAGTCATTACTCATAATATGGTTTGCATGTCACTATCTTCTTCTAGTGACACCCAATATCCATCGAACATGGGATGACAAAAAAGTGGATCAAAAACAACAAAAACAGAGAAGTTTATGCTTTTAGTGAAGAAGGAATGTTGAACCCAAGTTATCTATGGTATCAGCTGACCGAGGGATTCATTGGGTCCATAGCATGTAAAAGAGGGGAAAGAAAAAGAAAAAGAAAAGAAGACAACCATAGAGGTGACAAGAGAGAGTAGGAGGAACAAACTTGTGACTATAAGCTGTAATTTCCAAGGCCATACAACCTAATTAACGAGCATGTAATCCATCAACGAAAATTTTGTGAAACACAACGGGGTGGAAACCGCCTACATGGGAAAGGGCTATGATTCGCCTAGGCGGCCGATTTTTAAAACATTGTACACTGGGAATTAGCCAACCGATTCCTTAAAGCACATTGTAGTCGGGAGCTTGGTGTCAAGTGAAGTGGCCAAGAGTTTACTCTGCATGGAATGAGGAATCATATTGGTTCATGGGTTGGCTGGACCCTACCCAATTTGATCAAGATCAAGGTTGGCTTATCTTGGAATCAGCTAATTTTGGACTAGTTTCAGCCAATTCAAGTGTATCAATATTCTTTTCTTGATTAAAGCAAGGATAGGATTTCCCCCTTGAAGTTGGATTGGCACTGGCTGATCCCTATTCCAGTCTGCTGATTTATATATACTTTTGTTGAGATAGTAGATATTCATAGAAACAGAAGACACTTTTGTTGAGATAGTAGATATTCATAGAAACAGAGGCACTCTCTATTGTGTCATCTACATTAGAGTAGAAGAATGACATGATCACGCGAGGCTCCAAAAAGGCACATAATCATGTGCACTCTCAACGAGGTGAAATCACTAAAACACCTGATTAAGCCTGTACACAAACCAAGATAACAAACATGCCGAGGTGGAATAGGAAGGCCAAGGGGTGTATATAGACCTCTAAAGAAAGATCACTATGAACGCATGCATTCTACACATAAAATTTATTGAGGTCAACCATGAATGACAACAACAATGAGAATGTGGATAAAAGTCATCTTGGCCAGCATAACAAAGATCCAATCATAATTTTGGCAGTACTCAGTGAACCTATGGTCTACCAGTCTTGCTTTATGCCACCCAACTAGAACCATCTAGCTTGGCCTTGATCTTGTAGATCTACCTGCAACTGAGAAGAACAGCACTAACTAGAACCAAAACAAGATCCCATGTCTGAGTCTGTTGGAGGCTTGAAGCTCATCCTATATAGCCTGTTGTTCTTTGTGATAGGTCTGGGGCTTCCCCCCCCCTCCCCAAGAAAAAAACAAAAACAAAAAGGTGTGTATTATACCACCAATTTTATTAATAGATAAACAGAGCTAGTGCAATCAATGGCAGAGGAGAGATTCTTCACCAACTACAAACCTTCGTAACTAAATTATAAACCACATTGAAATAATTCACCTCAAAAATAAACCCCCTACCAACTTCAACCTAACAGTCAACCACCTATAAGAACAAAATCAGCGGCCAGTGTGATTCCCCCATGAAGAGCAGCTTGCCACACATGTAGAAACAGTGCCCTCGCTTTGAGCAACTTTTAATAAGGACGTAAGCTCTGGGCTACCCCAAGTTGGCTTTGTGTTCAGCAATGCTTTCCTCACTGAGTGTTTTCCATAGCCTATGGAGCTGACCTGCCATTGATTGGATTATAAGAGTTCTTTTTTTTCGAACGAAAGCAGACTGTACCACCAATTTTATAAAAATAAACAGAGGAAGTACAGTCAGGGAAGGTGAGGAGTGGTTCCTCACCCAAGAAAAACCATTGTGGGCAGGACATTGCCCAACAAAATCATGATTTTGACCGTGTAAGGTGGTCTAAAATGGACGATTTCCATTCCAAAGACCTGTTTTTTTTCAATCAAGTTTTAAGTGATCCAATTAGGAATCTTGATGATACAACCTGGATCAGGTGACTTCTGAGTAGATAACTGTGTTTTGGAGTAGTGGGTGCCATCTAGTGAGAAGTCTCAAAGTCTAGAACTTAGGCAAGAATAATCAGTAAAGCAGACATCGCACAGGTAAAAGCACTAAGTAACAAAGTGACTTAAGTATCTATTGAATCTGTTGGACTGGAGGGGTTAGGTGAGCCTGCTGAATGACCAATTTTACTAAATTTGGAACTGCAAAATGAGTAAAAGTGACAGCAGAAGATGATGATGGCTAAAAATCATTGAATATACTTGTGAGGTATGAAGTGCTTGAGTTCCAAGCTTGCTGTGAGCAATCCTCAATGAGATGCCCCCATCATAGACAATATCGTCAATGTAGATGTCAAATGAGGCTGAAGGAGCTAGACCTGCTAGGGGATATAATTGGATTTGTGGACAGGCTGCCATAGAGTTAATGCAGCAGAATAGAAGTAATTGGGTAAACGGAAGTCTAGTGTAGAGCTGTGCATAATTCGGTTCAAACTGAAAAACCAAACCGGACCGACTAATTCTGTTCGGTTCAAAAAGGGCATTCAGTTCAAAGACCTGTGACAAACCAAACCAAAAGAACAAATTAGATCAACATTTAATATATTTATACATTTATTGTTATGTCTAATATATTATTTTTACTACACATTTTCTGACCCAAAACTGAGTGATCCAGCCCAATTACCTATAGAGCGAAGCATAATTGTGTGGTCCATAGCTGCAGTAGCAAAAATAGTCCCACATCGGTGTTGTTTTTTCTTCAGACCAAAGACTATTAAATATTTTAAGTGACCCCACTGCAACCTCTGTAGAAAAGGGTTAGCTGCTTCCCGCAGGTAAGAGTTGGCTTAGTGAATGACCCAAGTTAGGTCCAATTTAGCATGGACTTATTGGTTAATTAAATATATATATATATAATAAAAATCCCTATTTAATTGGGATTTTTTTGTTTAAATCTGTTGAAACTGGACCAAATCAAAAAAATTCAGTTTGGTTTGGTTAATTTTGCTAAGGGCATTCAGGTTAGTTCAGTTTGGAGAAATTCTCCAAAACTAAGCCAAACTGTGCACAGCCCTAGTCAACTCTCATGGAAGAAAATTCACAAAACTCTCAAATGAAGCTCCAGTTGAAGACATAAACTAAGGCAATGTGATCAGTACCCAAAAATCACCTGCAGGGGTATATGCCACAATATGCTCAGAAGTTATCTGCCAGATAACAACAGTCTCCTTTAACTATTAAGCAAACTGCTGAACAGACAACTGGTTGCACCAGTGCAATCAGCACGTCCCCCGGATGGGCATATGTTATGGTATGCTAACATATAGAAAATGCAGCTGGAAGCAAAAGAGCCTCCAGAATCTTGCAAATGGCATGTCAAACAATCAAATGGATGGTGCTGCTATGATCCAGATGTTGAAAAACCCCTGGGTGTATGTCTGGTTTGGATGATGATGTCAGCCCATACGGAAGCTTGCATCAGCAGGTTGACTGAGTGCTAAGATGCCTCTGAACCAGGTGAGGAAAGGTGCTTGAACTAGCCACATGAGAGGGCTTGAACCCGACAAAAAGAGGGGTGTTGCATCAGCTAATGAAGTACTTGGAACCGTCTAAAATGAACCAATCAGGCCCAATAGAAAGGGGCAATGTGCCCTCATCATTTATGTGTGACCTGATTGGAATTGGACCTGATCTCGGCCAACACAATTTGTCTCAGTGGGGAAGCAACCTTAGTACACAGGTCCCACTGGCAACTGCTGTGTGGATTTTCTGGTGATACCGCAGCCACTGGTGAATTCCGATGATGACAGAAGACAGCGAGGATGTAAAGAAAAGTGGCAGCAACAGTGGTCGACAGCTCAACTGAAAGCACAAGAGAGAGTGAATGAACGAAAATTTGCAAAACATGTTTTCTTTTCCCTCAGAACTATTAATGCATGTCTTCACTTTTCTGGAATATATTTCCCAGGGAAATCTGAGAATGCAAAATACCTTGCCTCCCCTTAAGTATAAACTTAATGAAAATTTGCAAACGTGTGTTTTATTTTCACTGGGAATTATTTCCTGTATGTTTTCGTTTTTCTGGAAAATATTTACACATTTTCTGGGCATTTTCTGGGGAAATCTGAGAATGCAAACCCCTCCTTACCCTTAAAGTATAAACTGAATGGAATACTAGGAGACATGAGAAGGGATTGTTTTCTAGATTTAAACTGCATATAAAATTCGCCAACTGGCTATTATTAGGAGATCGTGCTTTTAATGTTTAAGTTCTACTCTGATAATGCTTTAGACTTGCATTAATTTTTTAAGATGCTTTAAAGTAGACTGGAATAGATAGTTTTCCAGTGCTTTGGTTTTATTTTCATGTAGAATCTGCTGCTCCGGATTGGCATGTTGATCTGATACTTTCCTCAGTTTCCTGATCCCCAGGCTGAGATGGACCACACTGTTTATTGTTGCTGAGGTCAAGAATTCTAGATGCTTGTCTGTCATCTCTTTTGTTCAATATATCTTTTTTCAGACTGGTATAAATGTCTAAGCTTGATCCTGGCATTGAAATAAGACCTTGACTGATCAAATTGGAACTCCCTACAGGCAACCCATGCTCTGCTAGAAGAGATTAGGGAGATAAACCAGCAACTAATCGATACTGTAGTGGATATCACTGATGAAGATGCCGATTCAATTGCAGCTGCTGCAGAAGGTGGTGAAGGAACAGTTGTGAGATGTTCACATTGTGCTGTTGCAATTAGCCCGAGTTTGAAGTCACAATTCGCTTCAGCACAGGCGGTCAGCTCTGTCAAAAAAGTACAAAAAATTCCTTTATCCACGGTAGCTTAGTTAACAGTTTCCCAATCAATTTTTTGTTTGTGCAGTCTCCAATATCCCCATTGCGGTTGCTTGTTCCATCCAGTTACCCATACAGTTCCCCTGTGCTTCTGGACAAAATACCAATTGAATTAAGGTAAGAACACCGCACCTAGTCTAATTCTTCATTTCTGTACTCATGAAATGATTATATCTGCTGCCTGCTATTGTTTCCTCATAACTTGCACAGTAAGGATTCTGAAGATCTCTCAGCTAAAGCCATCTCAAGGTTCAGCATATCCCTCCGTGGTCTTTCGCAACCCATGTCACTTGGAGAGATGGTGAGGACATGGGATATTTGTGCCAGAAAAGTCATCGAAGAATATGCTAGGCAATATGGAGGCGGCAACTTCAGTTCGCGATATGGAAGTTGGGAAAATTGTGTGTCTGTTTAATCATCCTGGTCATGGCGGTGACCCTCAATTATCTGTGCCATCTGCTTTTATGGGCCTACATGCATTCTTTGTATCTAATGTATGTTGACTGCTATTTTCCCTATACATGAGCCCCTGTAATTTACATCAGCATGGCTTCACCCCTTCTGATGAAGCCGGGTTCTTTTCACAGCCCATGCCAGGAAGAGATGCTTCTTGTTGTCATCCATTTCTGTATAAGCTTGTGAATGATCTATTCAGGTAAATTAATGAATTCAAGTGGGTTTCTTGGTACCAGTAGATACAGATTCACCGGGGGGGCGTTGCTATTTAGACTACGTCCCTTACCAGAAGGGTCTGTTTGGATTCGCAAAAAAAAATTTGAGAAGCTTTGGGTCTTCCTGAAGTTTCACATCGGGGCAAATATCCGGATGTTCGTATCTCTGCAAGGTACCTTCATTAAAACCATATTTGTTTGCATTTCCCTGTCAGAAGCAGTGGCTTTAATGCTTAGATGGCCTTGTTGTCTCGTTGTTGCCTAAGAATGCAAAGGGGTGGTTCCAATGCTGTTTCCAGCCCAGCGTGGGATTCCGCCCAGCGCCGATGGAAGGGTTCGCCTGGTGGTTTAGGTTTTTCCTGTTCGATTTAAGCAGAAGTGAGTTTGGGTAAATTTTTTTTCCTTATAACCATTAGATCAAGATCTAACGGTTTAAACAGAAGTGATAATAGGAAGAGTCTCACTTGCTGCACAGCACGGCTGCAGCTAGTTTTTTTTTTTTTTTCAAACTAGCAATTTCACGTCGGCGTCAATCCAATCCAAATATTCGTATCATCCGATTTTTCATCGGACGGTGGAAAAACAAGCAAAAAAATCAGGCACTCTTTTTTGCCTAAGAAATCATGGGCTGACCACTTTGGGTCCATTTAAAGTGTCTTTTTAGGTCAGATTGAGGCCCACCTAACTGCATTTGGGCCCTTTAGAGCACCAAGGTGCTTTTGTGAAGGGCCGAAGCATCACAGATAATGTCTCTCTTTCGAATGAGCTTATAAAAAAAAAATCTTCGTAAAGTGAGGGGGAATAAGTTTGACATGGCAAAGACTTATGACCGTCTTGAGTGGGACTTTCTTCTTGCGGTAATGCATTCCTTTGGATTTTCGTCTAGGAGATGCTCACTCATTGGCATGCTTTTATATAATTGTTAGTTCTTGGTTATATTTAATGACTCTCCAATCGACTATTTTAAATATACTTGGGGTATTCAGCAAGGAGACCCTTTAGCTCTATCTCTTTTCATTATTGCTGAACAAGTTCTCAATCATGGTACAGAGCACTTATGTTCTTCTGAGCAGATGTCGTATTACCATGTTCCTAGAGGGTGTGTTAAAATCTCCCACCTGCCGATGACACCGTGGTTTTCTTAAACGGTAGCTCCCATAATCTCCGATGTGTGCTTATTTTTTTACATCAATGTGAAGCATCTTCAGGCCAAAAAATAAATGCTCAGAAATGCTCCTTCATTATATCCAATAAAGCCTCTGCTACTAGGGTCCAAAGAATTGGAGCCCTCACCGGTTTTCAGCACAAAGTTCCATTTGACTCCTACCTTGGAGTGCCACTATTTGATGGTCGGAAAAAGGTCATCCACTTCAAATATTTGCTGGACAAAATATGTCACCGGCTCTCTTCTTAGAAGGCGAAATATTTGTCTCAAACTGGCCAGATTTGTCTCATCAAATCAGTTCTTCAGTCTATCCCTCTTTACACTGCTAGTGCCTCTTGTCTCAATAAGATTATCATTAATTCCATAGATAAAATTTGTTCCTCCTTTTTCTGGGGTGGCACTGAAGACCAACATAAACATCATTGGGTTCCCTAGAGTTCTATCACCAAGCCCGTCAAAGAAGGGGGATTAGGTATTAGGAATTTGCATGAGGTGCAGTCTGCGATAGTCCTTAGGCAACTTTGGAATGCCATGCATAGAGATTCTTTGTGGTCTAGACATGCTAAGTCCAAATTTCTCAACCATCATCTTTTTGATGTGGATAAACCGTTTCCGTCTGGTGTCACAAAGGCCGGTTTCTTGGAGGCGAAGCGGACTATATTGACGAATAGCAGATGAATTCCAATAGATGGAGCTTATATTGATTTCCTCTGTGGCATTTGGTGTGGTACAATGCCTCTTTTGTTGCAAGGAAGGCATGTTCCCAGCACATCCCTTAAAGAAGCTCTAGCTAACCCTCAACACACAGTTTGGACACAGCTTGCTCCCCTGCCTGCTGCCATTGCCCAACATATTTTGGGTGAAGGCCAACATATTTGCGTCTGGACTGCCTCCCTTGATGGCATTTTTTCTGTTAAGTCTGTATATAATTGTGTTAGGCGCCATGGTCTTCCACACCCGTCTTTAACTAAAATATGGAGTCCACATTTCTCCGCTAGAGCTTCTACTTTTACTCGGCGTTTACTAAACCATGCTGTCCCTGTTGACGAGGTGTACAACGATGTGGGATCATTCTCCCCTCTAAACGCAACTACTGTCCGTCTTCTCCTCAAACAGAGACACTAGACCATGTATTTCTTCATGGCCATTGTGCAACGCTTCTTTGGAATTATTTTCTGCCTATCTTTGACTCACGGTGCAGACTTGGTGGCTCTGATACATCTCGGTTCTGGGATGTCATTAAATATGCTGACCCTCGCAGCCCATATGGATTCGCTGCTATTCACACTCTTATGCTTATTTTGTGGGAGACTTGGAAAGCTAGGTGTGCCAATCAGTTTAACAACAAGAAGCCCAGTTATGGAACAAGTGAATCACTCTGTTCAGCAAGTTCTTTTAGACGCTTTTCGCCTCCGGTACAAAACCAAATCGTCCATTCCAAAACTTGTTAAATGGAATCCACCTTCAATTGGTCTTTCTCTTAACGTTGATGGCGCATCTAAAGGGAATCATGGATCCTGGTCCGTCAGGCGACGGTGGCTACTTCAGAAACAACAAAGGGGAGTTGTGTTTCGCCTTTCCCTATTACTATGGCATTGGGACTAATTTTGTAGCAGAGCCTCGTGCACTTCTGGACGGCTTGCGCCATGCTCTTTTGAAGAGATTTCCACTCTCTATAATCTATCTGACTCACATGCACTAATATCTCTTATTCAAAACAGGCCATCTCCCATGGCAGATTCGCAAGTGGTGAGATGAACTTCTTCATCTGTTTCACTCCCATGGAGGATTGAACATGTTTTATAGAGAAGGAAATGGGGTTGTTAACACCTTGGCTTCACATGCATGCCAAGTTAAGAGAAACACAAAATTTTGCACTAGGGCCCCAGTTACCACGTAAGGTGCGTGGGTGTGCAGTACTAGACGCGTCAGGCCTTCCTAACTAGCATTAAAAAGGCGGTGCCTCAAGGCACTAAGGCTTGAGCCTCAAGGTGAGGCACTAGAAAAACGCCTTGAGGCATGCGCCTCATGTCGTTTACTTGAGGCTTACACCTTTTTTTGATTGGGGTGGTACGCCTCACCGCCTTCACCACCTCAAGGTATTTAATTGAGACGTGTACATCACTTAAGAAGATGATGTAATGAGGTGTTGTAGGGTACTCCTAAAATTTATGTTTCTTTTGTTGTCCTTAAAACATAATTCAATTTTTTTTTCTTGGTAGGTATTTTGTTTTTAACAGGGAGGGGATAATCAAGCTCGAACTCGGGCCTTCCCCCATATAGGGAAGGGTGACAAACCAACTGCACTAGACAACAGACTCATAATTTAGTACTTTTGAAATTACATAAATTTATCATTGAGTTGATATAACATTAGCACATGAAAATCACTATTATTTTTAGTATTTTTATGGTTTTAAGATTATTTTCTTCTCTATTAAGGTTTACGCCTCGTTGTGCCTTAAGGCTTACGCCTTATGAGACTTACAGAAAACGACTCACAACTACCTCAAGACCTTTTAAACTATGCTTCCTAACTGTCGCTTCTAACTGGTCTATCTTATTCCTATTTCTGTTGGGTTTCATGGTCGAATTTCTTTCTAGTATTTCCTCTTATACAGTCAAGGGTATGCCTGGAAGGATTTGTACTTATTCATTCATTTGGTAATAAAATAACAGCCTAAACTTCTCTAGGTGGAGCAGGTATATGTCCCTTCTATGAAGCAAGTGTGCACTCTCCCAATATCGGTTCTAGGCCTAGCCTTTTAAAAAAAAATAATAGGCCAACCTAATAGAAAACTTTTCTAGTACATAGTGCCAGGAAGCTCTCTCTCTCTCTCTCTCTCCCTCTCTCTCCCTCCGAGACACTGTTGACAAAACAAGAATTTGAACAGTGCCGCCTACTTCAAAATTGCATGATTTAATATTTATTTTTGATCTATATCGTTAAATCTTCTATACTATTAATAAATCACTTAATGATTAAACATTATTTAGTTATGACATTTATTTCTTATGTATCAGACAAATATAAAATGAACGGTGAGGTGAGAGAAATTCGTTAGACCCACTATGGCTAATCATCGATCGGCCCACAGCTTAGGACGTTGCCTACAAAGGCCCATTCAAGGCTAGCCCAGTATCCATGCACGTGTCCCGCGCACGTTCGTACTCCACATTCCTCACGGCACTCAATCAGATAGCCATTAATGCAATAATGGTGGGCATTATCCCAGGAAACGACTAGACGTCAGGTCATGATGCACGTCTCTGTGTTACCCTCCATCAATTCCACCCTCTCACCTCTCATGGAGTGGACGAACCGATAACCGACTACCCTATGATCAGGTAACCCATTACTCCACTACCACGTCTTCGCTATGTTAGGAAGCAATGGAAACAGACGAGCTCAAAGTAAACCCTATAAGACTGACCCTGGATAGGCGGCCAGAGGGACGATACACAATCTACTCAAAAGACCACCCATGCTACTTCTCACTTTTCAGAATCACCATTTTCCTCGACTGAGCACTCCTCTCCACACTCTGAGCACTCTCTTCCATTGCTCGAGTACTTTTATGACTTAAACATTGGAGGGTTGTCCCCTAGAATCTCTCTCAGGGCTCCTTCTGACATGTTTCTCACTCGTTACAGGTTTCCTCAAGGCGACTTACCTCTCTCCCTTTAAAAAAATCATAAAAGTGTGATATGAGACTCGAGATATCATATTTCTGTCTCTACACTTTTTTGCCGCCGTATGTGAGAATGGAAACTACTACAGCGTGAACAACCGCCAAGGGGCTTCGAGTTCCCGACAAGTATCTCGCAATGGCTCGGCAAACACGCACTCGTCTCTGGCACTATCTCCTCAACCCTAGGTGAGTCATGCCATGGCAGAGTTGGTCGAAAAGCATCGGCAACTCCAGATGTTGACGGAGATTTACCAGGGCCTCCTGACTCACCAAGTGGAGTAAGATCGCGCTCTTAGGACGTCTTTGATAACCGAGTAAGGGGGTGCCATAATCGACCCCGAAGGGTCGATTACGGTACCCGGGATCGGTTACCGGGTTTCTGTGAGGGGGAGGGTGAGCGGAGGCGGGGCCCACCGGTTAACCGATGTCGGCTAACCGAGGGACAACCCCGTTGTCAAAGACGTCCTTACTGTCTCAAAAAAAAAGGAAAGAAGAAGAGAGCAAAAAATAACAAAAAGGAGAGAAACAGAAAAACAAAAAATGGAGAATACTTCTCGAAAAAAATGAAAAAGGGAAAAATAGAAACAGAAAAAAGTGATTGAAAAGGAAAAAATCACGGACCCGGGTTTTCGTCCCGAGCCACAACTTCTTTTGTAAGGAGAGGAACAGCAGCGAGCTCCTTTGGCTTCAACAGTCCAGATCAAGCTACCCTCGAGAAGATGAATCACCCTCAAGCGAACTCCCTCCTCCCTGAGGTCCCCCACTGCAAGGTGGCCAAAGGGCCGCCGGATGGCTGGCAAGAGATCCACCGAGGACGGCGAAGATTCCGCCGGAACATGAACGGACGGCGAGGATTCCGGCCTCCACCCGAGACTTTGAGGGAGAACCCGTAACGAAAGCGGAGATCCTTCCGTTGTAACGAGTACCCAAGTGTCTCTTGACTCAAACATCATAATTAGTATGTTCTTCTGCAGCCATGCAATTATCTACTTGAGAATTAACAAGGGACATACAGTGCAGCGAACAATTGCGAGCTTGAGATTAACCAAGATATACGAAGAAAATAAGTAGAGATGAATAAATAGATCTAGAAATAGGTGTCTTTATATTCTGATCTTTGAAGAACATCGACCGACACAGATATAAAGTGCGAAGAAATTAAACACGTCTGCACCTTTTCTTTTAAGTTTCTCAAGTAAGGAAGTATCCTTTGACATCCTTCGTTGCGAGGTTAGAGGTAACTGTTTTAATAAAATTAATCAAACTTTATCTTAAAAGCTATTAACTAACTATGAGCTCGCCCTAAGATTTTTCATCAAACACCGCACCACCTACTCGTCATAGCGGGAACTCCTCGCCTCTCCTCTCCTTCTTCTAGCAGTATGGTGGTGGTCATTGGTCACCACTTCACAAACACGGCCCTCGCACGGCGTTCTCCGCGGCTGCCCACCCACGGCACGCTAAACAAAGAGAGACCCATCTCCCCAACTACCCCCACCATCCCCGCCTCGCCCCATCAAGTACCAGTCTTCGTGCTCCGTGCATCCATGCTTGCAGACTGCAGGGAGCAAAACCAAGCTATGGCTCTCCTCCCAGCCCTGCTTCTTCTGTTCACAGTCTTCCAGCTCCACCCAGGGAGCAAATTAATAAGGTCGGTCTAAAACCCCGGGAGAGCAAGCACAGATACCGACGTATGAAGCAGTTTGTCTAGATTAATTATAAGCTAGCCATGCATGCGTGCTCCTACAACTAAGTCATTGCCGGGTTCCAGAGAGAGAGAGAGAGAGAGAAGCTTGCAATAGTGCAAGCGTTGGGAGAATAGGTACTAGGTAGTACCCCTCGGTGTGAACATGGAGACCCGGAGTTCCCCTTCTAAGGGGACCTTCTGGCTGTTACTGCTCTGTTTCACCTTCCTCTCGGCGACCGGCGGAGGAATATTTGTAGCTCCGGCGAGAAAGCTCTCTCACCACCACCATCACGATCATGCTGCTCCAGTTAAGGTCGGAGAAGATGAACAAGGGGATAGGGGAAGCGCTGGCGGGGGTGGAAGCAATGGCAGCCGTTGCAGGCGGCAGGCTACGTGTGACCCTCTCTTCAGATACATATTCGGCAGGTGCGGCGGCTGGCCTTCTCTACCTCCTTCCCCTTCTTCCCCTGACTGCTCGTTCGACCACTCCCCACCTCCTCCACCTCGCCCTTGCCCACGCACCCCCGACCATCCCCGCCCGATCCCTCCACAGTCAAGCCCAGTAACACCTACACCATTGTTACCGCCACCGCCGCTAGTCCCACTGCCACCGCCACCTTCTTCTCCTCCGCCTCCGCCCCTTGCTCCCTCGGACCTCGTCCCGTCGCCGCCACTACCAGCAACAGTTCCATCTCCACCTCCACCTCTCGTGCCGTCGCCACCCCCACCGCCTCCGTGGCTCTCCCTCGTGCCATCTCTTCCCCCGCCTTTGCCCCCGTCAACATTTACACCACCAGAGGGAGCCGGCACGCCAGCTTCACCCACCATTCCCTTCTCTCCACCTGCCATGCCGACGATCCCTCCGCCTCTGGTCCCTTTTCCGCCACCATTCTAACTCCTCACGCCTTGCGTCGGCCAAGACACCACCTTGCACACCCAGATCGTTCCCACCACTCCGCCATTTCTCCCGCCGTACTCCAGCCTCGGTGGCCTTTTCCACCACCGTGCATGTTCAAATCGGAGGCTCCCTTTCTCTGCTCCGACGAGCGCCTGCGACCCCCATCGTTGCCTGCGGCAACAGTGCATCCGTGATATTTTCCTGCAATAGTTTATTATGCCAAATTTTAGCTTTTCGGGAGCTCTCTGCAGTATGGGACGTCAGTAGTTACGCATCTTCGGCTCTGTAGTTATAGATAAGTTTTTTTATGATCATGCAGTGGAATTGTGTGTTGTCCAACTCCATCGACTTCTTTCGAACTCCATACCAAGCACAATGGAAATGGTGAAGACTACGCATGGGAACCTCCTTTTTTGCATAATAAAGTTTAATACACAGATTTAGAACTGATGATAATTAAAAGAAAAAAAATCTTATCTTGCCTCTAAAAAGACAAAAGAAAAGTCTGGCGGAATTGAGATGGAAACTGGGACGGACAATCACTGCAGAAAATGTTAGTCTTATAACCTCTCGACATCAAGCTGCTGCCTCTCCATGCTTCCATGTGTCCTCCGTCTTTCCTCCCTACTCCCTTACTCTCTGAACATATAGAAGCATGGAGGGGTGCGGCACCCTGGTGTCAATCTTCTAATCCATTATCATCTTTATGTGTTCAACTTTCATAAAAGATATCTCATGGTTTCTGATTTGTTTTTTTGTATATACTCTTCTTACACAGAATTGAGCTTCTTAGAAATGCATGTGCGCGTACCAACCACTTTCAAAAAAAAAAAAAACCTCCCGGGTGAGCGTAAGAACAAGTATAAATCTACACCCGGGATGAAAACTCTAAGATGTTCATATAGAGAGGGAAAGAAAAGTTGGAGGCTGTTCATTTTTGTCAAAAACATATTGTTAAGAGAAGGATACTCCAAATCCTACTAGGATTTCCTCCCTTGTATAGACTCTCCTTCTTTCTCCTTCCTCTATTAGAATTTCCTCCCTTATATAGACTCTCTCTTTCTCCTTCCTTTGTATCCTACTAGGTAATACATTGGCCATTAGCATTGTCTTCCTTTGAGGGTCTTATACTTGTATATATATTTGCATATATAAGTCATGAGAGAGGGGGAAGCTCTCCAATTTTCCACATCGTAACATGGTATTAAAGCTTTCCCAGTTCAAGCCACCATACCTTTCTCTTCTTTCCCTCTTGGTGGCTTCCTATACTCCTCCATGTGACTTCCTCGCTGGTGCAGCCTTGCGATCTCCTCGTCCAAGCAGCCCTATGGCCACCTCACTGCAATCGCCATGCGATCTTCTAGTCGTGCTCTTGCCCTGGTGGAGCCTCCACTCCACTCATGCCCTGGCCATATCTAGGCTCTTGCTTCCTCCAACGGCTTCCTCCTGGGGCCTTCCGATCTGCTCCGCCTTTAAACCTCCTCGAAGCAACCCGCCCTAGTCGCCTCAGGTTTTTGCCCTGATCGCCTCCAGCCTCATGCCCCGACAACACCCTTGTGGCTCTCCGACTTCGTCGACTGCCCCTACAGCGCCAAGGTCATCCTCCGACCTCGCTAGCTACCCTGACAATGCCCTTGCAACCCTCAGACCTCGTTGGCTGTAGATCTGGCCTACCTAGGTCGCCTCTGCCTCACGCCATGACTGCCCCCTCGCCATGGTTGCCCTGCGAGACTTCCTCGCCGTGGCCCTCCGTGCTTGCCTCTGGCGACCTTACTTGCCATCGACCCGCTCTGGCTCTCCTAGCAAGCCTCCGGCGACCCTGCTCGTCATGGTAGCCTTCGACCAACCTGCTCAAGCTGCTCTCTGGCTTCTCCATGCTCAGATCTGCTCTACCATGGCTACCTCTAGCATCCATGCCTAGGTTTGCTCCACCCTGGACACCTCTGGCCTCCATGCACAAGCTACTTTCGACGCCAAGTTAGTTGCCTCTGGCTCCCTCACGCCATAGTCGCCTTGCCATGGTAGCCCTCCGATCACCTCGCTAGTAGTGTCCTATCTTCCTCCTGCAGATCAATACGACAACTCCTTGCTAGCTTCGATCACCCTCCAACCACTTGGTCGGTAGTGCCCTCTCTACCTTGCAACCCTCCTAGCCGGCTCGCCTTGCTCCACACTCAGGCAAGCTCTAGCCCGCCTACTCCGCTCTGGACGCCTTCGGCGACTCCTCCATATCTACCTCATCCATGGCCTCTCTGGACCGCCCAGGCTGCCTCTGGCGCCAGCTTAAGTCACCTTCGGCTCCCTCTTGTCCAGGCCTCCTTGACTTCATTGCTAGTCGCCTGCATCGCCTCCGCACCGACTCACTGCCGCCTGCCCAACTCGCGCATTCAGGCCACCTCGCTGGTTGTGCCTAGCTCCTCCCGAGCAACCCTTCGTTGTGCTCACTCGTCCTCTGGCGGCACCTCCACCATGCACACCCTCCGGGCGGCCCTCTAGCAGCTCTCCACTCTTGCTCGCCCTCAGGCCCGCTCTGGCTCGCCCAACCCCACCTCCAATGACCTTACTCACCCCCAGACCCACTCCAGCTTGCCAACACACCTCCAGCGACCATGCTAGCCCTCAGGCCTGCACATGCTCGCCAGCATGCCTCCGAGACCCTACTTGCCCTAAGGCCAGCTTAGGCTCGCCCAACACGCCTCTAGTGACTCTACTCGCCCTCACTTCGGCTACCTCACGCCTAGGCCCTGGTTGCCTACAACACTGTCGCCCCCGATTCCCTCGGCTTAGGCCGCCTTTGGACTTTAACACTCAGGCCGCTCTCCAGCCTCCACGCCAGGGCAACCCTCTGGCTTCTCCCAGCTTGCCACGGCCGCCTTCTGCCTCTGCGCTCAGACAACCCTCCAATTGCTTTCATCTCGAAAAGGCAACCTTCTGGCTGCTACCAACTCACCTAGCGGCCCTCCACCTTGCCATTCACCAGCGGCTCTCCGCCTTGCCATTCACCAACGGCTCTCCTCCCTACTCGCTCTTGTAATCTCACTGGTGTCATCTCTAGTTTTGCTAAGTTTGCTACGCCCTGCTCGCCCTTACAGTCTCACAGGAAGCTGTTGTTGTTGTTGCTCCATCACCACCACGGCTCTCTCTCTCCGACTCTCATGTCGTCATCGTCACTTGCCTTGCTGCCCGTCGCTCTTACAGCCGCCATCACCATTGGCTACCCATCAACCTCACGCACCTTACGACCTACTGCGGTCTTCTATTACTCGCTATTGGTCCATTGCGCTGGCCACTGGGTCATTGTTCCCCATCTTGCAGTGGACTCATCTTCAACATTATTATATATCCATCTCGGTGTCTCTCGACGCTTTGAGCGCATCCGTGTAGTCGGTTCCATCTCTGCAACCCTTTGTCCCTTCCACACATTTCTTCCAATAAGCAACTTGCTAATCTCTTCACAAAGTCTCAAACAATTCCATGTTTCAGAGAACTCATTTGTAAACTCTCATTGTATGATCCCCCGTAAGTTTGCGAGAGGATCTTAAGAGAAGGATCCTCCATATCTTACTAGGATTTCCTCCCTTATATAGAATTTCCTTCTTTCTCCTTCCTCTACTAAGATTTCCTCCCTTGTATAGACTTTTCCTCTTTCTCCTTCCTTTGTATCCTACTGGGAGTAGGACATTGACCATTGACCTTCTCCTCCTTTGAGAGTCTTGCAGTTATATATATGTATATATTACATATGTCATGGGAGAGGGGGGAAGCTCTCCAATTTCGCAAATCTTAACACATGAATTTGAAGATTGTGCTGGAATGTTATGTGTATCTTCTTTCACCAATGGATATTCAACTATAAGCATAGATATTGGTATAAATGTAAGCAAATACATATTTAAGATAGTTAATGCCACACTATTTAGCCGTCAGAAAAAAAAAAGAAGGGGGTGAAATTAAAAGTCAGCATTTCATGAAACCGATACAAACCAATAGATAAACAAGGCCATCCAATAAACGGTTAAACCTCCGCTGATGAATGCAAAAATTGATGTGCGAATGTAGTTGTGTTATTGATGTAAATTCATGCACAATTGATGTAGCGACTGGAACAATTGCGCCATGGGAATTATCGGATATTTTGTTATATCAAAAACGTATACATTCTTAGTTACAATTGTTCCTTTCATGGACATATCCAGATTAGCTAGGACTCTCGAAATATACAAATTGGAGGCAGGAAGAAAGCATCATTATCCAAGCAAGATGCCTGCAAGGGGGGCGGTGCATATTCTTGTGCTTAGGCCAGAACAAAAACCTACTTGCAGCAGAAGTTACAGGGCAACTTGATCATCAGAATATCCCGCTCAAGAAACCCCTAAATTTGACAACACATAATAATAAACTATTAGCTCCCAAAAAAATTTATACTGTATATAATTAACCAAGTTGAACTAATGCTAAGATTTAGCAATTTCATTACCAAAATCCAGCTGCAGTTTTCTCCTTGTCCCTGCAGTTTTTCCATCAAAAGATAAATATAAGCACAATGACTAGAGCACTAAAGATCCAAACGTCGATCTGACATGACTTGCCTCGGTTTCCCTGCAAATGCATCATTGATTTCATCAACTGTCGGCCTCCCTGGGAATGTAGCAAGAATGGTATACTTCTCCGTACCAGATGGATCATCTACCCTCCTATAGAGGTCATAGTTTGATGGGTATGACATTCTGAAAAGAGAACATTGGCAACAAGTTACCTCTCTATTTCGTAATCTAATTAAGAATCATGTGTCTGCTTGTCTATGTTTGTCATTCTCAGGAAATTTCCAGTACTTAAGAGAAAAATAAAGATCTATTCAAAAATGCATATGCGTGCATTTTTGCGTCATTACGAGACACCACCTTGTATTTTCCCCACACTTTTTGCATCACGGGTAGCAAAGAAATAACTATGTGCGATTTTCCCTGATTGCCCCATCATGTCATTCTATATCATCATCATTATCACTGCTGTCATGGTCAAACACTACGATGGGGTTGCTAGAATTTGGGGCCAGTCAATTTTTTTGCAACAAAAACTTGGTCCCATCCATATCACTGAAAAACAGCCGCTCGGTGCTAAAAGGGTCCCACCACTGTGGCAATTTCTAGGTTTGAACTTGCGACTTCCAAGTCCTGATGAAAATAACCTTTTAATTGCAACCAGGCTCCCCCTCTAACATCGCCTTGGGTTTATCTACAGGTACTTCAACGAGGAGAGGATATATTTGTCGTTTCTGACACTTTCCAGATATTTTTATAATTTATGACTCTTTGTGAATATTTTTATAATTTTAGACTCTTTTTTAATATATATACGATTTTGGACCCTTCCTACATATATTTCTCATTTCTTGACAACAATGACAGACATATCTATGCAATTGTAGATTTTACAGTATTTTTCTGCAAAAAATGAGAGACATATCTATAATTTCTAAAATTTGAAAGGTATTCCTGTAATTACAAGACATTTCAGGATTTTTCTTATAATTTTGAATATATTTTAATAATTTCAGATTAATTCAAAAAATCACATTATTTTAATGTTAACCCCAGGATATTTATAAAACATATCGTTACGTGGATCTCGACGTAAACACAAAGAACAAAAGCTCCAAATGCACCTTTCTACTCCGGATGTTCTCTCCGAATTCCTCCTTTTTTTTTCTCTTTTTTTGAAGTGGGGACCATCGAGATTTTTATCGAGGTTAAGGGGTCATCTGGGACCGGATAGATCCTTGGGAGGACCAATTTGAGGGCCTATCCGGTCCGGATAGGTTCCCTTGAGAGCCTATCCGGGGCCAATTGGCCCGCGGACCCCATCCCCCTGGCCCAGATAGGCCTACAGGGCCTAGCCAGTTCAAATAGGACCCCAGAGGGACCTATTCGGACCAGGTAAGTCCCCATGAGACGTACCCGGTCCTAGTAGGTCGGGAGTGGGGGAGAGAGAGGGCGGCCTCTATAAAAAGGCTTCCTTTTTTTTTCTTTGGCTTTTGTGCTTTGACAAGTGGAGGAGAGAAAGCGACTTCTTTGTACTTTGTGCTTGTTTTTTTCTTGCTCCGTCTGCGCCGTTCATCGAGGGAGGAAGCTTCCATCTTGCTGGTCCGTCCTGCCAACACGTGTCGGATTCCCCACAGGTGAGACGAAGATCCTTGTCTAATCGTTTTCTTACTGCAAGGCATTTTTCTTTAATACCAGACATCCGACGAGAGTTCCTGGGGTTTGAAATTTGTCCGAAATTACGACGACGCTAGACTTTGTGCCATTTATCGATCGTCATCGGACTGAATTGACTTCAAATATCTCGATTAATTTGAGAAAATGGCGGGACATCCGACGGGGCGCCCAGAGTTCGTAAATGATTTGCCGAAGCGACGGTGTTAGCTTTATGCTATTTACCGACCGTTACCGAACTAATTTAATTTTTATTTATCTTGATTGACTCAAGAAAACTAATGGGCTCAGCATTGACTTTCCCAGATATTTATGTAATTTCTTGACTTTGCGAGTATTTCCGTCATTTCTTGACTTTCCCGAGACGTTTCTGTCATTTCTTGACTTTCCGGATATTTTCATCGTTTCTTGACTTTTCTAGAATGTTTATGTCATTTCTCGACTTTTCTAGATATTTTCGTTATTTCTTGACTTTCCCGTGTATAATTGCAATTAACATATTTTTCTGATCACAAGGGACGAGCACTAGTCTTCACGCTTGGATCTCCTTGGCCACCCCATTTTCTTGATTGTATTTCCTAAACTATCCCTTATGACTTAGGAATAATTCACGTAGGGGCATTACCTATAACACATCTCCTTTCTTGTATCCTTGTAAATGGACAAGCACAAAGACACTTCGTAAGACAAGAATGTCTTGGGCAGTACTTCCTTCATGTTTGGTCTTTAGTAGATGTCTTAGGTGCTTGATCCTTGGTAGATGCCTTTTGGGGGCTTTTATGCAATTTCCCACAAATAGAGATGTATTTATAGTTTTCCCACAACGGGAGGCATTTCTGTAATTTCTGATAGCAAAGGAGATTCTATGCAATTTTCTAAAGCTTCAAGGTATTTTTCTAATTTTCTTGAACATCATAGATTTTTTGCAATTTTCCAAAAGTAAGGGTATATTTGTAATTTCTAGACTCTCCAAGATTTTTTGGCAATCTTCCTGATCATCAAGGTTTTTTCACAATTTCTTAAGAAATTAGGGTTTTTCTATAATTTTCTCACAAGCAAGGGGTTTATCTGCAATTTTCTGAAAGATCAAGGTTTTTCCCCAACTTTCTTGGACATTAAACAATTTTCAAAGCTGCGAGATATTTCTGCAATGTTGCACAGAAGGGTTTTTCTGTAATTTTTGCCCTCAACAGAGTCCTTTAAATTCTAGACAGCAGAAGGATTTTCCCGCAATTTTCTAAAAGAAAAAACATGGTTTTCCCCATGATTTCCAAAGTTTTTTCCATGGACTTTGGTAATTTCTGAAATTCACATGATTTCCCCGTCATTTCAACAAATTTTATAGCATAAGGGCGTATCCCCAAGGTTAGGGACGCATCATACGCTTTGTGAGTTTTGTGCAAGCAAAAGTCTTCAAAGTCTTCAAGGCTTCCTAGGGCAGGCTTCTTGTGCTCCTTGGGCTCTAGAAGACTCCAAGGCATGTGAAGATGCCCAGCCCCCCATCTCCAATGGCCAAGGCTCCTATTTATAGGAGTTTGGGTGAGGTGTGGAGGGACCTCCCTCCGGTAGCTTCGCGGTGGAGGGACCTTGTTGGAAGCAAATTTGACTTTGTAAAAACACCTCATCTTTTATTTAATTGGAGCAGAAATGGGCCAACTTGGAGATGGAAGACCCGTACGGGGTCGGAGGAACTCGTCCAGGGTCGGAGGAACCCGTATGGGGTCGGAGGGACCCGTACGGGGTCGCCCCACCACGGGACGGGCCGCGCGCAGTCGGGGGGACCCGTACGGGGTCGCCCTCACCCGGACGGGTCCGCCTGGAGGTGGGCAAACCTGCGCGGGGCCGCCCCTGGGCAGGCGGACCCGGCCGGGGTCGCCCGACCCTGGGTGGGACCCACCCGGGGTCGCCCGACCCCGGGGAGGTCCTCCCGGGGGCGAGCGACCCCGGGGAGGTCCCATTCTCCCGCGCACATACTACAAAAATTTGAAAATGTGACCTCCCCGGGGTCATTTTCATCCCGTTGGACCCGTACGGGGTCGAACACTCCCGGGGAGGTTCCCCACTTCTATAAATAGACCCCCGGAGGTCCAGAAGAGGAGATCTACGATCTACTACACTCAACAACCTACGGAAGACACTCGGGGTAAGTCCCCGAGTCTTGTGTATGTGCCCCTACGAGAGTATATTTGTAATTTTGTCCCTCAGTGGGCCGTGTTGTTGTTTCTAAGTCATGGGACAACTATGTCATATGCTTCTTCCCTAATAATGGGAGAATTGCATAAATGTCCTCCCCGGGGTCCGAGAAACATAAAAGTCCTATTGTTTGCAATTTTACCCTACAACTTTTTCTAATTGGGGCTACGTCCCTACTTCCCGCGTTAGTGCGGACTTTTGTACAGTCGACAACTCGCCGACAACCCTTGTACTCATTCTGATTATAAAAGCACTCAACATGTTTTATGTCCTCGGGGGAAAATTATAAGAAAACCCCCGACCTTTTACAAAATTGTGTATATGCCCCTCCTTGGCAAATTTGACACACATGAGTCTTCTATGAAGAGCCATTGTCACTCCTTGAACCTGGGGACGATGTCAGCTCAGTCCGACACTCAGAGGTCACCCCAACCCTAAGTCTGTGTAGGGTATGGTAAAATTACCAGAATACCCCTGCAACCTAAAAACGGCTTAGTAGCCCTCGTAACCCTCCAAAAAGAGCCTCAACGTCTTGGGAAGCCAGGAACCCGGTCCAACTTCCATTCCAGTCCAGAAATTTCAGAAATACCCCTGGCCTGATAATATTACTAAAATACCCCTGGGATGGTAAAATTACCGAAATACCCTCGGGGTCCAGAAAATTTCTCTATGTTTCAAAGATGCCTATGGCTTCCGCATATTTGCGCTTCCATTCTTAAATCCTAGGGTTTGGCTCAGACCTAGCCCTAATTCAATTGTTTCTGTTGGTCGGTGGTAGGTGAGTGGACATCATGAGCTCTTCAAGAGAGTCTGTCCTCAACATCAGAACCCTGTAAAAGACTTTGGGGATTTCTTTGACAGTCAAACAAAGGTGTTCGGACGTTAGGCCGATGTAAATCGACACTGACTCCGGTCAGTGGGGAGAGGTCCAGCACCCGAACCCAAATCGTCTAATATTATGCGTACACACGGAATCACCCTCTATACTTAGAGGGAGATGTTTCTTTTCAAAAAGAACAAAATCTATATTTTATCTACGATAAAAACCGATTAGATTTTTTCCGGGTCTCACAGACTGGCACGCCCGGTGGGACCTTTCCCGCCTTTCTTCTTTCTGTCAAAGAAAGTCTTCTAAACCCTCTTTTAGGTTCTGATCTCCCCCTCTTCCTTTTACAGGACGGGAAGAGGAGGGCATACTTTTCATCGCTCGTCTGAGAGCTCTTCGTGCATCTGCACGCCACTCCTTTCGTGCTACGCACCACCACCACCACCAACAACAACAGCAGCGATGGCCGCCGTTACCTACGGCCCCGAGATCATCGCTAACCACGCCAGGTTGGGATACCTGGCGACCCCACTTGTTTTCGGCGACTTCCCAGCGGTCGTCGGCTCGCCCTTCTTCCTGGGCGTTGTGCCCGTGGTTGAGGTCAGCTCAGCCACGGCTGTGACGACAGTCAGTGAGGGTGTCAGGCCCTCTATTGCAACAACTAGCCGGGTCAGTCCGGTCAACAAGACCACCATTGGGGGTGTCAGGCCCTCTACTGCAACAACTGGCCGGGTCCGCCCGGTCGACAAGGCAACTATCGAGGGTGTCAGGCCCTCAACCTCAACTGCTGGTCGAGTCCGCTCGACTAAGAAGACAATTGTCGGGGGCGTCAGGCCCTCAGTCTCAACAACTGGCCGGATCCACCCGGTCAACAATACAACCGTCGGGGGTGTTAGTCCCTCGGCCCCAGCCACTGGCCAGGTTAGTCCGGTCGACAAGGTCGTCTATGAGGGCGTCAGGCCTTCGGCTTCGTCGATTGGTCGGGTTCACTTGGTCAAGAAACCAATCACTGAGGGTGTCAGACCCTCTACTTCATCAACCGGCCGGGCTCGCCCGGTCAAGGAGATCGTCCTCAAGGGTGTCAGACCCTCTGCTGCAACATCTGGCCGGGTCCATCCGGTCAACTCTCCAATTGTTAAGGGTGTCAAGCCCTTCATCCCAACAACGAGCCGAGTTCGCTTGACTGCTATGTCAAACGGCCGAAGGTGTCAGGCCTTCTGCCCCAACTGTTGGCCGAGTCTTCTCGGTCAATCAAATCACTGCTGGCGTCGTTCATGCTCAACAGGGGCAACGCCGCCGCCGCAACGGCGCCAAACCTACTGCGGCCACCCTCAGAGGTGCTGCCCCTGCTCAACGGGGGCAACGCCGCTGCCGTGAGGATGACGCCATGCCTATGGCGGGTGCCACCACCGCCGCCCCTGCCCAATGGGGGCAATGCCGTAGCCGCAAGGGTGCAAAGCCCGAAGTGGCTGTCTCTCGCTCCGGCAAGACTGTAATCCTCGGAGATATTCGCATCCGGTTCGATGGAGGCGAGCCGATCCTGCCACGGGATCGTCACGTCCCGACTATTTCTACCTCCAACCGCTTCGAGCCCCTCCAGCAAGTCCGCGGGGACGGAGCGAAGAAGAAGAAGTCTGCCGTACCGGCAGCAACCCAGGGCCCTCTGCAACGGCCCAAGCCACGAGCTCCCCGTCCAAGGACAGGGGGCAACCAAGTGGAGCAGCGCCAGCTCCATCTAAAAAAGATCTGGGTCACCAAGGAGGAGGCCCGGATTATAAGGCGTGCCAGGGCGAAAGAGCCCTTCCGCATGTCGGAACTTCAGCGGATGCGGAGTCCGCCAGCACTGAAGCCTCGGTCTCTCCGGGGTTTACAAGCCAGCCTCTACGGGGGCAGAAGCGCCGTGGAGCCGGCAAGAAGGTGCGGCCGACCTCTCCGTGGGCCAGTTCCACGCACACGGAGGAGGATCGCTCCCCTCAAGCATCTACATCCCGAGTGTCGGTCTTTGACAGACTTGGGACGCCGCCCAAGCCGAAGCGACAATCGCCCAAGAAAAAGTGGGTGGTCCAGGTGACCGATGACACCGTCAAAGTGTTCACCTGTTACGTCACCTCCGGCGACAAACAGCCCGAGAACACCTCGGGAGAGCTTGACCAACCCATCCAATATTTGAGGAGGTCAAGGTCGGTCTCCCGAATTCTAGTACAGACGCAGCAGGCGCCGGCTGTCGGTACATCTCAGCCCGAGCTGGCACGGCAAGAAGAGCGCCAGGAAGACGTCCACAGTGTTGATGAGGACAGTCACTCCCGGCACGAAGAAGAGCTGGGGGAAGAGCCACAGGCCCCCACAGTGGAAGAGCTTCGACGGGAGAACCAAGAGCTCAAGAAACTGCTACAGTCACTCTTGCGCGAAAAGGAGGCTCCTGCCCCGCCTCAGGCGGCACCGACTGGAGCGGATCAGCAGCCTTCCCCCACTCCAGTCGCCGCCAATGCCTCTGTCACCGCTGCAAGATTCCCATTGGCGGTGGACTTTGAAGTCCCGCCGCATGAAGCTAATGCGCGGTCATCTGCTACTCCTGCTGCAGAAAGCCTCATGGCGCAGAAGCAAATGATTGAACGCATTGTAGAGGCGAAGTTTGCTCAACATGGGGAGGGAGTGGCCACCGTTGATTTGTACAGTGTGCCTTATCCCCTCCGCCATCAATTCAAGAAGCTTCCGCCTGATTGTCCGAAGGCCCCGAAACTCCAGAAGTTCAATGGGCAGGGCTCTCCACATGAACACCTGGCCTATTACATGATGGCCATGGGTGAATTAGCCCTGGAAGAGGCATATTTGCTGCGGTATTTCGCCACGTCCTTGACTGGCACCGCCTTCCAGTGGTATTCAAGGTTAAAGCCCAACTCAGTATCTGATTGGGCTGATATGCAGAAGAAGTTTGTCGACCGCTTCCAAATGGTCGAACGCAAAGTCTCCCTAGCAGAGCTTTGTTCCCTTCGACAGAAGAAGGGTGAAACAGCATTAGACTTCATCAAGCGATGGAGGGACGTCAGCATGCACTGCGATAACCCTCCGACGCCTGAAGATGCGATCACCATCTGCCGCAGGGGTCTCTCGGCAGAAGTCAGTGAAAAACTTCTGGGTTCTAATATCAGAAGCTTTGACCAGGAATACGGTGGTGGCGGAGATTGAAATGTTCTTTGCTGACCACCCTACACAAGCTTCTGCCAAAGGCAAATCCTCCAAAGACCGTCTGGCTAGTGGTAAGGAGGTGAATGCCGTGGACTTCTCCCCGACAAATGGAGATAAAGGGGAAGGAAAGTCCAAAGGAAAGGGCAAGAAGTCTGATGACAAGACAAATGCGTCTTTCTTAGCGGAGCGCATGAAGACGCCCTATTCTTTCAGAAAGGAGCATACCAAGATGCTCTTTGATCTATGTATGAAGGAGCAGCTCGTCACTCTGCCAGATCCGCGGAAGCCCGCGGAGGTGGACAAGACAGATGATCCTACCTATTATGTGTATCACCGAAGGTTGGGTCATACTATTGGGGATTGCTATGTCTTCAAGAATATAGCAGAAGAGCTCATTCAAAAGGGCTTGGTAAATATACTGGGCCATGCAGTCGACCCACCCTAGTCTCATGCCTGGAGCCGATCAAACCGGTCGGCTAATGTGGTCCATATGGTGGCGATGGCTTCAAGCTCCAATGCTTCCGAAGCCGGACCTCCGAGTCAGCAGTCCGACGCCGGTCCGGGGGCAGCTCCTTCCTCATTCCCTGAATGTTTAGCACTGCGGAGGACCATTCGGAAGATCCAAGGGGAAGTCCGGCAGCTGCAACTAGAACAGAGGCGCCTGCTGCAGATCCTGGAGAGCATTGATCGGCAGTTGTCCACTTTCCCCTTTGGCCCATTCGCCAGGGGGTTAGCCCCGGCCCACATACGGGAGGCGGGTGTATCACCCGCGGGTCGAGCTCCGCTTAGGGGCTGGCTCTCTGAAGAATCTTCAGATTCGTCCGAAGACGAGGAGGACCCACTGGAAGGCGAGGAGGCTCCACTTCAAGTCGAGCTGCTAGAGAAGCTGTACTCTTTCCCTTGCGTGAAGACTCCAAACATCTTCTTCGCATGCCAGCGAGCGGGGTTGATAAGCCCGTCACCCTTGGAGCAGACACCAGGTGCTGCTTTTCATCAGAGCTATTGCCCATATCATGAAGTTGTTGGCCATATTATCCACAACTGTGAGCCGTTTAAGGACCTCGCAGAAGACTTAATCAGGCGAGGGAAGGTTGATATGGGCGAATTTCTAGTCGACCCACCGCAGCCGCATGCACGAAGGAGTCTTCACTTCTCGGTCAATGTCATACATGCCTCGGCAGCTTTTCAATTCCCAGAGCCACACGAGGAGGGAGTCAGTTCCCAGGGAGTCAGTTCTCAGCCACCTAAATCCACACTGTGGTACCCAGGGTGGCGACCATCTCATCAGTGTTCTTTTCCTAAGGAAGACACTGAGAAGGTTTTTGACAAACTTCTGGAGGATGGCTGGGTGCTGACACATGACCCGCCGTCTTATTACAATGAGACGGCCAAGAATCACCCCCGCTATTGCAAGTATCATGCAAAGGTGTCTCACCCTACTTGGCAATGCCCAGAGGTTCAAGACTTCATTGAAGCCCTCATCCAGAGAGGGGTTGTCGATACTCAGGGGAACTCCATGACAAGGTTGCGTCTTGCAGAGGCCGCCAGGGAGACTCTCCAGCAGGTCCGACGAGAAACTGAGGCTTTCTCCCGATTAGCCCGACCAAGTGAGCCTGCGGAAAATGACGAATTCCCATTACTCACTAAAGGCAAGGCCACCTACAAAGGGCCTAAGGTCCAGAACCCAGGAAGCCAAGCCGCGGGAGAGAGTTCCAAGGCCCGTCCCAGGTCGAGTCAGCCTGGCATCGTCATAAGAGAGAACTCTCAGCCAGATAACAAAGGCAAAGCCAAGGCGTCAGAGCCTTCAGCCAAAGCTCCTGCCAAGTCAGTAAGGCCATTAGTCGTGGAGAGGACTCAACCTCTTGAGCCCGCGAAGGCCCCAGTTAAGGTCTCTGTCAGCCCAGCAAGACCGCCAATTGTAGAAAGACCTCAGCAGCTCAAGCAAGCCAACCCACCAGCCCAAGCAAAGTCGGTGGAACTACAAAGCCCCCAGAGGCCCCACTGTGGACTGACAGAGTTCCAGGAGTTGCCTCCTGAAATAATTGCTCAGGCAATCAATGCCACCTTCCAGGCTCAGCCGGAGGAGGCCAATTGGACCAAGGTTGTCCCCAGGAAAAGCCGTGGCAGTAAGGCCCCTAAGGAGCCAGCCCGGAGCAAAAAGCTAAATTCTGGGGGCAAGCGAGTCCCACCTCCAAAGCAAACTCCACTTTCTTCTCAAGAGGCAGCACGCCAAAAGAAGCAAGAGAAGAACCGCAGGAAGAATTTGAAGAGGAGATTGAAGATGCAAGCCGAGCAAGCAGCTGCTATGGAGGCTCCTAAGGAGCCAACTCCTTTACAAAAACTACAAAAGCTCGTAGATGAGCTAGAGGAGTACACTCCCCCTCGTCCCACTAGGGTTATCACTCTGGACAAATACATTCCCTGGGACAAGTTTGGGCGAAAAGCTCGCCTTCTACAATGGCTCCGAGATATGGCTCACCGTCTTGAAGAAGGTGAAGATTTTCCAATTCCGGAGGAGCTCTCCTTATTCTACAAAGATGAGGAACTCACTGTCGAGATGCTCGAGGAAATGCTGCAAGAGCTCTCCTGTAACATGGTGGCGATTCTGCCACCTGACAACATTTAATGTTCCACGGCTGATAGCACTGGAGGCCAGGCTCCTATGGCAACATATCAGCGTCGCTCGGCAAGAAACGGTCGGGGACGTGGCCGAGGCCGTAGCCGAGGACGTGGACGTGAAGGTCCCCTGGCTCTTGACCGGGTCATACTATTCAGAGGGGAAAAGCCGGGTCCTGTCCCAGAAACTCAAGTTCGGGGAATCCCTTTCATCCTCAGCCCCTCAGAGGGTTCAAGCCCCATCTCAACGGCTAAGCCGGGTGACGTACCTTTTACAATCACATCCTCCGACGAAGAAGAGGAGCCTGCCAAGTCGCCGGTGCCCGAGAAGGCGTCAGAACAGGCCGGCCCCTCCAGCAGGGTCGAGCCCGTGAGCCAGGCCGGTCCCTCTAATGAAGGCCAGCACGATGAGCCTTTGCCACCTCCGGAGGAATCTTTGGCACCGCTGTTCCAAGAAGATGCGGAAGGCCAGAATACGGAGGAGCGCCCTTCTAAACGGGAGAAGTCCCGCCAGGCGCCGAAGATTCCGGCGGAGATCATCCCGCCATTTGACAAGACCCGTGCTCAGGCGGACCGCAAAATCATTCATCATGTGAAGCAGTTCCCAACAAATGTCACCATTTGGGAGGCCATCGCCTGGAGTAAGGATCTTCGGGAGGCTCTCGTCAAGATTCTTCAAGACCCGGAGGCCTATGAAGCCCATGTGGCAGAATTGCAGGCCCAGGCATATGAAGCACTCACAGCCAACATTTCCTTCACGGACAAAGACATGTTGTCCTCTCCGTGCCACAATCGACCCCTGTATGAGGGGGACGATCAACGGGCATGACATGAATTGCATCTTGGTTGACGCCGGAGCGGCCGTCAACATCATGCCTTTGAAGACTTTCAAGTCTCTATACTTGGCACCTTATTTACAAAAGGTGACCGCTGTCAAGATCTTGGGATTCAATCAGGGTTCCGAGGAGGCGCTTGGTCGGGTGGAGGTCAAACTAGCCCTGGGCGATTTTGTCACCCAAGCGACATTCTATATTATCAACTCCGACACATCTTACAAGGTGCTGTTTGGAAGACCCTGGCTAAATGAAAACTGGGTTGTTCCCTCAACTCTGCACCAGTGCATTAAATATGCTAAGGAAGGGGAGCAACATACCGTCTTTGCATATCAAACCCCATTCCACCCCAATGAGTGCCATCTGGCCGATGCTTCCTTATATTTTGGGAAGCCCACTTTAGCAATCCCTGAACATGTAAAGGATAAAGAGAAACAAAAGGTGGACCATGAAGTCGAGGAAGGGCAGCTCTTCACTGTTAACCAAGATATGGTAAAGCTGCACAGGCTAAGCCTCCACGCTGCCTCCAAGCCAACTCAACCAGAAAGGCGGAGTGTTGACTTTGAAGCCAACCTCATTAGCCGGGTCATTGATGGGAGTATCTCCTTACCACCCAAGTGCCTTCAACTCTCGTCCCAACGAGAAGAGTATGAGGTGGAGCAGTTGAAGACCTTCACAGTCTCCTATCAACGGAGAAGGAGACGTAACAAGGGCAAGGGGGTCAAGCCGATCATCTTTTACAAAGGTGATTTAGTCCCACCGTGTCCTCCTGAAGATGACTTCGGCTGGGATACTCCCACCGATGTGGTGCCAGAGCCAGTCCAGGAGATGGATGATATGCCCAACTACATCAAGGAGATGTGTAAAAAGCAGCACATCCCGCAAACTCTGGACCCCGCGCGAGCGGCGTACTTCCATCAGCTGTGGAACCCTCCGCAGGTCCGAGGACAACCTCCTTTCTCTCGCAAAGACACAAGGGGACTTGGCTACGACTAGGAAACGGACTTCGAGGTCCATTATGCAGTTAATGCCATAGGGCTACTGCCTCTCCCTAACAGGCAAGCTGAAGTTGAGCCCAATATTGATGACTCTGTAAGGGAGTCCGATGATGTGTCTATGACACCCTCACCTTCATCAGGAGTCGACAATGATCACCCTTCAGAGGGAAGAGCAGCCCAGCCTGCTAACCGTCGGCAAGATGAGGCCAGTCCTTCGACTTCAAGCCACGAGCAAGCGTGCTTCGAAGAATTTGAAGTCTATGAAGCAAACACTGATGATGAGGGAGACTTCGTCGACCTCTAACCAGCCCCACTGGAGCTTGAAGACGGTGGCCAAGCAACTGTGGATGAATTGATCGAGATTAATCTCGGAAGCAAAAGTGACCATCGTCCCACCTTCATAAGTGCTCTCCTCGGTGAGAAAGAAAAGCAGTCGTATCGACAGCTCCTAGAAGAGTTCAGGGATTGTTTCGCCTGGACTTACAGAGAAATGCTCGGGCTCGATCCTTCTGTGGCTGAACATGAGCTGGCAATACTTTCAACAGTCAAGCCAGTCAAGCAAGCTCAAAGGCGTATGCGCCACGAGCTGGAGCTGAAGGTCAACGCTGAGGTTGACAAAATGCTCAACGTGGACTTTATAGAGCCTTGCATGTATCCTGTGTGGCTCGCCAACATCGTCCCCGTCAAGAAGAAAAACGGTCTACGTCCGAGTTTACATCGACTTCAGGGATTTGAACAAAGCATGCCCGAAGCACGACTTCCCTATCCCAATCACTGAGACAATGGTTGATATGACCACCGGTCACGAAGCCTTGTCTTTTATGGACGGGTCGTCGGGTTATAATCAAATCTGCATGGCCATCAAGGACAAAGACCATACGGCTTTCCGGTCTCCTAAGGGGATCTTCAACTACAAAAGGATGTCGTTCGGTCTGAAGAATGCCGGTGCAACCTATCAAAGGGCAATGACCAAGATCTTCGACGAGATGCTACATGACCTTGTCGAATGCTACGTCGATGATCTGGTCGTCAAGACAAAGAGGCGGGAAGATCACTTGGCTGACTTGCGTCGCGTCTTTGAAAGGCTTCGACAGTACCAGCTCAAGATGAACCCAATGAAGTGCGCCTTCGGCGTCTCCAGCGGCAAGTTCCTTGGCTTCATTGTCAGGTATCGAGGCATAGAAATCGACCCCGACAAAATCAAGGCCATAAGGGGACTACCTCCGCCCAAGAACTTGACAGAGCTCAGATCTCTTCAGGGAAGACTCGCCTATATTAGGCAGTTTATTTCTAACCTCTCAGGAAGATGCCTACTTTTCGGCAGACTGATGAAGAAAGGGGCACCCTTCATATGGGACGAAGACTGTCAGAAGGCCCTCTAGCAAATCAAGGAATATATGCTGACTCCTCCAGTCTTAGGGGCACCCGTCAGAGGGAAGCCCCTTATCTTATATATTGCTGCCATGGATGCCTCTTTGGGGGCTCTCCTAGCCCAGATCAATGAAGAGGGCAAGGAGCAGCCACTATACTATCTCAGCTGGAAACTGATCGGGCCTGAGCACCGGTACGCGCCCATGGAAAAGGTGTGCCTAGCTCTGGTATTTGCTGTCAAGAAGCTAAGACACTACCTCCTAGCTCACCGGGTGGAACTCATCTCAAAATGTGATCCACTCAAATTTCTGCTCAGTCAGCCCGTCCTTTCCGACAGGCTCGGCAAGTGGGCGCTTATCCTCATGGAGTTCGACATCACCTTCGTCCCACGCAAGGCGATCAAAGGACAATGAATGGCGGAGTTCTTAGCAGCGCATCCCGTGCCAGAAGATTCGCCACTCAACTTCGAGCTACCCGATGAAGAGGTGTTAGTGCCTTCTCAAGAAACTGGGGAGCATTCTGACAAAGTCCCGCTACAGATGGAGCCGGGTGTCCTCACCCTTGACCTCCCATACTGGGAGTTATATTTTGATGGTGCCTCTCGGACAATCAAAAGGGCCGGCAGCCTTACAGACTATGTCTCAGGCGCGGGGGTAGTCTTTGTATCTCCGCAAGGCGGCATCCTCCACAACTCTTGCGCTCTCATGAAGTCCCTGACTAATAATGAGGCGGAATATGAAGCGCTAATCATTGGGCTTCAACTAACACTGGAGATGGACATCAAGTGCATCAAAGTGTACGGGGATTCTCAGCTCGTCATTCGACAAGTACAGGGCGTCTATGATGTCCGGAAGAAGGAGCCCGTCCCCTACCATGCAGCCGTCATGAGGCTCAAGGAAAAATTCTACCTATTTGAAATAGGCCATGTCCCCAGAGGCAGCAACTCCCAGGCTGATGCTCTTGCAAAATTGGCAGCAACCCTAAAACTCCCGCCTGAAGGAGAATTAAATATTACTATCAGACACCGAAGGCTCATGCCACGTGTGCTCGACGAAGAATCCGACCTCACTGTTTATGAGGTCGACAACATTCAAGAGGAGAATGCTCCCGAAGAAGAAGATTGGCGTGAGCCGATCATAAAGATAAAGAACGGATGGCTCCCTCCTGATCGGGCTCAAAGGGTGCAACTGCTACGTAGTGCAACATCCTATCAACTGATTGACGGCCTGCTCTTCAGGATCGTCCATGAAAAGGACCGATCGGTCCTCCTACGCTGCCTTTCGTCCAAGGAAGCAAAGACCGTGATGCACGAGGTCCACTCTGGGTTGTGCGGCGCGCATCAAGCAGGAGCCAAGATGAAGAATAGCATCAAGCTCAAGGGGTTCTATTGGCCCACCATGTACGAAGATTGCAATCAATATGCTCGTATGTGTCATCAATGTCAAGTATTTGGCCCAGTCCCTCGGCAGCCGCCCAATCCGCTCCATCCAACAGCGCCAACTTGGCCATTTGCAGAATGGGGCATGGACATTGTGAGACCATTCCCACCATCATCCCAAGGCCACAAGTTCATGTTGGCCGCCACTGATTACTTTTCCAGATGGGCAAAAGCCATCCCGCTACGGGAAGTTACAGGGGAGATAGTTGTCCGTTTTGTGCGGCACTATATCATATACAGATTCGACACCCCCAGTCGGATTATATCCGATAATGGGACGCCATTCAGGAACAAGACTGTTTATGCTCTGGCGGCCAAGTTCCATATTAACTGGAGAGCGTCGTCGGTCTACAACCCCCAGGCCAATGGGTTGGCCGAGGCCTTCAATAAGACCCTCTGTAAGCTGGTGTCCAAGATAGTAGGTGACCGCAAGCGAGATTGGGGTGAAAAGGTCCACGAAGCCCTATGGGCCTATCGGACTATTTACAAAACCCCCACGGGTTGCTCCCCATTCTCCCTGGTCTATGGAGCCGAAGCGGTGGTCCCTGTGGAGATCGAGCTAGCATCTTACCGCGTTGCTGTGCACGCCGGATTGCCTGGCCAAGACCAGTCTGAGATAGAAAGGAGGCTTGAAGAGTTGTCCAACCTTGAAGGTGAAAGACTCAAAGCCTACAAGCACTTACAAGTGTATCAAGCCCGCATGACACGTGCCTATGATAAGCTGGTCAAGCAAAGGGCGTTCAAGAAAGGCGACCTCGTCATGATTAAAGAAAAAGAGGTCCTCGCGGGAAGATCCAACGGCAAACTCCAGCCTAATTGGCGTGGGCCTTACGTCATCCACAAAGTCTACGAAGGAGGGGCCTACACGGTCCTTGACCACAAGGGAGATAATCTCTTCCCTCCTCTCAACGGCAAGCATATGAAGCTCTATCATGCGCCACCGCAGGAGCTTCCACAGCAGTCCTCACAGGACAGTACCTCTCCTCAGTGAAGGTTCAAAAAAAAAATGGGGTTAAAAATACTGATACCCCGGCGGACTCAGTCGACCTTCAACAGTTGGCTGAGGGCAAAAAGGCCACAGACTCGGTCGAGGTGAAAACCCGAAAGGGCGCCTCGGGTAAAAATGGGCAACCCCTCGGTGTGAAAACCCGCAAGGGCGCACCGGAAAAAGCTAAAGGGGGCCAGCCTCTGCGAAAACCCGAAAGGGCGGTGAGGTTGGTAATGTGAAAAAAAAAATCCTCTCTCTGTCTATTCTAAGGGTGGCTCTAAGTCAATGACTCCACCCCATCTTGGCCAAAACATTATATTGATGCTATGGCTACGCCTTACATGTCATCCCATGACACCTAGTCCCACCGACGTTCTCACGTTGTCATACTTTGTCCCATCGGGCTCGGCCTATGCATGCCCCTTTCGGGCCGACCCATTCCGCCTATCGGCTTCCGGGTTTAGCTCATGTGTCTCTTCTAAGCAGTTAAACCCACTTACTCTTTGGTCCCACTGGGATTGGCCTCAGTATGCTCTATCGGGCTGCCAACCCTTCATGCCTTTCGGCTCCTTTTTCATTCTAGGGAATGGCCTATGTATGCTCTCTCAAGCTGCCAACCCTTCATGCCTTTCGGCTCCTTTTTCATTCTAGGGAATGGCCTCAGTATGCTCTCTCGGCTGCCAACCCTTCATGCCTTTCGGCTTATCTAACCTCCTTGGGATTGGTCTCAGTATGCCCTCTCGGGCTACCAAGCCATCATGCCTTTCGGCTCATTTTAACTTCTAGGACTGGCCTCAGCATGTCCTCTCGGGCTGCCAACCCATCCTGCCTTTTGGCTCATTTCACATTTTAGTGATTGGCCTCAGTACGCCCTCTCGGGCTGCCAACCTACCTCGCCCTTCGGCTCATCTTACCTTTTGGGATTTGTCTCAGTATGCTCTCTTGGGCTGCCAACTCATCAAGCCTCTTGGCTCCTTTGTCCCTCTGGGATTGGCCTCAGTATGCTCTATCGGGCTGCCAACTCATCATGCCTTTCGGCTCATTTTTCCTTCTGGAATTGGCCTCAATATGCTCTCTCGGGCTGCCAATCCATCGTGCCTTCTGGCACATGTTCCACCGGGTCTGGCCTCAGCATGTCCTCTCGGGCTGCCAACCCACCTACTCGCCTATCGACTTTAGGGTTTGACTCTCACGTCCCACTAGGGCTGTCAAACCTATCTTTGTCCCATCAGGAATGGCCTCAATATGTCCTCTCGAGCTGCCAACCCATCTCGCCTATCGGCTTTCGGGTTTGACTCTCACATCCCACTAGGGCCGTCAAATCCACCCCTTTTCTTCTGGGTCTGGCCTCTGCATGCTCCTTTCGGGCTTTCAACCCATCTCGTCTCTTGGCTTTCAGACTTGACTCATCTATCCCACCGGGATTGTCAAGTTCATTCTTTTGTCTCCACGGGCTTGGCCTATGTATGCCTCCTCAGGTTGCCAACCCTATTTGCCTATCGACTCATGGGTTTGATTCATACGTCCCACCCGGGCTGTCAAATGCCCTCCTTTCATCCTTTCGGGTCTGGCCTATGCATGCTCTCTCGGGCTGCCAACCCATCCCGCCTATTGGCCGCCGGGTTTAACCCGCATGTCCCTTCCGGACTGTTAAACCTACTCCTTTGTTGTCCCAACCGGGCTTGGCACATGCACACCCCTTTCGGGTTGGCGACCCGTTTAACTTTCGACTTTCGAATTTGGCTAATTGCGTCCCACTAGGGCAGTCAAATCCACCCATTTGTCCCACCTCTGCGGCACACACGTCCCTACGGGAGTGCCACTTTCTCCTTGCCTTTTGGCATTATAAGACCAAAAAAAAAGGGGGGGTTAAAAATATTGATGCCCCAGCGGACTTGGTTGTTTCTGTTAGAAGAGCAATCAAGGGCAAAAAGACTTTAACCCAGCTAAGGTGAAAACCCGAAAGGGCGCCTTAGGCAAAAATGGGTACCCCTCAGTGTGAAAACCCGCAAGGGCATACTGGAAAAAGCTAAAGGGGGCCAGTCCTGGCGAAAACCCGAAAGGGCGGTAGGGCTGGTAAAGTGAAAAAAAAAGAGAGAGAAAAGGCTTATCAAGCATCAGACTCGCTCCTCCTCAGCTCAGCAAGGCGAGTCTCACTCTAAAGAACTTCCTCTTGGAGCCCCTCAAGCCTACGACGAAGAGTCTACATCGGCACGCGCAAGACTGCGCTCCTTCTCGGTCTCCCGGACCTCTCACAAAAGCCCCTCCACTCTGTGGGAGGCCACCTGCTCGCGCTCGTAAGCGGCTTCGACCAGGGCGCCCACCTCAGCCTAGGCCGCCTGAAGTTTGCAAAGTTGTTACTGCTCCTGCTGAATCATCAACTGAGTCCTCCGCCTTCGCTCCTGAATAGCACGAAGGTGGGCGAACTCCTCCCATAAAGGCGCAAGCTCAGTCGTCCAGGCGTCCCGCGGGAGATCAAAATGCATGCATCTGACAATGCTACACCAAGTTGAGGACCATTCGGCCACTCCATCCCAAGGGCCAGGAAACTCTAAAGCAGCTTTGAAGCCTCACTAGCTGAAGCTAAAACAAAAAAAGGAGTTGCCTCAGCCCGTGTACGGCTGACATTTACCCAGACCAACGTGCCCTAAGGGCTGGTCTACATCAACCTTGGCTATCACAAGTCAGCAATTAGCCACCTTCAACATTCGGCGACATACCTCAGTGGTCAGCCGACACATCAACATGTTCGGCTACACCTCAGATGTTAGCCGGCACATCCTTGGCGATACCTTAGCAGTTAGCTAGCTTTAACTTGCGGCTACACACCTCAACGGTTAGCCGACACATCTTCAGTGGCATCTCAGTGGTCAGCCAGCACCACGACTTTTGGTCAACGCACCCCTAAGGGTCGGCCAATGTTGATTTCCAACTATCACAGTTCAATAGTCAATCAACGACGACTCAGATGGATGCGCCTCTTCCAGACAGGCCTACATCAACTCCGGGCCAACAAGCCTCGTCGAGACAGGTCCACACTAACTTCGGGCTAACAAGTCTCTCAGAAGCAGGCCTCCATCAACTCTAGGCCAATAAGGCTCTCAGAAGCAGGCCTACATCAACGTCGGACCAACAAGCCTCATCGAGGCAGGTCCGCATCAACTCTAGACCAACAAGTCTCTCAGAAGCATGCCTACATCAACTCCGGGCCAACAAGTCTCTCAGAAGCAGGCCCCCATCAACTTCGGGCTAACAAGTCTCTCAGAAGCAAGTCCCGATCAACTCTAGGCCAACAAGTCTCTCAGAAGCAGGCCTACGTCAACTCCGGGACAACAAGCCTCTCCGAGACAAGCCAGCATCAACCCTCAACTTTCTGGAAAGCAACGAAGCAGTAAGGTGCAGTTCTACAGAAGGCACGGACCGTCCGCCTCCGCCCCGGCTTTGACGAACGTTTCGTGGGGGACATTTGTTGGAAGCAAATTTAGCTTTGCAAAAACACCTCCTCTTTTATTTAAGTGGAGCAGAAATGGGCCAACTTGGAGATGGAAGACCCGTACGGGGTCGGAGGAACTCGTACGGGGTCGGAGGGACCCGTACGGGGTCGCCCCACCCCGGGACGGGCCGCGCGCAGTCAAGGGGACCCGTACGGGGTCGCCCTCACCCGGGCGGGTCTGCCCAGAGGTGGGCAAACCAGCGCGAGGCCGCCCCTGGGCAGGCGGACCCGTCCGGGGTCGCCCGACCCCGGGGAGGTCCTCCCCGGGGGCGTGCGACCCCAGGCGGGTCCTCCGGGGGTCGCGCGACCCCGGGGAGGTCCTCCCGAGGGCGCGCGACCCCGGGGAGGTCCCGGACCGGCCCGGGGACCTCCCACCCAGGGGAGGTCCCATTCTCCCGCGCACGTACTAAAAAAATTTGAAAATGTGACCTCCCCGGGGTCATTTTCATCCCGTTGGACCCGTACGGGGTCGAACACTCCCGGGGAGGTTCCCCACTTCTATAAATAGACCCCCGGAGGTCTAGAAGAGGAGATCTACGATCTACTACACTCAACAACCTACAGAAGACACTCGGAGCGTTTTGTTCGTTTGTCTTGGCCCGCGGGGGGTAAGTCCCCGGGTCTTGTGTATGTGCCCCTACGAGGGTATATTTGTAATTTTGCCCCTCAGTGGGCCGTGTTGTTGTTTCTAAGTCCTAGGACGACTATTCATATGCTTCTACCCTAATAATGGGAGAATTGCATAAATGTCCTCCCCAGGGTCCGAGAAACATAAAAGTCTTGTTGTTTGCAGTTTTACCCTGCAACTTTTTGTAATTGGGGCTACGTCCCTACTTCCCGCGTTAGTGCGGACTTTTGTACAGTCGACAACTCACCGACAACCATTGTACTCATTCTGATTATAAAAGCACTCAACATATTTTATGTCCTCGGGGGAAAATTATAAGAAAACCCCCGACCTTTTACAAAATTGTGTATATGCCCCTCCTTTGGCAAACTTGACACACATGAGTCTTCTATGAAGTCATTGTCACTCCTTGAACCTGGGGACGATGTCAGCTCAGTCCGACACTCAGAGGTCACCCCAACCCTAGGTCTGTGTAGGGTATGGTAAAATTAGCAGAATACCCCTGCAACCTAAAAACGGCCTAGTAGCCCTCGTAACCTCCCAGAAAGAGCCTCAACACCTTGGGAAGCCAGAAACCCGGTCCAACTTCCATTCCAGTCCAAAAATTTCAGAAATGCCCCTGACCTGGTAATATTACTAAAATACCCCTGGGGTGGTAAAATTACCGAAATACCCTCGGGGTCCAGAAAAATTCTCTATGTTTCAAAGATGCCTATGGCTTCCGCATATTTGCGCTTCCATTCTTAAATCCTAGGGTTTGGCTCAGACCTAGCCCTAATTCAATTGTTTCTGTTGGTCGGTGGTGGGTGAGTGGACATCATGAGCTCTTCAAGAGTCTGTCCTCAACATCAGAACCCTGTAAAAGACTTTGGGAATTTCTTTGACAGTCAAACAAAGGTGTTCGGACGTTAGGCCAATGTAAATCAACACTGACTCCGGTCAGTGGGGAGAGGTCTAGCACCCGAACCCAAATCGTCTGATATTATGCGCACACACGGAATCACCCTCTATACTTAGAGGGGGATGTTTCTTTTCAAAAAGAACAAAATCTATATTTTATCTACGATAAAAACCGATTAGATTTTTTCCGTATCTCACAGACCTCCATCCGGTCGGCCCTCCTTTTCTTCTTCTTTTTTTATTTCCCCTTTTTCGTGAGAGAGGGAAAACCGGAGGGGGCTCCCTCCGGTTATTGTCCGACCGGAGGGGCTTCCCTCCGGTTGTACACTATCGGAGGGGCCTCCCTTTGGTGCTGCGCAACTGGAGGGAGGTCCCTCCGGTTGTACTGCGCTATCGGAGGGAGCTCCCTCTGGTTTGCTGCGCTACCGGAGGGGCCTCCCTCCCTCTGGTGCTGCACAACCGGAAGGAGGTCCCTCTGGTTTTGTGCAACCGGAGGGGGGGTCCCACCCTCTTTTTTTTCCAGAAATTTCAGGGTTCAAAAATATCCAATCAAACAAATTAATTTAAAATTTCAGGCAGCAAGGAAGAGATGATGGAGAAGGAAAAAAGAACACAAGGGATGGTTGCAGACTGTAGGAGAACTTGTCTACAGCTGCCAGCCTCCTTAAATCTTTTATATATCACTAGGGCAATCGTCTAACTAATTACACGACATAATTGCCCCTGGTTGAGTACCCTTTTTTTTACAGGGAGAGGGAAGCCCGGGATTGAACCCCGGACCTCCCCCTTGGAAAGGGGGAAGGTGTCCACTCCGCCACTGGCGGGGGACAGGTTGAGTACTTAACCAAGGCGCACAAAACAGAGAGAGAAGACTAAGTATAAAACAATGGGAAAAAAGACCTAACCACCCCTCGCCTTATCTACACTAAGTTCTAATTTTCTTGACTAGAGCAATATTAGAAGACTAATTAGCTATGTGAGTACCTAGGTCTTTGTTTGAAGAAATAACAAAACATTTGGAGGCTGTAGAAGCTCTAACATACATACAATTTTGGTACTTTTGATACTAACTGTATATACATTGAGTTTCATTACTTTTGGTACTAAATGAATACCAACGTGCAGAAGCATCTGTAGTTTATAAACTCACCTTATAGCACCCATAATTGGATATAGAGTGCCAGCATAGTAGAGAAGTCTGAAGAAGTAACAGTTCTCGAATGATGCAGCATACTCCAATCTCTTGTCTCTTCCCATGGTCTTTGACACAAATCATGTAATTAGACCAAACCTTGAAGGTTTCCTTTTAGAACATTCATCATGCAACCACAATAACAAATGAAATGCTGGACTTACTTGCATTATGCCACTTGAACCTGGCAAATCCTAGAAATAGACATGACCCACTAATAAGTCAACCAAGGATAGAATCAAGCCACTGTAGTTCTTCACATACTCGACACACAAACACAAAAAACAAGTAGCAAAACATTTATCCAGGTGTATGTTTGTCCATTAAAAAATGCATCTAAAAGATACTTCCATGGGTACATATTAGTAGGAAAAAACTATAATTACGTTATAGATAGTTAACTATGACACAGAAGGATCAAAGCCACAGAAGTTGAGACAACCTTGAGACGAGGATTGATGAGAATAACAGGACGATCACCCGCAGCATCCGTCATGCCTTTCAGATCCTGCATTAAAATCCTGTAGCCGATTAGAGATTCATAGAACAACAAAAATATGGTTTTATCAATGATTAATGTATATTGTGAGATGATCTTCATGAGTTCATCACATCAATAATGCAGTTCCCAAAAGCATTTTGCGGAGCCACTAGTATAAAAATGTCATCTTGATCTTCCACATCTTTGGCACCTATTTGAAAAGATAAATTAAAAGAGGAAGGTCATAACAAAGATGTACATAAATGTAGTGTCATTCCAAAACACGAGATGCATAAAGGATATCAATGTCTGACATTGGTGCTTGCACGTCAAGATCTATGAATAATGTATGCTTGCATACTGGTAAAATAACAAGACTAAGAGGCTAGGTTAACCCTTGTCCTTCTGACATAAAACAGCAACTATCACAGCTTCGATCAGACTACAACATTTTCACATTGATGATAACAGGGGAAGTGGAAAGCCAGAAGTTAGTGAGTAATAATGAACATGCATTGCAGACAAGTATGTTGACCTCTGGAACAGCCATGCACAAATGCATCGGTTAATAAATGAGGTGAACTCGTAGGACAAGAAATCAGAAATCTTTTTTAGCTTTATCCTTATCAGATTTTCCAGTTTGAAGGATTATGATACATTTATACAGAAGTTAATACATCGGCATGAGCGTAATGTTCTGTGTGCTTGATCTAAAACTTCCACGGTTGTTGTAGCATGAAAGTGAGAATAAACAGCAGCAAAGAATGTTAAAAATGCAAGTTAAGGTGGGATTGGGCGCTTGGTGATTGCCATCAATCACACAACATAAATTGCAGTTAAATGCTTGTAGAATGCTTCCTCCATATTACCATATAAGATAACATACAACTGCCAAAGTGAACTCAAAGAAATTATGTAAAACATTCGGAGGTATTATACTCCAATAGCTATATGACTATTTTATGTCCCTATCCATCTGTAGAAACTCCGCACATTATACTGAGGAGTGTAATTGTGCAAAAAAGAAACATGTAAGCTATGAAGCTGAACAAATGGTCCTCCAAGGGCAACCTGGGGAAGTCAGTTGCAACTAACATCAGTATTATAATTTTATCTCTAAAATCAGGGCATTGCATGATGAGCGCAGCACAACCGTCAAGGTGACAAAGGTGGTGACTCAGTGCCTTGCAGCTTAGGCGTCAAGGTGAGGCACCAAGGCAAAGTCTAGTTTAATAATATAAGATAATTAGGGTTTATCATGATGACTGGTTGATTGAGCGGATATGATCTGGAAAATTTGCATACTTTGATCTTTCATGGCTTATAGGAGATTACTTAACAAAGATGTGGATTTCACGACATTTCTGTAAGTGTTGTTGGAGACATGCAAGAAATTGTTCATTTTCCTTTCCTCTTATTGTATATGCCCTTAAGATGTGGGATCCACAAGTTGAATTTCACATTATTTGGTGACTCTGTTGTGCCAACTTATTTTGTGCTAGTGCAACTCTGAGATTCTTCACTCACTTGGAAAGACGTGGAGGAAGAATGGACATGGGTTAAACAGCTAAAAGTTGATGAAATATAACTAAATGCATCCATGGTGCTCATGCACGCTTTATATGACGGTAAGAACTTCAAATATGATGGCTAGGCCCCAACAAATGGTCTCATCCCACTCTCGGCTTATTGTAACTTGTAGCTTAAAATGTTAACCATTTTTCCAGAAATAAAAAAATCAAGGCATCTAAAACACATATGACAACCACCAAGTGTAGTAGCTGCATACATCAGCGCTTTGGCACCAATAGCATGGATGAGGGAAAGTATAGTCAGTGGTAGAAACTGCCCATGCTTGCATTGGTGCCAGCATTGGAGGCAGTTACACCTGTCAACACAAGCATTAACAACCACATAACCAGATGAGAAGCACTGGTGGCACTTAACAGGGGAAAATGAAACAAGAAAAAAGATGGATGGGAACATATAAATTAAAACACATGCACTCACACAATGAAGTGAAAAGCCTACCTATTCACCTTCCTCTCCTCTCCTCTTCCCTAGAAACTATACTGTCAGACCCTAGACTTGTCAGATCAAAGCAAGAAAGAAATGGGGTTACTTGGGTTCCCGTGTTCCCACTTAGCATCACAACATAGATCTCCCAAATATGCAGACGTGGGCAAATCATTAAAACTAGCACATCTGTATTATTGTGGCCAAGGCACCAAGAAGAACACATCAAGGTGTACCAAGGCATGTGAAGGTGAGTATCCTTGTGGATGCTCTCTTAGGAGCCAGTTGCCTTCGTCATCCATGACAATCCCTAGCCAACTCCTTGGAAAAATTGATGAGGGCATGTAGCATGATGCCCCTTTTTACCAAAATAATGAGAACAATCAAAATGCATGGACAAATATTAACGTTTAGTTTCTCCTTTACTAACCAATAGAAGCGATCCTTACAAAGGTTCCTATGGCACCATCATCTCCCCAATCCATAAATTCTAAAATTCTGCGACTTCCAGCAAGTTGCAATGGCATCCCTGCAAATGGACCTTCTCCCATTGATCCCTGCACACAGACCTAATGTGACCAACAAACACTAGTTAGTCCAGCATGCATGATCCCCATCATCAGATGTCTGCAGATTCACATGCCTTGGTCTGACTACCCTGGAGGAATCAGTATTACCTTGACACGTTTACCATCATCAGCAAATGAAAGAGCAAGAGCTCGGGCAAGCTCCATTAGAGTGCCTATTCGATAAACATCCTGTCAATGGCAAAGTCATGTAAGTATCATCCTTTTTCTCCTTGGTTAAGACATAGATCTTACCATATCTGGGTTCAGCTCTGGAATGTTGATCTCAACCTGGAAATATTCCATAGCAGTGTAACCATATTAGTACACCTTGTGTTTTTTGTTTCATTACTAAGATACTAAGCTTCTTACAAGTAGAGAAGATATTAAATGATGAGGAAGCTGATTTTATTAGCAAATTGATAAGTTTTAACTTATGGAAATGAATCAGAGTTCCTGAATGAAATAATGAAAATAAATAAATGCAAAACCTTCAATCGGATTCTTTTATCTTCTAGAGCCCTTATTGTAGCTTGTACCACATCATTGTAGAAATATTCCCTTATTTCTCTAGAATGGGGGATATTATTCAATCTGGTAGGAATGCCTCTCCACTTGTCCTGGCAAGATGTACAATCAAAAGGAATTATGCAACTTGATTGGTGGTTGTTAGGTTAATATCTTCTTGGCCACAGTTATTTATTGTGCACATGCTATCACTTAATGTAACTTTAAATCATGCGCAATAAGAACGGCAGTAATTTTATTCTTTACCTGCTTCGGTGATGTAGAATTTAGCTTTATGTCACTCCCATGTATTATGTTTCCTGGTAAGAGGGGAAGACAGAAAACATCAAATGCTCTTAAATCAACTAACAAGGAAGACTCCGAAAGCCGGAGTGCATTATCAAAACATGTGAAAGCTGGTCTGCTAGAAATAAAACAACTAGAAGGATTATCCCTATAAGTAAGGGAATATTAAAGATCTGAAAAGCCCAAGACATAAGGATCATCCTGAAAAGAAGGTGCAGGGTGAAATGTGTTTCAAAGGACTAATGCACCTTTCTTACCCACACCATTACTAGAAAATGATGAGTTAATTGAAAAATAACAAAATGACTCATTTATCTATCATTAGGGACAACATTGGAAGATGTCTTGCAGAGAGTAAGCAATATAAACTGTCAATTATTGATGCTGCTCAGTGTCATATGTTAATCAATGATGGTGATTAGTAAAGTCAATCCTTGTAAGATCTGAACAACTAGTGTTGGACAGTTGGACTCCATTTCATATATCAGCCAAAAACAATATTAGAAAGGTATTTTTACTTTTAAGCCCCTACAATCTTACGTAATTATGTATTAGTCCTCGTAATCCACCTATTTGTTAGAAAGCCCCCCAAATCTTTTAACTCTTACTTAAAAGCCCATATGGTTAACAGACAGTGGAAAAAAGGAATATATCGTTACAAAAGAAAGTGAAGAGGCGAAATCTCGCGCTGGTTCCTGAGCTGGCTGGTAATCAACAAGATAATGAACTGCAAGACAGGGAAACGGGTCAGAGGGCCCAGGGGGATTCCCTGGGGTAAAATCCTCCGACGCTCAAGTCAGTAGAGCAATGGTGGCAATCACCGGTGTGGTGCCCGTGATCGCTGTGGAATAGACAATGTCTGTCTCGTTTGCGGTTCTTCGACCTCATCGGCTCGGGCCGACGGAGAAGTCCCGAGTCTTTGACGTCTTCATAGATTTCATAGACCGGGGCGGTTAATGGAGTGTACCGCTCGTACTTCCGCTTGCGCTCTCCATCTCGATCCCGCTTCTTTCCCGAGCTAGGATTTGGCTCGGGGCCCCGCTTCTTGTCCCCCTCCCGACCCGAGCCAGTTGCGTCTCGGCAAGCGCTGAGCACTTCCTCGCACTCGGCGTGGTGCAGAGCCAGAGTCACTAGCTCGGCAAGGGTCGAGGGAGGGTGGAGGACGAGTTCGCGGCGGAGGTTCTCATCCCGGGTACCCCCGGTCAGTGTGGTTGTGGCCGAGGCCACATCCAGGTGGGGGATTCGGAGGGCTTCCGATTTAAACCGGTGGACGTAAGCCCGGAGCCTTTCCCCTTGCGCCTGTTTGAGGGCCAAGAGCCCCGCCACCGACCTTGGGGGGGCACTTCCGGCGAAGCTCTCCTTGAAGACTCGCCCGAACTGCTTGAAGTCTTGGATGGATCCGGGGGCGAGGGCCCGGAACCATGCTTGAGCGCCCTGGACCAGAGTGGTCACGAAGGCTCGGCACTTGATGGGGTCCGACGCCCCGTGTAGAGTCATCAGGGCGTCGAAACTATCGTAATGATCGGCCGGGTCGCCTTGACCGTCGTAAAGCTTGAAGGTTGGTATGGGGGCTCTAGGAGATACCTCCGCCTTCAAGATATACTCGGAGAACGGGGATTTCTCCTCGTCTTCCGGGGAAGAGGCCTTCTGCAGGGCGCGAAGGGCGCGCTCCTGCTCAGCGAAGCGCCTTTCGAAGTCTCGCAGCTGGAGGGATAGCTCCGGTTGCTGTCGTGCCGCGAGGCTAGGGGGGGTGCCTTGGCGGTCTCCGGGGGCGTTGGCTTCCGGATCGGGCCGTTGTTCCCCCTGCCTTCCTTTCCTTGGTGTGGAGGAGGCCTCTTGCTCCGGAGGCGGAGCTTGCGAGGGTCCTCCGACCCTGTTACGGATGAGCTGCTGGCCGCGGAGGGTGAAGCGGCCCCCAGCTGTGTGCTGGGATGTACTCCTGCGGGGGGGGCTCTCTGATGGGGCGCGGGACCTTGCATCCCTGGCCGCCTGGGTCTTCATGAGATCCACGAGGACATCCAGTTTGGCGTTGAGGGCCTGGAAGGTTTCGGCGCCACCGTAGGGGGGTAGCCCCGCTGTCGCGGGGGGTGGTGGTGGTGGTCCGTCGGCGGGGATGCTGGCGTTGGAGGGAGGGTTCTGTGAGGCCCTGGAAGGGCCATCCCCTGCCGCTACCACGGCCTTACCCCTCTCGCCGGCGGACCTCCTCCCTGAGCTCCTCCTCACCATGTTGGCTCTTCGTGCGTTTCCCACAGACGGCGCCTGATGAAGAGGCAAAATCTCGCGCTGGTTCCTGAGCTGGCTGGTAATCACCAAGATAATGAACTGCAAGACAGGGAAACGGGTCAGAGGGCCCAGGGGGATTCCCTGGGGTAAAATCCTCCGACGCTCAAGTCAGTAGAGCAATGGTGGGAGCAGCGATAGGGAGGGGGAGATGAGGGCGCGAGATCCCTCTTCACCGATGGGGTGAAGTGATCCTTGCTCAGGAGTTCGGGGGTGGAATCATACCCTTCTTGACTTGCCTTTCGCCGGAGGGTATCCCAGGTTTTTATAGTGCGCCGCCTTCTGGAGTCCTGCAAGCTGAGAGGTCTCCGGTGGAGGTTACGTCTCCGTCGTGGGCTTTGATGGCCCCATCATGGGGGCGTTATCCTCGCGGGGAAACCGGAGCTCCTGGACTTAGTGTTTGGCCCGCTGTGGACTCTAACGGCTGCAATGATTTCATCGGTCGTCCCGAGCTTAAGGGGGCCGGCCCTATCGGGCGATAGGCCTAGCTCGGTGAGGAGATGGGTCGGATAGACCGGCTAGCGCTTCCCCCCTTCGGGCGGAGGGGTAGCTCGTGCGCGGGTCTTCCTGTGACCTGACCGAGGCTCGGGGCCGCCTAGGAGAGTTGTTTCATCGAGCATTGTTTTATTGGGCTTTTCCGAGTGGGCCCTGTGGGCTGTCACTTGGGCGAGCTTGCCTCGTTGGGCCTTGTTGGGCCTAGTTGGGTCTGCTCTTTGAGTGGGCTGCAGGAATCCCCCTCTCCACTTGTCCCCCTCCTACTCCCGAGCCAAGGAGGCTCGGTTGAGTAGTCTTTTTGAGGCTTTGGACCGGCGTGGCTCGGGTGGGTGGAATCCTGTTGGCGTGATGGTCCCACGTGTAGTGGTCGCCTGGGCCCATAGTAATAATGATCCTGACGGATTTTGAAACGAAGGGGCCCCCTTTTTCTCGGAGGTTGAAACGGCGCGCTGCCTCCCGCGAGGGTTTATAGGCGTAGGGCGCTGCTCGTTCTTCCCAGTCTTTTCAGGGTTATCGGCATTTCCTCCATTTCTCTGCTTCTGGGGCTCCTTGATGCGCCGTGAAGATACAGCGGGGGAGCAAACCCTTGCGGCGGCATTTGAGGAGTTGGCGCGCGTAACCGCGGAGGCGATCCGGCGGCTTCCTCCTCCTCCGGAGTCTTCGGGCTCTAGCGAAGGTTCTTCTTCCAGCTCGATGGCGGATCTGCGCTCGAAAATCGAGCAGGTGAGGCGGGAGCCCGTCCCCAATCGCAGCGAGTTGGGGGAGGCTGACGTGAAGAAATTGGAGCATCGGTTTCGCCTGCCTCTCCGGTATAACTTCGTAGCCGCTGCCCCGTATGAGACGAGTTTGGACAGCCGCACGGGCCATATTTGTACTTTTCTCCTAGCGTGGAAGAGCGGATTCTGCCTCCCCTTCGAGCCTTTCGTCTTGAAGCTCCTCAATTTTTTCGTGTTGGCGCCTGTTCAGCTGGTGGCCAACTCGTATCTCCTGCTTTCTGCCTTTCGGATCCTCTGCCGCCTGCAGGGGGTTCCCCCGTCCCTGGATCTTTTTCATTATTTCTTCGAGTTGAAGGCACATCCATCGGCGGGGAAAGGCTTCTATTTTATCCAGGCGCGCAGGAATCGAAGTTGTATTCCGCTGGCGGCGAAGGATTCTTCGCACAAAGGGTGGAAGAGGCAATTTTTCTGGGTGAAGGCGGAAGCAGTGGATGAATCCTGGAGGTGCCAGGTTATGCCCAACTTCCATCCGAATCTTCCCCCGCGGCAGGAGGAGTTCCCCGCCGATGTGGAGGAATACGCCGCTCGCTTGTTGACAAATCGCCGGTCGACTGAGGAGCTGGTGACGCTGGAGAACGTGGAGCGGTATCTGCTTACACAGCTCAGGCCATCAGGTGCCATTCTTCGGATTTTGCTGCAGGGTCGGAGGGTCGACTTTTCGTTTCCTAACCGAATCCTCTTCTTCATTGCAGACATTCGGCGGGAGCCCTTGGAAGAGGTCACCGAGGTCGTCGATCTTGGGGGTGATTCGGCGGCCGATGAACCTGTTGCTCCCGCGGGTCGTTCCCAAGCCCGGGATAAGGGCAAGGGGGCGGCCTCCGAGGGATCTTCGCGGTCAAGCTGTCTCCGACCGGGAGACTTCGTCCTCAGGAAAGCTGAAGCCTCTCGACCACTAGAGGCGGCGGACAAGCTGTCCCCTAACTGGGAAGGCCCCTACCGAGTGGTCGAGACGCTCGGGAAAGGTGCGTACAGGTTAGCAACAATGGAAGGGGAACCCATTCCTCGGACATGGAACGCAGCCGCATTACGCAAATTCTATTTTTGAAATTGTACAGCAAAATGGACGGAATAAATCCCTTTTCTTTTCATTCCAAACTATTGATACATCAGAAAGGCAAAGGCCAGTACATTGCATGACAAAAAGCAAGAAAATCCGTCTACCACCGCTGCAAGGGGGCATCGCTCGGTTGACTCGATCTCGATCTCCTTGCATCCAGCCACTGACTCTGCCTCGCGTAGAAACTGGCTCGGACAAGAGGGGGCCGATCCAGTTGATTCAAACGACCCCCAAAGGTGACAGAGGGACTGCAGAGAAGATAGCCACCTTCTAAAGTCGGAGAAGGCTACCTTCCAAGTTGATGGAGGTGAGGGAGAAGGAGCACCATGAAGCCCTTTTTTTTTTCCAACCCGCCAAACTCCTTGGAAGGGAACAGAGAGCAAGCAGCCTCCGAAGAGTGAAAGAAATGAAGAGCAGAAGAGGGAAAAAGAGGCTGCAGACGGAGGAAGGCTTTGGTGAGGAGGGAACTTGATGCGCCTCCCCCCCACCATGCAGAGGGGGAGTGGCGGCAGGCTTCCCTAATACCCCCATCAGTCCTCCGCCTCGGCGCCCGCCCGGAAGCCACGCCGGAAATGAGAAAGGGCAAGAGCCGTGCCCTCACACGTCGAAGCCCTCTCCAGATCCGCGCGGCGACCGTCGGACCCGTCTCAAACCCGCGCGGCGACCGTGGGACCCGTCCAACAAGCTAGGATGGCAAAGACCCTCTGCTCCCCGGCGGCGGCGGCGGCGGCGTCGCCCTCCGAAGGATCCTCCATGCTCCGAATGCAACGGCACAACGCAGAGTGAAGAGGAAGGAGTGAGGAAAGACTGTTAGAGAAAATCCCAAGCGGTAAAGAGGGAAGGGCGCCTTTCGGTCCTTCTTATAGGCCAAAGGAGGCCACACGCCTTAAATGACCCCCCCCCCCTCGGAAACACACCAAAGGATTTTTCCCCTGAACAGTCACCTCCAACTCCTCGTTTCCCGCCCTAGCGGGATTCACGAAGCGGCCTGACATTCAAAGCATGAGGGAACGGAATGACGCCCCGTCAGAAGCCTACCAAATCAGCATGCGAAAACCACGCAGGACATATCGGCACTTTCCAACTACTTCTGATACGCCAACCAAATCACGGCAAGGATGGCGATCAAACAAGTAAGTCATTTATTATCTCATAAAGAGGAAACTCCCTAAAGGAGGAAAGAGAGACAAACGAGAGAAAGGGGCAAAATAAGGCAAAATACATCAGGCCTCGGGCCCACTTTGACGCTCGGAAACAACGGAAGTAGGCGTGTTACCCCCAGCACCTTCGGTGACGGCCGACCCGGGCACTGACCTCGCCTGTGCGAGAACTGTCTCGGTCGCGAGCCCTCCCGAGGCGTCCGGAGTTGGTGACCCCGTCGAGGGAGACCCCCCTGGATCCTCCCCGCTCGACGCAAAGGAACTAGAAACCGACTCATCCGAGTCATAAGCCTGGCCCAAAAGGAACTCGATCCCGGAGTCTCGATCGAAGGCGTAGTCCACCGCCCGGCGATAACCTTGCTTAAACCCCTTTCGGGCGCCACGGCGAAGCGCTACCTCGTAATATGATAGGGCGGCTCTCTCCAGGTCGGCTGAGTAAGCATCCGAGCTTCTATATCGCTCGACCGCCTCCGCCTCGATCTGCTCCGTCCTTCCAACGAGCTCGACTCGAGCCCGCTCCGCCTCGGCCGCACGCTCCTCTACTCCCGCTAGGCGTTCCTCTGCCGCAACCATCCTTCGTTCGGCCTCGCTCGACCACCTCTCCGCCCGGACTCGGTCCGCCTCGGCCACGGAACGAAGGCGCTCCGCTACCTCCGCCCGGTCCAGTAACTCGGCCCGTTCGAGCTCCCAGCGGCCGTCCAGCTCGAAGTGACGCAGACGCTCCTCTTCCAAGAGTTTGCTTTTCCTCTCGAGCAACCCCCGGGCCTTAGCCAACTGCTCAGCCAGCGCCTCAGTTTCTAGCCGGCTCGCCCGTGCCGAGTCCCTGAACGCGGAGAATTCCCGTCGGAGCCCCGCATGTTCCTCGCTGAGGCGGGCCAGTTTCCTCTCGCACCCCCGAGGGTCCAGGCGAGATTCGACCGTTCCGCCTCCGCCCGAGCGTACGTCTCCGCCATCAAGGCCGCCGTCCGAGCTATGACTAGGCCGCCCTCCATGAGGACGCCGAGGATTCCGGCGGGGGAGTAGCGCTTGTCTCCCCCCCTCGTCTTCGCGGCAACCTCTCGGCAAACCCGATACAGGTCGCCCGAAACACCGAGCCTTTCCAAAGCCTCCGACATGGAGACCCGCTCCCCACCGGACGCCCCGCCAGAAGGTTCGGGTCGAACAACGGGGCCGACCGCCCCGTACGCCGCGGTCGGTTGGGGTTGCGACGCCTCTCCGGGCGAACCCCCAACCTCGACCGAGGCCGCAGGATCGACCGCACCGGGAACTTTGAGCACTGGGGGCTGCGACGCCCTCGCGGGCGGACCCCCATCCCTATCTGTCTCGGCCCGCGCCTCGCGGCCCGAGACATCGCCGACCTCGACCGGTCTCCTGGTCTCGGCGACGGCCACTTCGGCACCGGTCCCCTCCATCCCTGGGGAGGGGAGAACCGACCTATCTCCGCCCTCTGAGGGGCCCCTGGTCTCCTCGGCCCCCTCTCGCCTGGTAGGTGGGGGAGCTGGCCCTGAAGGGTCGGCCCCATCTTGCCCCAGAGAAGGGAGTGCCGCCGAGCCTGAATCACCCCCGGCGGCGGTAGGATAGCCGGCCTTCTTGGCCCGTTTCTTGGCCTTCGCGGCTTCCCGCAACCTTCCTTCCAGGGGGTCCTTGCGCTTCGCCCCGCTTTCTGACAAATAGGTAGATTACGAGGACTAATACATAATTAGGCAAGATTGTAAGTGCTTAAAAGTAAAAATCCCTATTAGAAATGTGAATTGTGTGTGCAGTCAGCAGATGCCCAAACTAAGCGCACCAGGTGCTTATAAGCAAGGAAGGTAGATTCGGAGATCAGAATCGGATCAGCGGTCCAAAAACCGATCTGGATCGGTTGGATCGGCCAATCCGAGCCAATCCGCGCGCGATCCTGGCCCGACCCCATGATTGAGGTTACATTGTTGGAACAATGTTTTGTAGAGACTATTATATAAATGCCACGATTGAGGTTCCTTTTCTCCCCTCGAAACCTTCGCTTTACCTTTTCTCTCACAGCACTTTACCTTTTCTCCCCTCAAGACCTTCGCAGGTAGAGCAGAACAGTGCTCGAGACCTTCGCAGGTCGAGCAGAACTGAGGAGTCGACGGAGGCATCGACGGTGACAGGGTGTCGTGATGGTGAGGAGGAGCTCAACGGCAGCAGGGTGTCGCGATGGCGACACCGGCGGCAGCAGGTAAGTTAGGTTTTTTCTCTTCTCCGGTTCTTCTTCTTCTCAGAGGAGGAGGAGGATATCGCAAAGAAGCCCCGACCGAAGAGTCCTAACCATTCCTGGGTGGGGATCGCGCCAGATCAGCTGTGTCAGCCCAATCCGGCCCGAGTCAGGGTGATCCGAACCGACCCAGCCGATCCTGGCCTGGGCTCGGACAAGGTCGGCCCCATATCAGATCAGACGGCCCAAAATCTGATCGAATCTGGCGATCCAATCTGATTTGGCAATCCATGCTTATGAGAATCATCCCTGACTTCTAATTGTTCTACACCAAGATTACCATGAAATTTTAATGAGGCAACAGTTGAATGCTCATGTTCCTTACAACTGTGTTGAATACCAGCAAGGTTTGTTTAATATGGATAGGAAAAGTGTTCAACTATATTGTGGGAATTCCACTGCCAAAATGCTCACATGATGTTAGGTAATTGATTTCCAGGGTCAATGCAAGAAGGTAGAAATTTCTGTATACCTGATTCAAGAAACTAATCTCAACCCATTTATGTAACAAACCTTCGGAATCTGTGAAGTTCCTTCTAGAATCCAGTTCGGTCTGCTGAAGCAGAGAGTCTATTTCTTTAAAGACTACTTCTCTTGAGCAATTTCCATCAACCTATTTTCCTAAAATGTATTAGTCTTGATTGCATACATATATATGTTCCAGATGAAAATGCCAACTGATATATTAACATAATACTACCGTATTCAACACGTCCAAATATGTAGATACAATAGATTCAGCATTTCGCTTGTATGTTTCTAGACGTGATTTAACCTGCCCACAAAGGCTCAATTTTAGCTGACAACTCTAATCCACACAATCAGTGGTAAGAAAAGACTTCACAAAAGGCCTAAACAAATGTTATTAAAAATAACTAAGTACATCAAGATTTAATGAGATGGTTGGACAGTTCTTTGAGAAAACAGATTGTCAATTACGCCAAGGAGAAAGGCTTATCTTTGTTTATCAGCCAACATATTTTCTCTTCATGTTCATCTTAATGCCTTCAAGAACATCTTATTCAAGCAAACTTCTCGGATATCAACACAAACGTTGCTACAGGAGAATTAATAAAATTGGTGGTACAATCCACTATTCTTTCGAAAACAGTGCTACAGGAGAAATTGACATCTCTTAAAAGTTAAAGATAACCTGAAGATAGACATTATAAATAGGAACCGGTGAAGTAGTCATACAAGAGACAACATGTGACAGTAGGTTGAGGGTCTTTAAGTGATACGTGGATATTTTGAGCATCTATTTTTTTATCTTAGAGAGCATCATTTTCAGCATCAATAGATGTTGTCGTTAATAAATACAAAATTGACATTTTTAGTATATAATCAATCCTGTGAAAATTTGTTCTCCATGCATATCTATGCTTCTGTAGCATGGACAAGTCATTCTCGCTATGACTATTTTAATCTCTTATGGTTGGAAAAAGTGTCAAGGCACATAGTTTCAAAAAATAGAAGGGTGATATGATGTTTCCTCCAAATTTCAACTATGATGCCTACTGCAGAGATCCATTATTGCCTTCAAATTTTGTTATGCCAGAATTTTCTCTGGGATTGATAGTTCCGTCAACATTCAATATATCCTCTAAGACCCTTCAAGTATCACTATGGAAGCGTATTCAAACTGTCAATGAACATATGCCAGTATTAACATGATTAAAATGGCACCAGCAGCAGTAGTAACATTACAGTTCCTTAAAATCCAATAATAGATATCATCAATGTCAGATGAAAAGCATAAATGTAAAGGTACTCTGTGGCATGGAACCATAATAATTTGCCATGTTGATCATATGATGTCTCGAGCAGAAATGAAGCTTTAAAGTGATCATAACTGGAAAATGAGGAAAGAACTATACATATTATCAGGGGGGGAAATAAATTTAAAATAACTTTTGCAAAATTAATCAGGCTTTCATCTTATTTGCAGCAATATAATTGATATTACATAAAGAAAGTTGTGTTGGCAATCCCCAGGGATGATGATAATTAGAACTAAGCATTAGCTAAGAAGACTGGAGCATATCCACTGCTACCTTTTCTGGGGTATCATCTGCACGAGTTACGAGTCGTGCCTTAATTTCTTCTGTCTCTGGAGGGAAGTTCTTAAGATGATAAATTTTACCAGTCACCGGATCCATCCTTCTTCCAACACATCTGTCGATTAGAATTTCATCAGGAACCTGAATGTTAAGAGAAAGATTTCTGTAAAAAGACATACTATTAGAGCTACTTTAAGCAGGTTCTGGAAAAGGCAATGCTATGATAAAAAGAGTTTACCAAACTAACAATCAAATTAGTACCTTAGACACTATAAGCAATGTTGTCTTTTTTCTGAAATGTACTTGAATTCACTTTTTAGCTGATATAATGACCATAGAAGGTCACAACAACTTTTTCTCTTCAACAAACCATTTTCTAAAGTTTAGGGGAGCTTCAAGAATTGGTCCACGGTTACATGAGGCCTAGATGTATTGTCCATCAACTGACGTCATGATTGACCCTTGAAAGACCCTTCCCATCCAAAGTTGCCTAGGTATTTGCACTGCCTTAAAGAACACGGGGTAAGCAGTTGTTCAGAAACCTTTTGAAACCTTGAATCCATTGGATCTAGTTGATCCTACATGGACACAACAAGTCTTACTAGTTTAGAAACCTTTGTAATAATCTAGAATCCTCTGTTTGATACAGTTGATTCTGATGATGAGAAAAGGCTTACTATTGTTGTTGTTCAAAATGTTGCCAGTCAAATGAAATTCTAAATAAATAGGTAAACAAGTGATCGATGAGATGTCAGTAGGCAGAGCTTGATGATCTATGAGTTGAAGGCTGAATTTGGGTACAAGTTATTTTTCCCTACAACTTGGTGAGGACACCCGAGCACGGACCCGGTTCAACCCGACCCGCATTTACCATCGTTGGAGGCCTCCAGCAGCAACACTAACATCTCTTTGGCTTGATGATGGTCCATTAGTTGATTGATGTACTTTTTATTTGATTAGTACATCATTTTATTGAGTGTGAGGCCCATTAGTGGCCCATTTGTGGTCTTTTCCTTTTTTATGTATTTTCGGGTGCGATTTCGCACTATTTTTTGGTCCTAGGGATATTTTGGTCATAAAGTTTGGAGGGAACCATTAGGGTTCCATCCTCTATAAATAATCATATAATCTCAAGTTTTGGTGTTAATGAAGTGTTGAGAGCTTTGAGATTGCAGCTATTTTCTTCCTCTTCCCGAGAAGGGATCCTAATGGGGTGCAAAGCCCTAGGGTGTGAAGCCCACCCCCTTCTTCCCTCTCTCCTTCTCTCCCCATTCCCAGCGCAGAACCGCAGCAGCAGCCTGCCCCCACATCCTTTTTCTCTGCCCCCCACCATACGCAGCAACAGCCCCCTCCCCTCCACTGTCAACGCCTTCTTCCTCCTTTTCTTTTTTTCCCCCACCATCAAACCTTCTTCTTCTCTTCTTCTTCCTCTTATCCTTCTTCTTCTTCCCCTTCTGTCTTCCTGTAGAGTTTCCTGTGAATCAGAGCCCTGCGACCCCAACAACTGGCCCCCTGCGTGACCGGCCTTCGACCTACCAGCGGAGGCGCCCCTCCCAGCCCCGCGGCCCCAGCCACCGGGTCCTACAACCGCCTGCGTCCAGACAGTGGCGCATCCCTGCCTCGCAGCCGCCCGCAACTCTGCGCTGCTCTGCACCCCTTCCCCTCCGCGCGACAGAACCAGGCTGCAGGTGACCCAGCCGCCAGCCACACCACCACCAGTGCTTCCCCACCCCCTGGCCTGCACTGGACCCTCCCATCCTCGCCAGGCCCCACCTGCAGCAGCGATAGTACTGTTTGAACGCCACTCGTCACACCGGTTGTCCATAAGCCATCCTCGGCCGGCCGTCTGCGAGGCTCAGCCGCCCGTCTACCTCCTGCTGCAGTGTTCTGTCTACGGGTGCGACCTCACCGACCAGTCAGCAGCGTCGTCAGCGCTGTGGAGGCGTTCCTGATCCTATGCGGACTCGGTTAGCGTGCCTCGCTCCTCAACGAGTCGGTTAGTGTGTGAAATTCCGTTCGTACAATTTGCTTGTTCCGTATCTACATTATATCTACCGTCGTTTGAGAGTAGGGATTTCTAGCTCGCTTCATTATTCGCCGTCAGTTTGTGAATTTCTGAGCATTTCTCCTGAGAACTCCGATTTCTGAGTTCGTTGCATGTGAAATTGATACTCTAGATCGTGGTAGTCGTACCTATCGTTCAGTCCGACGTTTCTCGCTGCGAGGGACGGCTTCCTAGAGCGTAGCTTCTGTTAGTTTCACGTATTACCTCTCTCAGAGTTCGTGTGCATGACGGTTTATTTGCCGATATATTGTAGCATATTGCTGATCTCGTTTAGTCACCTAGTCGGACCCGTTTAGGTTAGCCGTTCCGCATCACAACTTTCTTGTGAGACAAAGCAATTTCCACAGTATGGAATTAAGAACAAAAGACTAAAAGAACCTCACAATTGGAACTTGGAAGTTGCGTGGAAAAGTGTTATCTACACAACATACTATAAAACCGATGAATATACGTTATAGGAATCTACATAATGCCATGACAAGAAAATACAATATCTAAGAATACATTCATTCAAAATACAGCTGAATACTAAAACTAGAGCCCTATCAGCCTCAAAACAATGAACCAAACTTCTCCAGTAACTTGTCTGCCCGAAAATTATAGGGTATAGTTGCATCACATTCTTTCCTTGTAATTCTTTTTGGAAGAGATCAGGTGTTCCTCCATATATTATGGAGCATTTGCAGTGAATCTGTATGCACTTCATTCTTACTTCCTATGCATGGCAACTAGAAAAAACATGCAATACAAATAGCACCAAACACCCAAAAATCCATGGTACATACAGTGAGTTGACTGGTTTAAATTTAAACATGTAGATCTATGTTACTGCACATATCGACTGCGAAATTAAGCAATGAAAGAAGGGAAAAGTTTCCTAAACAAATTAATGATGAGATCTTGTACCAGAATCAAAAGAAACTCAGCAAGCAAGAGGTGCAGCACTGTTAATGATTTGGATTGCCTCTATAAATATCTACATCCAAAAGAGATAGAAAATAGCAACATGACCTCTAAAAATCTAACTGAATACAAGAGGGATTGAACAGAATTGTGGGAAATGTTATAACGAGGAATGCTAATGTCCATGTTCTTCAGCAGTGTACTAAGAGCAAAAGCAAGGATCTGAAGAGAGACACAATACATATTAATGTTTAACCTTCACAAGGGGCACTCTTCTGATCGTATAATCTTATGAAGTCATCCATAATATTGGTTTGCAACATCAACATTCCCTCAATAGGTCAACTCAGATCAGGCTCACCCTTTGTGCAGTTAAATAAGAGACTGAATTAGGGGCTGTGTTGCTTCCTTTGAACTTGTTATCCCCATTGGATATTTTATGATTGCAAAATGCACCCTCATGTGAGCTAAAAGCTTGTTCAAGTATAACCAACTGAAAAAGTTTGTGTGAAAAGCAAATCGGACACCGCCGGACGAGACAGCCCTGGAATGACGACCCCTCATCTGCCACCACAGCAAAGAATAGCCCCCACTCTCCACACCCACAGTGGGGGAGAATGACGTCGCACCACTGGATCCGACATGAGCCCCAGGGAAAGGTGATGGAGATGAGCCACCTTGCCAAATGCAAAGGGAGCCTGTAATAGACGTAAGCTTGTTCGTCGTTGCCGTGGCTCCGCCGGCAACGGCCTGCAGGTTCTGCCCCCCTGAAGAGACACCGCCGGTGACCTGGACAGGAGCCCGCCTACGAGGGCAAGAGGGTTCCCCTAACGGGTTGGGGAGGCAACCCTTACCAGAACGCTCGGGCCCAATAACCCCGTGACCCCCGATAACGGGTAAGTCACGGGTCAGGACCAACCCGAGCTCCAACCCGCTGCCTTATTGGACATCGCCAACGCCCACTAGGCTCTTCCCCCGGCCCACTAGAGAATGGACCGCAACCCTAGCTGAAAGCCCATCTTCCCCCGGGCCGGACACCTGCACCAACCTGCCCACCAGCCCACCACTGGCCAAACCCGGCCCAACATCCAAGCCGCTACCTGCCCCACCTAGGCCCACCCATTCGAAATTTGAATGGGGGGTTGGGTGAACTCCACGTACTCCCAGACTGTCCTCTACCTCACGTCTGCCTCCTCGTGGTTGCCCTAGCCCAGCAACCGGGTGCCACGCGACGGCACCGCCGGCCTGAAACGTTGCTGCTCTGGCACAATGTACACTCAGACAGGAAAGAGAACTCCGGCGATCTCTGTCGTGATGAGAGCAAGAACCTTCTCCGGCCCAGACCAGACCATCACTTCCAAGGAAGTAAGGGCCCTCCTCCGGCGAAGCCGACGGAGCCCTGCTCCAAGCGCCCTATTCTCCTAACCAAGGCCTCGACGCTCGCCTCATCACAGAGGATGAGGGGCATCCCTAGGATCAAGGTATGTGCCGGTGTAGAGCGACTAGGCTTTCAACTTGAACAGGATGCCCTCCGCTGCCGCAAATGCCGTCTTGGCCCAGGCTGCCACATCCTCTTCACTGTTGGCCACTGTAAGGAACACCCGGCCGCCAGTTGGCACCACCTCCCAGCCCTGACCAACAGACCCCCGCCCGTTCAACACCAACTGCACCGGGCATATTTCCGCAACCCCTTCAACCACCTCCACCTTGGGGCATAGCCTCAGCCATCCCAACCTCCCAAGCAAAACCTCCATGCTCAGAGCCGCCGCTTCCAGACAACCCTACCATCTTTGCCCTTGGTCCGACAGGAAGGACTGCTCCGCAGGACGTCCGCGAATGACCTACCCGGTCGGACAAATGCCCCCTGGCTCACTACCAGCGAGACACAGGAGCGTTGGAGATGCCCCCTGCCCCCACACCGGTAGCAGACTACATGAGAGAGGCTCCTACCCTCCCCAGAAGAGCTTCCCAATGGGAAATGGCCGGATTGTTCCCGGAGAGACCTCCGGTGAACCCCGGACAGTCCCCCCTGCGCCATGCCTTTCCCAGAGCTTCTCGCTCTAGAAAAGGTTAGCGCAGGACTATTAGGTGCTTAAAAAACTGGGAACAATCCTAGTTCTCTGTCAACTGTTGACATTTTATTAAGGTAGGGCAAGAGTTTAGGGATTCCAGAGGCTCAGGTTTCAAGCAATAGAAGCAATTGTCAATAGGCCACTGTTTGCCGTCGACAGCTGGATTTTTTGAAGCAACCTGTAGACAGGTGGATCGAAAATATCAACAGCTTGGACAGATTTGACAGACAACCATTTGAAACCTGACTGTTACAAGTCACCTCTGCAAGTATTCATTGGCACTCCGGGAGAAGACTTAGGAAAGCCTATTTAAGGGATGCTTCCACAAACACTTGAGTTCTCTTGGCACACCTACAAGCTTCAAGCATAAGTTACAAAGCTCTCATTCTCCAAGTCCTTGTGCTCCATACTTACACCTCAACCTTGCTTCATGCTAGAGAGTAAAAGAGTCAAGAAACTCAAAGCTATAAGGCTTCATCTCCTCCACTGCTTATAAGGATCTTGCTCAAGGGGATTGGGTCACTCAGAGGATTCTTCATCAGCTAATCTAGTTCCTTCTTGATCTTTCCCTTGTCCGTATAATGTTGTGTCGATTTGTGTGTTCAACTTGTGCTTGTCCTTTGTTTCTCATTTGGCCCACGGGCTGCGTTGACGAGTTCTAAACACTCTGGGAAAGTGAGCTAGCACCACAACTAGTGTGTGTACTAGATTCAATTCCAGAGCGAGATACCCAATGAGGTGTTGGGGAGTGGATGTAGGCCTTAAGGTTGGCCAAACCACTACAAAATCCTTCATGCATCTTGTGTGTTTGTTCCTTCTCCTCTCATCTCCCTTCTCGTATGTGCCTCAGATTGCCTTCAGCTCTTGCATTCCCTTTGATTTGGCACTTTTGCTCTGTTTTCTTTAAAATTGCTTAAAACTCAATCCCCACCGTCTTGGGTTTTGCCATACTTTGGGGAAACAAAACTGAAAATTTGACTACTTCCGTCTGGTTTGGTTTGGTTTGGTCTAAAAGTAACTCAGTCCAATTCGATTTCAAAAGTTTTGAAACCAAACCAAACTGGCAAATTGAATTTGAATGAATATTACTATTTCTTCTTGAATGACACCCACCCATCCTACCTGTGGTCCAGCCCAGGACCCAGAAAGTGGCCTGCTTATTTAGGTTGATGAGGTTGAGCCTATGCTTGTTTTTATGGTTGTAATATGGGACTAATGCCCCTGATTTTCCTGTGTGCATCTATGTGGGTGACATGCGCACAATCACATGCAGCTGCAGGCAGGGACTCTCTGGGACAAGAGTCCCACATAGGACAAATTGTCTAAGCAGTGGGCAGGCAGGTCTATGAGAGGGGGCTTCCTATCCCACGTACTCCCAACCAAGTGGGCAGGACATGGTTCAGTAGCACCCAGTGTGCAGGCTGGGACTTGCCTTAAATCATGTTAAAACCAAAATGTTGTGACTTTTTGTTTAGTTTGGTTTGAATTGAACCAAACCGAATTTTTTTCAGTTAGGTTTGGTGCAAACCATCCAGTTTCTTGAATGTGTTCAGTTTGGTTCAGTTTTGGAGACAAACCAATGTGTGCCATGGTTTTGCTAGTTTCAGCATGCTTTAGCTGACTTTCTTGTTAGAAGATGTAGAACAATGGACCTATAAACATCCCTCATCTCATTTGACACTGATGAAAGAAAAAAGAATGGAAAAATGCTGGAATACATGAAACAGGTGGATTAATACTCTGGGATTCTTTTAAATTGCTATTGGAAATTTGCTGAGTCAGGTTTCACTCTGATCTGACAACTCCACTGAAGATAAGCTTATTCTTAAAGTAATCAATATTTTGCGTAATGGACAAAATTGCAGGGGGGTGATCAACTTGGGCTTCGTGTGGGTTTCAACCTCATGGCCTTCGCTCAGCCGAGGGGAGGCGAGCTGTCCAACAGACATTTGGCCTGCCCACAGCTCGGGCTATCAGTGATTCAGGCTTGATTCTAGGCAGGTGGGTTAGCATTAAGGGGAAGGGGGTGGAACCTAGACTACAATGTTACATGTAAACATATGCAAATGGGGTACAAGATGGATACATAGTTGATCCACCAAGTGAGCCAATCTATAAGAATGAATGATCCAAGAGTAAAATAGTCCAATGTTTACACACAGATAACCACGATCATGGACCAATAGTATAATTAAGAAATAATAGGAAATCAGATGAACATACGTCAAGAACAATATATATGTCGGGTCTAATTTTGAGTCGTTCAAGACTTTCTGCTTGTGATGGGCTCCTAGGGTAGCCATCAAGAAGCCATCCCTTTTCCTTTAGATCTTCTTGTGATAGACGTGATATCACCATCTACAAAGGAACAGGTAATTAGAAAATAATAAATAGTTCTTTCAAAATAAGAAAAAAAATCTGGAAATCAAAATAACCTTACGTCAGTAACAATCTCATCAGGGACTAAACGGCCATTGTCCATGTACTCTTTCGCTTTTTTTCCAATTTCTGTGCCAGATGAAACTTCGGCTCTCAAGAGATCCCCAGTTGATATATGCACTAGTCCGTACTGAAAGGCCAAACTATAGTCAGGTCAATACAAAGAACCAAGTCCACGGCTCAAAGAAAAAGAAGTTGGCCACTGAATTACAACAATCTTCAGATAAAAAGGTATGCTAAATAACTTCAAAACAATCGTGAACAATTTGCTTTGACCGAAAGTAGATCATGCACCCATAAGAGAATTTAAAAGAAATCGACACATGAAAGTAGTAATTCAACCACCAAACTTCACAGAGAAACAGCGCAAGGGTAGTGTGATCGCATTCGACCATTAAGGACTCTGCCCATTCCGCATTTACGTGGCTTACGACATAGCGAGGATGCACCTGCACCAAACAAGTTGGCGAAAGTTGGCGGGCCATCATAATTGGTAAATTAACGCCCACTGGACAGAAGGCCAGGACATCTGCCGGTAACAGGTATTGGCTTTTCAACAATACATCAAACAACAATGGGGTGTTCAGGCGTCAAAAAGCACTCAGGGATCCAGCAAAACAGATACAATCCGTGCTCATGATTAACAACGAACAAGAGTGTTCAAACATCACTCAAACATATTAGACTCTAAACCCTAGGACAGTGGATAGGCAGAACAAATCATCCTAGCCCGACCTTCTTGACGATCATCTCACATTGGGTGCCCTTCCCCGACGCCGGCGCCCCAGAGATCATGACCTTCAATGGCTTCCCAGCTACGCATTTCACCGTCAATCCCTGCACCCAGCATCGTAATCAAAACACACACACACATTAAAAAAAACTTGTAAAACAGGACAACCTCAAAACCAATCATAGGCAAAACGCACTGCAACAAAAACCGCCAGGATCCCGATTTCACCAACCTTAACAGCACGTGGATGGCTCGAACGGAGGATTGGAAGCGAGTTGCCGAAGCAGTGACAGTGAGAGCAGGAAAGGGAAGCCAGAGAAGAGGACAGAGCAGGAATGGCGGAAGAAGAAGGGAAGAGAGCGCGAGCGCGAGCACGGGGGAGTGGCTTGGTTGGGAGGTGGCAGCAGCACATCCCAGTAGCTGCCGCTGCACTGTGCGCCATCTCTCTCTCTCTCCCTCTCTGTCCTTCGCGGTAATGAGCGGGGCGGGGCGGGGCGAGAGGAAGGGGATGGCGTGGGGATGTGGAACGAGAGACGCGGGAGTGGCCACTGACGCAGCGGCGAGGGCCCCACCGCTCCGAGTTGGGCGAGTTCCCGTCACAAGCGTCACAACTGCCTCTTCTCTCTCTCTCTCTCTCTCTCTTCTTCCAGGGGAGACACGACCGGAGATGTGTGCTACTGTTATTATTATTAAAATATTATTTTTAATTTTTAAATAATATTATTTTCTTGCCACTTTTTTCATCTAAATTATTAAAATTTCATGTGATTTTGACTTTCAAATTGGACACAAAGGTAAGTTGGGCATAAACACTCAAGACCATTAAATTTTAGTTCTATGTCATTTTTATCTCGGTTGTCTAATTATATTAGAGTGGCAAATTAAGTGACGAAAAATGTAACAACTTAACATTTATCCTTTTAAAAATTGTTATAAATTATCAAGTTTCAAAATTACATAGACACGCTGTAATTGTATCTACTTTAGTTTTTAGGAGAACATCACTGCAAATTAAAAGGTGATCTTACAAATAAGAGATTATGATAGTTCATTTTTGTGAATTTTAACTGTGACACTAAATGCCAACATAATTTGGAGTTGACATGCGTGAAACTAAAAAGAGGTGTGATATATATTTATTTTAACAAATTGTTGTGTAGAAAGACTGACAGTGAGAATGAGGGAGTGAGCATAGTGACTCAATTGAAGGAAAACATTGAAAAGATTAAGTATAAAAATTAAAATGATTGTCCATGCTCGAGAATGTACGTTAGAATGACCCAATTTTGATAGTGAACATATGAGAGCCAAAAGTCTTATCATTGTTATTTTCTTTTATCTGAGAAGCGTAAGTCTTCTCGTGATTATTCTTTTTGGAATTCTCAAAACTCAAATTTTCTAATTTCTTCGCACTCTTTTTATTCCTCTCTCTCTCTCTCTCTAACGAAAACATATTTGAGTATTTCACAAAAGTACATTAAATTCATCCGACTCCTCATGTCTCCATTTTATTTCCTCTAATAAATAAAATAAATAAAGAGTAATACTCTGTGCACCGTATCTAGTACATAAAGTCACGTTATTACGTAACATTCCCTCTTATTGGTTTCAAAATTAGATAAAATGATTATTTTTACATATAAAATGACGGTCGTGACAGTCCCGTATGATTTATTTTTTTACGCATTAAATGTGGAGTGCATTCGATAAGAAAATATAGGACTGGAATATTTTATACGATTGAAATATTTTACATATGAATGAAATATTTTGTTACAAGAATGAATATTTTTTACATGAACGAAATATTTTGTTTGACTACAGTAATAAAATAAAATAATATGTGAACAAAATATTTTGTTACAAGAATACAATATTTGTTAAATGAATGAAATATTTTATTTGCCTATAAAAATAAAATAAACTAATGGAATATTTTGTAGAAATAATATTTTACTATATGAACAAAATATTTTGTTACAAGAAACTTAACAAAATGTTTCAATCTTATACCAAATGCTTTATTCATATGTAAAATATTTCATACTTATAAAATTTTTAATTTTATATTTTTTTGTTGAGTGTGCTCCGCATTTAATGTTTGAAAAAGTGGGCTGTACTGATCTAATGAAGGTGTCATTTTGTGTGAAAATAGTCATTTTACTTGATTTTTAAGTCAATAAAAAAGATGTTACATAACTACTTGACTTTGTACATTGAATTCTATGCACAAAACATTACTCATGAATAAAATATATTTGGCAGTCTTCCCACATTTGATTGCTCTTCCTTGATTCAAGGATGCATGATTAATTAGCAAATTGAACCACCATTTTTGTAAGCATTGAAATCTCGACTTATTCCTCTCTAATTTTCGCTGTCTTACTCGACCACAGGGAAGCTCACGCTTTTTTTTAATGATAAATTGATCAACCAAAATCAACAAAGGATTAGTTACAAGTGACACTTGCATAAATATTTATTTTTTAACATCTTTGTTGAAGTAAGTTGAAGTATTTTTTTAGTAATACTTGTTGCACACTGTAGGTGTGTATAGCAAGTTGAGCTCAAGTTGAGCTGACTTGCATACCCTTAAACTTAAATCCATTGGTTCACTTAAGATCAATAAGATGACAAAGAGGGGAGAGAGCACCCAAGATCGATGAGACAGTAGGAAAGAGAGAAGGTAATCCTCTCTCTCCTCATTGTCATATCATCAATCTCAGTATATTAATGCAGCGCGAGGAGATGCAAACTAATATCTTTACATACTAACGAGGTCTAAGATCCAGTTGGACCTTCCATGGACCAATCTAGTTTTGAGCACAATTTAAACTTTAAGGGCGTGTTTGACCCGTGATTAAGATAAGGGAACGGATGAGAGAGAGAGAGCGATGAGCCTCGCCTCTCCTTCACACACAATGTCTTTAATTGGGCTTAGTTACCAATCTAACTTTTCACCCCCAGACATCACTTTGTATATTGAGTTCTATGCACAAAACATTACTCATGAATAAAATATATTTGGCAGTCTTCCCACATTTGATTGCTCTTCCTTGATTCAAGGGATGCATGATTAATTAGCAAATTGAACCACAATTTTTGTAAGCATTGAAATCTCGACCTATTCCTCTCCAATTTTCGTTGTCTTACTCGACCACAAGGAAGCTCACGCTTTATTTTTTATGATAAATTGATCAACCAAAATCAACAAAGGATTAGTTACAAGCGACACTTGCATAAATATTTATTTTTTAACATCTTTGTTGAAGTAAGTTGAAGTGTTTTTTGAGTAATACTTGCTGCACACTGTAGGTGTGTATAGCAAGTTGAGCTCAAGTTGAGCTGACTTGCATACCCTTAAACTTAAATCCATTGGTTCACTTGAGATCAATAAGATGACAAAGAGGGGAGAGAGCACCCAAGATCGATGAGACAGTAGGAAAGAGAGAAGGCAATCCTCTCTCTCCTCATTGTCATATCATCAATCTCAATATATTAATGCAGCGCGAGGAGATGCAAACTAACATCTTTACATACTAACGAGGTCCAAGATCCAGTTGGACCTTCCATGGACCAATCTAGTTTTGAGCATAATTTGAACTTTAAGGGCGTGTTTGACGCGTGATTAAGATAAGGGAACGGATGAGAGAGAGAGCGATGAGCCTCGCCTCTCCTTCACACACAATGTCTTTAATCGGGCTTAGTTACCAATCTAACTTTTCACCCCCGGAGATCGCTTTGTACATTGAGTTCTATGCACAAAACATTACTCATGAATAAAATATATTTGGCAGTCTTCCCACATTTGATTGCTCTTCCTTGATTCAAGGGATGCATGATTAATTAGCAAATTGAACCACCATTTTTGTAAGCATTGAAATCTCGACCTATTCCTCTCCAATTTTTTTTGTCTTACTCGACCACAAGGAAACTCATGCTTTATTTTTTATGATAAATTGATCAACCAAAATCAACAAAGGATTAGTTACAAGCGACACTTGCATAAATATTTGTTTTTTAACATCTTTGTTGAAGTAAGTTGTAGTGTTTTTTTAGTAATACTTGCTGCACACCGTAGGTGTGTATAGCAAGTTGAGCTCAAGTTGAGCTGACTTGCATACCCTTAAACTTAAATCCATTGGTTCACTTGAGATCAATAAGATGACAAAGAGAGGAGAGAGCACCCAAGATCGATGAGACAGTAGGAAAGAGAGAAGGCAATCCTCTCTCTCCTCATTGTCATATCATCAATCTCAGTATATCAATGCAGCGCGAGGAGATGCAAACTAACATCTTTGCATACTAACGAGGTCCAAGATCCAGTTGGACCTTCCATGGACCAATCTAGTTTTGAGCACAATTTAAACTTTAAGGGCGTGTTTGACCCGTGATTAAGATAAGGGAACGGATGAGAGAGAGAGCGATGAGCCTCGCCTCTCCTTCACACACAATGTCTTTAATCGGGCTTAGTTACCAATCTAACTTTTCACCCCCGGAGATCGCTTTGTACATTGAGTTCTATGCACAAAACATTACTCATGAATAAAATATATTTGGCAGTCTTCCCACATTTGATTGCTCTTCCTTGATTCAAGGGATGCATGATTAATTAGCAAATTGAACCACCATTTTTGTAAGCATTGAAATCTCGACTTATTCCTCTCCAATTTTTGCCGTCTTACTCGACCACGAGGAAGTTCACGCTGTATTTTTTATGATAAATTGATCAACCAAAGTCAACAAAGGATTAGTTACAAGCGACACTTGCATAAATATTTATTTTTTAACATCTTTGTTGAAATAAGTTGAAGTGTTTTTTGAGTAATACTTGCTGCACACTGTAGGTGTGTATAGCAAGTTGAGCTCAAGTTGAGCTAACTTGCATACCCTTAAACTTAAATCAATTGGTTCACTTGAGATCAATAAGATGACAAAGAGGGGAGAGAGCACCCAAGATCGATGAGACATTAGGAAAGAGAGAAGGCAATCCTCTCTCTCCCCATTGTCATATCATCAATCTCAATATATTAATGCAGCGCGAGGAGATGCAAACTAACATCTTTACATACTAACGAGGTCCAAGATCCAGTTGGACCTTCCATGGACCAATCTAGTTTTGAGCACAATTTAAACTTTAAGGGCGTGTTTGACGCGTGATTAAGATAAGGAAACGGATGAGAGAGAGAGAGCGATGAGTCTCGCCTCTCCTTCACACACAATGTCTTTAATTGGGCATAGTTACCAATCTAACTTTTCACCCACGGAGATCGCTTTGTACATTGAATTCTATGCACAAAACATTACTCATGAATAAAATATATTTGGCAGTCTTCCCACATTTGATTGCTCTTCCTTTATTCAAGGGATGCATGATTAATTAGCAAATTGAACCACCATTTTTGTAAGCATTGAAATCTCGACCTATTCCTCTCCAATTTTCGCTGTTTTACTTGACCACAAGGAAGCTCACGCTTTGTTTTTTATGATAAATTGATCAACCAAAATCAACAAAGGATTAGTTACAAGCGACACTTGCATAAATATTTATTTTTTAACATCTTTCTTGAAGTAAGTTGTAGTGTTTTTTGAGTAATACTTGCTGCACACTGTAGGTGTGTATAGTAAGTTGAGTTCAAGTTGAGCTGACTTGCATACCCTTAAACTTAAATCCATTGATTCACTTGAGATCAATAAGATGACAAAGAGGGGAGAGAGCACCCAAGATCGATGAGACAGTAGGAAAGAGAGAAGGGTCGTAGGAATCATCGGAAGCCCAACCGCGACCGCGACTACTGGTGTCCTCATTTCTAGCTGGTTGTATCGCTCTGTTGGCCTTCTTGGGCTCCTTTTCAGTTTTCTTGGGCAGCGAACTAACTGTTGTTCTCGGCCCTCTTGTCATCCTTGACAGGGTGTTGCCCCTCCCCCGGACCTTACTCGTCCCTTGTATCCCCCCATATTATGTTCCTTTCTTTCTACTCTTCTTAACGAAAAATTGCTTGTATGGTGGCCGGGGTGGCACGTCCTGTCCCTTCTGTAATGAAGGGATGAACAGACTCCCTTGTTTCCCACCTTACAAGTATTACCTTTCAGTTAAAAAAAATCGAGCCCGGTTAGCAAGTCTCCCTAATAGACTCCTGAGCTGAAAAGCTCCCGTAAGACTTCACCCGATCGAAGTAGGCCAGAGTATGATAGTCAAATCCACCCCTAGAGTAGTCCCATATTAAAATTTTGATATTCGTCCACCCCAGGGCTTCGTTATAAAGGGAAGGTCAATTTAGATGCAGAATACGTGAGCTCTCACTTTTTTCACACATACTTGATTAGACATGTTGGTATGGGTAGTCATGATATTATATTGAAATAACAACTTTAATTTGAACAAACTGTTTAACACAGTTGATTCGTCACTCTTCCCCATTTAAGGGAGATCCCGAGTTCAAACCCAGTTATTTCTTCTCCGTTTAAATAATATATAACTATCGAAAAAAATAACTCCAATTCAACTAGCAATGAGCGGAGAGATATAGATGAATCATACCACAATAATATAGATCTTAATAGTTATCAACAATCATGATCTTTTTAAATTTTTTGTATGTCTTGATTCTAACATAGGCAATGTGACACGTGATAAGGATTGGAGAGGATCCTTGGTGCATTTTAATACTCATTAACATCTAAACAAGCACGTAGATGGTGACAAGACCCACCTTTACATTTGACATCCTTAAAAGAAGTTTCAAGATTATCCTTATGTAACCCCACCTCCTCCCCCCTCCCCGCTCCGCCGGCCCTCCGCCCCCCTCTTCCCGTCGGCCCTCCGCCCCCTCCCCCTCTTTTCGTCCTCCGTCGGCCCTCTGATCTCCCACCTCTTCCCCCCTCCTCCCTCCGTCGGCCCTCCGCCTCCCACTCCTCTTCCCCCCCCCCCCCGTGTGCGCCGCCGCCGGCCCTCCGCCATCCCACCTCCGCCGGTTCTCTGCCCCTCTCCACCTCTTCCCCCGGCCCCTGCCCCGGCCCCGGCCCTCCGCCCCTCCGCCGCCTTCCCCCCCCTCCCCCACTCGCCTGCTTTCCTCCCGCGCCGGCAGCCGTCCCCCTTTCCCAAAGCCCATCCCGCTGCGCGTTGTCCCCCCCCTCTCCCCTGTGCTACCCCCCCATGCTCCTTCTCCTCCTCCGCCTGCTTTCCCCCACCCCTACCTCCTGCCACTGTCGCCCACCCCGGTCCCCTAGACCTTCTAGCCCCTGTGTATCGTCTCCCTTTTGCAGCCCTCATCCTCCCTCCCCTTCGTCTTCGCCCACTCTTTGGTCCTATCTCCCGCCGGCTTGGGCTTTCTCTCGTGTTTCGACGGAGTATGGGTCAGGTCCTCGTGATGCAGGTTATGGGTCTCTTCTCTCGGTTTCGAAGAAGCTCGGAGATATTGCGCATTTCCCCCGTATCCAACTGGATATCGGCCTCCCGAGCATTCTCTACTCACCGCTTCATGCTAGAGCGGTTCGACAGCCAGGCGCGCCTCGAGGAAGGATCCTGCCACCTTCAGCACCGGTCGGCTCGTCTTCGGCTTTTCCTGGAACTCCCACCTTCGGTGGTCGCCTCTGATCTCCACTGTTCTTCGTTCTCCTTCTGTTTGTTCGTCGCTCGGGTGTTGGCATGGGCCCTGAATGGTCTATCTGTTCAGTTTGGATTTTCTGCTTCTTCATGTACTCTTGAACGTTTGGTATGAATGATATATCTTATGCTTCCAAAAAAAAAATGTAAGGTCGACGTAATATGCATGAAGTATTGGAGTTCTTGCAGAAGGCGGGGAGGAGGCGGAGCTGCGCGCCGAGCCGCCGTCTCCTCCGGTCGCGGGAGCCCCCGCGGATCGTCGGGTGGGGGGGAGCTCCCTCCAGGGAACTCCCCCCCCCCCCCTCTCTCCTTCTCCTCTATAGGAGGCTCTTCGCCAAGTTCGTCTCTCCGGGGCTCGTCCTGGGTTCTGTTAGGGGGGTTTCCAATCCCTCTCTGGATCTGTCAGGGGAGATCGGAGCTCCTCCGATCTCCTCTAGAACCCTTTCCCTCCCTATCTCCTTTCTCCCCCTGCGCCGATCTCCTGCCCTCCCCCTGCCCCCGCCCCTTCCTCCGTTCCCTGGCGACCCCTCCTCTCCCCCCCTCTGTCCCCCCATTCTCCCCCTCCCTTCCCCAGTCGACCTCCGCTCCCTTTCCCCCTTTTCCCTTGCCCCCCGCTCCCGGGCCACCCCCCCCCCTCCGGTGTCTCCCCCCCCTCCTCCTTCCGCCCTTCTCTCCGCCCCCCCTCCTGCGCTGCTCCCCCCAGGTTGCCCCTCTATCTTCTCCCCCCCTCTGATCTTTTGGTCCACTCCCCCCCCCTCTGCCCCCCTCCTGCCCCCTCATCCCTCTTCGCCCCCCCTTCGTCCTCCCTCCGTTCACCCCCTCCGGCGCCCCTCCCCCCCTTCCTCCTCCGTCCCCTCCACCCCCCCACCACCGCGTTTGTCTCACCAAACCCTTTTGTATCCCCTATCTCTGCGGGCCCTTCGACGCTGTGCGGTCCCTTGGACGAAGAAGAGATCAGCTGGTTGCATTTGCAGGTGACAAGTATTCTCCCCTCGGCACATCCAAAGCTCGGAGATTCTGCGCTACCCCAAGCACATATTCGGATGTTTGTCTCCCGAGTGTCTTATACACACCGCTATTCGCTCATGCGGTCCGGTAACCTTGCGCTCCTCGAGGATGATATCAGTCACCTTCGGAATCGACAGCTGCCTCAACGTCGTCTTCGGGAGTTCCCTGCCCTCTTGGGAGCATTTGCTGGTTTCTTGCTTTTATCTCATGTTGCTCGAAGTGATGTTGTCGTCAAAGGCCAGAGATGGTTGCTTTCTGTTCAGTTTGGTCTTATGTACTCCATGTATTATGTTTCCAATATGAAATGAAATGATCTATCCTGTTTCCAAAAAAATGTAAGGTCGACGTGGCACACGTCCATATCTAAATAAAAAAAAAATAGTGAGCTCTAAAATAGATAGGTCTCATTTTGATAAAAATGAACGCCCCGCCCACTTACTTTTATAAAACTGTTAAAATGTTAAATAATAAAAAGTTGAGAAATTTTTTAAATTGATTTTTTTTCAACATTATTTCTTCGATCAAACCATATGACAAAAACATTTCGTATAGAAGATAAAAACTATGATAATTTTTTAAAAAAGAAGACAAACAAAAAGATAAAGAAAGAAAGATGGATCAAACTACCAGATATAAGAATCCAAAAAATCAACCTCACTTGTATCCTTTAATTCTTTTTTTTTCCAAAAAAATAGTTTTTTTCATTCATCCACATAATCGATATACATACATGGAGATAAAAGAAACACATAGGGCCTTGATAGCAAAGGTCGAACGGGAATAAGAAAAAATCTACCACTGAGATGGACGTAAGGTTGCATTTCGAAGACGGGGTGGCAACACAGGAGAGAGGATCTTGGAGGTAATGTAACCATATGAGCGTAGAGATGAAACGTAGAGACACGAGATCGTCATGCCAACAATGAACTTGTACCGATCCCCTCGAAGAAGAGAGCAAATCTACTTCAACAACTCATAAGGCCGTGTTTGTTAATGGGGGCAAGGTTAGCGTATTCAACCTCAGAGGGTCGAATGAGTTAATCAACTCCGATTAAAAGTCTTGTGTGTGAGAAGAATCCGTGCGATCCATATTTCTCTCTCATTGAGTTAATTATCTTAATCCAATGACAAAGCAAATCTAAATAAATGACAATCGTGATATTCATCCTATCACTAGGAGTAAATACGAAGAGACATAAGGGGGAAAATGACTGTCCGATCACTTGTATCCTCTAGTGTGCTGCATTTCTTCCCTTCTTTGTGACGTCCATCAATCCTTTTTTTCATTAGATGGTAGTGCCTTCCCGGTGTCAATAAGCTAGGTTAGCGACCCGGCATGTCTGGCCTATCACGGGCCAAATTTCGATGCCTAATAAGAAGAATGGCCAACTTTTAAACAGAACTGGCCTCATGTTTTGATAGGCCAATTGTGGGCCTGTTAATGCAATCAGTAGAGACTAAATATGAATTTAAAATTTTAAGTCCGCACACCATTTAATGTGCAAACTGATTAGCGATCGGTCCACAAATACTGTTGTGTTTGACTGACTCGATCAACCCGAGAGATCCCCGGGAAAGAGAGAGAGAGCGAATGAGGGTCCCGCCTCCAGTAGTTTGGAAACCGCCCACCTCTCGTTTCCATGGCCTCAAGACTCCGCTTTCACGCGTTAGTGCGGTGGTGCCAAGAAAATGGAGTTTGGCCCTTCCTCTTTCTCTCTCGTTCTGTAAACTCACATAAGTCGTGTGATTGGAGAAACAAAACCCAAAACTATTTCATTGAAGGGAAAATATACATGTTTGAAATAAGAGATAAATATGTGCAATGAGAAATAGATGAGGAACATGATATGTTTCTTTGGAATGAAATATACATGTTTATAATGAATGAACTCTATCATGAGTAAATAAGTTTTCAATATAAACAAATACTTTATTCTAAATATATATATATACGTTTCATTGTTAATATCTATTTCATTAAAAATAAGCATATTTTATGTCCCAGACCTTCCTGCCACCATACACGCTACATGGATTTGTAGAGCGGACACGGACACGTTGGTTCCCTCGGCCATTCTGTCACACACTTTTAAGTGGAGAATCACAAGTGGATTTATAAGATAGACTACACACAACCGCACACTATGTTAATTGTCCATCTTAATTGCGATGAGATAAGTCAAGTTAAACATAAACATATTATATAAATAAGTCATGCAATTAACCTAAACTAGTAAAGATCTCTGTTTGAAGTGTTTATTTTTTTTTGTGTCTCAAAATTCGTGGAACAAAAGAAATTTTAATGATTTAATAAGCTTTATAAAAATCCTTTTCTGTGCGCAAGGGAGAGGAAGGGGAGAGGAGTGACCAGAGCGGTCAACGTGTTCGCCATGAAATATGGATCTAGGCGCAAAGAAAGGCGGAGGAAACAGCTGGTTCCAACTTCCAAAAGACTCGTCCAAGCCCTCTCTTTTGCACACCCAAGCTTGGCCAAGAAACAGCTATTAACTTCAACTTACCTGCCCAAAACACAGAGCAGCCACACTCTGAATTAAGAGATCCGAGAACTGAATCAATGGAGTCCCATCATATACACTGAAAGCAGATCCCTTTTGAACTTATCACTGATACATGTCTTAATTGTCGCCGAAATTGTAGAGAAAAATGAAAGAAAAAAAACAAACGAACACTCGACACTAGCTGTTACATCTTATCGGGTTTCTATAATGCAAGGTAGCAAAAGGTCATGCAGCTATGTCTTACAAAGAATGTGGAAGGGGGGGAAAAGGGCAAAAACAAATGAGACATTACTTCTTCGCTACTTCGTCGTATAGGAATTCTATGGCGAGCAGAGCAAAAGCGGCTTATGTCTGCACCTTCAAACCGGATTTCCTCCAAAGCGCAAAGACCGATTAAGGTTGTGGGATTGGGGGGGTGGGGGCCTCGACCACCTCAGTCCAGCTTCACCGAAGAGAAGAGGTAGTGCACGAACCAGAAAGAGGAGAGAAACCCAACTGTGCCGGTGGCGAGCATGATGGCCAGGACCATGAACAGGGAGTAGCCCAGGTACAATGTGGCGGAGACGGGCCCGCTGAGGCTCTTGAGATCGAAGACGAGGTAGTTGACGGAGTAGAGGAAGATGTACAGGGCGACGGACCCGGATGAGAAGAAGGATTTCCACCACCACTTCCAGTCCTCCACGCACAGGTGCATGTAGGTCAGGACGAGGGAGACCTCGGCGCAAACGACGACGAGGAGGACCATGACGATGAACAGAAACCCAAAGACGTAGTAGACGCGGCCCATCCACAGGCTGGACATGATGAAGAAGAGCTCGATGAAGAGGGTGCCGAAGGGCAGGGTGCCGGCGCCGACGACCAGCAACCACGAGGGGTACCTCTGTGCGGGGATCTCGCGGGGGATCTGGTTAGTGCGCACAGGGTATTCGATGTGGGGCGCCTTGGCGCCGAGGTACCCGCCCACGAGGGTGAGGGGGACGGAGATGCAGAACCAGAGCAAGAGGAGGATGACGAACAGAGACAAGGGGATGGCGCCCGTGCTGTGGCTGCCCCACAGGAGAAAATTTAGGGTGGTGAGGATGAGGAACGCGATGCCGGGGAAGAAGCAGGCCACGCGCCAGGAGACGGACATCCATCCGGAATGGTCCCCGACCCTAATCGTCTTCCACAGCCTGACGCTGGAATAGCCAGCGGCGATGCCGAGGACCAGGTAGAAGAAGAGCATACCGGTGACGAGCGCCCCCCTGGAGGCCGGGGACATGAACCCCAGCGCAGCGAACAGGATGGTGACGACGGCCATCCCCAGGATCTGGACGCCGTCGCCGACCATGACGCAGAGCAGCACCGGGTTGCCGGGGGCCCTGAAGACGTCCCCCACCACCAGCTTCCACCCGGAGAGCTCCTCGTTCATCTGGGCCTGTGCCTCCTTGTCCAGCTCCTCGTACCGGGTCAGGTCCCGCCGCACCGTGCGGAGGAGGATGACAAGTACGATCCCGGCGAGGAAGGCGATCACCATGAGGGAGTTGAGGATGGAGAACCAGTGCACCCGGGCGCCCTCCATCTTCAGGTAGGCGTCCCACCGGGATGGCCACTTGATGTCGCTCTCCACGAACTCCACCTCGTAGGAGAACACCAGGGGCTGGTTCTCCTTGACGGCCATGGCCACGGTGGTGGGCTCGCACTGGATCTTCGACGGGTACTTATCATACATCTTCAGGTTCTTGGCCGCCTCGGAGTCGTGCTGGAAGCTGCAGGGGACGACCTCGAAGCCGACGACCATGTAGCCCGGGGGGCCGTCGGCGGAGCCGGCGACGGCGGGGATGACCTCGGCGGCGTCGCCGGTGCCCATGACGCGGGCGACGTTGGTCTCCTCGTACTTGTGGACCAGCACCCGGAACTTGAGGTGGTTGAAGAGGTAGTAGACGTCCTGGATGCGGATGCCGACGGGGTAGCCCGTCCACCGGAGAACGAAGTCGTCCTTGCGGGTGTAGCGGATGGCGGGGAGGTTGTCGAGGATCAGGTTGACCTGGTACATCTGGTCGATGCGCTCCCGGAGGAGGGCGAGGTCGGCGGCGGAGAGGGGGCCGGTGCGGCAGAGGAGGAGGTCGGATTCGTTGGTGTACATGCGGAAGCGGTAGGGAGATGTCTCGATGCGATCGCCCATGAGCAGCTCGCCGAGGTTCTCGGCGCTGTCGCGGACGCCCTCCGGAGGGTGGCAGAAGGGGAGGCTGTAGTAGCTGAAGGGCATCTCGGTGTCGATGGAGGTGAGGGAGTTCACCTTGACGGATAGGGCGTCGCCGACCTCGTACTTGTGGGGGTAGCTGCCGGGGAGGTAGAAGCCATGGACATGGACGCCGGCGTCGCCCAGCAGCAGCAGCAGCAGCAGGGGGAGCAAGAACCAGATCCCAGTGCCATGGGAGGACCCCATCGTCGTCTCTCCTCCGCCGCCGGACGCTCAGATCTGGCGGGAGCCCAGCCCCAGATCTGAGAAGAGAGAGAGGGGGGTGGGGAGGTGATCGCCCGGTGGATCTGGGATCTGGGCGGAGGGGGAGGAGGACTCGAACAGAGGAACGCGGTTCGGGAGGTCTTCTCCTCTTTCTACCTATATATCAATGTATATAAACTTTCCCGGTCTTGGAGTCGGGTCACCGCTCTAGAGTGAGGGAGAGGGGGCGGTAGGCAGAGTGGGGTAGGGCGGGCGGGAGAGACCTGCTGGGGTTTTACCAGATGGGGGCCACAAAGAGCGCTTCCTGATGCGTCCGCTTCGTTCTTAATGCTACTTTTTTTATTAGGAATACTTTTTATTGTTCTGTTAAAACTAGAAATATGTGAAAATCCGACTTACATTTAATTATTTACGGTCGTATAAGTACTTTTCATATGCGAATATTTACATATTCCTTCCCATGAGAAAGGAACTTGGAATATTCTTTCTTCTCATTCCCATCTCCTTAAAGAGATTTTAATAATCTGTTAATGGAAAATGACATGACACAGGCGGTATTAATTTGCATACGAAGAGTATATAATAAAGCATAAATCTAAAACCAATTATCGTGTAATTTTTTCACAGACGTACATATGAAAAAAAAACCTCTTTGTTTTCCTTTTTGGTGCACGTCGTGCCCTCTCGGTTCCGAGAAGGTGTGAAGGGAAGGTCATCGTTGCCCTCTTTTGTCTGGTTAGGCGTTGTTTATAATTAATGTCCATTGTTATTTTTATGGAAGGTAGGTTGGATTGGAGGAGGCGTCGCCAAAGGTGGCCCCCCCCGGGGTGTCGGTGGCTGGGGGCCGTGTAGATCTGTCTGTCTCCACCCGGAGCAGCGGTTGGTTTAAAAGCACCGGTTGACAAGCTTTGCCCTTTTTTTTAACGTAAGTTGTGATTAAAAGAATTTAAATTACAGGAAGTATTTGAGTATGATTAATTAAGTTCTTTAATTTTAATTGACATTCTGAATTGTATTCCTTAGATTGGTATGAAGAATAACATTATTGAATACATGTTAACTTGCTAGACGTTCTAAATTAAGTAGATTTTTATAAAATTTTTACATATAAATTCTTACGAACTCATCTAATTGTCAATTGATTCATTAGTTACAATTATTTCCATGTATTCTCTTATAATCTTTTAACTCCCGCTAAAAAGTCCATGTGATTCGCAACGGTCATAAAAGAGAATATTCTATAAAATATTATAGAATATTTTTGAAAAGCGAGTCATTTTTTTATCTATCTCTATAAAATCTAAAAGTCGATTTTTTTTTTAAAAAAATTTGACGCGATTGAAATACATTTGAATTTGATTTTTGAGATATAAAATTTCCTGAGATAAAAAAATCAATGCTCAATACAGATGTAAAATGCGACATTAGGCAAGTTGTTTCGGAAGTACTAAGTTGGTAAGTTCAATTTTGTCATCGTGTGATAAAAAGGGTGAAGCGAAGTGTGATAAGTAGCATTTCTCTATCAATTTTTTGGGGGTTCTTTGACGAAGAATATATATCCCTATGGTACATAGATTTGGTAAATAATAGGGGTGTACGTGGTTTCAGATAATTCCATGGAAGCCCGCAGCCACGACCTACACGTGGTGGCCATTACCATCAAGTGGCCGAACTCTTGACAGACCCCGGTGGAGGCGGGCCAATTTGACATGAAAACCTACGTCAGAGTTACAAGTTAGGTATTATTGCCAAACCACCAAAAGGACGACAATGGGAGGAAACACGAGGAAGGATCGGCCCACCATCTCTGGTGTCCGCGGCCTACCAGATTCCCAGGCGTTTTGGACTTAGGATAGTCAATGCGTAGGGCCAGCTAGATTGACCCGTAGATTTGATTTGATTTGATTTTTAATCAGATTATAATATCTTTTTTTGATCCGTAGATTTTAGTCGAACTTAAAAGTCCAATCCGATTAGGTCCACGGGTTGAACTCGGGGTTTAAATTCGGCTCGATATAACTCGGATCCGGACCGAGCTCGAGATTTAATATTGATAAGTCGAACCCAAGCCGAGTCGACTTAAGCCCGGAGCGGGCTTGACCCATCTACCTTCTCCTATCATTTGTGATTTTACCATTTATGATAAGATACTTGAATCATTTGGACAAAATTTGTGTAAACATTGTTAAGTTTTAATCTCTCGGGGATATTGCAAATTTATGAGCAAGACTTTGCTGCACATCAATACTTACATCACACTTTTGAGTATCTAGTGGATTTTTCATTCTTTTTTTAAATAAAAATTATGTCTATTGACTTCAGGGCTAACCCAAGTTACATATCTATACAAAATACATCATTAAAAGATTGTGAAAAGAAAGAATATTAATAGGTCGACCACTTTCGACTCGTTAAAACTATCTAATCATTTAAAACAAACTTTTTAATCATCTGATCGTGATGTATCTTATATGGATGTGTATCGCCAAGGTGTATTCCAAAATTACAATATAAACTTAGAAATAAAAAATAAAAAATGGCTGCCACATTCAAGTCCAGGTGTTTAGAAAGTTTGACTCCAAATTTACTGCTACATGTTACCTGACCTCCACACTGCACTGTACATGATTGATCAAGAAGCCTTGCGTGTGTACATGTGCTGCACGCAGACCTAAGTGCGTGTTTGGCAGAACTTTGGTTAGGGGCATGTTTAATTGGTTTTCATTTCAATATGAGAAAATAGAAGCTGGGATTTGGAAGTGTTAATAATCAACTTTGGATGATTATAGAAGCTAAAATTTCTCATATATATATTTGTTTTATTCTCATATGAGAATCTACGGTGTGAAATTTTTAGATGCGAGCTAAAGATAATCTCAAAACCGAATAAACAGCTTCCAAGACCCATCATTCTCCCTTCAAAACTACCATGCCGAAGACTATGAAAACTCTAACAATACTTCCACCTGAAAGCTGCCAAAACACGGCCCGAGACTGCTTGTTTTATGGGACAATTAATTCCCAACTTCTCAAAGAAAACATAGAAACACAGTACATGACTGTCCCAGGTTAACAAACATAGAAAACAACACAAATTGGCCTTTCGAGGGTTGCTTCTTCCAGTAAGCATGTTTCTCATATTTCACAGGTCCCAAACACATCCGTGAAGTAGACTCCTTTCAATACGTTTATGTTGAGAAATTGTCTACATTTTGTGATCGGGACGCTTACGAGATTTTCCTTATAAAAGGGGAAAAATCTTAGGGCTGGCTGTTGTCTTTAACTAATTTCATTGTACCCATCGGGAGATTGGACCAAGATCTTGTCAATAGTAAGAGAGAGAGAGAGAGAGAGATTTGAAACAACATAGAGAAGTCATCTGAGGCACCGGAGCAACGAGGAGGAAGAAGAAGTGAGAATGGCGTCAACGTGTCTTGACTTCTATGGGTAACTCATTTCTTGGGGGTTATTCTATGTAGACGTGAGTGACTTTCAGATTGTATCCTGTGGAGTGAAGTCCATGTATTGTATTTTTATCATTATAGAGTCTAAAAGATGTCCCCTTCGTTTCGTACTATATCTTTAACATTTATTTGATAGGAAAGAGCAATTGGTGACTCTGAGAAAATCTGCGACCATTAAGAAGATCGTCAAAAAGAGTCTTAGATCCTAAAGGACAACCCTCTAATTCACAAGGTTTATTCTAAATCCGACAATACCCCTTTTGTCTCCCCTTTCAACAAACTAACATGATCTCCAGTCTACAGGCCGGTGAAGGAAGCAAGCCTGCGCGAAACCACAAGAATGACACAGTTGGAACTCGGAACCCCTACATGTCACCCTCATGCACAACCACATCCGCCTCCATTTCTTTAGTTTTAAAACCATGCAGCAGTCAACTGAACTCATAGCAAACTACAAAAGTAGAACAACCAGAGATACCAAAGTGTTTTTTTTTTTGGAAAAAAAAAGAATGAAATCAAAGAATAATAAGGATGCCAGAGATGAAATCAAAGAATAATAGGGATGCCTCTTCATAGGAGTGTAATTAAGCAATGCTTGTACATGTTAGCTAGTGAATGAACTCACCTCTCCATTCAACTAAGGTTGGTTTCTTCTTATTTTGCCAACACCTTGCACAGAGCAACACAAAAAGAGAGGAGCCAAGCAATTACATGCTGACAGTCTCCTTGTTGCTTAGGGGAAAAGACACCAAGTTTAATATTATTTTTTTCATGGAGAGTTGACAATCTATATGATATTTAATCCTTGTCATGTTTGACCAGCTGATTGAATAGCTATTATTTACTCTATACATTTTGAGCTTTGAGTAGAGAGTAGGAAAGGTCTAGTTGAATGGACTAAAATGTTGATTGCAGTTGTCCTGAAGTGACTTCTGAAACATGCAATTTACCTCCTCCCACCATGATGTCAAAAGCCAGACTAATTTATATATTTGAATGGGCCGAAGGATGGATCCAATTAACAACACGGGGTAGATCTCCATGGGGATTCTTTAGCCCCACGTCCGACAATGTAGGGCCTCTCTGATAGAGGGTTAAAGCCCAGTTAATGTGAGTTATTCGGTCGGATAAGTACAAAAAAAAAAAAAAGAAGCTTTGATAAGCCGGGTAGAATATCCTAGTGCTAACCAAGTTATGGGGAGAGTAATAACTTATTCTAAGTAAGATATTGACATCAGCTATCCGACCTCGATTAGAATAATCACAATAGTTTCTTAAAATGAAAAAAAAGTAAAGATATTGAATGTGGTGGTTAACACGTAGGATGATTAAAATAAAATAATAAATAGAAAATTGTATAGAAAATATTTTAGTTTGAATTGGGTTGCAAGCTGATTGCGCTGACTCAGACGAGCTTGGTGACGTTTGGACGTGGCTCATTTCACCAAACGTGATTGAAACTTGGGTTTGGCTGGGTTAGTCTAATTGCTCTGAGTCAAAATCGAGTAGTTCGGTAGCGGTTCGACTCATTGATCATATATGTGAGAAGTACGAGCGTGTCAACAATAGTATAAAAAAAATACTATGAATTATGAACCACTTTATATAAAAAAGGGGTTAGTTGCGATGGGTTATAATTTTTGATACGAGACTATCTTTTTTTATGCCTAAATGCAAGCACCGAGACCCGACGTGAGCGGAAAGTCAAAGACTAGAGGCCATACACGTCCAACCACTATTTTTTGAGAAAAATATTTATAAGATGTTTGGGAGCATTTTTAAAAAAAATTATTTCTATCTAAAATTATGTTGTGTCAGCTTTTGATTTAAAATTTAAAATTGATAAAAATTGATATTTCTTATTTGACAATAATGTCATAATTTTTAAAATGTATGACAACTTTTTATACTTAAAATAATACACAAATAATCCACCCCAAGCGTGCCCTGAGGGAGCTCATGCCTGCGACGACCTCCGACGAACCCGAGGGCGGCCCAAGGGGGCCCGTCACACTGATGCCCACCGTCGAGCTGCGGAGGGGGAGGATCTACTTCCTCGTGCCCGTGTCATCTCCCAAAGAGAAGGTCCAGCAAACGCCGGCAACAGTAGTGGCAAAGAGTATCACGGCAAAGAAGAAGCCGCAAGCGGACGAGGGCCGTACTGGAGACGCGAACGATATGGAGAGGTTTCTGGCGTCGGACAGGTACTTGTCGAAGATCCTGTCGGAGAAGGTGTCGATGCACAGGGACCGACAGAAGGGAAGGGCGAGGGAGAGGGAGGGATAGGGGAGGGGACGCCGGCCAGGGGGAGGGGGGGCGCATAGGGGAGGTCAATAGCAGGGGGCCGGAAGAGGCGAGGGAGAGGGGAGGGGGACGCGCGAGGTGGCCAGAAGAGGGGAGGGAGAGGACGCGTGAGGCGGCCGGAAGAGGGGAGGGGGACACGCGTGAGGGAGGGTGAGGGTCGTACCTTCACGGAGAAGTTGATGTCGAGGGAGACGATCATTCCGTGACAAGAGAGCCCGCGTCCTTAAAAAAATATAGTAGAGAGTTATTTTTATTTAGAAATAAGTTGTAACGGGGTGAGATTCTCTCCTTAAAATTTAGGATAAGAACATCAAACGAGGTTAGATGGATCTCTTACTCCTATCAAACGAGGTTAGATGGATCTCTTACTCCTATTTTAAATTTAAGAGAAAAAAGAAAGAAAAAATAACAACCAAACACCTTATTAATATATACTAGTCAAAGGAACACATTATGCGCGTAATAAAAAATTAAAAATAAAATTATGTTATATCATAAAAATATACATGATCAAAATTTGTCAATATATTAATTATATTAATTTTTAAAATTTAAAAATAATATTAATTTTTAGAAATAGAAGTATGTGAAGATGGTTGAAGAAAAATTGTGATTTTTAAAATTGACAATCTCAAAAGAATCAAAATCTTAAGTTATACGGATTCAAAAACTTAGAAAATATAACTATAAAATATTAGACCTAACTTATCTATTTTGAATACTTTTTAACAATATGGCATCTAATGACACCAAATGATTCATAATTCATAATGATAAAATTTATATTCTCACCGTTGACTTTAGGAATACATTAAGTATTCCCGTCACTGTATTTAGAAATACAAAAAAAAATAGTTCCAGTAATATTTAAGGTTAATAACAACTATGAAAATAAAATGAATTAAAAACTATTCAGTTAAAATTTTATGAATCAAACTTATAGAAGTCAACGTACATAACTAAGAAATCTGACTATCTCCGGTGTGAATACATGATGAGTTGTAAATAAGGAGGTATTGGAGATAAATATTAGGAGGTATCTCTGAGTTTGTATTTTCTATTTCAAACATTTATGTATTGATGTAACTTCCCAATGAGATATGGGCTGGACTCCTAAATAGATATAAGACTCTTGACGTGTGATTCTATATGTGAGAGTATTAGACGTAAAGAGTTCAATTCTTTATTGTATTATTGTAACCTCTATAGAGAAGAGAAAAAACGCGAGTTATAGAAATATGAACTGGAAGAGACACATAACTGAATCGGAGGAAAAAAATCAGATAATTCTAACTGAACCGAAGGAAAAAAATCAGACAATTCTAACTAAATTAGAGGACATATAACTGAATTAGATGAAAAAAATTGAACAATTCTAACTGAATTAGAGAAAAAAATTTAGCCAATTCTTTTATAGTATAGAGTATAGGTGAATCGGAGGACACATAACTAAACTGAAGGGAAAAAATCAGACAATTCTAATTGAACTGGTAGAAAAAATTGGAAGAAAAAAATCAGATAATTCTAACTGAATCAGAGGAAAAAACTCAGACAATTCTAACTAAATCGGAAAAAAAATCGAACAATTTTAACTGAACCGTAGGAAAAAAATTGGAGACAAAAATTAGACAATTCTATCTGAATAGGAGGAAAAAATATACAATTGTAACTGAACTGGAGAAAAAAAATCGGACAATTCTTATAGATGAATCGGAGGACACATAATGAAATAGAGGGAAAAATTGGATAATTCTAACTGAATCGGAGGGAAAAAACCGGACGAAAAGAACCGGACAATTATAACTGAACCGGAGGAAAGAAAATGGATAATTATGACTAAATTGGAGGGAAAAAATCGGATAAAAAAATCAGACAATTTGAACCGAAAGAGACACATAATTGAACCGGAGGAAAAAAATCGGACAATTCTAACTGAATCGGAGGGAAAAATCAGGCAATTCTAATTAAATTATAAGACACATAACTGAATTGGAGGGAAAAAATCGAATAATTCTAACTGAATCAGAGAAAAAAAAATAGTCAACTCTTTTATAGTATATAGTATAGATGAATCGGAGGACACGTAACTAAACTGGCGGGAAAAAATCAGATAGTTCTAACTGAACTGGCGAAAAAAATTAGAAGAAAAAATCAGACAATTCAAATTGGAGGGAAAAAATCAAACAATTTTAACTGAACTGGAAGAAAAAAAATCGGATAATTTTAACTGAACTGCAGGAAAGAAATTGGAGAAAAAAATCAGACAATTCTATCTGAATCGGAGGAAAAAATAGATAATTATAATTGAACCGGAGGGAAAAAATCGGACAATTCTTATAGATGAATCGGAGGACACATAATGAAATAGAGGGGGAAAAAGTGGACAATTCTAATTAAACCGGTGGGAAAAAATCGGAAGAAAAGAATCGAACAATTATAACTGAATCGGAGGAAAGAAAATGGATAATTATGACTGAACTGGAGGAAAAAAATCAGAAAAAAAAATTAGACAATTCCAATTGAACTGAAGAAAAAAAATCGAACAATTCTAATTGAATCGGAGAATAAAAATTGAATGAAAAATTCGAACAATTCTAACTGAATCAGAAAAAAAAATCAAATAATTCTAACTGAATCGGAGGGAAAAAAATCGAACAATTCTTTTATAATATATAGTATAGATTATGGGTCAATTATACACTCACTATGTACACCATTTTTTTTTGTGACGTGGGACTCACATCTTCCTAACTTTCAGTATAAAGTACACTCTCATTTGACGGCTCAAAAATATTCAAAAAAATAAAAATCAGATTTAAGGAATAGTGTTAAATGTATTTTTTTTAAATCGGCTCTTTTTATTTTGGATATTCTGGATTGTCGGATGAATACGTGTCTTCTACGAATAAGTTAGAGAGACATGAGTCCCATGTCATATTTTTCTAAAAAAATTAATTTCATTGATATACATCTTAGGTGTGTAAATGACTCGGATGTGCACCGAGCATAACTCATTTCGTGAACTTGGAGACTTCCTTTGGGTCACGGCCATGCCATCATTAGTGGACCGTCTCTTCACCCGGCCCACTTACTAATTTGGTCTTAGTTAGTCATGGCTTCCTCTTCTCTAGTTAAACCACCAACCTTAGTTAGTCATGGCTTCCTCTTCTCTAGTTAAACCACCAACCTTACTAATTTGGTCTTAGTTAGTCATGGCTTCCTCATTCTCTAGTTAAACCACCAACCTTAGCTGGATTCCTGTGTCGAGGAAGAAGCACAAGACCTCTAAGCATCTACAGGTGATCTAATAAACACGGCATCTTAATACGATAGCCTGTTAAAGAAAATAAAATAATATATTACCCTCTAAGGTTTTCAACCTTGAAACTCTCTATTCAGGTCTACCGTGATCGAACTTGCAGATGTTTCTTAGTAAATTTTTGTTTTCATCCAACGACTTTGACAAGTGCTCTAATTTCTGTGGACAGGAAAAACCCACATACTAGTAACCCATAGCAACTCATAGCGGTTTACAGATTTTACATTTCAACTAAGGGGTTGTTTGGTTTGACTTAAAACACCGTAAAACACCATAAAATACAGTGTTTCATGTGTCATATAAATATGATAATTTACAGTGTTTTAGGTCAAAATAAAGAGTCGCTAAACTAAATAATTTTATTTTTTTGGATGCGTCTCTCTCTCTCTCATAATTTATTATTTTAAGGTCAATTAAATGTGTCTCTCTCTCTCTCATAATTAATATTATTTCTCTCTTTCATTATTACTGGATTAACATATTATTTATCAAATCATATTAGATTAAAAATAGGTTAGCTCACATCCTTACTCCCCGATTAACTACTTTCCTACCAAATTAAAAATGAGTTAAATTTCGGACTACTTTAATCGGGTTGAGTTAGTCCACCTTTAACCTAACTCTATACCAAAGTGAGGTTGAAGCTTTGGTCATTAAGCCAATGCTAAGTAAAACATGCCATCTCTAATCCATACCAAGATTATTTAAATCTAGGGATTTTTACGGATATATCTTTATAACTTACATATTTACACATATAACCCCCATTTTAACCTATTGTCAAAAATAACTCTAGATAGTCTCTAATCATTGCAATTATGCACCCACCATCACTCTCGTCTAGTTAACTAAATTATACTGTCGGTTAGTTGATAGAATGACTAAATTATCCTCGGGTCAGCATAATCCCTTTGCTCTCCATCTCCCTCGGTCGTGCGTACAATTAGGGGTGAGCATAGTTCGGTTTGGTTCGATTTTGGATTATTATTTTTTTCAAATCGAATCAAACCAATTTACTCGTCAAATCAAACCAAACTCAATCGAAAAAATTTGATTCTATTCGGTTTGATTCGATTTCAAACTGAATTTTTATATTTTATTATAATATATATAAATTTAATGACTTATATGTATATAAAATAAAAATAAAAATAAACATAGTTATATTTTATATGCTTTTATATATATGTAATTAAAATTTTAATTTTTTCATTTATTTATATTATATTATATAAATAAAAATATATAAATAATAAATTTAATTTATTCAATTTAATTCGATTTCACATGTTATAAAATCAAATCAAATCAAATTCGACTTCAAATCGAACTAAACCGATCGATTCGATTCGATTTATGCTCACCCCTACGTACAGCCAGCAACAAAGGGGGCTTCTTTGTTCTCCCCGATGCTATGGCCCTCACACTCACACTCACCCTCTCCCCCTCCATGGCACCTTCGCAAGCCTCTCTCTATGTGCGTGTGTGTGTGTGCGCGCGCGCGCTCGATCATATGGGTCCAATCATTGATGATCTCTGCTGGCTCTCACTGTCGACGACACCCTCCTGCTTGTGAGTGTCATTAGCCTCATTTTCTACTCCTAGATGTACGTCCACCAGTAGATGAGGGAGGTCCGGAGGGGTAAGGAAGACAACCGTACGTGCCTTGTCTTTCATGTGCATGTGAGTCTTTAGGGCATTTTCGCTATTTTGTAAGCTCCAACAATTTTTGTACCATCCTTTAGAATAGTCACCTTTTTTTTAACGGCCCGATAATCACGGGAGTATAATCATACCAAGTAGGGACTAACTAAGGGTATTTGAGGCAACAAATGAAAATGAGGAGTACATATATAAATACACAAATTTATAGAGGTATTATATGTAAACAACCCTTCAATTTACAATCCAAGAGAAGGCAGCCCACAAATGTAATCGTAGCGACTTTGGGGATAAGGTCGTTGGCCTTGGGTGGGCACACTCCCACAGATGGAGTAAGTTGGGCCGTCAATGAGTCAGATTTGGGTCGAGTTTAGGTTAGTCTAACCCAGGTCTGACTCCTCAAAATTAAAGTCCGAGTTTGACTCGGGCCTGAGTTATGTCGGGTCAGGTCGGGCCGGAGTCGATATTTTTAAAAAATTATAAAGTTCGACTAGAGTTCGGTCCGGTCCGATCTGAAAATTTAAATAAAAAACAATATATTTAATAATATAAAATTTATAATCTCATTAAATTAATTAAAATTTTGATGTTAATTTATTAGAAAAGAGAGTTTTAATTTTTTTAATTAAGTAAAATAACATAATTTTAATTAAATATTTTTTTTTAAATTTTGAATGGAGAAAATAAAAGAGAACAGGTCGGGTCGACCCGTCGATCGAACTCAAAGTCGGAGTCTGACACGTGTATCTAGTCGGACCCAAATTTTAGGTCCGACTAAAGACCTGCGGGTCAAAAATGACCTTGCGATCTGACAAGAAATCGGATCAAGCCCATGGATCGCCGACCCGACCCATTGATAACCCTCAGAGCAAGCCAGGTGAGTGATTAATTAAGAAGATGATCGACATGATAAACACGGTCAACCCACATACTAGACGAACGTAGATGTAGGGGTGTAGGGCTTTAATGATTATTTTATAAAAGGTCATGTGGTCAACGACTAGATTATGTTAAACTACCCCCCCCCCCTCCCCTTCATTTCACCCTCCATGGAAACTCCAAAAGTAGTAGAAGATGGAGGTGAGGCAGCAAACAATTCATCTACACTGATGTAATAACGATTTGCATACGTTATTATTCTTTCTAAAGTAGAGAAAGTCCAGTAATTCTCCTTTTACATTTTTTTGAATAGTCTTTTGAGATAAGCATAACATTAACAATTAAACAACGTAGTAGTCAGGACTAGATTAGAACGGTTCAATTCACAATTCATATTTTTGTAGGGGAACTATATATAATTCGCCGTAGAAATTTAATATATTTTTGATGCCCATCGTATCATCCCATCTCGGGTTGGAGATAAATGCAACTGGAATCTGACCTCATACATTGAGTGAAAATATCCGTATCAAAATGAAGTAACATCTTTTTAAAAAAAATTAAAAGAGGTTATTTATTGATTACAAGTAAATAATGGACAGTTTATAACACAGTAGAGTAGCATGAAGTGGTGGTCGGACTTCCGTAAGAGTGCTCGTCGTGTCTAATAAACGCTCGGAGAGTGTCCGCTGGGCGATAAGAGTGCTCGGAAGATGACTAGAGCTCTATTCTGTAGAATCTGCTCTCAAGGCTCGGCAGTATAACGTGGGTCAGAGTCTCTCCTGCCGTGTCTGTCCGTCTGTTCGTGTGTGTCACCTGGACGACAGTCCATTTATAGAGATTGCCTTGGCGGTGGAGGTTTATCCCTTAACAGGGAAGGGTGTGAGTAGTGGGATAACGCCTCTCCGCGATCGTGGGGAGTTTCCCGTTGAGGATCCGTTCTTCCGGAGTTGGGCGGCCTTTAAGCGAATTTTACGGCGCCCGTAAGGCGTGCTCGCCTTTAGTGAAGTTGAGGCCGACGTTGGCAGGGGTAACGTTCGGTCGATGGAGGGTCGTCCGGCGTCCAATACACCTGAGTCGATGCCCGTTGTGGACCGGAGAATCCGATGGTTGGTCTTCTTGGGCCGCCTGTCGTGGGCCATGGCCGTCGGGGGTCTGTCATGCATGATGGAGACCTTGGGCCGACGCGAGATTGGCGTCGATGGACCTTTCACGGGTTATGCCGATTTTACCCTCCGCGCTAATGTATTTTAAGTATGATATTTTTACAAATAGATATTTAACAATAATTTATACATAAAAAACTCTTAAAAATAAATAATATTTCATATGTTCTAAGTGCGCAAATAAATTTGGTGTGCTGCTAATATTATTCAAGAGAAAAACGACATTGTGAAGGCGGACGCAGGGTCCAGCGCCCGAAAGATAGGGACCCGTCGGCTGTCCCGTTGGGCGTGGGAGGGAGCACCAAACACATCATGCTTGTGCAATCCGTGTCCTCGGAGCGCGCGCTTCGTAACGGAGTTCCAACTCCGCCGTTACGGTCGGGGCATACCCCACCCCCCACGGAGCCACTCCACTGCCCGGCCGGTTCGGACATCAGCCGGGGTTATACAAGTCCTTCTCCTCCCGGTTTCACCGTTTCAATACACCATTAAAAGGGGTCTGCCCGGTAATTATTATTAGACATTTTTTTGATTATAATCATTATATATGTCTTATTGGCCGCAAACGTCAACAGTTACATCCATGCCCAAAAAATTCTCGTCTGACGCGATTCCGTTGATACCCAAATTCGTTCCGGCCCCGACCCGGCTGCCTCTGGGTCCGTGTGCCTTTTTATGTCAGGACAGAAATGCCCTACCCGGCGGGCCGCCATTGGCCCAGGTATCCCCACGGCCCGGGCGAACAATTGGGTCATTTGACTCGTGGACCTCAGGCTCCCACATGAAAGTTCCACTCGGGAAAAGGAAATAAAGAGGAAGCAGCGGGTCTCGCCGCATCATCACCCCCCCTCCCCCCACAACCACCCCAACTCCCCTCCGACCACAAGACAATCTGCACAATTCCACGTACACAACGTCCAACGTCACCAACCGGAACTCGCCACTCTTGGCTGATCCCAACTTGTTATGTTACGTGGCTCGCCGTCAGTGGTTCCAAGTGGTGGTATGTCACCGCTGCACAACGCACAGTGGATCCACCCGGCGTGGTGCAGTTGGTGTGTGCACATATAGACCCCCGGAAACACACATCACGTTATTTTGTTATTTTATTCGCCCTATTTATTAATCCTCTTACTCGCTTCCACCCCTTCCTTCCTTCCTTCCTTCACACAGCCCATACCACCACCGCTCCGCGCAGGGCTTTTGTGCGCCCGGTCCCTCCCGCCTTTACAGTACTCCTCTTCCATCTCGGCTTCCCCCAGCGCCCCCTTCTGCCGCCTCCCTTCCTTTTCTCCTCTCTTCTTCTTCTTCTTCTTGCTGCTGCGTAGATCCTCCTGTTCTCTGCGCGTCCAGGATGGGCTGCCACGCGCCGTGCGAGGACGATGACGGGGGGTTCCTGGTGGCCGCCCAGGAGGACGCTACCCTGGTCGCCCACCTCCTCCTACGCCTCTCCCGCTGCGAGAGGTACGCGCCCTGGCGCCAGTTCCGGGAGCCGGCGTCGCCGTCGGCGGGGGCAGCGGACGACCACCCCCTCCCCGACCCGCCCAAGTGGGGCAAACGGCGGGCGCGGAGCAGGTGCCTCACCATGGAGCCGTTACTGGCCGCGAAGCGGGAGGAAGCCTGGCGGGCCAGCCCGACGACACCGCTGTCGTGGAGCGGCGGCTCGTGGACGTCGGGGAGCGTGTGCGAGTCGACCCCTGCCCGGCCACCGAAGCGTCAGCACCGGCCAGATTCGCCCCCCTGCCACGACGTAGAGCCGTCCCCGCCGGCCAATAGGTTGAAGCCGGAGCCGCACGAGCACGGGGTTCACGTCCCGGCCCCGCCGTGCAGGTCGAGGAAGACGGAGGTTACGTGCAACAGGGACGGAGCGTGCCACGGCGTGCTCGCGGCGGGGTGGCCGGCGCCCGCCGGATCCGCGTCCGGACCTGGATCGACCAAGGTCAGAATCTTGTACTCTCCCTCTCTTCTCCCCAGTCCCCACTTTTGTTGACGACGATACCCTCTTAAAACCACACCTGTCACCTTTTCCGCCCTTTATTTCTCCCCTTTCGCTTTTGGTATTTTCCTCCGATTTTTCCGGTCTCGCGGGGGTCAGAGCTCAGAACTTGTGAAAAGAACAACCCCCATCTAGTTGCTATTTTTTTTCTTTTCCTCCATATTTTATCGCTCGTCGGAGTTGACCGGAGGGGCATTATCGTCAGACCAGATAAAAATGGGTCAGAGAGCAAATTTATTTATTTATTTATGTAATGGGGTTCTCTTTCCTCGCCAGTCTCCTCACCCTTCCATCCGGCCTCTATCCGCTCCAGCGGGTGCGGTTTTCGCGTGTGGCGGTGGCGGGCCCCATTTGCGGCGTTCCATGAATATTTTTTCAAAAAATAAAGAAATAAGAATTAATAGTGGATGGGTGTGGTTGGGGGGGGGGGGGTGGAGTGGAGTGGTGGAAGCGGGGGTGGGGGAGCAGAAAGGTGGAGGTGGGGGGTTGGCGTTGGGTATGCGTTGGGTTTCCTGTTCGGAGGGTGGGCATCAATTCGTTGGCTGCGCAGGGGGGGGGGGGCAGAGTGAGGAGAGACCGGACACATGCTGGACCCCACACGCCGGTATTGGATCAGATGAGGAAAGAGTGTCTCCGTCCGCGTTGTTGTTAGGGTCTTCCACTGGAATTGGAATTTTTAATAGAACCACCTGATCTTTATGAACAATGTTTATCTGGTCACGTCTTTTTAATCGTTATTATTTATAAAAAGTAGATAATGATCCATATCACAAACTTAGAGGCATCAAATTTGAGATAATTTGTTGGGTACAGTATTGAATTGGGTGAGGAGATCTGGTGATAGAGACCAGAGTAACAAATAAAAATATAGAAAATGTCCTAGGCATCTATGGTAATTTATCCATGGTCAAAAGTATTATGCTAATTAAAAATTCTCTCGTAGCTTTTACTTGTGTTATTTTTATCAGGGTTTGTCGGTCCGGTCGACCCGGCCGACCCGGTCTCGATTTGGGTCGGGTCGGGTCGCTCCCGTCTCGGTCCGACCCGGTCCGTCCTGTTCTAAAAAATCACTATATATATATATATATATATATATATATATATATATATATATATAAAATAAAATAGAAAAATATATATTATATATAAAATATAATATAATATAATATTAAAATAATGGGTCGACCCGATGGCGACCCACAGTCCGATCGACCCGGTCCCGACCTAGGTCGGGTCGGGTCGTGGCGAGACGCACCGGGTCGACAAACCCTGATTTTTACCACCAATGTTTTAATGCTCATATTAGATCTGATGGTCTGATCAGTTCATTCGTGATCTCGTCTCAAAATTAAGTTGACCTCTTATGTAGAATCTCAGACACGCACAACTCAATAAAAACCCGGTTAACCGGGACATAATCGTGCCTTAATCAATTTCATATTCTTATTCTTTTTATTATTATTTTAAAATTTTATTTAACACGGGAAAATGAGGAGTCTTATTTGACATTTTATGCCTTGTGACCTCATCATCTAACAGTGTAACACCAAGTTTTGGAAGTTCAGAATATGACTTGTACGAAGAAGAAACCGGAAGAAAAAGAAAAAAAAAGAATTTAAACCTCTAAATTCATGTCTTTTATTTAATATATTATAATGTGTTTTTATATTTAAAATTATTATTTAAAATATATTAAAATTTTATGAATATATGATATTAATATCGGTGGTTTTTAAGCCAATCAAATGGTTCAACGAATTGACATGTGATCGCCGACTTGCCCGTGGCAGAGAACCGGTGAGGTTTTATAAAACGTTTGGTTTTCACCCATCTGATCTGTCGTCTTTCTGTACCCTCTTTTTCAGGCGGGGGCAGCGGGAGGGCCGCCGAGAGCAGTGGCGCATGTGGAACCGTCGAGGATGAGATTGACCGGGGAGCGTATCAATTCGGTGGGCGTCAGGCGGCCGGGGAAGAAAAAGGTACGCCCTCCGTCTGTGGTTTGTGTGTACGAGAGACTCCTCCCCCAGCCGCGCCACATCAGTCTCTTGTGGGATCTCGGCACCGCCGTACGGTCGCATGAAATAGCTCGCTCTAACATCTAGGAGTAAAAGTTTCGTAGGCTTGCTGGCGAAGTGACAAGTGTTTGGAACCTTCGTACGGGGGGGCCTAATTGCTATGTACCCTGGGGTTGTGTCAATTTGTGGGGGTGGATCTGTAAACCGAGGATAGGGACAACATAAATGGCCGGGCACAGCCATACCTATTACAAGACCTCCCATCAATGCACCTCACACGATTGGCTGCTGCTAAAGTTTCTAATGAGATAATCGAAGGAGTTCAGAGTAAGAGTGATTTGATTGGTCATTTGAGTTGATCATCAAGGCCCGTGAATTAGTCAGGAGGAGTTAAATCGGTAGAGGATGATTCATCTGAGTTGATACCTCTCCCTGTCTTTCGAGTCTTCGACCAAGTAGAAGCCTTGGCGATTAAACTAGTCATTTGAGTCTGACCACCCAATCTTACCTTTTGATGAGAAAGGGCAGCCCTCGTCAGAGAGCAATCGAAACTCTTCTCAACATTCTTTTGAGCAGTTTTTGAGTAAGATCGCATCTACATAATTTAGTCTGAAAGGAATTTCCTCCTCCCCCGTTTAGGTAAAATACCCAATCCAAATGTAACTTGGGGGGGGGGGGGGGGGGGCGCAAACAGAACGATCAGAGACGTATGTCTGATTGTTTGTAATTTTTCAAGAGATCATATCTGGGCATGGTTCGCCGACTATGTCCAATTCGGACGTGTCTAACTGTATCTGGGAAAACTCGATACGGTACGTATCAGTCCTAAAATCGTCCGAATCGCATCGACTCACAGTGAGCGAGAGTGAGAGATTGAGAAAGGGCTGTGAGCAAGGGAGTGGAGATCTCCGGGGTGGGGAGGGGGCATCGGGATAGGGGCAAAAAGGACTGCTGAAATGAGATGTGTTGGACTGAGTTAGCTTGAGTCACACATGACTCGAGTATATCGTACCATATCAATATGATCTCAATCCGATACGGATCATCGATTCGACGAATCTTACATATGGGGTTGGGGGTTGCACGGGGAGGAATATCTCTTCGTTTTTTCTTATTTGTCACTTGAGGGGGGTTAAGTTGCCTGAGAACGGGTGACAGGGACGGCTGTGGTGTGGCTGGCGCCCCTGGTATGTTGGGGGGGGGGGCGCTCCAGCCAAAAAACACATCACCCAACAACTTTTAGGCGACGACGGCATTCTCTGAACGGGATTTTTACTGGGTTTCCTCTTGGTATTTGTTGAATGCAGACGGTTCCCGAGCTCAGGGCGTTGAAAGAGTCGTTGTTGCAAGAGCAGGTGGAGCTGCGGAAGGTGGGGTCCCCTCTTTCTTCCTTTCCTGTCTATCATATTTTGACCTCATAGAATGTTGTGGATGTTATTCTCCTGGTCATGCCTGTGGGGACTCAAAGATGACTGGTGTTTGTGTTCACTGAACAGGACTTGGAGGAGCAGAAGATGTTTTTTGAGGCACTGCTTAAGGAGAACATTAGGTTGAAGAATTTGGAGGTAACTAGTGTACACATGGCTGCAGTTTCATATTCTTCTCCCATCCCTGCTCCCTTTTTCTCGGTTAAATAGTATTAGTTTATACAATATTATAATACCTACAAGGTGACCTAGGTTTGAAAACGACTAAACACCCGACACCTGGAAACGCCCATATACGCGGGAGAATTCTGCCCCGCAAACTGGGATGAACTACTACTCTCACCATCTGGGCAGATAGTTTCGGATAAATCGTGGATCTAATTAAAATGTCGTCTTATTGCGTGAGAAGAATGAATGATCCTGTTTTGAATGCTGTTTCCCAACCGTGGTAACCAAACTGGTTACGATCCTTCTTTCTGTGCAGTCGAGTTTGGCGTCTCAAACAGTGGGCGAACCAGATGTATCCCCGGCTGCACGAGAGGAAGCAGAATCTGAGGAGCCCCAGCAGCCTCAGACAGTGAAAGGACCAAGCACAGGAGGAGACCTTCCTCGTCAACTCCAGTGCGCGAGGCCACCCGCCTGTCTACCACAGCGAGCACCACTCTTCGATCTCAACTGCCCACCCGATGATCCGCTTTTCTAGCTAACACACATGCTACACGACTAACGAGCTGAGGTTGTGGAAGAGTGATGGTTAAATGTTGGACAGATCAGCCTCTGTTGCCCCCCCCCCCTCCCTGACGGTGACAGAGGGGGCCAAATAACCTCAACTGTAGATAGATGGACTCTTGGTGACAACTCAAAGACCATGATGGTTGATACCAGGGTAGCGATATCTAACTTCGGTTGTAATAACGCTGGAAGCCCACAGGTCGCCTCTTTTCTGCAGCTGCCTTAATTAATCAAACTGTAATTTTTCTTCGGGGGCCAACCCCTCCCTAACGATATCAGTGCAACCACCTTGTTTCTAGTTGTATTGCTTCATAGATCAGTACTTTCACCACACAGGGAGCTGTTCCTGGATTCTCCCTGATAATCAATTCCTTGGCTGTTCCTGGTCTATTGTATGCTGCTCATTGTTCTTATTGGAAAGCTGAGATGCTGGCAACCAACACAATCATGTCCCGTGAACAGGTTGAGGGGGTTTGGGGGGGTTGTTGCCATGGTCGATGGCCCCCCTCCCCTTTCATATTCGAAGCCAATATGGGATAAACCTACATATGTATGAATGGTGTGGAGGCTGGACAAGCCGCCTTCTTTGGATTCTGCACCGTGTTAGTGTGCGTGGCTACTATGCTCGTTTGGCAGATGCAGGCTACTCGGCTACTACGTTTTAACTGTCCCAAGTAGTTAAGGATGGGCGTACATTTTTGTTGCTTCCGTTTGGTCGTGTTACATGGGATTCTGTCTCTTCCTAGCTGTTGCACATGTTTTAAGTTTTAACTCAAGGTACCTTCTCGGAAGCTCCTCCTTAAACAATGCTGCTTCCTGTCTTCGTATGGCTGTTGGACGCTTTCTACGCATGTCGTGGAAGGTTTGCATCGAGGGGACCCCCTCGCCACTGTAACCATCGTGGTCACATGCCGGTCACAATGGAAACATTAAGATTGCCACCAAAGTTGTGTTGCGAGGCCTGGCTTCATATACTTGGTTGTCGTTCGCCTCAAAGACAAATGCGAAGTTTTTAACCGGTTTCGGTGAAATAGAGAGCAAGACTTGCCCAAAAGACAGGAAGCAAGTGGGGGAGTCTCGTGTCGTCAGGAGCACCGAGGTGGGTGGTGCTCCAGTGGTGCCACTGTGACTTCGTGATACCATTCGTCCCTCTTTCCCGTCTGTTCTTTGCAAAGTGATCGTATAAGAATGCCGTAGTATCATCTAAATCATATTCGAGCATCCTTCGGGTACGGTGATGCTTTATGCCCGATTGCCCGTACCAGTTTAAACTGTTCCAGGACCACAAAGCTTGGCCCGGCCCCAGTCTAAAATTTTCTTGTGCCGGGTTTTTTGGACTTTGTAAAGCCCGTCCACGGTGGCCCAAAGTTTTTAAAATTCACACTATACTTTTTCTGATATGTAAATTTTATGTTTCTAAGTGAATTATATTAGCATATTCTATGATAATTTTATTAGGAAGGAATGCAATCTCTCATAAATTAAGAATATATATATGTGTGCAGTATTTTTATTGATAAGTTTGTAGATATGAATGTATTAAAAACATAAAAAGAGTAAATAAAGCATAACTTTAATTATAATAAGAATCAGGCCAGGCTTAATCTGGCCTTTCTCGGACCCGGGTCCGATATTTTCAGACGAGGTCAGGGAAGGCTCATCCCGAGCCCGATCCATTGACAACTCTACCGCGTAAGTAAATACGGTGTCTTATAGCATCTTGTCATATTTACGTCAAACAAAGCAGCTGTTTGTCATGAATGTTGACCGTAACATGACGTCCTTTTAAATGTGACAGACAAACCCTCTATTTCTTTGATCTGCCACCTTTGGAAGCCTAGATTTATTGAATTCTAAACTTAATTTGAATTTATACTTTTTTTTTTTTACAATGGGAGCTCTGAAATAATGCTGCAAATGATCTATGATTCGACCTGCACATTGAATTGGCGTGCGAGTCGACCTCCCCATAATGTGAACAAAAAGTCTATAATCAGTTCAACTTATAATTCCCACGTCACGTTCGTATCATGTCGGCACCTGCGAGCTATGTCGGCACCCCTGAAATCAATTAAATGGGCTCTCATTTATTGCGTACTTAAAATCACCGGTACACACGAACCAACCCATGTATCTCGCAAATGATGGGCCAACATGCTGACCATGGCAACAATGGGACCCACCGTGGCAACTTCTAACAAAAAATAACACTGTTGTTACGTTCACAGAACATGAGGTATTTGGAGGATAATATACTGGATCGTTTTACTAGTTTTCTGGTGATTTCTTTGACTCCTAATAAAAAAGCCTCGAATCCGAAGTTCCTGAGACCCGGTAAATTAAAATTGTTAAAAAAATTGTCCTGCGTAACCAGTTAAAATTAGTCACAATTTTTTTTTTCATATCTTATTGAGGAGGGTAAAATCGACTCGACCCATGAAGGGTCCATCTACCGCAAGCCCAACTCGGTTGGCGCTGCATCCAGCGGACCTCGCCTAATACGGCCCATTACACACGGCACAGGACGATAGTTCTTGGATTCGATAGTAATAGGAGCCTTAACCTAGGCAAAATGACCGTCAGATAAGTCTCCGACGACCGACCGTTGGCCCCCATGGCTTTGATTTCGACTCCACTAAGGGCGAGCACGTCTCACGGGCGCCATGAGACTCGCCCAGAAACCGGCCGACACTGGGGTAACCACCCCTCAACGAGAAACTCTCGCCACAATCGCGAGGAACGTTACCTCACGACTTACGCCCTTCTTTCTTAAGGGATCGGCCACCTCCACCAGGAGGGTCCCCTATAAAAGGGACCCCAACGAAGGACAACCCGCGGTGGATTTTTCTATCGAGAGCTACACACAGAGAATTGAGCTACCCGTCTTGCTACTGCGAAGAGAGGTCATGACTGTCGACTCCCTGAGAGGGGACCACTTCTGAGCGATCCCACCGCCCGATGAGCACTCGTCACAAGTGTTCACTGGTCGGACGAGCATTCGCGCAGAAGCCCTACGGCTCTCTCAGGCCCCTTACGGCGACCTCCATCATTCTCCCTACCTCCTACTCTTCTATGTTCATTAATTAATCCCTTGCTGACTTAAGCATCGGAGGGTTATCCCCTATGGTAGCGTCCATGGCTCTTTCTGACACTTTACCTTCTGGTGATTGCAGGTTTCCACGGATGCCGGACGATCTTCCAAGATAAATAAATAGAAAGGTGTAATACGTGACATATGAATCAGATTCTTGTCGCTACACTTATATTGAAAATAGAAGTTAATTTTTTTGTGACGAAGAACCTGACCAACCAAAAAACACTAAAATTAATTTCTAACTAAAGGTTCCAACGAATAGGTCATGGATCACACATATCAAAACATCCTTGCACACTAAAGCAAAGATGAGTTTTGCATAGCCAAGAATAAGTGTCATTGTCAAATTTTGCAACTTCTAAAAGGTCTCGGAGGATAACATCACCGGTTCACCACAAAATGCATGTCGACGCGAGTTTGAGTTTGATTGACATGTGACTCCACTTATCTTGTATGATTTTCTTATAAACTCTTTTAAATATGTCCTTTTTTTGTAGGGTTTTCAATCGTGATCACCTGAGTGCATATGGAGCATCTTTGCCGACTATGAACCACCACTCGTTGAATACAACTCTATTGAAAATTGTTTGGACGATTCCTGAAAGAAACACAAAAACAAGGGAGAGAAGAAAAGACCATTGATAGGTGGCCCGTCGCCATTCACATTGCCGCTCCACCGTTTCGGGAGGCCGGCACTGCCTTTGCGGGTGGACAATTGCGCATAGCACCATCGTATATTTTTCAATCATTCGGAGGCACCAACATCCATTTCTTATTGTTAAAAGTTATCTATTTAATAATATTAAGATACGATCTAGGCAGTTATGAACCGTTTGGTACCAATTATTTTATCGTGTCTTAATATTACTCACTATGCGTATAGAAAATAAATTATAAAACTATCACTTCTAAATATGATCGTGTAGTGTAGCGGTCAAGAATTGGTTACTTAATTCACGATCCACACCTCTAAAATTTTAGTTGGTTTGAGAAGGAGAGAGTCGAAGGAGTTCTGATAGTTTTCTTAGGAGATAATCTTATGACTGTCAAGTCAAACAACGGTAGATAATTAAGGGGGTGAATGCTCTTGAAGAGCAAGAGAGGGAGAGGCAAAGGTAAACTAGAGTAGGAGAACAAAGGGGGAGCTCAAAGGGGCCAGAGTCCTACTTATACTTTCGTCGATGAGGGTTGACCGTTGGGTTGTCATGAGACATGAACCGTTCAGCTCACATGTCTAACGAGACAGGGAGACATGGGCGTTGACTCGTCATCTCCTATCGGAAGGACATCTTCGCCATTAATACGGCAGGATTCATCGACCATTAATGAGTATAGGACTCGCCGGAGAGGATGTGAGACTGCGATGACAGGGAGAGTGGCGTGGGTGACGTCTTCACCTCGTCGCCAAATTAGAGAACCATTGGGTATTAATACATTGCAGCAGATGTGCGTCGTAGCCGCTGTCGGGGAACGTGCATGCACGTTGATATGAATCCTGCATTGGACCTACAGTGGGTCAGGAGATATGGTCCAGAGGATTGGGCCCTCGTGATGAGTGGAGAAGATGAGCACTCATTGGGCCGACGAGATAAGTCCTCCTCAATTTGTTTACATAATATTGCTTACTCAACAAAATATTGGGTTATTTTATCATGTTCACGTATTTGCTAGCCCTTTAAACCATAGAACCCTACAATGAAACATAAAGGGATGGAGGGGACCAAAAAGGAAGGGCAAGAACTTTATTTCGTCTTTTATAAAATATAGTTAACAGTTATCCTAAATATAACCAAGGTAAAAAGCCATTGTATAACACTGAAAGTAAGGCCAAAGTTCCATACAACGAACCTAAATAAACATATCGAAGAAAATAAAATATTCTTTAAGTCCCTCTTTAATAGAGGGATATCTCTTGATTATCTCGGGAATAAATCACATTTTATCTATTTTTTAATTTGATATGATAATAAAGTTAATCCGATTATAACGAGGGATAACCGTCGTATATCCCAATTAAACTGACTCAACAAAACTGGTGTAACAATTTATCTTCACATTTAGCTCATTGTCTATTAATATAAACGAGGCTAAACTCCGAGATAAATTAACTCACGGGATATATCCCTCTATTTGTCTATCCCTCTATCAAAGATGAGCTAAAATATTTAACAGAGGTTAATAGTACGAATATTTTTTGGTACTGCGTTGTAATAAGAATGTTATTAAAAATAATATAAAAAATAGATAATTATTCGAACCAATTCATAAGGATGATATTAAAAAAAAACCTTTTAAAAATATAGTTGATAATTGTCCCAAATACAGTAAGCTAAAAGGACATTATACGTTGCCAGAAAGAAGGCAAAAGTTCCGTTATTCCATGCAACAAGGCTAATTTAAACAAATGTATTAACAAGAGAGAGAGAAAATGCAAAACCTTTCACGTAATGACAACATATATATAATAAAACTTCGCTAATTAACAACACCTAGGCGAGATCCAATACACGTCTCCCTCTCTCTCTCTCTCTCTCTCTCTCTCTCTCTCTCTCTCTCTCTCTTCCAAGAAAGTGGCATCGATGAGCCCGTGGGTGTCTGCTGTCGTCTTCTACCCCCACACCCAACCTTTTAAAGGGAAGGGGCGGCCTCGTTAACAGCGGTGATTGCCTCTGTCCGCTTCGCTGTCCGCCAGCCCCGAACGACGCATATAAACAGAGGACCCGAGCCCACCTCGAGGAGGAGGGAGAGGATACAGAGGCAGCTGGAGGCGACCATGTCCACCGGCGCCGCAGCTGACGGGTTGCTTCGATACGTCTTCGAGGGCTGCATCGACGCCTCTGACGCTGCCAAGGAGCGGCGCCCCTACCACCGCAACTGCGGCTGCGCGCTGCACGGCGGCAGGGGCTCCGGCGCTCCTCCCCCCTGCAGGAGGTCCTTGTCGTACCCGATCCGGCGCTCGTGGAGCGGAAGCCACCTGATGGCGGCCGCGGGCTCCGCCCACCTGCCGCCGTCGGCCTCCCCCGGCGATTCCCCGGGGATCCCTCGTACGAGATCGCATGCTGACGGACTGGGCGATCTCGATCTGTGAGATCTGGGAGGCTCGTCTGAAGCAGAAGGAGATAGAGAGACGATCGACCTCCATGCACGCCGCCACGTCCATCAGCCCGTGTTTTGGGATGGAAAGAACCAAGACAAAATTGCTTCTGCATGCTAGTACATCGCTGGGATCTGGTTACTAATCAGAAGAAAAAAAGGATTGGAAATGTTGCTGGGGAGGGTGGGGATTGGGGAGATCCCATTTCTTTTCTCTTTCTTTCCTCGATGATTCCCTAGAACAAACTCCGAAAACCGTAAAAGTTAGATTTTTCTCTCTCTCTCTGTCCATCTCCGTCTCCATGTATCTCTGGTTTATATGGTAGTGGCGTGTTAACTTCAAATATCCAGCAAAAAATTTCCTCCGCTGCATTGCTTGGTCTCAACATTTGTTTCCGTCATTACTTGTGTGATTAAGACAAGAGTATTGTTCTGGGTTAATTTGAACGGGCCACATCGTAGGGATGCCTGATCTTGGTGCTCGCTATGTGCCAAGATGAGATTCCATGCACCTTCTTCAGCTGCATGCATGTGTTCCAGAACTGTAGCATATCTCAAGTTAATTTGCCCTATTTGTTGTGAGATAAGATCTAACGTACTATAACATTTTAGGACTGTCAGATAGATATGCACGTAGGGGATCCCATATGCTTAATTCACTCCTTTCTGGGGAGACAGCTAAGAAATATTAAGAATGGTTGGTCCAACAGTGTTATATTGGTTTCAACACTTACCCATCAACAGATACTTGTGTTTATATGACTGATCAGTTACATGACAATCCTAACATTAGTATAGTCTATTGGCTCTAATTTAACAGAAGAACTCAACAAGAAGTAAATCTACTCGGATGTGTCATTAAATCATAGCCCATAAAAATAATTATCATATCACGTAATTCCATCCCATCAATATTAGGAGTAATGTGAGAAAGGTAGAAGACGCCTAGTGACTCACCTCATGATAGAGGGGTCTCGATCGAGTTCAATTCTATTCTTTCGGGGAGTTTATCTGACTCACATTTAGGATTTGAAACCAAGACTTGTTAGTTTTGAGGAAAAGTGATACACGTGAGTTGGGTGTCGTTGAATTAAATTGAACTCAGATCTCTCACACTCGTACCCGAGAGTATCACTATGATAAGTTTCCTATCATAAGGAAATAAGAAAAACAAAAAAGAGTGTGTGAAAGTTATGGCTAAAATGGGCGCTTGGGTTGGTTACCAATATGCGATAACCCACGTTGAAAGACAAGATAACTGTGCAAGAAAGCTCAAAGGTTAATTACGACACAAGTAATTAATTTGGCTGCGAAGCTGATGGTCACAATGTTCTCCGCAAGTTACAAATGTTGCCTCCCAGGTGTGAAGTGTAGAAGAAGGTTGTGTGCGCGAATTAGCATCCAAGAGACGTATCTACCTACCTATCTATCTATCTATAATTTATATATGATTTATATGCATTGTCAAAAAATCTAGAACAAACGTAGGCCAATTATTGCACGAAAAGGAGCTAATTAAAATCCCTATCCTATAATTGATTGAGCCAATTAATTAACTTCAATCCGCAATATTAATTAATTGAGGGCTGTCTTCCTCAAATTTGTAAAAGGGTTTCTATTTCTTTTTCCGGACCGAGTTCCATTCAGCTCGACTCCAATGCATAATAAGCTCGTGCGCCTCCTCCATGTGTAAGGTCTTCCAGCGCCAAACTTGTCTTCCAACAACGTAAGATTACTTGTTAACATATATATATATATATATATATATATATATATATATATATATATCTTGATTTGTTCATGGAGATCAACTAATTAAGACTCCTCTCCCACACAGACAAATTAAAGAATGAAGAGGTGGTATATATGACGTAACATGTCGTGAATCTATGGCCATGAACTTTGGTTCATACATATATTGAAGATTTAAACCCCCCCTCCAACCTGGAATTAATTAATTAATATGAATGCTGGATCCATGCTTGGGCAAGCATGTAATTAGTGGAACCACCCTACGTATACCACGTGGTCGTATGGCCTGTGTTCGTTCAAAAGATTGTAGCCGAAGGGTTAGCTAATTATCAGGGGATTCTTAGAATGTAGAGGAGACCGCAGATGGTGGCCGACCCACGCCGCCGTTGGCCGTCCATGTAAAAGGCGTTCAAACGTTGGCCAGCTGCTCGTGCGAGCAGCCAAGCAGCCCACGGCGACTTTTGGGGGCCCGTTCCCGTCAACAGTGATGGGCGCCCTCGCTGGCTATTTTCATACGAAGAGGAATGACATACTTCGCACCTAGGTTGGTTGTTGCACATTTTTAATTATTTTTAATTATTTTGAGTAGTTTTTAAGATATTTTAATTTAAAGTACAAGTTATGTCGTCATTGAATTATTCAAAAAAAATAAAAAAATCAGATTGAATGAATAATGTTAGATTTAATTTTTTAAAATTAAGTTATATTATTTTTTAAATTTTTTATAATCAAATAGTGACATGATTTATATTTCAAATTAAGATATTTTAGAGAATTACTCTAAAAAATTTTAAAAATTTTAAAGATATTATACACTTAAGATGTATAACACACCGTGAGTGTGTAACGAGTCTCTCTCTTTCATAAAAATAACTCGTACAACGTATATTCAATGGTGAGGATACCTCCTCCCACAGATTTTTTTTTTGTTATGACATGAGATTTAACACAACGTTACTTAGATCAACACAGGGAGTGTTAGAGATCTAATTAGTCCACGGATCAATTCTTGATTTTCTTTTTCTTCGTCTTCTCTCGAGGACACCGGAAATTAAAAAAAAAAAAAGAGGGCTTGCTTTTCACACAAGCAATGGTGAAGAAACTGTTTGAAATAAGCACCCGCTCAGAAACTCGCCCGTGATTGGTCCACGCATTAACTGTCTATTCTATCACGGGGTCCTTCCATTCTGGGCGCACCAACTATATAACCAACTGTCCATTCAATTGATCATGCACACCCAACGTGCAGTAAGGCCTTGGTAAAGTAAGAAGCCCTTGTGTGGCCTTCAGTTGGGTAGAGAGCTAACCGACCTGAAGAGAGCGATAACGTGCGCAGTTACACTTTGATGTACGGCAAACACTGTAAACCTGGTTTCTGTTGGTTCCCGTCAACAGTGTACTCATATTTTTTTTTACAAAATCTCGGGCAAAGTGAAGCATAATTAGTAAGAGTGAAAAATAATTTATAAAAATAAAAAACAATCCATTAAATTAGTACTTGTGAAAAATAACCCACGAGAAGGCATCGGGCTCATAAGAGTAAAAACTATCGACTATTTTTCACTCCTTTATTAAATTATTTTTCACTGATCTGCAGAATTTTTCATTCTTATGACCCTCCGTAAGGACTCCGCATCTGACTACTACGTACAAGATGATTAGGGTTGCATGCGGTCGGCACATTAATAACTACGTGCATGGCATTTCTAACGACGTGGACCAATCATAATCGAGTTGTTCTTGATGAATAGATAAATGGGCCGTACGTGGTGATCTTTTCAGTCTAAGTTTCTTATTCATTTGATACGTACCACATGTCCAGCAGAATTATAAGAAACAATTCAGATGGCAAAAGAACGTATTTTATGCCTAATTTAATTTGTCAGGTGTTGTTTGATATCAGGATAAAAGTTGAGGAGAATAGGCGTAAGTCATTGTAAGATAATTTATGTCTAATCTTATTTTCATATACGTTTGATATATAAGAAGTGAAATAAAATTAGAAAAATGAGGATAAGTCGTTCCAATAAAATATTGGAATGACTTATCTACGTTTTTAACTCTAAAATCAGAGTTAACTTTATTTTTTTGATCCAATTTATCTCCGTCCGTTTTAACCATATCAAACGTAGAATGAGATTAGAGCGAAGATATCTCCGCTCTAATCCGATACCAAACGACTCCTTAGTAGATAACTCGTGTCTGCTGACGGATTAGAACCCATTTTGACCGGTAGAAACATGCAACTATAGGAAAGAACGTAAGGGGTGCAGTACTTCCCAGCCTGAGAAAGCTAAACTGCTCGAAGATTTCACCACAATTATTCACATAAATGACTGATATCGTTTTAGTGCTACCGAAAGTGCATGTGTTCGGTGTGGCTTTCAATTTAAAGGGCTCTTTGGACTTGTATGGATTTTACGTCGGCTATTTTCGAAGAGAGGAGGATGGCAACCACTGAAAATTATTCATTCAATTTTAGGATAGCCCCCCATTTTTTTTCCTTTTCAACGAGTGGTTCCAAATCATATATACTTCACTAATTTGTGAGTGTAAAAAAAAAATCTAGCTGTCAAAAGAAACTTCAACTTTGGCAACTACCCGAAATCAATTAATTAATTAATGTCGCTCACCGTTTATATTAATTTGTCAGAATAAAATTAGAAGCCTAATTTTAGGTAGACTAAAAATCATACTTTTTCGGAATAATTAAAAATCTGGGTAGCCTTAAATTGTCGCTGCCCTCTTCCGGCTCGGACCTCCATGTATATCCGCTCGCGCCACCGCTAGCTGCCGTCGTGCAAACCCCGATGAGTACTCATTTTTTTTTATGATGAAAAAACTAGCAAGTTTAATGAACTCCGAACTCATATCTTTCTTTCGAGGATTAAATTAAATGTGATGACTGAGTACTTCAGGTGCACAATAGATATCATCTCCGGTGTTTTAAAACTCGACTTAGACTCGGTCGGTCCGACTAGTCAATCGTCACTCGATCTCAAAATCGAGTTAAAGCAATGTTTAGATTGTCTAAGACTTAAAACTCGTTCAAACCCGGTTAACTCGGTTTAACCTGATAAAATCAGTGTGACTCAGACGGGGCAGAGAGATATTTTCTGTTTTTAATTTCTTATCATTAATTTTAATTTTAATTTAATATTTTAACCTTATCATTTGATAGTATTAATGAAGGATTAATATAACTTTTAGAAGTTGAAAAGACTTGAGCTCTAACCTTCTAACTTCTAGTCTTTTTAATTCTAACTTATTCTCTACGGCCCTGTTTGATAATAGGTTAGGATAACTCACATGAGATGGGTTAGGATGAGTTATTCCTTGACTTTTTACTTTTTCAATTTGATAACTTATTATTACCCCCTAGAATAACTCATTCCATAGAAATGGTAGAATGAGTTATTTCTAGAATAAGGTCTTTTATCCTAACCGACCCCTGGTAACTTAACCCTGCTATCAAACTAGAATAAGGGTGAAAAGATAGAATAACTCATTCTACACGAGACTTATTCCATTAACAAAGTGGGCCTACGTGAGTAACGTGCGGCAGAATAACAGAAGGAAGAAGATGAAGTTCCGAGAATACTCATAGAGGGAGATGAAGACAAGGAATAAGAAGAAGGCCCATTGACATATAAAAATTTAGATAAAGAAGAAATTTAATTTCACACATCGTGAAATTTTTATTTTATGAAATATTAATTTTAGTTGATAAATTATCATACGTAGTATTTATTTAATATATTTTTTAGATTATCTTAGTGGTTGTTTAATAAATTTATTTTTATTTTTATAATATATGTTAAAATATATCTTTCGTATTTCTAACTTAACATATATTAAAATTTTATAACGATAAATAATATTAATATTTATTATTATAATATTATAAATCATTAACCCGAACGATTAAATCATTGATCAATGAATTATTAATTTAATCGTGTCAAAATCTTAGTCGAATTTTAAAACATTGACCATCCCGAAGGGACTTGTCCCCGCTCGTCTACATCAGTAAGTGCACAATTCCCGCCGCGGGCTTCCTGGAGTTTCCGTCACCTCCTCCGGTGTAGAAGTATCTGTCACGTAAAGCCGATCTCTATCGTCGTTAACAATGGCATGGACGGGCCACAGCAAGGGCCCAATATTGACCGGTAACTACAGGAATCGGTGACGGACCTCAAAACAAGGGGTCACCTCTGACGCCAGCGCGACTCCTCGTCCATCTTGGCGAGCCGAGCCGGTCGCCCCCAACACGTCTTCCCCGCTGCTTCCCCTGTGGCCCTACCCCCGCACTCGACCCCGGCGCCGCTGCTGCACGTTCAACACACGCGCCGGCTGGCCTTCTTCTTCTCTTTCTGTCTCTCTCAATAAAAGGGAACAGAAGGCGTTGCAGACCTCGATCGGCACTCCCGGCAGTCCGGCACAAAAGACTGTTGGGGACCCCCGCCGGCCTGTTCAGGGGGCAGGCATCCCCGACAACGTACTCCCACAGCCGCCTAGACTGAGCAGGCCTGGCCATGGCGGCTGCGCAGCTGGCGTTTGCTCAGTGCCTCTTCTTCGACGGCTGCATCGCCTCCTTCGACGCGGAGAAGCAGCGCCGGCCGTACCACCGCAACTGCGGGTGCGCCCTCCACGGCTGCGCCCGGGGGGGCCCCAAGGACCCGTCTTGCTGCGCCAGGCTGCCCTGCCCCGTCGGCCTCGGCGCTTGCGGCAGGGGCCGCCTGGCCGTGGCCGCTCCGGTGTGGTCCCCCTCGTCAGTAACCACGGGTGGGAGTCGGTCGTGGGGCGGGGGGGCGACGCACGGGGCGGTGTTCGAGTCGGAGGACGACGGACGGTGTTCTCTCCCTTCTTTCCCTTCCAAGGCATCACATATGGATGTGGAGCTCTGGCTCTGGCAGGAATCGATTCCTGATCGAGGGCCGTTTGTTGTTGGGCGGTAAACCAGCTAGCCAGTTTTAAAAACCTTCTGAGGAGTTCTTTTCCATTAATTTGTTCATTCGGCACCATTTTAATTAAAATTGTATAGAAGTTCAATTGATGTAGTTCGACTGGCCTAATCATGAAAGAAAGAGAGAAAGAAATAGCAAGTTCAATTGAGAAACTACAGGCAGCAAGCAGATCGATACTCTCTTTCAATTTCTTGATTTGTTGTCCGAGCTATTCAAGATTGCCCAGCAACCTCATTCCAATTTCCAAGTGGATTCCGGCAGGTTGGTTGACCACTGGGCTACGAGCGCCGGTCAACGTTTTACTCAGATCAAAGACGAGACTCTAGGGAGGTCTCTCCGTGAGCTTTGCATGCAATACTGGGGCGGTGTTGGATCCTATACATTTCCTAAGTAGATAATTCAAGGTTGGAGCTACCGGATCTGATTTGTAGTCTTAAAAACTGAAGTTTAAGATGGACCTGCTAACAAATTATTTTGCGCTAATTAAACTCTTGTATACTTGATAAGTAGACCCGATTTCAGGCGCCTAAAATCTGTAAAAAGACTGAATTTTTTTTTTACTAGCTTACGTGGATTTATCAATGCATAGGCGGGTAAGTCTACCCTGCTGGTAGCTGGAAACTTTCCTGCCACCGTATCCTGTCGTCCGATCCGTCGCTCTTTATTAGACGTTGCTTTCAGCTTTAATTCTGGCCGGGCAACCTCCCCACTGAAGACTCTTTCACGGTCAACGCGCGTGTTCCAGATCCAGCACGTGGAGAGCAATAGAAATTTAATCTCTACGTATGTAAGGTTTTACTTATAGATTCGATACATTCACGTATTAGATTATATCAGATCAATACGGTTAATTGACGATACATTACCGGTACGATGCGTATATCATTTTTAAAATTATATATTTTATTATATAATTAATCTATCTTTATAAGTCAATTGGTTAAAACTATTTCTTTGTAAGACTTGGTTTCGGAGTTAGAAGTAGATGAGGGGTTAAAACAACACATCCTCCAACTAACTTAATTAAACATAATCTTTATCATATTCTATTATAATATATGTTTATTAATTAATTCTTCATTCTTGACACATGAAAATATAGTGTATCGTATTATACCGATAAAATATCGATTCAACTCGGTCATGCTAAATATAGATTTTTGCCTTCATAAATTGCTAATTATGTTAGAATCCATTATGAATTTGTATTTGCCGGTAAACCTTTGTCAGGACCCTGTTGTAACTGTCTATGATCAGGATGCCAATCTTAATTTTTTTGTTTTTAATATCCTAGAATTGGACATACATAGTTGGTTTAACATCCACACTCTTGGACACCTAGCTAGCTAGCTAGCACCCGAGGTTCGAGGTTTAGTACGTAGGGTCAGTATTAAGTGTATTGATTTTTTTTTTACCAACCAGCCTGTCAACAAATTGAATTGTATGCCAAATTAAGATCTGAAAATTATATATACTGGGTAATTTTTCACGTACCCACCTAATTAATCATGTCAACAAATTAATTATATACAGAATGAAATGACCATGTTAAGTACTCCATCTTGTATTATGTAAATCTACTACAATGTACAACGCATTCATCTAAAAAGAATATAGTAATAAATATGGAGAAATACTCAATACCTATTCTCCACGGGTAGATTTTTTACGCGTCTAGAATGGCGCGGGCTTGAGCAGTCACGTGGATCAATCCACGTCTGAATGACTATGTAATGACATCTAGCGTCTCTCGTAAATATGAATCCAAAATAGATTTTCACACGATCAGCGGAATGAGAGAGTATGTGATCACTCTCTTAAATCGCTAATCGGGTGAAAGTACTCTACCATTTATTAATAAGAAACAATCGTTATCATTATGATTGTTATATATAGCTTGGTCAAAGCCCATGGGTCCGTAGCTGATTAAAACTGTAAATAACCTAGTCAAAACCCTCCATGTCAAATTAAAAACGAGTCTAAACCATCGTCCCGTCCATATACAATCTCTCTCTCTCTCTCTAGATTATTTCTAGACAGCCAATACGTAATCAATCAATCAAAGTCTCTGACTTCTTAATTTGAAAAACTCTCTCAAAGAAATTAGAGTTTTCACAATCCGAATATATAGTTCTGGGGAGTACAACACACCCCCCCCCACAGTACTGACTCCATGTCTAATTAAGGAAGAGGCGTTCCAAGAGTGCATGTCTTTCCTCCGGCACGTCTCGCTCAAGCTGTGGGCAGCAGGATATATATCATATAAATTGTTCATTAATCAGACCATTTCACAATTTCGTATAGAATTGAGGGTGATTAGCTAGGGTAACCTCTATGTATGTCAACCATACGCACATAGCTGAACGCGTATGTGTTTTGACTTGGTTTTTGTTCTCCTTTCACGTCCTCCGTGCAATTACTCCCCGTATGTACTACGTACGCGTGGGCGGCGCTGAAACGCGAACCACTCTAACGATCCCTTGAACCAAATAAGTGTCAGCGTAATCATTAGAAGGAAAACAGCCTAACAAAGAGGAGTGACGAAAATGAAGAGTTTGAAGATACGTAGGAGAGAAACAAATATTTTATATAATATTTTTTTGACTTCTACAGTCTTGACAGTCCCAAGATGAAAAAAGAGAACCTAAGAAAAAGACACTACAAGAAGATACATTAAAGATTCTCTCCTCATAAATATATTTAAAGAACAAAAAGAGAGATCTACACTATGTCCTTTCATAGACTTCTCTTAGAAGATGCTCGCCCAAGAAAACTTAATGAAGAAGAAACTTATGCATAACTATGAATCCAAAGAAAATAAAAATGCTCTCACTCTTAAATATGTCTAACGTTCGTTGATCTGAATCTAACGAAAATAAAAGATGTGTCTAACGTCTACCAGACTATATCTAACGAGATTTGCTGTTTTTAGAGGCTCATATTTTTTTCTTCATATTCACGTACTAATAATGGAAAGTGAGTTGGTATACTTTGCTACAAAACCCTAGCTTGCAAGAAGTACTCCTCGCTGATGGAACATGCGACGGTCACAATCCATTGGTGGGTGGTGGCGCATCACAAGGGGAGGAAACACCCGAGTGGGCAGAAATCTTAAAAAGTTTCACAACATAATTCAACTTATTCAGAATCACGGACCAAGGCAGCACTGCTGGGAGGGGGGGCACGTTTATCCATCTGTTTTCCCCTTGTAACCTACTTCTGGTAGTGCGGCAACCCCGAAGTGGCGGGCTACAAACGTCGTTTGAGATTGACCAGCAGACTATTTTTTTTTTTCTGTTTTGCCCTCATGACCTTTTCCTTTCCACCGCTGCAACGGCATGAAACAAGGGATAGAAAAATTCATACGATTCGTTCATATTCTCGCCATAATATTTGGTCATACGGCCACCGTGGACTCCGGCTCACACATTTGTTGCGCTATGGATGTGCGTCATGCTAATCAAGCACAAATATCCCCATTGACAGCTGTTATCAAATGTTTACCTGTATGGAGACTCTGCATATATGCCGGATAGAAATACGCAGTACTCTGGATCATCGAGACTTGAAGACGATTGATTACGTCTTTAATCATACGCTCAGAAAATGACACTTTGACAGTTTGGAACATTTACTTAATTTGACTTCCTGCAATGTCATATAGCATCCATACACTGGGAATGCTTCGCAGTGCTAGTAAGAAAAAAATCAATATGAAAGGTAAAGGTAATTTGCTGAGGATTTTGGCACCTGCATTTGTGGACAAGCATCATCAGAAATGTAGCGAACGGGCAATGTTTTTATATCACACCAGTGAGGAATCTCTCCAGGTAGTTTTTGCTTGCCATATGCACAGAGTCAAAGATTAATACATCACACCAGGCCCACTTCAAAACAACAGCAATCTGTAGACAAAGAAAACCCTACTCGGGTCTGTTCGTTTGAGCTCGAAAGTATTCTAAAGAAAGGTACCTATCTATACACACAGCATTCGACTACAAAATCTCCTCTCCTTCGGTGGAAAAACAAAAACGAAAAAAAAAAAAGGAACGAATGGGCAACTATTTTATTTATAACTGACCTGGAAGTCGGCTTGACCGAATATGGTCCAGCAGCTTGCAAACGAATGAAAGAACTAGTATCTAGACACTAGCTACATATAAACAATGCTGCCACCTGCGGTCCTGAGCACATGATCATAGAGTAGAATCCACAGTTGAAGGGCCCCTCTCTGACATCACGTCACGTACTATAGGAGGCACACAAGGAGAACGACGACATAGGCAGCCAACGATCAAAGGATACGAATAGGCTAACATCTTCTACTCGTATACATAGAGAAGCTTTCTTTCTTCGGATCATTTCTGAGGATGTGCAGGAGCTGATGTTTGTGCTTGGACTTGTCCCTTCTGAAGGGCCGAAGCTGCCATTGCACGCAACTTGTTGGCAATCTCCGTGAAACTGGGCCTCTCTGACGGCTCAGCGGACCAACAACCTTCCATCAAAGATCTCCACTCTGGGTCGCAAGATTCAGGTATAGGAGGCCGCAGCGTATTGCTAACTATACCACCTGTGGTCAACAAGAGCAGGTGATGGACAAAAAATGAGCAGAGAGAAAGAAAGAAAGCCACTTTGTGGGGAAGACGGACTCTTAGCGTGCCATAATACCTATAATGGCACCATAATGCAAGTCCGCATATGGTTCTTCCCCAGTAAGAAGCTCCCACATCACGATACCAAAGGAGAACACATCAACCTGAGAACAGGTGGAAACGTGAACATAGAATACATGGCAATGTCCTAAAAACATGGGTGAACGTTTGGTACCTTCTCGGAGACAAGACTGCTGCTGCCATTCAGAAGCTCGGGGGCCATCCATGGAAGTGTTCCACGAACACCGCCAGATATTAGTGTCTGACATTTTACTTTAGATAGTCCAAGATCGCCAACCTGCAGAGGTAAAACTAGCACAATTTTTTTAAGAAAAAAAATATCTTTGACACCATAACCCCCCACCCCATCTGTGATCACCGTGGCTTACTAAACTCGGATCATGTGAACAGTAACTTTTTAGTGTTTACACGGTCTTTTTTCTTGGGTTTCTTGGGCCGTCCGAAGCCAAGGTTGGCTTGCATGGCAAGTTAGAGGGGGGTGGGCCCCACCTAAAAATTTCAAAAAAAATCAAAACTTGCTGCGGGCGTAGTTGTTTTTTTTTTTGGGGGAGGTGTTTCTCAGGCCGTTAGATGGGGGCGTGACTTGCACGGCAAATTAGGGGGACGTGAGCCCTACGTCACAAAAATTTTGAAAAAAAAAAATTCCTGCACCACCCTGGGTTGTAGTTAGGGGGGCGGTGCAGCAAGCATTACTCAGCTTTGCTTGAATTGAGATCATATTCTGGCAATGCATGAGACCAACTGAACGATCAATCTGGATAATTTTCAGGCATTTGACAACGGATGATTAATAACCAAGTCTCAAGTCTTCAGTTTAGAAACAACGCAAACCCAAAATAACCTAGACAGTTAAAATGCTAAGTAACCACACAAGGGATAATCTGGGAAATCTCCCTGGGCCACTGGCTGCACGGTTTCACGCTGTTTCAAAAAGGCATTCGATCAGCACCAAACTCTTACAAATTACAACAACGCGAGATAAGCTGGGAAATCTCCCTGGGCCACTGGCTGCACGGTTTCACGCTGTTTCGAAAAGGCATTTGATCAACACCAAACTCTTACAAATTACAACCAGGTCACATCCATAATTTAAATTATTGGATCATTTATTGGATGGTTCAGATCCAGCACCTAACCTATGCACAAGAGATGGGTTGTTTGGAGCGTTTCTAAAATGCTCTAGTTGCATGCCACCATCAGCCTCTCATGTGTGTCCTCTGCTCCAAGGAGAACAGGAGAAAAAAGAGAGAGAGAGAAAGACTTATCCCACCTTCACCAACTCAAGCTCAACAACAGATCGAATCCGTCACACCCTAGCCCTTGCCAGAAACCCTTCATCCATCAAGGCCCAGGTCCACTAGATTGACTGAACTTCAAGGGTTCATGTCTTTCACCATCAGGGAAGATGCTGATATGCAGCTTAGAAGGTTAATGTCCAATTTGGGTCATGTAAGTAAGATATTCTGACTGAACTGTTCTGGGCAGGCCATGTGCCAGAAAGGCTAGGATCCAATTCCCATGGCATGAAAATGATGGAACTTGACCACCTGGCATCCAAATTTGTGCACGCTACCTGGCAGGGGAGAGCGCCTTTGTGGTTGAATCTGTTCCTTCGGTACGGAAGAAAATGAAGAAAAATAGTGATATTGGATTTGGGAAGTCAACAAGGAATATGAGGATAGAAACCAAGGAAATATGAAAAGTTCTCTCTCTCTCTGTAAAGAAGGAATAAAATAACACCACATAACCAAAACTGAGTGATGAACTAGGCTGGATAAAGTACCCATTTCTAGAAGGGATGTGAGTTCATATGCAGGTGCAGATTCTAAGGTGCAGTGCCAATAGCGAGGTTCCAGAGGGCAATGCTGTCCCCGCCTGAAAATTTTCCCCACTTTTCTTAGCCATCTAAGATGCAGATTTGACCCACGGACATTTTTACAAATTTGCATTGCACAGTTGCTGTGAAGTATAAAGGTACATTATCAAAAGCACTTGAGGTGCTCACCTAGGCGATGAGGCAAAGCGAGGCACCCATAACTCGCCTTGCTTCAGCCCAGCTCGCCCAGGCGAGCTTGCTGTTGCTGCAGGCTCCTTCGGGCGAAAGCCCATTTGGGCTGCCCAGCCCATTCCTATAACCCTACCCCCAAAAAATTCGGTCAGGCAGGCTCCACCCCCCCAAAAGGGGTCCCCCCCCCCCATCCCCCTGCAACCGAACCACGCAGAGAGATCCACAATGCAAGACTGGGTCAAAGGTAGATCAGGCTCATTTGATGCGAACTTAGTAGGTTATTAATTTATTTCTCTCATATGGATGGACGAATTTACTAATTTTATTGTTTTTGCATGTGTTGTTGACATATTTAATGATATATTTATATATCTGATTTATTTAATGTATTTTTAAAAATGTCACCTCAAACGCCTAAGCCATCGTCTTGGGCGCCTGTCGCCTCTGACTACATAGGTATAAAGAAATGAAGCATGCTTGGTTTGGGCCCCAATATCTAGGCTGTCTCGTTAGTTGGCCAAACTAGGATTCAAAAGCATGTCCTCTTTTTTCCCCTTAAAATAAGGAGTTGAGGGTATCATCTGATCAAACAACTAGGCGTTGGTTCCTTATGTTACACCATACACCACTTTTGGTTGTGGTTAAAACTGTTCAACATTGTTCAGAGAGAATGCAAAAGATATGCTAAAAAGTAGGCGTCTATGGTGTTCAGTTGGATGGCCAAATAATATAATCTGGTATCGGAACCTATGGTTATATTCCTAGGCCATGAACCTGTGCTTCTTAGAGCATGTTACACAACACAAGTGGCCCTGCACATGAGGGGAATGTTAGAGTAGTCTCACATGGTTTGCAAATGAAAGGAGACATGCTTAACTTAACGGACAAGGTGGTGAAACAGCTGGGAGAGAGACATGTCATCCAAGTAGTGATGGATAATGTCAATACACTCAAAGCAACTGGCTCTCCAATGGAGAAGTCTCATCATCTATACAGGTTGCCCTGCTTAGCCCATTGTATTGACCTTTTCTTTTCGATGAAAGGATAGCCCATGGTATTGACTTAATGCTCGAGGACATACGCCAAGATCTTGATGTACACCCAAGTGGTCTCGGCAATTCATTTCATTGCTTCATTCATCTACAACCACCATAATATTTTGAATATTTTACAAGCTAAAACTCATGGAAGAGAGTTGCCATGAATTAAAGTAACCAAGTTACCAACACAGTACATTTCCTACAAGAGCCTACATTTTAAAAAGGCCAAAATCTGGTGAGATTGGTTACAAGGATGACAGGTTCGACCGAAACCGATACTTTTTGGTCGAAACGTATCAATTTCGGATCTGGACTATCCGAAACTAGACTTCCTCACTATAGCAGGTCCGAAACTTTAAAAAATATTATTTTATTATGTTTCGAGGCAAAACTGACCCCGATTTCGCCCGGTTTCGAGTGTTTCAACCCGATACGCCTGAAACCGAGAGACCGGACGCGAACTCCCCTCTTAAGGGGAGTTCACGTCCGCCACACCCCTTAGATCTGAGATCTGAGGGGTTGCCACCAAGGGAGGTGGAGGAGGGGTAGGGGGGAGCAGGAGATTTTGCTGCCGAGAGCCGCGCTGCCGCCGCCATTTCTTGCTGTTTACAGTGCGTAGCTGTCACCGCCACCGTCGTTCACATCATTGGGTTGAAGATTCCTCAAAGATCTTGTATGTTTTTTTATTTTTTTCTTTGTTTGATAGTTTTCTTGTTGTAGGTAAGATTATATACAATATATTAATTTTCAAACATTAATTATGGCAAATCTCCTAATTAGGGTCTAATTAGCAATTTAAATTTGAGACTTTTGTCTAATTAGATAAGTTTAACGTCGATTAAAGTTTAATTAAGATTTATTGAATATTTTAGGACGGGAATATACTGCTAATTGCATTACACGTCGGGTAATTAGGGTAAATCCCCAATTTAAGGCAAGAGCATGCTGCTAATTAAAGAGTGAGTCCAAGTATACTAAATTTGTGTACTTAAACTGAGTCAATATGCATTAATACATCATGAAGATTTGTTGTTTATTTACATCTTACATTTATTTGTTTATGATTGGTGGAACAGCTAACTAGTGGATAATGGTGAACAATAGGGATTTAGGCAGTAATGTATTAGCTCACATTGCAATTAGGGTGCTGAGTCAAACAACATCAGCAAGTCAATGTGAAAGGAATTGGAGCACGTTCAGCCTTATACACTCAAAAGTTCACAATCGGCTAAAGGTTGAACGGGTAGAAAAATTAGTTTACTATCACTATAACATAAGGTTGAGAATAAACATGAAGCTAAGACAGCAGTCGAGGGACAAACGCGTTGTAGACGATACAACTGGCCAAATTGATGTGGACGCATTATTTGATGATGACAATCCCTTGCAGTCTTGGGTTGAGATACGAGCGTAGGTTGATGAGCCTATTTTTGATCCTGATGAGAGAACATGGGCAAATGGTATAATGAATGGAGATGAGCCAAGAGATCAGAATTCAGAGGATCAACAAAGAGGCCAAGAGTGACTCATGAGCACCAGAGAGGAAAAATATTTGTTTGTTGACGACACTGAGCAGCAACCTGAGATTGAGCCAGCTATATACTCAGAATCAGATAGTAGGCCAGTCACTCTTAGAATGGTCAAACCACCTCCATCCTTAAAAAGAAGTACATCAGTACATGAGATGAGTGAGAGGACTAGTGTTGCTGCTCGAGAGGACCCGACAATTGAGCAGATGAACTAAGCTTATGTGAGACACCCGGCACGGGGAAAAGGATTCCTTTTAAAAATGAACAAGATGGTCACACCAAAAGAAATAAGAAACAGAGCCAAAAGCTAGAAGGCAATTGGTTTCTTATGCTTTTGATGATGATGATGATAATGCACCAAGTGATGATCCTAGTGCAGCTACAGGTGCTACTACTGGTGGTAGGATGTATGCACCTACTTCCTCCTTCCACGCTGACACGGGCTGAAGATTCCTCAAGGATCTTGTAAGTTTTTGTATTTTTTCTTTGTTTGATAGTTTTCTTGTTGTAGGTAAGGTTATATACAATATATTAATTTTTATACGTTAATTATAGTAAATCTCTAAATTAGGAACTAATTAGCGATTTAAATTTGAGACTTTGTCTAATTCGGTAAGTTTAGCATCAATTAAAACTTAATTAAGCTTCATCAAATGTTTTAAGGCGGGAGCATACTGTTATTTGTATTACACGTTGAGTAATTAGGGTAAATCCTCAAATTAGGGCAGGAGCATGTTGCTAATTGCAGAGTGAGCCCAGTATACTATATTTGTGTGCTTAACTTGAGTCAATATGTATTACTACATCACGAAGAATTGATCTTCATTTATATCTTACATTTATTTGTTTATGGTTAGTAGAACAACTGACCGGTGGATAATGGTGAATAATAAGGATTTGGGCAGTAATACATTGACTTACATTACAATTACGGTGTCGAGTCAAACAACATCAGCAAGTCAATGTGAAAGAAACTGGAGCACGTTGAGCCTTATACACTCAAAGGTTCGCAATCAGCTAAAGACTGGACGGTTAGAAAACTTGATTTACTGCCACTACAACATGAGGTTGAGAATAAAGAACATGAAGTTGAGACAACAGTTGAGGGACAAACGCGTCGCAGAAGATACAACTGGCCAAATTGATGCGGAGGCATTATTTGATGATGGCAATCCCTTGCAGTCCTGAGTTGAGGTACGAGTGAAGGTTGATGAGCCCGTTTTTTATCCTGATGACAGAACATGGACAGATGGTATATTGAATGGAGATGAGCCAAGAGATCCAGAATTCAGAGGATCAACAAAGAGGCCAAGAGTGACTCATGAGCACTAGAGAGAGGAAAAGTCTTTGTTTGTTGACGACACTGAGCAACAGCCTGAGATTGAGCCAGCTAGATACTCAGAATCATATAGCAAGCCAATCACTCTTAGAATGGTCAAGCTACCTCCATCCATAAGAAAAAGTACATCAGTGCATAAAATGACTGAGAGGAGTAGTGCTGCTACTCGAGAGAACCCGACAATTGAACAGATGAAGCAAGTTTATGTGAGACACCCGGCACGGGGAAAAGTATTCCTTTCAAAGATGAACGAGATGGTCATACCAAAAGGAAAAAAAAAGAAACAGAGCCAAAGGCTAGAAGGCGATTGGTTTCTTATGCTTCTGACGACGATGATGATGATGATGACGACGACGACGATGATGCACCAAGTGATGATCCAAGTGCAGCTACAGATGCTACTACTGGCGGTGACATGTACGCACCAACTTCCTCCTTCCACGTTGACACGAGTAGAGGATACAGTCATAGTGAAAGAAGATATAATTTACAGAGCCAATATAGACATCCATCATGTTATGGAAGTGGCCAACACGAAGCAGGCATGTATGAGCGGGGTCATCAACTAGGATTCCAATTGCATCCAGTTCCAACCAATAGCAATTATAGGTCGGCATCCTCTTCTAATCCTCATGGTTTTGCTTCTTATGTTGATTTTGGATTCCAATCAAGCCAACAACCTTATACTCCAAGAGGGATCGAAAGAGGGATGCACGACTTGACTACATCATTGTTTGGTTATAGTGAATATACAGAATATATGCAGTCTTTTTATGGGTATCAACAGCAGAAGCCAGACGGTTCTTCCAACTATTATGCATATTAGTACATCATTATTTGGGTAAAGATCATTTAATTTCTGTAACATTTACTGTGTTTGTAATGTTTATTGTAGTACTTGAACCTACTCCATGTTTAATTTGTAGCGAATATTAGTTTAACATGTCTAATATCTACTTTTAACACTTAATCCAATTTATTCACACTCAAATGCATGCCCAATAATTTTTTTTCTGAATTCTTTCTGATTCTTTATAATTTTTCTTATTTTTTCTGAATTTTTCTGAATTTTTTTAATTACCTGAACGAGTTCCGGCGGGTTTCGGCCGAAACCAAAACCAAAACAGATACGTTTCGATTTCGGATCCGGCTGAAACCGGGCCCGAAACCGAAGCTGTCATCCTTGATTGGTTATCTCAAAGAAGTGGGAATATCATATGAAGCACCATGCACTAACAAATGCCTTATCCTTGATTGGTTACCTCGAAGGAGTAGGAATATCACATGACGCACCGTGCACTAACAAATGTAAGGCATAAGTCAAAGATGATGGCCAATGTCATTCCATCAAAGTCCTTATACAATGATCTACAAATAGTTTAAATGCAGTTGAACCATCTAGAAAAGTATGAAGAATAGCAAGGTCTGCAGTATCACCTGGTACATATCAGTACTGGGCAGTATGTCTCAATACCAGACCCGACCACTCCAGTTCCACCAGTTTGGCATCAGTGCCAGTCGGTACCCATTAAAAAATAAAAAAGACAAAGGGGATGAATCGAGGCGGAACTGGCCAAATCAGCCGGTCCAGCCCGGTTCACCCCATCAGGACCACCCGATACAAGGGCTTCCCTCCTCTCACGGGCTGCACTCTGCAGTCCCGTGAGTTGAGGCCCCTGAGCCTTCACCCCTCCTCTTTTCGTAGGTCCCCCCTCCTGCAGGTAACGACACCACCACTAGTCGGCCACCGGACCTCCGTCAGCCACCGTCGTCGGCGATCGACACACCACGATGCGATCTGCAAGAGGATCTAGCTGCGACCGCAGGCGGCTCCCGCAAAGGCCAACCGCGGCCGATCTAGTCGGCGATCGCCGCCAGCCGCCGACGAGCAGATCCAATCGGCGGCCAACAAATCTGACGATTTCCTTGCCGAAAACTCTACTCTCAGCCAAAAAAGGTAAAACAGAGATATAAAAAAAATTGTGTTAAATAAAATTATATATTTACATCTTACGTAGTTTAATTGGACCATTGGGGTTAATGAGTGCTGAATTGCACTGTCATTCAATGTAAATCAGAAAATCCCCAATATGAACCCTAATTAGGGTTCTAAAATTGAAAATTTTTTGAAATTATCTAATTTAGATGCAATTGAACATCAATTACATCTTATGTGACCTAATTGAGGTTAATGAGTGCTGGATTGTACTCTGATTCAATGTAATTTCAGATAATCTCCAATTTGAACACTAATTAGAGTTCTAAAATTGAGACTTTTTTTAAATTAATCTAATTTAGATGCAATTGCATCCTATGTCGCCTATTTTTTTTTTGAAAGCGGGGTAGTAGCCTATGTGGCCTAATTGAGATTAATGAGTGCTAGATTGCACTCTGATGTAATGTAATTTCAAATAATCCCCAATTTAAACCCTAATTAGGGTTCTAAAATTGGGAGTTTTCTGAAATTAACCTAATTTAGATGCAATTGAAATTGGGGTTATTGAGTATTCAATTACACTTCAACTTAATTTAAATCAGATGTTAATATGTTATATCTAATATATTTTCTACAAATATGGCAAGCCCCGTGATGATCCAGGGTGGCAATATGCCACTTCAATTAATCCAAAGATAAGGAGAGTCAAATGCAATTTATGTGGGAAGGAAATAGGGGGAGAGATATATAAAATAAAATAGCACTTGACAGGAGCAAGAGGAGAGGTTATATCATGCACTACAGCATCAGATGAGATAAGACAAATGTTCAAAGACATTCTGAAAGAAAAGCAAAAAGAAAAAGAAGTGAAGAAGATAAATGATCAAGAAATGATGGAGAGGATAAGCAATCAAAGTATAGAAGGTCCACCAATCAGAGCATCATGAAGTGGTCTTCATAGAGAAGATGATGAAAAAAGTGATGAGAATCCAGATTTCAGAGCAGCAATACATGAAAGCATGAGGCAACTTCATGAGGATGAGATGCACAGATTTGGGCATGGCACTTCTTCAACTAGTGAATTGCAACGTTCTAGGAGTACAATAACAGGAGTAAGAGGGTCCTCATCTTTTGTTGAGCAGACATAGTGTTTGATCTGGCAAATGAGGCCCTCATTTTAGATATCTCGCCCCCTCTTTTTTGAAATTAATCTAATTTAGATGCAATTGAACATCAATTGCATTCTATGTGGCCTTCCTTTTTTGAAAGTGGGTAATAGCCTATGTGACCTAATTGAGGTTAATGAGTGCTGGGATTGCACTCTGATTTAATGTAATTTCAAATAATCCCCAATTTGAACCCTAATTAGGGTTCTAAAATTGGTATTTTCTGAAATTAACCTAACTGAGACGCAATTGAACATCAATTGCATCTTTATTGGCCTAATTGGAGTTATTGAGTATGCAGTTACACTTCAACTTAATTTAAATTAGATGTTAATATGTTATATCTAATACATTTTCTACAAATATGGCAAGCCGTGGTGATGATCCAGGGTGACAATATGCCACTTCAATTAATCCAAAGACAAGAAGTCAAATGCAATTTATGTGGGAACTAAATAGAGGGAGAGATATCTAAAATAGAGCACTTGGCAGGAAAAAGAGGAGAGGTCATATCATACACAAAAGCATCGGATGAGATAAGACAAATGTTCAAAGACATTCTGAAAGAGCGGCAAAAAAATAAAAAGTGAAGAAGATAAATGATCAAGAAATGATGGAAAAGATAAGCAGTCAAAGTATAGCAGGTCCACCAATCAGAGCACCATGAAGTGGTCTTCATAGAGAAGATGATGAAAAAAGGGATGAGGATCCAGATTTCAGAGCAACAATGCATGAAAGCATGAGACAACTTCATGACGATGAGATGCGCAGATTTGGGCATGGCACTTATTCAATTGGTGAATTACAACGTTCTAGGAGTACAATAGCAGGAGTAAGAGACGTCCTCAGCAATAGCAATGGAAACACATTTCTAAATGGTTTTCTTTATGCAAACGTTCCAGCCAATGGAGCTGATAATCCCTACTTTCAAACCATGATTGACTCCATTACAAGAGGTGGCTTAAGTATTCCTGCACCTAAGCCAAAAGACACCTATGTCCCTTTACTTGATGAGGAAGTTCATGAGCTACAAACATGGATAAACTCATTTAAAAGTGTGGGATGAGAGAGGATGCACTTTGATGTGTGATGGATACATAGAGATCAGTAGAAAACACATGATAAACTTTCTTGTTTACTGTCCAAATAGAACATTGTTCTTGAAGTCATTTGATGCTTCTAACAATCTCAAAAATGCTGAATTATTATGAAACATAATGGATTAGATTTTTGAGAAAGTTGAAGAGAATAGAGTGGTTCAAGTTGTTACTGATAATGCAGCAAACTATAGAAGGGTCGGTCATATGTTAATGAAGAGACGAAAACATCTCTATTGGATTTCATGTGCAGCACATAGTTTAGATCAAATGCTAGAAGATATTGGAGCACAAGAAGTTGGATCTGTCATTCACGATGCACAGATAATCAGTAGTTTCATTTATGGCCACCATCATATCCTTGCCATGTTCAGGCAGAAGACGAGATCACAACATCATTAGATCGGGTCCAACAAGATTTGCCACGTAGTTCTTGGCTTTGGAGAGCTTGTCTAAGCATAGAGTGACATTTAGAGATCTCATCAAGGATAAAGAGTATGTAAAGCATGTGAAAACTCTTGGTCCAAATGTAAAAAAAAAAACTACAAAAGTGGTACAAACACTTGTGGAGAAACAGAGGTTCAAGGAAAATATCCAAAGGTATCTCAGGTTGGTTGAGCCAATTGTGCAAGTTTTAAGGATGATAGATGATAATGACAAAAATGACATGGGATACCTATATGAAGCTATGGACAGGGTCAAAGAAAGAATTCAAAAAAGGTTCCTAAACACATATCAGAGATGGGGGGACATCATTGATAATAGATGGTAAGGTACACTTCACCATGAGTTGCATGCAGTTGGTAAGCTGTCTACACACTTATTTTATTTTTCAATAACTTAGCAATTTTAAATGTCTAATTCTTGTGATGTGATTGTGGTATAATATGTGTAGGATATTTCTTGAACCCTCATTACTAATATAGTTCAAGGTTTCACGCAAATGAAGAGATGATGCAAGGATTGTTAAGTGTGATACGTGGTATGTCAAGAAATGAGAACATGAGACTTGAAGCTGAGAATCAAATTGACGAGTTCAAACTAAAAGTAAGTGTTTATGGCCTATCAGAGATTCAAAGAACTCTTATGAAGTATAGTCCAGATATAAATATATTATGAGATAATTTTTTACCTTTTTACACTAATTTGTATGCTAACTTTATATTTTTTTCTTTTATAATAGCCAATTGGTGGGCAGCTGTGATAAAAAGAAGTATGGGATGGAATGCATTAGCAAAGATTGTCATCCGGGTTCTTAGCCAAACTACAGCTACTAGTGAGTGTGAAAGAAACTGAAACACCTTTAGCTTTGTGCATAACAAATTGAAGAATAGGTTGAAGACTCAAAGACTAGAGAAGTTGGTGTCCTGCCACTACAACATGAGAATCAGAATGAAAAAATCAACAAAGACAACAAAGATTGTTGCAAAAGAGGGTGGCTGACTATGAGAGGGCAGAAGAGGAAGAAGGGGTTGCCAGGGAGGGACAAATTGACTTGGATGAATTATTTGATGAGGAACATCCATTGGGCGCATGGGTTGAGGCAAGAAGTCCCTTAGATGAACCTGTATTTGACCCTTCAGATCGTGCTTGGGCAGAGGGAGAGTTAGATGATGTTGACCTTGATAGAGAAGTTGAGCCTAAGGAGGATCCAGTTGCTGAGCCTCAGCCTGATGTCCAACCTCCTCACATACCACAGCGGCATTCTATTGTAGGGTTTTTCCTAACTGATCCTTTTCTTTGGAGTGATATAAACCAAGTCTTTGTATTGATGCTGATTATTGTTCGAGTAAGTACAGAGCTTTAGAGCATGGCTACTTAAACCCCTATTCTCCATGTGTCACTGAGATAAGAATTTCTAACTTTCACTGGGATGAGCATGGCTACTCTAGTATGGTGCTGCGTACGCCACAAACATTGGCTAGATCCAACAAGACAGCATCATCTGGAGATGTAGATTTGGAGTAACCGTAAGATTGATCAGGTATCAGATTGATTTCTACATCCAACCATCATGTGACAGATTCTTTGACCATCACATCATCTATAGCTACTGGCTCAAAATAAATAGAGTAGAGTAGAATACATTTACAGCCCAACAACCACATATTTACTTATTCAGGGTCGGTTTGCTTGCAAAAATGTATATTTAACATGGTTATTCATAAAAATGTGAACCATAAATATACTTTTGGTTTCTACATATAAATAGCCCCATGTATATGCAAGCAATTGTCAAGCAAAACAATAAACACAGTTATAGCAAATCGCACTTTATGAACAATAAACAATCAAGGAGATGGTTCGGCAGAAAATGCAGTAAGGAGCAAACTCTAACAATGAGTGGATGAATACAGGTCGATGGAGGCATGAACAAGTTAGAAAGTTTACCGAAAGTATTGTGGTGACCCTTTTGAGGTCATCTTTCTGGCACTAGTGGCTATCATAACCTCAGTTATCTTCAAAGAATATTCGGAAGAAACTGTTCGCTTAAATGTGACTGTTAACTCATATAACAGCATCTCAATGCCATTAAACAAACAAACCACTTAATGAAGTGCATAAGTCAGGGAAAGGTTGTTTCCAAATCTTCCACAATGTTTTATTTTCTACGAATGTCCATGGAACATACCGCCAGTTACTTAGAGAAAAAGGCATCTTATCAAGTAATCTATCAGATTACAAGTTAAACTACTTCCTCCTCCCCTCCATTCCAAAGGGAAAAAGAGAAGACAAAAACACTTTGAAGAACAACTAAATTCATAAAAATGAGATATATAACAGAAAGGAAAGTTCACTAATAAAATTATGTAAAATACCTTGCATATTGGCCGTTGAGGATCCCTCAAGTTGACAAGTAGATTATCACTTTTTAAGTCAAAGTGCACTATATTTTTTCCATGCAAGTACTCCATACCAAATGCCACATCCATAGCAATAAGAATACGTTTACGTCGATCAAGGGTCCTATAAGGAACAATGGAGTACAGACATTTAAAACACTTTTATATCCTTGTTGGCAATATTAGCAGTTGAACCTCGCAAGAGTTTCATATCAAAGAAAAGAGATGAAATAAAAGACATACTTATGATTCCTTTGCAAAGCCTGTCGGAGAGAACCATTGACCATATATTCAGTTACTGTCGCCACAGACCCTCCAGGGCCATCCAGAACAACACCATAAAATGCCACAACATTTGGGTGGTGCAGATCAGCAAGTTTGCAAGCCTCGTTCCAAAAGTCAGCCCTCTGAACACATGCAGCAAACATGATATCGACAGCAGGCTTAGGAAAGGAAAGAAAACAAACAGAGACTACTTCAACTAAAGCAAGAACATGGATGTTTCTGACACTTGCCAAGCGTTCTTGTTCAGACTGCTTTCCAGCAAAGCACCTGTCATTGATTCTCTTTATTGCTACATCAGAACCCCTCCACTTTCCATGATAAACAGTTCCAAATGTCCCAGAACCTAGTTCTCGCAATTCTTCGAGATCACTATTCTTTATTATCTACAAAATAACAAAATCTAGAGTGAAAAGCCAGTTAAAGTTTAGGGATAAAAAACAATAGGCAATAGCTTTAAACCTCCAAACCTGAAGGTGCCCTATGTCTTCCAAAATTTGAAAACCAAGGTTTGACTTATCCAATTGTCCAGTCTTGATGTCCTGAATTGCCATATGGCTCAGTGTTTCAGGGTATCAAAAGAACTAGAAGTTAAAATGATGAATGAGATCTCCATCACCTCAGCATTATGACCAACATGACATGCTGAACTCTGGGAATCCGTGTTATCTTCACGGGCTTCTCTATCTTTGCTGGATTCACAAAGGAAACCATCTTCATAACGTGGGCGTCCAGGACCAGGAACAGATTGCTGGAGCACTGATGCTGCCACACCCTCAGCAACAGCCTGCAGTTCTTGTTTGATGAGCTCCTCAGCTGCACCTACAACAGTAAAACAAAAACAACAAAGTAACGTTAATATACAAGGAAGAGGAGCAAAAAACAGCATATTGTGATCTCAAGGGAATTGGAGTTTGGCCTTCCGTCGGATGAGTCGTACTTGTATCGGAGCATGTGTTCTTGACCACAGAATCTAAAGGCTGGTCATAATTTCCTTCCTCCAACAGTGCAGTAGCGGTGGACTCACCACTATTTGCTGAAGACTTCTGAATAGAAGAATCCCTTGAAAGAAGAGCATCTCTGCTAGCCAACCTTTGAGGCTTTGGAGGCAGCAAGTGGCTATTGTGCATAATTTGCCATGGTTCCAGGTTACTAAAAAGTGATTCTGAATGCCCTGGTACTTGGATATCTCCAAAATGTACATTGGGTGTGCCCATACTTGACACTGGAAATGGTGTTGTACCAGTTGAGGGAGCATACACATCATTAAAAGCATTCCCAGAGTATAACTGTGAAGCCTCATCTTTCCTATCACCAATGGTGACTTTAGTAGTGGCACCAGATCCCTGAAGCAACCATTCATGAGGAATTGGAGGCTTACTGTCCAATTTGGGATCCTGAAAGTGTAACGCAAGATTCCCTGCTGCTGGACGGACCTGGTTGGTGTTTCCTGGTTGAAGGCTATAGAGGGAAGTGACCTCCGGAGTGGAAGATGGCAGCAGGTCAATCAGTTTAAAGTTATTTGTTTCAGCTGCCTTCCCAGGACTGATAGAAGTCTCAGGTAAAAGTGCATCTGTCTGTATAATGTTTTGCTTGATATTATCCATAGCCTCTATGACCAATGGTGAACTTTCTGGTTTAAATTCATCTTGTGCACTGACATTAGTTTTAGTGGCTGCTTTCTGTGGCTCAATAATTACAGATGTCTCAGATGGACTTATGTGAAGAGCATTCATTGTTCCGTCAATAAGGGTGGAATCACCAAGGTTGGGTTCAGCAGCTTGTGTTCGGTATTCATTGAATCCAGCAGCTTGGGAGTGATTCAGACGAGGTGCTCCCATCATCCCCTCAGCAGGCTTAGTATAGTCATATGAAAATTCAGCTCCAGGGTCTCGGACAGAGAGTTCTGACTTCTGAGTATTATCATTCCTTGCTGAAATGATGTTAACTCCAACTGGATTGTGAATCACGGGGTCCTGTTTAAGAAGATATTGTGGCAGTGCAAGAGGCGGTTGCTGCTGCAGTAGTATATCCTCATTCCATGCCTGAGTATGACTGCCTACATAGACTCCATAAGGAGCCTGAACAGGACCGGTGAAGCCCAACATTTGTGGATGCAAAACCTTATTATTACCAAGACTCTCTGCTTCATAGTGAATAGCCTCAGTATCCTTCTGAGATTCAGCTACCTGCGGATAACCATAAGCTCCTAAATGACAAGGAGTGATGCTGCCCTCAATTTGATGCACCGCCGCAGTATTTGGTAAGGCACCATGTCCCACTCGAAGAGGAGCATAAGACCTTGCCGTCTCCTCAGAATGTAAACTGCAGAATGATGGGTTTTTATTGGGAATACTTCCCCCATGCTCCTGCATCAGAGTATCTGAGTGAACATGCGGCAAGTTTCTCTGACACAATCCGCAATCCTCAAACCTCAATGTCTGCACCGGCGTCACCCCCGGAGGTGGCACCTGAGACAGACCATACCTTTCAACATTCTGATTTTGTAGCAAGGAATGTGGTAAGGGTGGGAACTGCGACAGTGCTTGAAGAGGCTTCTGGGTTGGATTAACAGTAACTTGTGCTGCCCTACCACCAGATGGACCATCGTCCAAGTAAGGCTCCACCATTGCACGGACTGGCTTCCCACTGCTAACTTGGGCAGATGGTATAGCTGCAGTCACATGAACAGTAGGAGCATACGAATGGGCCGGGTTGGCAACCAAGCTAACAGGTGCCCCTAATTGCTGAGTATTCAGATATTGCACTTGACTAGGATTCTGGATATAATCCACATGGCCAAACCCATCGTGAAGAGGCTCCATGTATGCCGGTAGCATATACGTTGCACCAGCTGATGGAGGCAGTGGCTGCTCCAGTTTGGATGAGAAGATCTGAGAAGCAGGAATACCTGCAGCGCCCGGCATATTCACTGGTACAGTGCTCATTGCTGATAATAGAAACACGGGATTTGATGGTACATCTGGATACACGGATGTGGATAGTTCCTGGGATGTTGCTACCCCTGACGGAGCAACAGATGGGGGTGCAATTGCAGATGGTACGCCTTCGGTGGTGCTCTCCAAAAGTTCACAAGGCACCCCATCAGAAGTCTGGGTTGACGACAAACTAGCCCCACTCTCCTTCCGCTTGATTGCAGCCACCTCCTTCTCGGCGACCCCATTCACAGCGTCCACATACCTCTGACCAGTGTCAAGGACATCGGAAGCCAAGCCGAGACAAGAAACATCTAGCTCGGTAGGAGAGAAAAGGAACACCCGGAGCTTCGCAGACCCCTCCGCCGACGCCTCGGCGACCTTGTCGTACTCCTCCATCATGTTCTCGAGGTCCTCGGGGCACGACACGGTCACCAGGGCATCCAGGTCCTCATCGGGGAGCTGATACTTGAGGACGGCGGGGCCGCCATACGTCTCGGACATCTTCTGCATCAGTTCGTGAAATGAAGCATCCTTGCGGAGGGCGATTATGCGGGTGTGGCCGCCAACGTACCGGAGGGCGCCATCGCTGGGGCGCGGCAGGATCCTCCCCCCGAAGCTGCAGAGGAATTTCACCTTCTTCGAGGCGGACGACGACGAGGAAGGCAAGAGCTGCTGCGCCTCGGGGACGCCGTCATTGGAGGAGGACGGCGGCGCGCCGGCCGTCGCACTGGCTGCCACCGCCTGCTCCAGGAATCCATTGGGGATGTGCTGCTGGTGAGGGTACAACCCCGCGATCCAGGCGGCGACCGGGCTAGGGAAGCCCGCAGGGACCGCGAACTCGGCCGCGGGGGAAGCCACGGCGGGGTAGAACTGGGGGAGGGAGTGAGGGCTGCTGCTGTTGCTGTGGGGGTGGTGGGAGGCGAGGAGGAGATCGGGGGGAGAGGGGAGTGGATTGGGAGCGGCGCCACCGGGGGCCGCCGCGCGGGTCAGGTTCAGGGGGCGGAGGTCGCCGGCGATGGCGTTCTGGTCGATGGCCATGGGCGAGAGCTAGGGTTTGGGCGGAGGGGAGAACGAGAACGGAAACCCTAGCAGAGGGGGGCTGGGGTTGGAGAGCGATGGAGGGGGGAGGAGCTTGGCGCGGAGCGAGCAGGCGGCAACGGAAGCGGGAGGGGGGAGAAGTTCGTTATCTAGCCACAGAGGAGGAGGATACCTTCCTTTCCTTCGGAGTTGGAGGAAGAAATTGGGACTTGGGAGAGAAGTGGGGGCAATTTGGGGGGCGGTGGAGGGAAAGATTTTGGTGGTTAGCTCGGCTGTTGGTGTTGCGATTTCTTCCGTTCTGGGTTTTTGGTGTGTCCGTCGATTGGGACTGCTGTGATAAAGTTCGTAAAAATTATGTGAGGAAGGTTTGAGTCGCCAATTTTGGAATATGCATTTTGCAAAAGCATACCCTCCTCCTCGTCCTGGCCTCCTTACAAAATTTAATTTCGGAATTACCTCTCTTATTAGATTGTTATTATCTTTAACAACCTGATTACATTACAATATTTGTAAAAATATCGTTACCATCATCCATTGTTAATATTTTATTAAAAAATGATTTTAATTAGTATTTATTCAAATTTATAAAACTTCATAAATATCTCTAATCTCTTTTTGACTTCTTACATCTCTCTCTCTCTCTCTTTAATATAATGCATTGATCAAAATAATTCTTTTATATACACATATTTTTATTTAAAAATTTCATTTTATATATGAAAGTATAATATTCTTTGAATCTTTAAGAGGTGTTAACTAGGTGGATGTTTTTGTCACTTTGTTGATATAAAAAAAAGGTTGTTGGAAGTAATGTGAAAAAAAAGTAATTTTGTAAATAATTTATAAATAAGATGTTTTTACAAAAAAACCTTTGGAATATAATGATATAACAGTTCGGTTTGGGGTCGTTGGAAATGTCGGTGAAACTGATATTTTTGGGGAAATAGTAAATACAACGGAGTGGGGGGGGGGGGACGTTGTGCCGGGGCCCGGGGGAGACGGCGCGTGGAGTGCGCCGGGGGCCCCCTGCGAAAGCTGCACGTGTTGCAAGCTGCAAGAGAGACGGAGGGCGGCGGGCTTTGGGTTGGACGGATGGGGTAGCGGCCTCGTTGTCGTTTTCTCACGGGCAGAAGTGGTGAGGTGGCGCTGTGTGGGGCCCCGGAGGAGCTGCAACGGCCAAAACGGGGCTCTCCACGTGGTGACGTCCGTTGTTCCCCCGCAGAGTTTAATTTGCAGCGTCACGCGTCCGGCATTTAAGAACATGCAATTTTTGGAAATGTCACAACGTAATGATTGTTAAAAACACGGCGGTTAATTTTCAGTTTAACGACGTCATGTGTATATAAACTGGGCATAATCTTAAGAATAATGTTATCATGTCACTGTCTTTACTATATTTTTTGTCATATTATTTTTTAGTTTTTTGAATCAAATAACAAAAAGGTAAATTTAAATTTAATACTCTCGAATTCAAACGTGTTAAATTTAAGTTATTCATTTTGATTGTCAGATCAAATTGGTAAATAAAATGGTTGCCATAATATTGTTCTAATTTTAATATTCAATCTCCAGAGCCAATATAATTTGGCCATATTTGAATAATAACCATAGGATTTTTTTTTCTGATAGCAAAAAAATAAAGTGAAATTATACTCAAGGAGGACAAAACAGAGACCGAGTTATAAGATAAACGGAGGATAAAACATGTGATAGAACCAAATTGAGATATTTCTCTTTTACCCTGATCTTATTCGTTAAGGGCCGATTTGGTAATCGAATTGTCGGCTGGATGCCAGGTTCGACGAGAGAGAAACGAGGGGGGGCCCACTAAGAGGGCCTAAGGGACTGTTTGACAACCGATTAAGCTCGGATAGGGTAGGTTAACCGAGAGTCAGGTGAATTATTCCTTGTTTGATATTTTTCTTTTAATCGGGGTCGGATAGAGTTAAAATTGATTAACGCATTCTTTAGAAATATGTGGAATGAGTTAATTCACCCTGGTTAGAGTTAGGGGTCGGGTGGGCCACCGCGGATAGGCCACCCATCCCTAACCTAACCCGTTATCAAACTCGTCCTAAAAAGGTCTTTGATAATCGATTAGCATAAGTGGCCCCTTACCCATCCGTCGAATAACTCATTTGACCCATCTAGGTCGAACGAGGAATGAGATATCCGACCGAAACATCCCTCTCATCGTATAAAACCGAGTTTAACTCCATCCCCTACCAAATTCGGTTACTATGCACACTGACGAACAAGGATGATAATCGAGATGGCACCGGCTAGGGGTGTTCATAGTTCGGTTCAAATCGAACCGAACCGAACCCGTTTGAACCTAAATTCGGTTTGGTTTGGTTTCATAACGTGTGAAATCGAACCAAACCGAATTTATTATTTATATTTATTTTTAATAATATTATATATCATAAATAAATTAAAATATTTAAAAACATAATTACATAGGCATATAAACATACAAAATATAAGTATTTTTATTTTTATTATGTATATAATATTTTAAATTCATATATTATAATAAGATATAAAAATTTGGTTTGAATCGAACTAAATCGAACCAAACCGAATTTGCTCGATTTGGTTTGGATCGGTTTGATTTGAAAAAAAAACTTCAAATCAAACCAAACTATGAACACTCTTAACACCGGTGAATACGGTGCCTTACCCGATTATCAAACTGGACCAAAGATCCGAACATAATTACCTGACTTAAATATGACTCGGAACTAAAACGATCCCAACCTGCTTTTAAGATTGGGTTGGATCCGGAGTGAATAGGTGGGTTTAAAGTTTAAGCTTTAGCATGTCTACTGCGCCTTCGCCGTCCCGCTGCTTCAAAGAGAAAGGGGGTGCATTAATTGGAGCAACTCAATCCAGTAGATTCATATATATATATATATATATCAATCTAGTAGATTCATATATATATATATATATATATATATATATATATATATATTTATAAATCCAAATAACCTCTTCAATATTTTATTTAATTAAGAGATTCTTTCACAGCATGTCACAATAAATTTTATTTATGTGAATAATTATTCTGTCTATATAAATAATTATTTAAATTTTAAAGATCTCATCACGTAAAATATTTTTTTCATGCTCTATCATTTACCAGGAGCACTTAAATATAGACTCTTATGTAAATTAAATTATTTCTCTCGTACAAAAATTATATATGAACTCATGAATTGATGGAGATCGTGGGTCAAGATGGACCGAGAGGCCCAAGAAACCCAACGAGCATTTCTAGGGTTATTTAGTCATTTTCTAATTTTCATCAATTGTATGCATTTTAGCATAGTTATGGAATTCCATGTAATTTTTCTCATCGAGTATTTGTAAATATTATGCTAATTCTAATTAGAGTTAAGAAGCGATTAGAGAGAATATTTGATTACGCCGTCACGATCTTCTTTTGATGAGATGTCAAATCCCTCATTCTTGGTGGCATGAGGTCGATCCTCTCATCTCTCTTTCTTATTTATTTATTTTTCATCTTCTTCTTCCTCCTCTCATTCTTCCATCGTTTCTCCTCCTCCTTCTATTGAGGTGTTTTCTATGAACCCACACGGCTATCAGCGCCATCCTACAGCAAGCACCATGAGATCATTGTAGTTGTGCTTCCCACGGCCACCACTGCTGGCCGCTGCCTGTAGAGGAGCACCGCCACCACGGGAGCCTTGGCCCCTACTCAACGTCGTGACCGCCGCCTCTCTACAGTGCAAGCTTGCTGTCCAGCACTGTTGCGACTACCTTTGGCCTCAGATAGCCAACGGCGTCTTCTTCCCCGTGACCAGGAGTGGCCCATGGCCATTGCAACCAGCGCGACCACAGTCGCCGTCCGTCGCCATCTACAAGGCGTCCCAGCACCCCGTCTCCTAGGTCGGCACCAACACAGTCAGCATGTTGCACGGATCCCACCGTCATGTTCACTGGCGTGACCAGCCACCCCTTTTTCTTCCTCCCCTCTATCGCCAATCATCACAACCAACTATCGTCCTCTGCTCCTCACCCACTATCAGTCACCTCGCAACCCACGAACGGAGCCCACCGACTATAGTAGTCTACAGGGGTGATCATTATTCGGGTTCAACTCAAAAATCAAATCGAATTGATAGATTTGATTCAATTTGATTTAGGTTGAAATTTAAAAAAAATCGGTTTGGATTTAAACCGAATCGTATTAAAAAATTTAGTTTGATTTGATTTTGAAGTTTAGAAAATCGAACTGAATCGAATAACCTGAATTCAAAGATTTTTTTGTCTAGCTAATATAAGTGTATAGGTAACTATAAACTATAATTCAAAAAGTCCAATCTCCGTCGTCTTGATATAATTTTCGACTATATGAAATAGGTTTAAAATCACCTTCTATTTTTCTGTAACTGAAGTTCTTAATTTTTTACGTGAAAATGTTATAGAGCTCGTTATTACATGTTACAACATATTATATTATATTTTTAATATTTACTTTATTTGATAAAAAAATTTACTCTATTTTTTTCTACTCTTGTTTAAATTAAATCTAATTTTTAAAAAGAGAGTTGAATATAGTCTAAATTAAATTAAATTCGATTTGATTCGATTTGATTTTAAAATAATTTAATTCAGGTCAAAATTTTAATTTAGTTCGATTTAATTTAAAAAAATCTCTTTAAATCAAATAAAATCAAATCAAATCATAACATCAGAGCCGTCCTGACATCGTCACTGCAACTCTGATGTGCTATCGACCACTGCAGCAGTAATAGCCCCAGACGTCCACGAACGCCTATCCTTCGCCATCACCATAGGCATCTTGTAGCCGTTCGGTACACCAGACCAATTCCACTGCTGTTATCGGAAGCAGGTATTTGCCATCTGGCCCTAATCTGTTCTCAAGTTAATTTGCCGTGGACCAAAGTCCAAACAGTAAGTTATACATCTTTTAAGTCCATTACCTCCACATTCTAAACTTTGGATTGATTTAGGTGTCTGATTGGAAGAGATACAACCATATATTAGAGGGCTATTTGAGCCATTTTTTATTATGATATTGTGTTACGAGTGTTTGAATCTTGATATTTATGATGATAAATTATATTACAAATTAAAATATATTAATTAAAATTATTTCGTATCATGTCTTTCTACATGTATATACTCTATATATATATATAGTCATCTTAGCCTGCGTCATTAACTTAAAAAAAAATAAAGATGAAGTGACTACTCACGTAAGTGCTCATAATTATCCAATGGCTGGAATCATTGAACGAGTCCAAACCTTTTCATAGCATGAAAGATTTATGTGTCGGGAGGGAATAAAATGGAAAATGTGTCAAAATAGAAGAGAAGTCAAATTAAAATAGGTTTTTTACTTTTTAGTCCCTACAAATAAAGATATTGTTTTTTAGTCTCTCATAAATTATTATTATTATTTTAGTCTCTCAAATCTTTATCGTTCTCTTTTGCCGTTTGATATCGTGACCAAAGTGAGATTCAATCTGAATTAAATTAACTCAAGATGAGAAAAAGATTAAACTACCACCACTTAAGTTGTATGACCCACCCTCTCTCCCCCTTCCCTCTCTCTCTCTAGCTCTCTTCCTCTCTCTCTTGGTCCATGGAAGAGATGGGGGTTTCTACTCAACCGTCGAGAGGGCAGAGGAAGCTTGCCGCGATTCTGCTAGGCAGGGGGTCGGAGCACCCACCAGCAAAGTAGCGGCTGAGGGGGGGGGGCAATGGGGGAAGCAAGACTTGCCCGCTTCACAGTAGGTCAACCTGCAATGCCGGCGTGGGTTGAGGAAACAGAGGCCGGCCATCCTTACATCTTGGAGAGAGAAAGCGTGCAGGGAGGGGCGACGCCAGAGGCATCTCCCACTCTGGGGGTGACAGAAAGAGAGGGAGAGTGAGAGAGAGTGAGAGAGGAGAGGGGACGGAGTGAAAGAGTGCAGGGAGGGGGATGTTAGAGGCGTCTCCCACTTCGGTGGTGATAGAAAGAGAGGGGGAGGAGATGGGGACAGGGTGAGAGAGAGTGTGTGTGTGTGTAGGGAGGTCCCCCTTCGGCGGTGACAAAAGGAGGGAGTGGGAGAGAGGGAGGGGATGGGTTGAGAGAGAGAGTGCATGGAGAGGGAACGTGCAAGGCGTCTCCCCTCTGGCGGTGACAGAAAGAGAGGGAAGGGATGGGGTAAGAGAGAGAGAGTGCAGTGAGGGGGGGCGCCAGAGGCGTCTCCCCCTCCAACAGTGACAGAAAGAAGGGTGAGGAAGACAGAGAGAGCGAGAGCGAGAGTGCAAGGAGGGGGACCCTAGAGGTGTCTCCCCCTCTGGCAGTGATAGAAAGAGAGAGAGAGAGGGAGTGGGAGTGGGAGAGGGGATGGGGTGAGATAGAGAGAGAAAAGGGTAGAGAGAGAGAGAGAGGAAAGCTCTCAATGTGGGAGTGACTTTAGATAAAGTTGCTCCCACACTGAACACTTTCTTTTCTCGTTTTCTCTCTCTTTGCCTTCCTCTCTCTCTCTCTCTCACCCCATCCCCTCCCTCTCTTTCTGTCAACGCCAGAGGGGAGACACCTTCGGTGTCCCCCCTGCACTCTCTCTCTCTTCCTCTATCATCCCATCCCCCTCCATTCACTCTCTCTCTCGTTATCTCTCTGCCTCCCTCTCCCCCTCTTTATGTCATCGCCGGAGGAGGAAACACCTCTGGCATCCCCCCTCATTGCACTCTCTCTCACCCCATCCCCTCCCTATCTTTCCATCACTGTCGGAGACGTCTCCCCTCCCTGCACTCTCTCTCTCACCCCATCCCCTCCCTCTCTCTCTCTCTCTCCCTCTCCCTCTTTCTGTCACCGCAAAAGGGAGACCTCTCTGCACACACTCTCTCATCCCGTCCCCTCTCCCTCTCTCTCTCTTTCTATCACCATCGGAGGTGGGTGGATGGTGACGATGTCGAAGGGGGAAATCCCCCTTCGGCTGCCCTCTCTCTCTCTCTCTCACCTGCACCCCCCACCCCACTCGACAGCCGACACCTCCCCTCCCTCTCCCTTCCGATGCTCCCCTCCTTAAGTTGGTTGGCGAACTCTCTCCTTCATGGAGAGAGAGTGAGAGAGAGAGAGAGAGAGAGAGAGAGAGAGACGATGAGAGTGGGGATATTTTTGAAATTTTCAATGCTCCGTTACATTTGGGATGGAATATACTTCAGTATATTCTCTTTTCTTAATGTTTTCAAAATTATAGGGTTTTTTTAATAAGAGTTAGAAGATTTGAGGGATTAAAAAGATAATAGTTATTTGTGAGAGATAAAAAAGAAATGCTCTTATATGTAGGGACTAAAAAATAAAAAATCTATTAAAAATATGATTGAAGCCTAGTAACAGGTGTATACCGGACATGATGCGTTGACATGGTGGGCCCACGACCCATCCGGGCGGACACCAACACAAAAACGAGAGGAGCGTCAAGTAATGTAGTGCTCCCAACTTGGTGGGTGCCCAAGCACGAGGTAGTTGACCCGTAGGTTCACCTTGGCAGCTACCTGCACCGTGTCGACTTTTATGCTGCGAGTTGGCTCACTTATATTTTTTATGAAAAAAATTGTGTCGATGAGTTGTCTATATGATATAAGGTTTTTTTAAAAAGCTTTAAAAAATTAAAAATGTGTACGACAAATATGATATGGTATTACCAAACAATCAAATCATCCTGATACGATGGTACGATGAATGATAAGTATAAATATGTGTTAAAATTCACAATCGAATAGGCTACGTGTCTTATATTTCTTGACGAGACTTAACCTCGTATCTTGTCGTAAATCGTCAGATGTTAGGGGAAAAATTGACGATATAATCACATCAAGACTCCTCAAGAGTGGGTCTGATGTCCTTCTTGAATGGAGATCCATGTGATTAAATAGTCGTGAACTCCCTTTTTGATTCCGCCAAAGTCGATGAGAGGGGAGAGTAAATTAATAGTTATCTTCCCTAGGTAAGGACTCTTACCCTCGTCTTAATCCACGTGTGTCATTCGGTCTAATCTATTCGCGGGGAGTTCATCCGCGATTATATCGGATAGAAACTCGGTCTGGATAGATCTCCCTTAGGCGAAGTGAGAATCTTAGGTGTGGGGTTTGTCCACTTTTGGATAAGGATTAGCCCTTTCAGAAAGTTAAAGTTGCCGAGCGTTAGCGTTCTTCCGAGGGGGCTATCTTGGTAATTTTTTAGTCGCTCAGAACTATCGCGTGGTGGAATTTTTCCCGATCTTAGAGAGTCCTCCACGTGGACGTTCGATCCGAGACTAGTTGATACTTCTTGATTCCTATTATTTAGACTTTCAGTAGATGAACTCTGAGCTATTTAGTGGATCATCATCTACTTAACCGAATGTGTCTCGTGAGTCTTTGCATGAAATAATTAATGGACAGTAATTTTCTCTCTCTCCACTTCCTTTTCTATTCCATCCCCGGATTAAAATGGGCTGTTACTTACAACTCACCACCACATGCAACCGAGAGAGAGAAATGACCGTGGGAGGAAAGCATCACGGCTCGAGTCCAGCGTCTTGAATAGGCCTGTCAACGGAGCGGATACGAAGCGAATATATGACTATCCGTATCCGCTCCGTTTTCTGATTCGAATTATCCAATTTTGATCCGCTCCGATTTGACTCGGATACGAAGCGAATATCTGACTATCCGTATCCGCTCCGTTTTAAAATCTGAATTATCCGATTCGAATTTAAAAATATATAAATATAATTATAAAATATTAAAAGTATATAAAATATAATTATAAAATGTCAAAAATATATAAAATAAATTTTAAATTAAAATATAACTATAAAATATCCAAATTTCTCTATAATATCATTTATTTTATAATATAGTATTTTAAAATATATATTATATGATATATAATATTACGGACGGATATTTTTCGAAGCGAATATTATAATATCCATATTCGCTCCGATTCAAATTCGGATATTATCCGTATCTGAAAAAACGAATACGAATCGAAGCGGATCCAGATCCGTTGACAGGCCTAGTCCTGTATGAAGGCTGTGAATGGGAGTCCACTGCGGGGCGGGTTGGGTTTCGGATGTGAGGCCCTCCGACACTTGTCAGCTCCCGCTAATGTCGGATTTAAATGGACCCAATAATTAATGCGCCCTTTGGATTCGGATGTCATTGAAGAACTTTATACGTACCATGGATATGAGAATCTGGTTAAGTGTAAGAACTCTATTTTTAAATAGATATTGTATAATATAAATCTTAGTACGCAAATATACGTGTAAAATCAAAGTTTAACGATTCGATATTTTATTGGTATAATATAATATCACATCGTACCGCATCACTATGTGTAAAAAATAAAAAATTATTCAATAAATATTATTATAATAAATTATGTGAAATTAAGTTGATTAGTAAGCGTGTTATTTAAGTATGAGATTTGGGATTTGAATCTCACCATTGTCATAAATTTTTGATTCTTTTTTTTTTAAAGAACAATGAAAAAAATCAAAAAAAAATTGTACTGGTTAGACGTTTCTCACTCGGTTTCAAATCTTTCAAAAGAACACTTCCAATTAATTTACCTATTAATACATATTAATTATAATATATAATATTTTAAAAGATATGAATATTATATCGATCATGGATCACGCACCGGTCGTATCAATCTCCGGTTGAGATCCGATACATGCATTAACATATCGGACCAATACATCAAACCCTGTGTAAAATTGTCGTCCTTGTATCGTGGGCCTCACGTGTTTTACGATGACAATTAAATACTGAGCATTTGCACATTTGTATTCACACAATAAAACTATTTTAATTAAATTGTTATATAAGAACAATGTGTTTTGTAATTATACATCTAACCAGTGGCAGAGCCGCAGGTGACCCCCTATATTTTGTTTGAATTTGTCTCTGCATCAGGTAAATTTTGTTTGAATTGACAATTTGTTATTCGTAATTGGAAAAAAAATCTTTGGGTTTTGATGATTTTTTTTCATAACAATCTCATCCCCCCCCCCAACAATTTTGCCAGATGATGCATGAAGATTCTAGACTGGGGGAGAATGGGATTTAGATGAGGATGGAGGAAGGTTAGGTGGGAGTCTTGACTAATGGGTTTTTGTAGACAACAAATGTTAATAAAGAGAGGATTATCCTCTCGACGGCGGTGGAGCATGGGAGGTTATTTAAACCTCGTCCCTCTCTCATTTCTCTCGTCTGTCTCCCTCGTTTAATCTCACCCTTCCTCACACTGTTTCTCTCACCCAACAAAAATATTAGCCGCTAACGAGTTACTCTACGGTCATCAACACAATATTGGTCATTAAATGATATTAATAACAATCATTTTATGCTTCATCGCTATGCGTGGTCGTTAATAGATTCTCCAGATGATAATGTACGTCAACATCGACGTAAAATTGGTCGTTATAAAGCCTGCATTAGCGACAACATATTAGTTAGTCGTAAAAGTTTGAAAAAGGGTCAACGATCACGGTTTGGGGGGGTCGCTAAATGTCGTGAAAATAAACAGCGACCACCGCCTAGATCACTGATAATTATTTATTTTAAGGATAAATTTTTATTTTTAGTTGCTATTAAGTTGTAAATCAGTAGCCACCATTAGTCATGTTGGCTGTTAATTAGCTACTAACTACGAACGTTTATTCGTTGTAACTTCAATATTATTGATTAATATATATTTAATGACTAATTAAGTTAAGTAACTTATTATATATGAGGGGTATAATCTCATTTTAATTGTGGGAGTGTGGGGACATTTCCTTTTAACTTAGGTAATAGAAGTTTAAATAGTAATTGATAACTTGATTTTCTAAATGATCATTAATTTATAGGAATAACAAACTAGCCTCTCTCTCTCTCTCTCTCACGGCGATCATTCGTGGCACATATTAAGGTAAAAAGTGATGGCTAGACCCACCATCTAGATTTTATCGCGTAGAATCTTTCATCATTTGTTTTTAAGTATTTTAATTTAATGATACTTTTTATCTCAATGCATTTTTCACGTGTAAATTATGATATGTAAATTATATATAGAGAAATTTGATACAGTCTACTCCTCCATTGGGGGTAGACTGTATCAAATATTCCCAAAAATCTCACACATCCCCATATTAAAATTATAAAAAATATCAAAATAGTTTCCTAAAATTAATCTGATGAGAATCGACGCCGAGCATGTACTTTTCTTTTATATTTATGTCCTTTTAGTTTGTGTTTATATCCTTGGGAAAGTATGTACGCAAATGTAAGGCTTTATAAGTCAATGAGTCATTCCCATGGATTGTGTGGGTTTTTGTGCAATTTTATAGTAGGTCCAGTTAGGGGGCCCTCAACCCTTTCCCATTGGTCCATGTCACCTTGTGGGGCTGGTCAACCATCCTAGGTGGACATCTAGAAGGTTGGACTAGTCTTATGGACACATGGGGGACAAAGGGTGAAGAATGTCAACATTCTACACCCACCCCACATACCTCTTCCATGGTCAATAGGCCGCCCCCTTCCCCTTGATTTTTTTTTTTTTGTGTGTTAGTCACATTTGATCTAGACCCTTCATTCCCCATCACAAGATCCAAGGGTCTACACCAGAGTTGATACCTAGCATATAAAAGGTTGTATTTGCATATGAATATTAATGAAAAATCAGAAATTTTGTTGAATGTTTGAAGCTTCTTGCGCCCCTAGCCCTCTCCCTCTGGTTCCTCTCCTCTAACCTCCAGTTCTAGAGTTGTTTCTACCTCCTATCTCCTCCCCTCTATCTCTGATCTTCATCTGTGCCGCCGCCGTCGCCGTTCGTGCCGCCTTCGAGCCGCCGCGGAGCCGTCTTCAAGTTTCTGTCCTACTGGACAGAGGTGTAGTTCGTGAATTCTTGCTGCCAGCCACGAGCTCAGATAGATTTGAAATTTTGCGGGTGTGTTCTTGCCTTGAATCCCCACCTCCACCTAAATTTTCACGTCCAAACTCCTCCATTTAGTAATTTTCCATTTTCGTTCATTTTGCATTCCCAGATCTATTTTATCTCTGTCTACAGTGACAACAGTTCTGAGTTTCCCATCTCCGACCACCTTTTTGAATTTTTGAAACCTCCCAATTTTACTGAGAGTTATGTCCATCATCCCCTACATCCACCATTTTTTCTGATTTTTGATCTGCCCTCTATCTATTTTTCAAAATTCGTGTTCTATCTATGCTACAGTGCCTTTAGTCAGATTCCAGATCCGACTCACTGTTAGTAAACAAATCCTATCAATTCGTAGCCACATCCAAACTTGTCCAAACCAGTTTTTCCGTCTTCCTAGCTCAATTTCCTACACCTTTGATGAAAATCTCAAGAGCTGAATCGGACATCCACCCTGCGATCAATGACAGTTATCAGAGGATAGCCCTGCAGATCTGAGAGTTAAGCCACTGTACAACAACAACTCAACAATTCATTAACGTCTAGATCCGTGCAGACCCAGGCCAGATCTTTAGGTCTAGATTGAAGGATTTGACGTTAGCTTTCCAACGGCGCCAGTATCGTGTCGATCCGACAACGGGGCTGATCGCAGCGCTCGTTCTCGCCGGGACGCGCGCTAAAAACCAGAAGTTACAGATCCGTGGCCGGTTATTCCGACCGGTGCCGATCGGAGCCGCCCGGCCTCCGACCGGCGAACCAGTGCGCCTCCACTCCAGGGAGCGCTCATCCAGGCATCCACCACCACAGCGGTGCCACCGGGTCCCACACGGCCCCTCCGGACAGCACGTGGGCCCCACCGTCACTAGTTCGGGTGTTGCCGAAGCTACGCGAGAAGCCGCCCGTCAACCCGAATTCGGTTCTCCCGGGCCCCATTGTGTAGCCCTTTACCTCCCTGCGTGGAGTGGGCAACGACGTGTATTGCTGTAATATTGTGTATTATTGTTCCGGGAGTACGAGTTTCGGCCGGGTCCGTCTTCCCCACGCCGAGCGCGTGGAGGTATCGTTCTCGCTCCCTACACTCGGCATTTGCTTATTTTCATATATATTTGTTTATGCCGCTGCTAGAGAGCATGTTTAGAGACAATTAGCTCGCTTTATATTTATATCACCGTTGCTGCGAGAGAGAGCGTTACCGTCCCGTGACCCGATCCGGGCACAAGTGAGAGTCGACCACCGTAACTCACTGCCGGTTTCTCAACCGCGCACGTCCGACGCTTCCCTCGTTAAGGGGCAATCACGAGCTTGTCGTGTCCGTGGTCTCGTCCCGCATCATAATCCCTTCTCATATGACTTAGTTTTCACCATCCTATCATGAAAATCAACCGTAATTGTACGATCAGATCTGCACAAATTTAAAGTTTAAACAAAAATTTTAATTTACTATTTAATATGCTTGTTGTCAGGAGTAGTCATATAACACCCTCAAATGTAGCTAATTGTATTATATATCGTCGAAGCTGTAACGACTCAAGATCCGAATACTGAGAAATACCCGATATTCTTGGATCTTGACCCGCCACTCACCAGTCGGGGACTCGAAAGGGTTAAAGGGATAGAGTGGAAGTGTATAAGAATCTAAACAATTGCAACTCAATAATAATTAACATTGTAGCGGCATGAAAATGGTTCCTAGGTCACATACCACCTTCTCTATTTAATTGTTGGGGAAGTCACCTCGCGCCCGTGGATGACTGCACACACCAAGAAACCAGAAGGGCGTCAGAATGAGTCACGGGTGTTACCCCAGGGGACAACCCTCCGATGCTTAAGTCAGCAAGGGATGAATGAGCAATCGAGAGGAGCAAAGTAAGACAGAAGTAGAGGCCGTAGTCGTCGATTCAGGAGACGTGTAGACCCTCAGCACGCGTCCTCGCCACTCCCAGTGGGCTCTCGAAGAGTGTTCGCTGGGTGGTAAGGCCGTGCAGGAGGAAGCGACTCTATGGATGTAGTAGATGGCCTTTTCGTCGTAGTTGCAGGTCGAGTTGCTCTCCTCTTTATAGGGGCTCTTAGTGGCAGAAGTATCCGTCGTATCTCCTCTTGTGTAGCAGTGTAGGGTTTAGTAGAAGAATTTACCGTGCTCTTCTCTTCTGTCGATGTCTCTTTTATATGGGTTGTCCTGGAGCGAGGGACAGCATCGCTTGATAGGGAAGGGTCCGTTTAGTAGAGTAACGTTCCCCGCTATGTTGGCGGGAGTTTCCCGTTGGAGGGCGATACCTCCGGCGTCGGCCGATCCCTGGGCGAGTCTTACGGCACTCATGGCCCGTGCTCGCCCATTACGGGGTCAAGGCCGACGTCGTGGGGGCAACGGTCGGTCGTCGGAGTATCCTCCGGCGAGAACTGCGCTTGGGCCGGCCTTATCGGCGTCGTGGAATCCGATGCTCTACTGGGCCGGTGATCCTCTCAGTGGGCTGAGCATTTACGTTCGCCCTTTGCTCGGGCTTAACATGTCCCAACCTTAATGGGACGCTCGTGCTTGGGCCGTTTATGGGTCAAACCAGATTTACCCTCCTCACTTCCCACCTACTCTTAGTTGCCGAGCACTCGCAAGGGATTGAGAGTAGCCCAAGATAGGGTTCTTCTTGAGGGTGTGATCCGAAGACGATTTCCTCGTACGGCGGGAGTTGGTGGCTTCGAGACCTGCTTGGCGCGCAAGGAGTCTCTGGCGGTGGCAGAAGCCACGCTGGCAATGATGATGCCGTGTCTTGTCTTGTTCTAGGGATGTGGGCTCAGAACGGTCGTCTGGCCTCGGTAGCTGTACCACCGTAGCGGCAGACATCCCTTCGCCTAACCCTCAGGGGGGAACCGTTGGACTGTAGCGGGTGGTTTATAAGGAGTGTTGCGGGGTCTCTTGAAAATCATACCCACATCTCGCTGATCGCTGCGCTCAGTCGTAGGCTTCTTCCTCCCTTTGCCTGGTGAGGATCCTTCTTCCTCGGTTCTTCTTTTCTTCGGTAGTGATGCCTCCACATAGGAGAGCCCTTGGCGTCGAGTCTTCCTCTTCGGAGGAGATGCCTCAGGGTCGGGGCGGTATGCCGAGCACCTCAGGTGCAGACACTAGTCGGCCTGAGTCCCAGTCCTTAGTGGCCTATAGGGTATTTCATGGCTTGCGGGAGACCTTCCAGATTCTCCCCGAGTATGACATCGTCTTCCTTGTTGTGGGAGACGACATAACGAGTCACCCTTCTGGCGGGATCATGATGTCGGTGGCCTCCTTTCAGGCGGGTCTTCGTATCCGGGTCCATCCATTTATCGCAGCCGTCCTCCGCCACTATGGGCGGAATCCTAGGGGCATATTCCCCAATGTTTATGTGTGCCGCCGGGCGTCGGTGGTGCCGAGCGTCGACCTATTCCGGCAATTCTTCCTTCTCCAGAGTTGCCCTTCCGACACCTTTTTCGCCTATTTCAAGGCTCGTACCCGCGAGCACTTTATCACAGTTTCTCGTAACGGACAAAGTGCTACATGGTGAGAGTCTAGAATCCTACATGTCAAGGTGTTTGATTGTGTGATATATGTGCCTAGCGATGAGAATGTCGTTTATATAAGAGTGGTAGATTGTAACAACCTCAAATATAGTTTGTATTCTATATTATCAAGACGTTTTTTAAAGTATCGACTTAGTTCTTATAAAGAACTCCGTCGTTAAACGTGCTTAATCAAGAGTAATATTGAGATGTGTGACTTTTCGAGAAATCTTCTATTTTGGAGTCGATCACCCTTAGAAAAGGACAAAATAGTGAGGTTGGCATGACAAAATATACAATACCTCGACGGTATAGAGTACGATATGTTACAAAATGGTATCAGAGCCATACCTCAACCGAAAATGTGAGAGCTAACTGACATGCATGATAAAGTGTTATGTTATGTGAGCCATCTCTTGAGCCCGTAATGAGACAATTAAAGTGCTATATAGTGAGAGCCACCTCTTGAACTTGTAGAGGACATCTGTAGAGTCCTACCTATCTGGGTGTTAGATTGTGTGCTATATATGCCCAATGACGAGGACATCACCTATATAAGAGGGGTAAATTGTAACACCTTCAAATATAGTTAAGTTGTACTTATAGCATCAAGGTACTTTTGAAGTATAAGTTTTACGAAACCCCAAAAAAATATATTATATGTTTTTTGATAAAAGCCCAAATGCATATTAGATTTACTTAACCAAAGCCCAATAGGTTGAGCCACTTAGTTAATACGAGTCTAATATTTTTTATTACGTAAATTAAATAGATATTTCACTTTATCAGTGTGTGATTTTTCATAGAAATATCATAATAGGGCCAATATTAGACCCATTGAAAAGATAATTTAATGTTCTATAAATTTTATGTTGAGTACTTTTTTCAGATTTAGTACTTTAATAGGTCAAAACTAACAAATAAAGAAATCAATAAAACAAGACTTAGCTATTGGTGGATTTAAGAGCGGGTTATATGATTTTTTTTACCTCTAATTTGCCATAATAAGGTTACTTGAATAGGTTGGCTAATGGCCGATAAATATTGAGATAGGTGATCTCTCGAGAAGTCTCTAATTCTAGAGTTGATCATTGTTAGAAAGGGACAAAACCGTGATACCGGTAAGTCAAAGCCGATAATATCTCGACGATATAGAGTACATGGTGTTACAAGTCCAAAAAGAACACTTCAATGCTCCCATGCAACATATTGTCAGTCCCTTGTCGATGTCCATCGTAAGATGGGCTCGCACAATCGCCAATCCCACAAGAGAGGGGAGATGGGTGTTGGAGAGCGGAGCCTAAACTCTCCAATGGCCGTCGACGCAATACCACGGATCGAACTGCATGATTAGGTCGCGGGGGTCAACGGGGTAGCTCCCCTTGCGGGGGGTCTCCGAGGGCAGATCCTCCCGGCAATTTTTTTTAAGGGTATTACAAAACTAGGTCGGGACATGCGATGGGTGAGAAGCAAACTGAGGGAGTGGGCTATATTAAGCCTAATAAATATATAATGCTTCTATCATAATTTTTTCATGAAAATTTATATTTTTTTAAATATATAGATATGTCACAAAATAAGTATCATCTTTCTTTCAACCATTACGTCTCTCGTGTATCTTTTTTTATATCTTATTTTCACTAATTTAACTTTAATAGTTTAAAACTTTAAGTTATGATTTCTATTATGATAGAATTTAACATTTTAGAGCATTAAATATCATACTAAAGTCATGTACGTGATAATTATGCATCGATCCTTAAATACATTAATATAACTTTCATCATGTTCTCTCTTTACATACATCGACTCGGAGAAAAACGTCCCACCAAAGTGTCACTTAATAAAAAGTTGCCTAAGTACTCAATAAGTAATATCATTGGAGAATTTTGACATGGGTAATAAGTAAAATTTAAATATATATAAAAAATTTATTTTCACTGAGATGCTAAGTTGAAGCAATTATATATATTTTATAGATAAGTTTTTGAAAAGAGGGATAACTCTAAAAGAAGCACGTGATAAAGCAAAGTACAATAAGGTTATTAAAATACTGACTTAATCGAAAAGACAACGTGAAATTGTAGATATTAAAAATCTTTCGCCAAACTTAGGATTAAGAAAAAAATACTAATTATCATCAAAATGATCTAGATTAAATTAGAAGAGTATACTTATAAAAGAGTCCTTTTAAACATAAAGATATTTAATTTTTACATACTAAATATGTTAAAGCAGAACAAAGATTTAATGTTGTTTGATATAACGAGCACAAAAATTGGTTGGACTGTAACAAAGATAAAGACGTTGTTTTATGTTTATACTGTTATTATTTTAGAATTGGAAAATAAGAGGGTAGAGGGGATATGTTTGTTATTGAAAGATTTAAAATCATATTGGAGGACATAATTTTCATACAATTTGAGGATGATTTTATTTAATTAGTTGAAATTATAGAACTTGTTGAAAGGATAATTGAAAAAAAAGATATTATTCATCTATTAATTTATTTATTATTAATATTGATATTAACTTTAACTGTTGCCATAGTCAACATAGAGAGAACACTTTTAACGAGAATTGTAAAGAACTTATTATGTAATAAAATGAGTGATCAATAGATGAATGATAATTTATTAATATATATTAAAATTGAGATATTCAAAAATATTGATAATGAGATAATAATATAATATTTTTAAAATCAAAACATGAAAATTCATCGTAGATAACTCACTTGTAACAAAATGTACTCGAATAAAAAAAATATTAAATTAATTATATTTTATCCTCTCCTTTTCTCTAGGGGTGTTTATGGTTAGGTTTGATTCGATTTGGAGATTTTTTTTCAAACCAAACTAAATCTTGAATCAAATCGAACTAAATCAAACAAATTAGGTTTGATTCGATTCAAAATGTTTTTTATATCTTATTATAATATATATGAATTTAATAAATTATATATATAATAAAAATAAAAAATAAAAAAACTTATATTTTGTATGTTGATACGTATATGTGATCATATGTTTTAAATATTTTAATTATATCATGTTTTTTCCAAATATTCTTGACTGCGTCACTGCATCTAACAGAAACAATTTTGCAATCATCCCTGTACATGCACTGCCATTATTATTACTACTCTTCCTGCTCTTTGTTGCTAACTTGTTATTAGCATGCAGTAGTAGATGGCCGCCGCGCGCACTGGGACTCCAGAAGAGCTTCCTCCGGAAGCGGCGGCAGTGTGTGTAGTGTGTACGCCCGTCTCCGTGGCCAGGGGAACAAGTTCTTCTTTCTTCCTTGGATCCCCGCAGCCTTCAAGGGAGGGCAAAGAACAGCGGGTTTGAACCACTGTCGAACGTTGACCACTCCCCAATGACAAGGTTTGGATAAACTCCCGGCCACCCGGTTGTTGCTTTCAGAGGATTAAAGCTACACTCGTGAAGGCGTGCGTACAGTTCGATCCATGTGTCTCTCAAGTTTCACCGGCGGAGGTTAGACAGGGGAGAAGAGATGCGTGCATGCCCGTGTCTTAACGTATGCCCGTGAGTGAACCCTGTCACTCCTCTGCTTTTGGTTCAGGTTCTTTGAACCACACTCTCTTATTTCATGGGTTCTTTGAATCGGAAATGCATGGTATGTTGTAGTGTGTTTAGTTACGTTTTCTTCTACACACTCTCTCTCTTAGACCTTATTTTACTTTAGAATGGAGCGTGGCAATTGTTTTCTCATTTACGAGAGACAAAAAACAACTCTCTGCTTATATTGTTCTTCTCAAACTAAGTTGAACTTTCCTTCCTTACTCTGCTCCCTCGACTTCATCTTCTTCTCTCGGGCCATGTTTGTTCGTAAAATAAGATCGAGTTAACCTGAATATCTCATCTTTATTCATCTTACTCGATTTTTGATTGTGTAGATCTCGTATTATAGTCGGTATCTAAATTAAGAATCGATATCTGAGTTCATGATCGTTTAGATTGTTCAATTTTTTTTAAATAAGATAACCTAGATTATATATATTATCCGAAGATCAAAATAAAATTATTTATTCTTTAAAATAACTTAACTCTGATTATAATATACCATGAACTTATTCTACAAGATAAACATTACCTCGGAGATTAAGCCTTCTCATGCGCTCCCAACAAGAAGAAATTAAAAAAAAAACAAAAAACATTACCCGGACCGTGTTTGCCATGAAAACGTCCAGCTGTGTAACTTCCTGCCTCTCAATGGTTCGTGCTGCTACGTTGTGCGAGGTGAATACTATGACGTCACATTTTGTGTCACTAGCTATATTTGTCATATTTTCACTATTTATTTTGAAAAAATTAAATGACATATATATATAATGTGAATTTAAATTTGATGTTCCCAAATTCATGAGCACCCATCTTAATTTTTTTCATCTCGAGATGATCCGACTGCTGCAGTGAGTGTAGCAAAAACAGTCCAGAGGGAGTGGACACTATCCCCCTTTGTAAGAGGACTTGGGTTCAACCCTTTCTTCATCTCTCCCTATAATTTTTTTTTAAAAAATTATTTACCCAAAAAAAGAGTGTAGCAAAAATAGTTGCACAAAATATAATACCTTAACATTTTTCAGTTTGCAATGAAAAAAATTGATAAAGGAAGGATTCGCTTTGTTCAAACCTGCGACATACCGACCGAATGACTCACACCCAAGCACCAACTCTTCTCGGCGATTCAATTGACCGAGAAAAGAAAAATAAAAAAAGAATTGGTGCATTCCTGCAGTCTCCTACTTAGTAAACCTAGCTGGCCTTTAAAGGGAATGGCTATTAACAGGGGCTGTTTAAGGGTGGGCTGGGCTCCCTATAGGGCCGCCATGTCTAGCCTATACTCACCGGTATGGAAAAGGCCCAACCCTTTAACTCCGTAGGAAGGAAATGAAGCTAGTATGTTTCATGGCTTGAGTAATGCTCAGTGCGTATTCTGAGTAATTGCACACCTAAAGCGTGTATCAAGATTTATTTTTTAATTTTGTGACGTGAAAATGACGTCTTCTTAACTTAAATTACGAGTCACATCTTTATTGGACTACCCAAAAAAATAAAAAAAAAGGATTGATTCAAAAATAATTAGATGCGACACTATTCATTTGATATAATCTTTTTAAATTTTTTTGGGAGTCATCCAATGGAGGTGTATCTTGTAGGACGAATTACGGGGACTTGAGTCCCACGTCACAAAATTTTTAAAACAAAAAATTTAGTGCACACTATCAACGTGTAATAATCTAGGATGTGCACTAGACATTACTATTCATGACTTTTGTACGTATGCATAGATGAAGCTCGGTCCATGTGGAGACAAGACACGCCGAAGCTCTATTAGTCATTATGCAATTTCTTTTTGTAAATAGAACGCAGTTATTCCCTGGCTCATCTGCTTCTTTCAAATAAATGCCGGCAAATTTGCATGGACGGCCTCAGGAAACACTTTCGTGTTTCCATGTAAATTTAAACAAATAATTTCAATATCGTTGATAGATGTGCAAAATTCAAAATAATTAAGAAACTATTTGGTTTTGCAATAGGACCTTGATTATAAATTTGAAGGAAGAAGTATTTTCAAAAGCCTCTTCTTTGGGACGTATATTCCCAGGCCACTCGTCATTGTACACCACAACAGGTGGCATTGAGTGTTATGTACGGTGCACTTGAATATATTTTTTGACGAGATGAGTTACAGAGCCTGAGAAAAAAAGGGCAAGGTCGAGCGTCATCTATGACGTTTCCAAACGAGCTCTACGACACTTGTGTCTAATCGGTCTCACATTGAGATCGAGCGTTTATAGAATGCGGGGCTCCGAGACAACCAAATCAAAGGCCCTAGTTTAGTGGCCATAGCTCCATATGGAAGGTCATGGTGGGATGTTAGCTATCATCTGGCAGGTCCTTTGAGAGATGGGACCAAATTGAAGGCCCTGAGCTAAGACATAGCAACATATCTTTACAGTCCCAAGCTAAAAGGCATGGGGGCTAGAGGCCGGAAGGCCGTACTGTGCTTGAGACAAGGTGTCCCCTCGTATCTGGACAAACATCTTCGTGCTGAAAACTTATGTGGTACTCTGCCCTATGGGGTCTTGGGGGAGTCTGGCCATCTTTCACGGGATACAATTGAGTGCCTTCTTGACGACGAAGCTAGGTTGGTAACGTAGGTATCTATGATTGGGGTTGGGAGAGGATCTTGTCAAGTTTCTCCTCCGAGGTGGTCGTGATGGTTGAAGCCACGAGGGATACTTGATGAGTTTCCCCTTGTAAGAAAGAAGTTCTCACCAAGATGGGTGTGTCTTAAGAGAACCTTCTAATACTTAAGTCAGTAAGTGAGTGAGAAGGAGGAGAGAGAGTTCTCAGGAGTGCAATATAAGTAGAGTTTGTTAGAGCAGCCTAGAAAAAGTGGAGGATGGGAAGGGTTATTACTAGGGTAGTGTTGCCCTTATTTTCGTATCTAAGATCCATGTGTATTGCATACTTGGAGGAGGTCACAGAGACCACTTTTTATAGTTGATGAAACATGTCAGGGGTGATAAAAATGTGAACTTGAAAAGATCGCACGGAGTGATATAAGTATCAAAGCAGTAAGGGTTGCGTGAGTAGGCGAGGGTGGATTACCATATCACGCAAGGTGCCAATCTATTGGCGTTGGACCAATTTTGATAACATTTTGAATTCTTGAAACCAAGCAGTTGTATTGGGTTAGGTGGGATAAGGGTTACGTGGCCGTAATTAGTGACACACCCCCATCACTGAGGAAGCATAAAAGGATGTTTTAATCTACATAAGAACTTGATCATAGACAATAAGTTAAAGTCCAAAAGCAAATAAAATTCCACTATAAGAAGAAAAGAAATAGTGCATAGGGAAAAAATAGTCTACAAGCAAATAAAACTTCTTTTTCTTGTGTTTTAAATGGGCCAAAACTGACCTACCTATTATTTAATATATATTGGGTTGTTCTATTTTTATTTATTTGTTTAGTAATCCTATTATTGATCAGGTTGTAGATTGTATGGACACCTAACTCGAACTGAGCTTGATAAAATACCTTTTTCCATTTTATTTTTTTTGGCTTTGGGCCTCGATGAAATCCATTTAAAAAGGCTATGATAATTACATTTACACCCTTAAACATTTACATATTCTAATATACACCCCTATATTCTTGATATTATTATATCTAATCCTACCGCTGCAGTGAGTGTAGCAAAAATAGTCCATCGTCACGGACGGAGTGGACAGTTCTAGCTAGGTAGGTTTAAATTTGTGTTATAATTTGATATTTTTAATAGGTACGTTCGTTGTTATTTATGTTTGGATCTGTTTCTCGTAATCTGTAGAATTAAAAATTTCACAGAAAAAATTTAATTTTTAACTTTAAAGTTTAATTTATGTTTTTTTAGTGAATGTCTATATCTGTAAGTATATATTAATACTCGTATAGATACCTTTGAAAATAATAAGATAATATCTAGATCTGATATTTATAAAAATTTTATGAATAGAATATGATATTGATATATCATAATCGACTCATCTATTTAAATCCCTTTACAGAGTTAAGGCGCTATTGATAATACGTTGAGCGGAGATTCCAATCATTATAATCTCCGATAATATTTCAACGTTATCCAACATCCTTAATTATGTCTCGACTTTTAAGTTACCAAATCTATATTATACATATATAAGAGAAAAGGGCATGTTTTTTCCGCCGGTTCAAGCCTTAGCATACGTCTTTCACCAACCCCCCGGTTCAATTCTCTGGCATATATATATTAAACAGAGAAGTAATAGTGGACCGGTGGTGAAGGATCCAACTTTTTGGAAAAGGCACGTCTTCACCGTCTCTCTCTATTCCCTATCTATATATATTCTATAGCGATGCCGCTGGTTTACTTGGAGCGTGTGGAACGACCATACCCTCATTGGTTTGGGAATATAAATAATGGAGCCCAACATTTTTTTTCACAACATTAATTTCATCTGTCACCCGCTAGGAGTATGAGACAGTATTTCTTGGACACTGCCAAAACTTTCTTACGATAATATATCATCACTTATTCGGAAAATAGAAAATGTTAAAATGCCATTCAACTACTCTCATGAATTCTTCTAGACTGGATCCGGGACATCTTACTCCTCCCTTGGACCTTGTGTAAGGGAAATAAATTATTTTTATTATTGGTTGTCGTGCTTTTATTATATATATTTTTATTTAGATTTTATCATACTTTTCATTGTTTTTTTATTTTACTATGTATTTTTTGTTGTTTTGATTTTTTTACATTATTTATTGCAATTTTTTATTTGTTTTGATTTTATTATGTTACTCTTTTTATTGTTTTGGCTTTCCTATATATTTGTTTTTTTTGCTTTTAATGTTAGTTTGTTATTATTGTTAATATTTATTTATTCATTTTGTTATGTTATTATTATTATCTTGTTTTCGTATATTTCTCTTGCTCTCTTATTATTTATTATTATTTATCTATCTATTTACTTATTTATTTTTTCGTGACTCGGGTGACGAAAAATCAGATTTTGACAATCTCTCTCCCTGTCCCAGAATATGTCGGGGGGATGTAGTAGGGGCTCGTCTACATAAGAATGAGATGGTCCTTTAATCATCTATGTGTCCATGAAATGGTAGCACCCAGTCCCATATCGAACGTAGCACCCTCGAGGATTGGCCTATCGGGAGGTTCAAATCATCTGAGAGTCTTTTCGATCAGGTCTGCGCAAATCTTTCGACTCACCATTGACACCGTCGCATACGTATATAGGTTCAAAGGTGAACCAGCGTAGTCCCGGGCCATCAAGTCTGGGTCTAAAAGTATCATAGAAAACTTATTCGGATATCGATCTGGGACTAATTTATGCTGACGATGCATCAACGCCACTGGAGATCCCCAGGACACATGTTCGCCTATGATCCGACGTGATTTAATATTGAGAAAGGGGACGACACCCAACAAGGCTAGGTCCGCCCCAAAGGGTTATCGGCCCCGAAGCGAGGTCTGATCATGAATGCGACGGGACAAACCCGCAGGCCCAAACTGTGCTCGCAATAGGCCTTATTTTATATTTGTTCCGGCCAGGGCAATACGACAGAGTGAAGCCTGGTGGTCGAGGGTTGTGTGAGTGGTGGAAAGAATTCGTTCCGGGATATAGAATCGCAATAATGGCAAAAATAACGAAATTTAGCCCTTAATGGGCCTAAAATGAATAGTTAAGAGTTACTATTCTATTCATTAACGCTCGTTTTTTCGCCAATTGTGGGAGCTTAATTAATTTTTATTATTGTTATTTATTTAATTTTATTTATTTATTCATTTTGTTCGTTTATTAGAGGATTTTTTTTCCACCGGTTCCAAAATTAGGCATTTTTTCCGCCGGTTCCTTTGTATTGTTTAACTCACTTGGATTGTGTTTTTTTTCGTCGCTAATTGGTCGCCCGATTTTTAATCATTTCCGACTCACCTATACTTTCTTTGTGTTGGGTTTATGCTGTCTCACATGTGTTTTCTTTTAAAAATACACAAGAATTCTGTCCTATTGTTTCACCTCACACCCCTTCGTATATGTTATATTACCTATAATAGGAAACATGTCGTACCACTTTCACAACCCTCCACTTATATTATCTCCACGCAAGAGATCTAATCTCAAATCATAATATATCCGTATACTCACTAAACTCAATATACATATCATCATTAAAATTTTATTTTAAAATGTGTAGATTTGCTAATAGTATGTGTCAAACATTATTAGGCTTAACTTAAAAAAATAATTTCTTTTGTTGATTAAAGATTAATTCCTCTCATCCATAGTTTATTGTAATGTTGCAACTTGAGTGTTTCTACTAAGAACTTCATCGTCTACTCTGCACTCACCTTTCTAACAATGATTTATAGTTTACTTTGTATCCTAAATATAAAATCCTCTATCTTTTCAACTTTGGATGATCTTCTATTGATGAAAGAATCTAAATTGGGTAAACTAAGTTTGATGACATTGATTAACGTACATATTCCAAACATGGCCATCTTTTTGTTTGGATGCAGATGACTATAGCTCCAAAATGTTATTTGTGTTGCAGGAACTTGCATAAGCAACTTTCTTAAACATAACAATTTATGGATATAAATGTTTAAGTAGATGCTAGCTAGAGATCACTTTATAGTGGTAAAACGTAGAGTTTCTTGAATACCCTTCTGGCTTCACAGAATCAGTGTTGCTCGAGAAAGAGATATCTACCATATTTTACGAAAAATTGTAAGTCATCTTATGGACTTAGCTGATATGCAATTAATTTATAATAGATAAGTAAAGTTAACTTGGTATTCCTGATATTTGTGACTTTGCATGATAAAGCCGCCTTCTTCATATTCTAACACAACTTTATTGCTATTTTATATATACTAGAGAAGCCTACTTCGTGGACAAGTTTTGCACTATCACCAATGCTTGGAAGCGTAAAGAATGATATAACCCTATCAAAAGTGAAATCACGTGAAAATATTGTTGGGTTTTATCCCAATATATGGTCCACTTGTCATTGGGCTACACACTCTTAACACACCATTAAGTCCAGTTAAAAGAATATGTTAATGGGCTGAACCCTTTTAGTGCCCATTAGGATCCTGTTATGGGTGGGATCATGCTTAAGCCCAATAGGGACTGGTCCCTCCTCTCTACATGAGTGTGAAACTCCCCATTAGGTTTCACACACACATACAGTACGTGAGATAGAGAGAGGAAACCAGAGGGAGAAACGGCGGGTTCCGGTCGCTCCCTTCCCGGTGTTCGCGAGCGTGGATCGTCTTCCTCCTCGGTGGGATGGCTTCCGCTTCAGGTACACATCCCAACATATGGTATCAGAGCCCGAGTTCTGATCTCTCGGACTCCTCCCATCGTTCTCGGAACGATTTTCCGTGGGTTTTGATATCTCAGTTCTTCCGCTTCCATCGTTCGGAGAAGATCGTACAGTAATTTTTCTATTAATTTCTTCTCCCCGTTGTCGGGCGGAGACCACCGTCGCAGAAGTTTCCACGGCCCGCCGCGGGCCTGGGCGAAGGTGGCTGGCGGGGCTTCCCTGCGCAGGCGCACCGCCGCGTGCGGCCGGGTGCGCAGGGAAACTCCACAGCATGTTAATATATATATAAAAAAAAGGGGTTTTCAGTCATTGGGGCCCCGGCGGCGGCCACCTCCCCACCGGACGACGCCTCCGGCGTCTTCAGCCCATGGGAAGGCCGGCGGTCGCCGGCGGACCTCCGCCCCCTTGCCCCCTGCAGCAGGAGCCCGCCGCGGAGGACACCTGCGCCCGCACAGGTGCTCCCCGCCGCGACGGGCGTGCGGCACCGCGCCGCCGCGAGCGCGTGCCTCCGGACCCCGCCGGACGACGCCGACGGCGCCGTCTCCGGCCGGCGGGGCTCCGGCGGGGCCGCGGGCGCCCCCCCTTCTTTCCCTGTTCCCCATGGCGGCGGCGGGTTTTCCTGTGCGCTTTGGGTTTGATGAAAGGGGGGTCTCGCAGGGGGTTTGTTTTGGGGAAGATGAAGGGTCATTGACCCTGTTGACCGGTTAACATTAACATTACAGTTTTGAAATTCAATTTTCGGGATCCAATAAGGTTTGTGGATCCGGTTTTGGGTCTCTTATTAATGTATTTGGATTTAAGTTTTGGGTTTGGATTGTGGATGTTTACGGATCCGGGTTTAAGTTGGTAAATGGTTCTGGTTTCGGATATTGGGTATGAGATCCATATGGATCTTATTTAGAACCCGAATCCGGATCCGTTTACGTATCCGAATCCGATTCAAATCCATTCCTTCTAAATATCCATATCCATTATTACTTTAATGTATCCTTTAAGTATAAAACTGTTTATTAAGATTTATTTAATTATATCCTTATTCTTTAAATTCTGTTAATGGGCCTTCTATAGGATCCATTCAGTTTTGGATTTTATACCCATCTTTTCTGGGTTTGATTTAAGCCCATTAACATTCTTTAAAGGGTATAGGGTCCTTTTGTAAACAGTTTGGGTACAGAAGTAATTTCTGTGGGTATATTTGCAATTCAGTGGTTATTTCTGCAAACTGAAAAGGATATTTATGCAACAGCATGCTAGAACTTGTGTTTTTAACCCCTTTTCATTCAGTTTTGGCATGATTAAAGCTTGTTAATGAACAAATAATTGTTGCATTAATATTAGGAGATATTTTTTGTGATATTTTGACCTCTCTACAGAAATTATTCATACATTAATATCTCCATTTCAGATTGTAATAATTATTGTGTTTATATCCTTTTTGCTCATATTAAGTGTTATTTGATACTATCATATAGTTTTGTGTGAGATTTTTGATTTTTAAGTGGTTAGGTAGACCACCAAAGTGGCACTAACTACGAGGAATGATAAAATTTCACACTTTTGAGTTTAAGATAGTGTCATTCATGAGCATTATGTTTTTGTTTGTTATCATTTTTAATTGAGGGGAGGATATTTTAGCATTCAAAGTGTGTAAGTTGACCACCAAAGTGGCCTTATGCATGGAGAATAATAAAGTATTCTCATTAAGGAATTAAAATGATATCAAACTTTGTGTTCTTGGTTTGAATGTAGCTTTTAACTCCCAAAGGAGTGCTCTATTTTCATGTCATGAACAGGATAGAATATAATTTATATACATGCTGACTCTTGAGAGTTTTGTACCCAAATGTGCTCTCTCTTGACATCAAAGTGTATATAAGTCTTAGTTCTATCACTTAAGTTATTTTGTGGGGAGTTTGTCCATTAGCATGCTAAAGTAATTTATTTCAATTGTTAGAATTACTTAGCATTCATTTATATGCCTCATTATTTGCTGCCATTTCATATTTTGATATATGTGAGCATTTGGTTATCTTCAGGTGCTTCTCCTTTGTTTGCACCCTTCACTGGAACTGTCCCTTATCTGAATGGCACTAATTTCACTGAATGGAAACAAAGGGTACTTTTTGCTTTGGGGTGCATGGATTTAGATTTATCTTTACGTGAGGAAAAGTCAGCTCCACTTACAGCAGAAAGTTCACAGGAACAGAAGACTCATTTTGATAAATGGGAAAGATCCAACCGTTTGTGCCTATTGTTCTTACAAGGACATGTAGGCCAAAACATTAAGGGATCTATCCCTGAGCAAGCCACAGCTAGTGGATTTTTAAAGGCTATTGAGGAACAGTTCATCAGTTCTGATAAAGTAAAGGCTAGCACCTTAATGGCTAAGCTTTCCTCAATAAAATACACTGGCAGTGGTGGCATTAGAGAACACATTATGATGATGAGAGATATTGCATTTCAGCTTAATGCAATGGAGGTTACCATTTCAGATACATTCCTTGTCCACTTTATTCTCAACTCTCTTCCAAATGAGTATGAGGCCTTTAAGATCTCGTACAACACACATCAGGCTAAATGGTCACCAAATGAATTGATGACCATGTGTGTTCAGGAGGAGGAGAGGTTGAGAGGGGAGAGAAATCAAGTTGCTAACTTCTCTTCTCATAAAGGAAGTGGAAGTTCAGGAAAGCACAAGAGTGTTCAGAAGAAGGGCAAGAAGAAGCACTACAAGAAAGAAAAGGGCAAAGGCAAAGAAAAAGAAAAAGAAAATGAAAAGAGATGCTTCTTCTGTCATGAACCTGGACACATTAAGAAAGAGTGCTTGAAATTCAAGGGATGGTTTGAAAAGAAAGTAATCTCTCATCTTATGTTTGCTATGAGTCTCATTTAGTAAATGTTCCTAATGATACATGGTGGATTGACTCAGGTTCTACTGTGCATGTTGCCATTTCTATGCAGGATTCCTATTCCAAAAGCCTATCAATAAGGGTGAGCAATGCATCTTTTCAGGAAATAGGACGCGCTCACATGTGAAGGCTATTGGAACTTATAGGATCATTTTGAGTTCAGGATTTGTTCTAGATTTGAAAGACACTTTTTATGTACCTTCTTTTAGTAGAAATTTGGTTTCAGTATCAAAACTTGCTTCAGAAGGTTTTCATGTTAGTTTTGGAAACTCTTTAGTTGAATTAATGAAGGATTCTGTTGTTATTGGTACTGGTTCTATATCTGATGGTTTATATAAATTGTGTCTTAGTAATGTGAATGAACAATCCTTGAATACCCTGCATACTTCTGTTTCTATTGGCAACAAGCGTGGTAGAGTTAATGAAAATTCATCTATGTTGTGGCATAGGAGATTAGGACATATCTCCATTAAGAGGCTTAAGAGGTTAGTGGGAGAAGGAGTGTTGCACACTCTAGATTTCACTGACTTTGAGATTTGTGTTGATTGCATAAAGGGAAAGCAAACACACACGCCTAATAAAGATGCCACTAGAAGTTCTGAACTTCTAGAAATAATTCACACTGATATCTGTGGTCCCTTTTCACCATGTCTTACTGGTGAGCGATACTTTGCCACATTCATTGATGACTACTCTAGATATATGTATCTCTATCTACTTCTTGAAAAGGCAGATGTTTTCAATGCCTTTAAAGATTTTAAGAGTGAGGTAGAGAAACAATCAGGAAAATCTATTAAGGTAGTCAGATCTGATAGGGGTGGTGAGTATTATGGTAGGTATACAGAGATGGGACAAAGGCCTGGACCATTAGCTAGGTTCCTTAAAGAAGAGGGTATTGTACCTCAGTACACTACTCCTGGCAGCCCTTATCAGAATGGGGTTGCAGAAAGAAGGAACCGAACGCTTAAAGAAATGGTTAGGACAATGTTAAGTCACTCTACCCTTCCTTTGTCTTTGTGGGGGGAGGCCTTAAAGACAGCTGTACACATTTTGAATAAGGTTCCTACTAAAGCTGCTCCTAAAACTCCCTATGAGTTGTGGAGTGATAGGAAACCTTTTGTGAGCTATATGCGCACTTGGGGATGTCCAGCTGAGGCCAGACCATATAACCCACAAGAAAAGGCTTTTGATCCTAGGACAACTAGTGATTCTTCATTGGTTATCCGGAAAGATCAAAAGGGTATAAATTTTATTGTCCATCACATGTTCCCATCATTATAGAAACAGATAAGGCAAGGTTTCTCGAGGATGGCGGAGTTAGTGGGAGTGGACCTTCTCGAGAGATTTCTTTTGAGGAGTTACAGGATCAGGTTGAAATACCTGCAACAACTGACAACTTTGTTCCTATATTTATTCCTCAGAATGATATTCAGAGGGAACAAGAAGTTGTAGTTGGTCCACCTCAAGTGGCTCAAGAGCCAGAAGATGCTGCAATAGTTGACCAACCACCTCCTCAGGTGGATCAGGGGCCAGCACTACGCAGATCTGAGAGAGTTAGGAGACCTGCCATATCTGATGAGTTTTTGGTATACCTACAGGAGGATCATGTAGACAGGGGTGACATTGATGATCCAGTGACATTTTCACAAGCCATGAAAAGTGAAAAGTCCACATATTGGTTTGAAGCCACGAAGGAAGAGCTTGACTCAATGGCTAAAAATCAAGTCTGGGATCTCGTTGACTTGCCTAAAGGGTCCAAACTTATTGGATGCAAATGGGTATTCAAAACTAAAGTGGACTCTAAAGGTAAAGTTGAGAGACATAAGGCCAGATTGGTGGCTAAAGGTTTCACTCAGAGGGAGGGCATTGACTATGATGAGACCTTCTCTCCAGTTTCTAAGAAGCTCTCATTCAGGTTAGTCATGGCCTTAGTAGCTCATTTTGATTTAGAGTTACACCAAATGGATGTGAAAACGGCATTTCTCAATGGGGACCTAGATAAAGAAGTGTATATGGAGCAACCTCAGGGGTTTCATGCTAAGGGAAAAGAACACTTGGTATGCAAATTAAAGAAATCCATTTATGGACTTAAGCAAGCCTCCCGTCAATGGTTCATAAAGTTTAGTGAAATCATTTTATCCTTTGGGTTTAAGGAAAACATCATTGATGAATGTTTATACCTAAAGGTCAGTGGGAGTAAATTCATTATCTTGCTTTTGTATGTGGATGACATCTTGCTTGCTAGTAGTGATCTTGATTTGTTGCATGAAACTAAGGCTTTTCTTTCTAAGAACTTTGAGATGAAGGATACGGGTGATGCCTGTTATGTCTTAGGCATTGAGATCACCAGAGATAGATCTTCTGGTACACTTGGTCTTTCTCAGAAAGCTTACATCTCAAAGATCTTGGAAAGGTTCAACATGCAATTCTGTGCACCCGATAAAGTACCTATTGTGAAAGGAGATAAATTCAGTGATTTGCAGTGTCCTAAGAATGACTTAGAAATGAAGCAGATGGAGCTTATTCCTTATGCTTCAGCTGTTGGGAGCTTGATGTACCTTCAGACTTGTACACGTCCAGATATTGCTTTTGCTGTGGGTATGCTTAGCAGGTACCAAAGCAACCCAGGTTTGGATCATTGGAAGGCTGCCAAGAAAGTCATGCGCTATTTGAAAGGGACTATGGATTATTTGCTCACTTACAGGAGGTCAAATCATTTGGAGGTCATTGTATATTCTGATGCTGATTTTGGTGGCTGCCTTGACACGAGGAAGTCTACTACAGGCTATATCTTCCTCTTGGCAGGGGGAGCCATTACTTGGTGCAGTGAGAAACAGAGTATTACAGTGACTTCCACTATGGCAGCTGAGTTCATTGCTTGTTTTGAGGCTAGTGGACAAGCCATTCAGTTGCGGAATTTGCTCATATTTCTACCATTCATTGATTTCATCTCAAGACCTATCAAGATTTATTGTGACAATTCCGCTGCGGTTTTATTCTCTAAGAACAATAAGGCATCCAAGGGTGGTAGAGCCTTGGATATTAAGTATTTTGCTCTTAGAGATAGAGTGAAGAATCATGAAGTGTCTATAGAACATATTGGGACAGATCTTATGATTGCTGACCCACTCACTAAGGGACTACCTGCTAGCACCTTTAGTAGTCATGTGATTAAGATGGGTCTTGTTAGTTCTCTTGATATGTTATGACACTTACAGTTATTTGTGATTAAGATGCTTCTTTTGTTTTCTGCCTATTCCATTTGTTGTATATACATGTTGGTTATGGATTATGGTTGGCAGAATATATGCTTAAGTGGTGACCAGTAGATAAACATTAAGTTTGAGTTTATCTATTAATTCAGTTTCAGTGTTCAGTTGTAGTAAGTTGGTGGCATTGTGGTACATGGAAGGTGGTGTGTGATTAGAATACATTTACCGCCATGACTCGTGTCATTTGATTTACTATACTTGAACTTCTTCAGATTCTATTAGCTGGAATGGTGTGTGATTTTGTTTTAATCATGCGCGCATGTATCGTGTTTTTCCCTTCAGGTGTAGGCCCACTATCAAATCTTCAAGTGTCTTTTAAACTATATGTATGTCTATGTTATATATATGTATGTTTTCGAAAGGAAGATTTGATATGTTTATGACAAGATGAACCAAGTGGGAGAATGTTGGGTTTTATCCCAATATATGGTCCACTTGTCATTGGGCTACACACTCTTAACACACCATTAAGTCCAGTTAAAAGAATATGTTAATGGGCTGAACCCTTTTAGTGCCCATTAGGATCCTGTTATGGGTGGGATCATGCTTAAGCCCAATAGGGACTGGTCCCTCCTCTCTACATGAGTGTGAAACTCCCCATTAGGTTTCACACACACATACAGTACGTGAGATAGAGAGAGGAAACCAGAGGGAGAAACGGCGGGTTCCGGTCGCTCCCTTCCCGGTGTTCGCGAGCGTGGATCGTCTTCCTCGTCGTCTTCCTCCTCGGTGGGATGGCTTCCGCTTCAGGTACACATCCCAACAAATATAACTTATATTTATATTTATACATATATATACATTGTAATTTTATTACCATTATAATTTGAAAAAAACTTAACAAGCTAAACCCACGAGCGTAGCGCGTTCATTTGACTAGTATTTAACAAGAAAGAGAAGCATACACGTGATGAATTGATTTCTAGAATCTCTGGAAGGAGAAGCTTCCGAGAGATTTTAGAATGACGATAATTCACTCGTCAGTGGCCAATATGGTGGACGAAATTTCCAAAGGCTATCAAGGGCAGAAGCACTATCAATCGCAGCGTTGGTGTTGTCAGAGTAAACCATCCCCTCCTCCCTCTACCTATGAAAAAAATAATTAAACATCAAGGGCCGCTTTGAGAGTGACTTGGTCGAGCGACTATCGACGGATAAATCACTTGCGGTTACGGTGGACCTCACCTTCCCCTCACACAAATGCACCTAATCAACCCCGGGTGACTTAATCGACCCTTCGATTAACCTACCCTCACCCGCTTATCAAAAAGGGCACAAAAACTTAAGTTACTTTATATTTGACTCAACGTACGTGTATAATATGTTTTCATAAGGATAAGTGTGCAGCCTTTGTACGAATTTTAAGGTAATTTTATATTTGCAAAAACAACAACTTTTCATATAGAGTTTTTTTACAAAAAAATTATTGTTAAATAAAAATTTATAAAAAATATTTCTAAAAATATATTAGAAGACATATCACGTATAATTTTAAATAGTGTAAAAATGTCATTTTTTATACATATCATTTCTTTTTGTCAAAAATTAAAAAAAATTATACTTAAATGACATTTATACCTTATATGAATTAACATAATGATATGTTAATGTATTTCCAGGAATAGTTCTTTTGTAAATTTACTTCTAATAATGATTTTCATATAAAAATCCCTATATATATAGAGAGAGAGAATAAGATTTATTTTATTTTCATATTTTTTTAAAATCACAAAATGAGTCTCATTTTTTTAAAAAAATGGGCTTTTTTCAAACATAACCTCCATACTTGTATATTTATATTTATTTGACTTATTTTTAATAATCTCCTTATGTTAACATAGTGTCAAAAATATTCATACCGTTGATGCCCGTTTAAAATGCAAAGAACAATTCAATTAGATATGCTTTCCATGAACTTGTCCCAAACAATAATCTTTTTTAAAATTTATTTAAGTCCACAAATATGTTGCGGCATACTATGAATTAGTGGACTATATATGTATAAATTCACGAGTCCAGTCCAACATGTAAACCAAAATGCTTAATCTTCCCGTCGTAAAGTTGAAGCGCTTCCAAAATGGCCTTGCGTTTAACCTTTGTTTGTGATTAAAATAAAATTTTATACTTATTTATAAAATAAGAAAATAGAAGAAAAACTATTACAAAAGAGTTATTTTGATCGGTGGATCATGTCAAAGAGAAAGATGGAGGAATAAAGAAATCAATAGATGTAAAGACAAATAGTTTAGAAGAGGTCAGGGGTATTTTACTTTTTTTTTCTCCAAATTTGACTAAAGACCCACTGAAGTTAAATAGGTGGTTTTAATGTAATGCTAACACCTGTTCGCAGTAGATATATCTTTAAGTATTATGATGCAGTGAGATCTTACAAAATGATTTTAAAGTAAAATATGTAATTATGGAGTTTTGCATGTTTTTACAAAAAACCCTAAATAAATTCGGACACCCGATAGAGTGATATTTGTAAGTATTGTGACGTAACAATATTATTAAACCGATGTTTTCCTAGTTTTTTTGTAAACAATGTTAAATAAAAGGGGACTTAAAACAACCAATGGACATTTGTTGGGGGGGGGGGGACAAGTAAAGGAATAAATATCAAATGAAAGAAGCACCAAATAAACAAACCTGACCATGAACAACATAAAGCACCTAGTATATTTTGATGATGACATGTTTTTACGATGATGCCATGTTTGGTGATCGAGAAAAATATATGTATACCCCTAAAAATATCTAAATCATCGCTATACTCTTATTTGTATAGAATTCACTTGTAAACCCATTGGGATCTCAAAGAAGTTCTTATTGTGTCCCTATTGTCAATGGAGTGTCACGATGTTAACCTCGGTGAGTTAACATGGGTCCAATTATTAATTTATCCCTATTTAAAACTCTCTCCCTCTATCTACGTCCGGTCAAAATACATTCTCCCCATTCTCTTTCCTTCTCTCTCTCTCTCTGGCTCATTGTTTCTGGCCGCAAGAGTCATCAGAGGGGGAGGGACATCCGAGAAAAATGAGGTGATGCTCGACGACTGATGGGGTGATGTTTGGCGCTATCTAGTTGGGTGGCGGTGGTGCTCCTGAGGATGACAGATGAAGAGGAAGAGGTGAATAGAGTGGAGGCATCAACTCCTCTTTGTAGTGGTGGGTGAGAAAAGGAGAGGCCGATGAGTCTGCAGAGGCAGCTGATTTGTAGCACAATTAATGTTGAAGTCGGCGACGAGCAATGTAGGGGCGATAGGGGGTGCTTTGGGCGGTGGAGCAGGGTTGGGCGTGGCAATAGTGTGTGAAGGAGGAGACAATAGCACACCTAGAGGAGTTGATATCGCTAGTGGGGCTGAAGATGACGGGGGCGTGGATCAAGAGGCAAATCCTTCGGGAGCCCCCAATGGCGAGGCTAAAGGTGTCCCTCCCCCTCGTTTGCCCCCCTCTCTCTCCCTTGACCATTATGTGTATGTGTGTACGCGCATGCGTGTGTGTGCACTTGTCGGGGGTGCTTGCGCAGGATGCGAAGACCATGTATGACGGCCTCCCCCCTCTTCTACCTTTATTCTCTCACTCAGTCCTCTATCTTTCTCTCCCAGACCATTCTCTCTTTCCTTTTCTATGTGTCTACACCTATCGAGATTGCCAGTGTGAGAGGGGGAGACCTCCTACGACGCCCTCCCCCCTTCTCCTACCCTCTCTCTCTTTCTCACGTTAGTGGGGGGGAAATTCTCCAATTATCTTGAAACTCTGTTAGGATGAAAATTTCACCTCAGGGGCATAATTATCCGGTTTAAAGATTTTTGAGGATTTAGCTCTCTCTCTCTCTCTCTCGGACGGGTTGCACGTGTGATACTGTGATGGAAACTTGTGTGGTAACCATACGTGGGGGAAGGGGGGAAGGAGACTTTTGTGCCAACACCCGAAACCTAGAACAATTGAAGCCACACCAGGAGAAGAGAAGCAAACCGATGCAAACCAGGAAGACGAACGACTAAACTATTTACTTCACATATACGTTATAATATATATATATATATATATATATTACTAGTGATACTGTTGGGCCCTCGGATCTAAATATTGAAAACCCATCTAACGGTCGATCTTTTGAGCTTAGAAGGTTCTTGCGACGAAGAAGGAAGCCTAGTTCTCCCAAAGGGCCATCGCCCGCCGGCCGCCGGCCTTCCAGGCCTCTGCAGCACCATCGACCGCTGGCCTCCAACCCATCGACCATCGGCCTGAGCAGGACTCCATAGCCCATCGACCATCGGCCTGCGCAGGCCCGCGCAGGCCCGCGCAGCCCCATCAACCGCCGGCAGCCGGCTTCTGTAGCCCTACCGACCCTAACACAGAAACCAAAGGACGCCCTTAAACGGGGCTAGGGCAATACCTTTCCTCTCCTCCTTCAATAGCTGCCCAAGGGGGTGGGGGATGGCGGAGGCCGAAGACGCAATCCTACAGTTCCTCCAGTTCAATGACGAGATAGCAGACTCCCACCGGTTCGCCGCTAGTGTAGGCGTCCACCACGCTGAGATCGAGAATGTCATCAAGAGCCTGCATGGCTTCCAGCTTGTCGTTGCGCAGGTCTGCGCCCCTCTCTATCTCTGTCAGATGATGCATTTTAAGGTAGACGTTGATGATTTTGGAATGCTCTGTGCAGGACATCAAGAAGGAGAGCTGGGTTCTGACGGAGGAGGGGGAGTCGTATGCGTCTTCTGGGTCACCGGAGGCGATGCTCTTCTCGGCAGTGCCACCGGGGGGTACATCCACTGAGGAGTTGAAGGTTGATTCTTTTCTTTTTGTTGCCTTTCCCCCCTTTGTTGTCATTAAATTCTTGTTGCTTGGCACGTTCTTATGCAATGTTTATGATATAGAGGAAACTTGGTGATGGCTTCTTCAAGATAGGGTCTGCCCAGGCTAGAAAGAATGGGTGGATAGACATTGGGAAGCAGGGAGTGGTTAGGAAGGTAATGCAATTCACCACCTTCTTATTGGACGAAGCTTTTGACTTTCTCGTATTCACAGTCGCATGGCTTTCTTTTTTGTTTTTAAGGTGTTGTGGAATCCAACACGTACAATTCTAGTTCAGGAATGCTCCCTTATGTGGTCCACCATGTAAGATATGATACAATAGTTATTACAAAATGAAGTACAATATCTCCACGTGGTACTACTTGATGCTTGTTAGAAGTGGTTAAATTTTCTGCACCAATTAAGCAACATGCCCCACTTGTATGATATGCTTTCTTTCTTCTCTAGCTATTTTTTGCTGTTACATTGCAAGGTATTCCTCATCTAAAATATTCAAGTATCCCAACAAAAACTTTGGTGGCTTAACTATATATTTTGCTGCCCACAGATGCTAAATTACTCGGAAAAATAAGAAGCGCATCACAAACTTAGTCTACGAGCTAGCAGGATATTTTGTTTGAAAGGAAAGTGGATTTTATATGAATACACAAATGTAAGACCATATTCAAAGTCTGACATGATGGGAACTTTCAAAGTCTGTGTACTAGGCAAAAGGAGGATTGCATAATTCACTAGAAGGTCATCATCATCTCAATGTCTCCCAGATGTCTATGTGGAGTGACTCCACGTCAGTCATGCAGCTGATAGTCCTTAGACAAATCTTTGGAAGCTTGCTTCCCTGTCTCCTTTTAGACCTGGATGGTCCAGCGAGTTACATGAAGGATGATTTTCCAAATCTTCCTGTGAGCTACAGCCATTTATGCAGAGTCTCCTCAACAATCCTTAGCTGGAGGCCCCACAGCTGTTGCCCCAGTATATGTAGTCTCCCCTTTATGCACTTCTTCTAGCGAAGGATAAATGTTACAAAAACTCTGCATTACATAAGCAACAAGCTGACTAATGTCATGGCTAGTGGCCACTAGCCTATCATACAAAAAGTTTAACCTCAAGGGTGCTGATGGATACTGCTTAAACAAAGAATGAGGGCATCTATACATCTGATTGGCTATGATTGAACAGAAAATGACTTCATTGAGAAAACCCTTTTCCTTTCCTTCTTTTTAATCTACCTTCTTGTTAGTATGTATCCCAGCCTGGAAGTGTCACAAGAAGCTGATCTACTGGTAGAACCTCCATGTCCTACAAATCCTGCTACCCAAATGCTGCCTTTGGACTAGGCTATTCAGAATAGGTAATTGTGGCTTCCCCATCGCCTGAAGTAAGGATAAATTTTCTAAAATATCTTCAAAAGTAGAACATGAGCTATCCTCCAGCTATATGAAAGATCACCTCTCACTGTATATTTTGTTTCTATCTTCACACCTGTGATGAATAGATTTGAGAAACTCAAATCCTCCCTATCTTCCATCACAATTCACAACAGCACTTTGATCATGTTCACTACTTTCAGGATGCCAATCCTTGCTTGTAAGGGATTGAAAGCTACAGATAATGTTTTAAAAATGCCTGGGGGGGTGAGTCAGTGGAGCCCCTTACTATCTAGGCTGACTGCCTAGTTGGCAAGGTGGCCGCCTCAATTATGAGGCAGTTATTATTTTTCTTGCATTTTTTAATTTCCTACACATATCCTCTACAAACGATAATGCTACCAATCATAGACATAATTAATTATATAAGGATATAATTTGATTATTAAATTATAAACCTTAATTTGATGCATCTATGTTTTGAAAATAATATAATATGCATTAAAAACAAACATACGGAGGATGAAAAGTGTATATAAATTTATAGCTCAAAGGATAGAGCATTGGTCTCATTCGCCATATTCTGGTCTGCATGGCACTATCTTCTTCAAGAGACACCCAATATCCATCAATCATTGGACGACAAAAGGGGGATCAAAAATGACAAAAAGAGAGAAGATTGTATTTTTGTTAAGCAAGAAGTGTTTGAACCTAAATTATCCATGATGTCAGCAAACTAAGGGATTCATTGGGCCTACAACATGTGAAAGAACACAAAAAAGGGAAAAGGAAAAGAAGACAACCATAGAGGGGACAAGGGAGAGTTGGAGGGTGTTTACACGTGGAATTTTCGAATATCCACTTTGTTGGATGAATATGTGGATATTTTGACATACTTGTTAATTCCGCGTTTTTGGGTTTATCAGACGATTTAAGATTCGTGTACTGGACTTTTCCCCACCGACCGGAATTGGTGTTAATTTACATTAGACAAGTCCGAACATCTTTGATTAACTGCCGAAGAACGTCTTTTGCCTCTATTCGTTGTGACATAAATGATCTTGATGATCTCCCAAGACTCCCATTACGGGTACATATTCTTGCAAAGAAATTTGAAGACTTTATTTCTTTGAACATATGTGATTTGAATTACAATCGGTCTTTCAAGACCTTTACATATAGTCCCGATTGTGTAGTCGGGTCTTCAGGATAACATCCGGTCGCAACCAGAGCCTCTGAATTTGCTTCAATCTGCATTTGGATATTTGAATTTGCTTTCGTCTTGATCGGGTCATTGAATTTACTTTTGTCCCCTGATCGGACAGTTGAACTTGAATTTTATCACGAGGACTGTTGGATCGCCAAGATGATCATTGTCGATGCCTCGGAGTTGCTTCATAGTCATAATCACTCTTTTGATTGTGATTGGACCCTTAAGTTGCCTTGGTATCCGTAAAGGACATTCCTGCCTGAGGCGGGTTATATTTGTAATTTTTCCTCTATCAAGGTATTTCTGCAATTTTTCCAAACTTTGAGATATTCTTGCAATTTCTTACTTTCTTGGAGATAGACCGTCACTTCTCGACTTCCTGGGCATTCTTGTCATTCCGACTTGTCGGCATATATTTGACATTTATTGACTTCTCGGAGATAGTCCCGTCATGTCTTGACTTCCTGGGCATATAAGCCATTTCTTGACTTTTTGGAGATCGCCCCGTCGTTTGACTTCCTGGGCGCTCCTGACGTCCTTTCTTGACCCCTCGAAAATAGCCCCGTCATTTGACTTCTTGGGCATTCCTCGTCTACATTTCTTGATTTCTCGAAAATAACCATGTCATTTGACTTCTTGAGTATTCATCGTCTACAGTTCTTGATTTCTCGGAAATAACCCTGTCATTTGATTTCTTGAGAATTTCTCGTCTTGATTTCTCTTGACTTTCCGGGGTTCATTTATAATTCCACCATTTTAAAGTTTCCGGACACGATGGCTCTCGGCCATGAAAAAATTACATGAGTTTGGATGGTTAGCCATAAGCCGAACTCAGGAGAGCGCACACCACTTCAGAGAAGGATGGTTAGCCATAAGCCGAACTCAGGAGATCGCACACCACTTCAGAGAAGGGGCGTGGTCCCGCTCCACCGAGTCGTGCAAATGGCGCCAACCGGAACAAGAGCATTCTTTAGTGATTTTGAGACAAACTGTGAACTTGTGTAGTTTCTACACTAAACAATGACTTTCATGCAACTTTCCCACAAATGTGGTTTTTCCGCAATTTTCTGATATTTCAGGGTCTTCTTTGCATTTTCCCACCATTTGGGGTATTTGTAATTTCCTGTCATCGGGGTATTTCTGTAATTTTCTAATCACCCGGGGTATTTATGTAATTTTCTGACCACCGGGGGTATTTCTGTATTTTTCTGTTCACTGGAGGTATTTCTGTAATTTTTCTGTCACCGGGGGTATTTCTATAAATTTCCCACTATCGGGGGTATTTCTGAAATTTCCCCCCTCATCTGGGATATTTCTGCAAATTTTCTACCCTCAGGGGTATTTCTGCAATTTTCCCACTGTCGGGAGTATTTCTACAATTTTCTGACCACCGAGGCTATTTTTGTAATTTTTTGACCACCAAAGATATTCCCTTCATCAAATACATTTATGCAATTTTTTCCTTTTCCAATATTATTATTATTTTTTATAATGTTTCAATTTCAAATTATTTGCAAAGGGGTGAGAGGCTTCTTAGGATCACCACTCCCAAGGAGGTGACTGGAACTCCCGGGGGGGGGGGTTGTGGTGACCATACCCCTTCTCATGCCAAGGAGGCAACTTCCCAAAAATCGGAGGGGGTGGTCTTTGGAATGTGAACGGTTTTACCGGAGGGGGTGCTCCTCCGGTTACCTGCCCCTCCTCTTCTCCCCCTTTTCTGCTGCTGCTGCTTTTTTTTTTTGGCCATGAGAGGAGGAACCTCTGGTGCTGCAGTGACCGTTGGCATGGCACCGGAGGGGGTCCCTCCTCCACCTGTGGAGACCGGAGGGGGCTCCCTCCCTTCTCTTCTTCCTTTTTTTTTCCCCGATGAATCATGGAAAAGGGGACCGGAGCCCCCCCCCCCCCCACCTCCGGTTGCACAGTCACCGGGGGGGGGGGGGCTCCGGTCTGTAGCAAGCCAGAGGGGTCCCCCTCCGGTCTGTGTTGACCGGAGGGGGTGCTCTCCGGTCTTTGAGAGAGAAGAGAGAGGGGTGGAGGGGGTTTCTTAACTCTTTGACCCCCCCTTTTTCTTTTTTCTTCTTTTTTTTCTCTTCTTTCCAGTAAATTTCAGGGTTCAACAGAGGGACAAACTTGTGATTATAATCTGTTAATTTCTCAGACCATGCAAACTAATTAATGATAGTCTAATGGTCATCCATCAATGAAAAGCTTGTGAAACACAATGAGGTAGAAACCGCCTAGTTGGGAAAGGGTTATGAGTCATCTAGGTGGACTGATTAATCATCTAGGCAGCCGATTTTTAAAACACTGGCTGTAGTGATCGCCCTCCTTCCTTTTTCAATAGATGACCCATGGACTCCTTCCCCAATTCTAACTGCTGCATTGCTTTCCAGGTCCCTTGAACCCTCACCTCTCAAGCCTTTCTATGACTGACTTCATTGTGTGATAATTCTTAACCTCAATCTAGCAGCCAGTTGGGATGACTCCTTCGGGAGGATGATTATTATTTCCTGGAATATCAGAGGTCTAAACGATAAGATGAAGCAGGCAGCCATGAAGGAGGTTGCACTCAGTAGAATAGCACAAATCATTTGTCTTCACGAAGCCAAATTACAAAATTTCACTTCTGACCTCTAACAAGGTGATTTTGCATTCTCAAGAGTGTGTGGTGCTTCAGCGGGGATTGCTGCAATGTGGAATTCAGAAAAGTGGGAAGGCAGTTTGTTATTTCTGGGTGAATATTTTGTTGTACAATTGGCTAATCAGGGGTCTAAACTGATCTGGATGCTGTCCACTCTCTATGGTCCTAAGGATAGGGATTTGTTGTGGGCAGAGTTGGTGGATTGTCAGCAGAAGTTTGAATTGGCGGCAGCCGGTCACAGCAACTTCTAGCATAAAGGCACTAGCTCTCAAGGTTAAAAGACTAAAGGAGGCAGTGAAGGTCTGGACTAACAAATGGCGAGATGAAAGATATGGGAGGAAGACTTATTTATTGGAGGGGATTCATCAGCTGGAACTTGTGGAGGAACAAAGAGTCTTGACTCTTAACTAAATACAGACACAGGTGACCTTAAAATTAAAAGCTCAGCTGGCTGACTGGTACTTGTGGAAGAGATTAGATGGAGACAGAAATCTGGAGCCACATGATTACAAGATGTGGCCCTTAACACTGCTTTATTTGATAAGGTTGCTAATGGCTGGAGAGGCTAAACTTATTTCTCTGCTAAAGAATGAGGACAGATGGATTAAAGATGAAAAACAAATTGCTGAGGAAGTTATCCACTTTTATACTGATCTTTTTTTGCAGAGTACCGTTGGTTTCCACCTTGGGTGGATGATAGGCCTGGGATTCTCACTCATGCAGATTGTGAATTGCTTTCTAAAGAAGTGACCGAGGAGGATGTGAGGGAGGCTGTTTTTAGTCTTGGAGCAGACAAGGCTGCAGGTCCAGATGGATTCCCAATTTTTTTTATCAACATTTTGGGGAGTTGGTGAAGGTGGATGTGGTTGCGGCTGTGGCTCATTGCGTGAATGGAGGCCTCCTGTCATCATGTTAATTATACATTTGTCGGTTATATTACTAAAAATGGAAGGGGCCCTTCAGCTCAAAAACTTTAGACCCATCCGTTTGTTAAATGGGACCTGTAAAATGATTATGAAAGTTCTGGCTTCATGACTGGTCTGGGTAATTGTATCAGCAGGATTGTAGAACAGAACTAGAGGGTGTTTGTATATGGGAGTAGACTTAAGGGTAATTCTTGTTAGCACATGAACTCAAATCTCCCGTGCACAAGTGGGTTCAACCAGGTCTCATTTGTAAAATTGATTTTAACAAGTCTGATGATAGGGTACATTGGAATTCCCTGTGTAATGTATTGCAATTACACCAGTTCCCTTCTTCCTGGATAACAGCTGTGCAAAATTGTCTATCATTGGCAAGATTTTTCAGTGATTATTAATGGCACAGTTTATTGGTATTTCAAGGCCACTCAAGGAGACAGAAAAGGGGATCTATTCTCACCTCTGTTCATTCTGCTAGCCAATATGTTGAGTTGCATATGTCACATGCCTGAAGCCCAAGGATGGCTGCACACTGTCCATATCTACGAAACGATGGACTGTGTTTCACACTTGCAGTATGCGGATGATACACTCATGTTCCTGGAAGCTTGTACAGAACAAATGAGATTCATGGTTTTACTTCTTAAATGCTTTGAAGCCTGTCCTGGCTTGGTGATTAATTATGATAAGAGTTCTCTGCTTGGTGTTCCCTTGCCGCCTAATCAGATCCAAGCATGTGCGAGTATAATGGGCTGTCATGTGGAACAATCTCCTGTTATGTACATGGATTGCCATTAACCCACAGGAAACCTTGGATTTCAGATTGGAACCTGCTCGTACAAAGGTTACATAAGGGATTAGCTGTTTTGAAGGCATGGAATTTGTCCCTCTGAGGTTGAATAGTGCTGTTGAATTCCATACTTTCGGCCATTCCATGTCACTTTCTTTCTATTATTTTCATTCCTCAGAAAGTTAGGCAGAGAATAGACCTTCTTAGATGGAGATTTCTTTGCGGTTATACCAATGACAATCCCAAAGCTGTGCATCTTATTAGAAGGGAATTGGTGTGCAGATTGAAGAAACAAGGGGGTTCAGGGGTCAAGGATTTAAGGTAATTCAACCTGGCCGCTGTCCATTGAAGAGTTATTATATGGAAAAGGGTGATTATTCCGGAGCATTACATGCCTTATAAATGCTTTAATCTTCTCCCAACAAATCAACATCTGCTGTCTCCAGTGTGGAAAAGGTGGGATAACTCTTCTACAAGTTCTTATCTTACAGAGTGGTAAATGGGCACGGTATTTATTTTTGGGTTGACCTGTGGGCGGGTGACTTCATTCTTAAGGATATTAGACCTGTCAACGGAGCAGATATAAAGTGAATATGGGACAATCCATATCGGCTCCAATCAATATCCAAATTTTCAGATTTTGCTTCGTTAGCCGACGGATAATTACAACATTTATCTGTATTTGATTCAATTCCACACCCCCAAACAAAAAAATAATCCACTGACTTTATTAATCTTTGCAAGTTAGATTTTTGACCCAAAATGTAAATAGATGTATACTAGTGCATGTATTGTATATACATATATTAAAAATAAAAGATCTACGACCCACTTTCAAAAATAAATAAATAAACGATCTACAGATGGATATATTGCAAAGTGCATGGTATAATATCCATATCCACTCCCAAACTGATTTGGATATTATCCATATCCAAGCACATGGATATTGATTCAGATATTGTATAGGGAATTTTTGGGAGCACACTGGCGATACTTGTACATCCCTTCCTTTACATTTAATAAAGTGGTGGTATCATCCGCTTTTTTTTAAAAAAAGAACACAACAAGGATACGAAGAGAAAGCCAATTCGGGTAATTGCGAAGCGGATGGTATAATATCCATACCTACTTCGAAACCAATTCAGATATTATCCATATCCAAACACATGGATATCGATTCAGAAATAATCCAACAATATGGATACGGAGACAAACCAGATCCGGATAATAGCGAAGCGGATGGTATAATATCCATACCCACTCTGAAACCAATTTGGCTCTGAAACCAATTTGGATATTATCCACATCCAAACACAGGGATACCCGATTCAGATATAATCCGACATTATGGATACAAAGACATAGAGATCTAGATATATTTGGATCCATTGACAGGCCTAGGACAGAATCCCTGAACTGCTTTGCTTATCTGCTGCCATGGATTACAGTTGGTGATAGTTACTTTCGGGTGGGAGAGCAGATTCACTGGTTTATTCCTTTATGTCGGCAGCTAAAGGATGAATAGTTTGATAAGTGTTTATTTGTTGCAACTTCTCCAGGAGATACATGTTGATACTCAGAAGGAAGATCAGGTCTTATGGGGAAAGAACAAGGGGCAGTTCTTTGTCCAGGCTCGTTACAAACTCCTGGAGATTCAAATCCTTGTTTTTTGCATTTCCATCAAGTTTTGGAAGGTGAAGGCTCCCACCAAGGTCCAGACTTCTATGTGGCTTCTCTTCAATAAAAGGCTAGTCACAAAGGTTTTCAGGAGAAAGTGGTGTCACGACAGTGATATAGTTTGTTCCTTTTGTGGAATAGCAACAGAAGATGTGGATCATCTCTTTGTTTCACAATTAGTCAGGAAGTCGGGAAGGTTTTCAGTCATCAGATGCAAACAACTTTATCTTTCTCATCCTGCAACAAGATGTGGACGTGCTTTCGATCTCTAAGGGTGCATATGGGGAAAGCACCAGGAGCAAAGTTCTTCAGATGGTGACTCAAGCGGTCTGCTGGAGTATTTGGAGGGAAAGTAATGGTGATGTATTTAAGGGCAGTAAGATCTATCTAGAGAACATGTGTCTTGGGGCTTTGCATTTTCTTACTCATTTGTTTAATCTTACATATCTTGGTGAATGGTTGGGTTAACGTCGTTAGGTCCCTGTAGTTGTCCTTTTTTCTTTTGTCCTGTTTGGTCTTGAGTTGGAGGAACTTTTCCTATCCACTCTAGTTTGTACCTCCTCTGTTTATTGTGCAACAAGATTGGTGGTACAGCTATAATTTTTTTGGGGAAAAAAGAAATGAATGTGAACAAAAAGATCATTGGCATAGCTTAGTAGCTTGTATCATTCACGTCATTGCTTGTGAAAAAGTTTTTGGAGATGGATGTACATGCAATCTGAATGAGTTCTGCCATTCATAACTGTACTTCATTTTGTCCTGAAACAATATAAATTGATAGAAATCTTTGGCGGAACATGATTCATGTAGCCGATCCCAAATAATTGGGATAAGGCTATGATGATGACGACGAAGCCTCTTAACAAGTTTGCCACATCTTTTCTAAGCTTCCTTCTCCATGGTTTTCAAGTTTCTGATAGGTCCTTGGCATGTTACCTTGTAGTAAATCGGGTTTACCATCTGTCCATGTTCCGGATTCCTTTGTCAGTGGATGCTAAATTGCAGAGTATTCAATGCAGATTCTTTTGGCAGGGAGGGGCAGACAGGGTGAGAGGATGGCATGATGTCAATTGGGGCCAGGTTTGTCAACCTAAGAGAAATGGTGCTTTGGGTTTCAAAGTCATTAGGGTGTTCAACCTAGCTCTCCTTAATGAGTGGGTGTGGAAGCTTGGGACAAAAGAAAATGATCTTTGGCTTCAATTGTCCAAAGTTAGGATGGCAGTATCGGCCGAAATGTATCGGTTTCGGCCCATACCGAAACGGTTTCGGACTTGCTCATTGTAGCAGGTCCGAAACTAAAAAAAAACTTTTTTAATGATTTCGGTTTTGCCCGAAACTCAACCGTTTCAGTCCGAAACCGGACGGTTTCGGCTGAAACCGGACCTGCTCACTGTAATTTTTACTTTTTTTGAATGTTTTGAAACGGTTTCGGCCGAAATCGAAATCGAAACTGAAACCGGTATATTTCGGTTTCGGTCCTGGCCGAAACCGGTATCGAAACCGGTACTGCCATCTTTGGTCCACAGATAAATATTACTCGCGAGGTCGGACTTGGGATCTGATTCCCCCGCAGGCTTATTTGCTGTCCCCGGACTGGAAAGGCATCTTACAAGCTGCAGATCTTATCTAGGCTTTGGTGCGTGTTAAAATTGGGAATGGATAGGATTTGCTTATTTTGGATGGCTTAATGACAGATCCCTGGCCAGCAGCTTCCCCAAGCTATTTCAGATTGCTATTGACAAGAGGATGCTAGTGAGGCAGGCATATGATTACACAAAAGGGTGGTGCTTGACCTTTCGGATGCGGCTGAAGGATGATGAGATCTTGGAAGTGGCTGAATTTTTGTCTATACTCCAAGGCTTCAGTTTGGATCCCCTCTTCAAAGATCAGTGGCTTTGGAGATGGAATCCTAAGGGGGTATTCATCATTTGGTCAGCATACATCTTTATGGCTGATGGGGGGACCCGCCATCCTCTGTTTCATCAAGTCTGGAGGCTTGCTAGCACCCTTAAGGTTAAGATTCTCATATGGAGGATCTCTCAGCGCCAATTACCTACAAGGGATAGGCTGACCAGGTTCATAGATGGAGTTGATACCTTGTGTGGCTTGTGCAGGAAGGAGGAATTGATGGACCACTTATTTCTGGAGTGTGAGGTTGCTAATGAACTTTGGCAGCAGATCTTTATCAATCTCAGATGTGGCAAAATTGTTGAAGGGTCTGTGGAAAACCTCATCAAATAGTGGAAGTTCAGTGGGGATCCAAGATTGATTATCAATTGTGGTTGCTGATCCACATGTAACTTTTTGTATTATTTGGAGGGAAAGGAATGCAGAATCTTCAGAGAAGCTCATGATCCAACAAAATGTCTGGATTTCATTTTGTTTTTTGTGAAAGGGTAGACAATTTTTGTAATTTGGACAGATGTAATTCTCTTCTTTTGCCTTTGCTGTAAGGGTTGGAATACCCCTTTACGGCTCTTTTGGGTAGGGGAGTTTTTGGGACTACTCCCTTCTCAACCGTACAATCTTTTCCTTTCCACTTTATAAATTATGTGGTACCATCCACTTGCAAAAAAATATTACATTGTAGTAATTTTATTATGATCCTGAAATATTCCTCAATAAGGAGATTCCAAGATATTACTTGCCATTCAGCGTAGTTTTATTTGAAAATGATCTTGTACTATTTTTTCTTAGATTCAAATTTAGGGTCTTGGTTGTTATCCTATTGTTTTGATAATATATTATATATTTATTTTATTGAACTCATTAGTTGCAATTCAAGCACCATTTCTACATGCATGTGGCTTTAGATAGATAGTTTTTGTTTATAGGCTTAAGGAATGTCCAGATACCTGTGTGTTTCTCTACATGATTTCATTTTTTTTGCCTTGTATAGGTTGAGCATGTGGAGGATCGTGTCATGGATTTGCTTAATAGAATTAAAAATAGAGAGGTGAATTCTTCTTGAATCATTTTGTTAATATTGACAAAGTTTAATGAAAGGTTCTTTCTTGATTAATTTTTTCTTAATATAGATGCTTTAAGTATGCATGTAGATGGTTTAAAATTACTTCTCTAGTGATACTTTTAGTTTTTTTTTGGGGAAAGTGGTTGGTACCACTATTGTATAAAATGAAAAGAAGATGTACAAGTGTAATCAAAAGACCCCAGAAAGAGTCCCTATACAAAACACCACATCAAGAACGTGTGTGTCCAACTAACCCCTCGATAGCACAAAAAGAGAATAGTTGAGGGAGTTCACATTGTATAGGAGCTCAGCCCATGCTCTCACTTTATCACACACAAAAGAAACAACAGACTCGACATCTCTCGACTCCCTTCTAAAGATCCAGTTGTGGCGTTTCCCTTATAAGGACCATAAGGTGGCATGGAGAATGAGCCACCATACCGTCCTGTCGCATGAAAGAGTCCAACTCCTACCCCAATGCTCCATCAAGAGGTGAACCTGGCTGTGCCGCTCGATGTCGCTGTGAGTCCTCCACGCAAGCTCATCGCATACCCCCTGTGAGTAGGTACAACCAACAAATAGGTGGTCCCGTGTCTCGGTGTCCACCCCACACAAGCAACAAGTGGCCTGCACGACTGGAAGGAACTGACTCAATCTGTCCCCGGTAGGTAATTTTCTCATGAGAGATCCTCCAAACAAGAATCTTTATCTTCAGCGGACTGTACATCCTCCAAACCCGAGAATAGAGCTGTGGCGAAGATCACAGTCTGTAATCATGGCGTAAGCTGAGCTGACCGAGAAGGAACCCCCTTCCCCTACCTCCAAGTCCATTCATCCTCTCTAGTAGGCACATGATGAAATGGAAGGAGGGAGAGAAGGTCTTGAAGCTGCTCCGTCTTTTCATCTCTGATAGCCCTCATGAAGGTAGGAACCCAGTTCCCCCACCCAAGAAAGTTGGGAGTTGAAAACTTGGCAAATCGTCCCTAGGGGGTATCTGAAACCGCAAAGAGACTAGGGAAGGAGGCCTCGTGGGTGAAGTCTCCAGTCTATCTGTCCTTCCAGAAGAAGCACTGGTCATCTCTTCCTAGTCGAACACGAATGCTGGAAGAGATAAACTCCCTCCAAGTCAAGATGTCGTACCATGAAGGGGAGGTCCTGTGCAACGGAGAAGCCTCCAAGTCCCACACTCTCCTCCTACCATAATATCTCAGTCGGATCACTTGCACTCACAGCCTGACCTCCTCTACCCCTAGCCTCCACAACCACTTACCCAAAAGGGCAATACTAAAGTGTCTCACATCTTTGATCCCCAACCCTCCCTCTTCTTTGCCTGTAGTCACCCTCCTCCAGACAATATCATGCCACCCCTTGCAAGTCTCGCCACTATCATGCCAAAAGAATCTGTCCTGAATCGATTCAATCTTCTTAGTCACTGTCTTCGGGATCCGGAACATGGAGATAAAGTAAATAGGAAGACTATCAAGAACTGATCTGCATAGGACCAGTATGCCCCCATAGGATAATAATCTAGCCTTCTATTTTACCAGTCTAGATTCATATCTTTGAACAATAGGAAGCCAATCTGAACAATGAAGAGCACTGATGAAGAGCACTCGTAGATAGTGGAAGACCCAAGTACGAGATAGGAAACGCCCCTATCTTGCACCCCAAACTGTAGGCTGCCCTCCGAAGACCCCCCCTCCCAACTCAATCACAAGTAGACTCTGGCTAAAGTTGACTTTAAGGCCAGTCACGTCCTCCACCAGCTCCAGCAAGTAGACTCTGGCTAAAGTTGACTTTAAGGCCAGTCACGTCCTCCACCAGCTCCAGCAAGAGCCTGACCATGTAAACCTGCTGCTCTCCCTCAGTTAGGAACATGATGGTGTCATTTACATACTGCAATTGAGAGATAGTAGGCCCTCCTCTAACCATCTGAAAACCCCTAATCAGACCAGCTGTCTCTGCTCTCTGCCATACCCTGCTCAGAACATTTGCTACTAACATAAAGAGAAGTGGAGACAAAAGGTACCCCTGGCAGAGCCCCCTTCCACGGTAGAAGAAGGAAGACGCCTTCCCATTCACTAGGACTGCAAATGAGGCAGAATAAGTGCATGCCTTGAACCATCCAATCTATCTCTCCTTGAAACTCATCTTCTCAAGTACATCAAACAGACATTGCCAGGTGACCCTATCATAGGTTTTCTTGAAATCCAGCTTGAGCACCATCCTCTTTTGCTTCTGAGACTTCATAGCAACCAAACATTCATGGGTCACCAAGAAATTATCTTGGATATTGGAGAGGGGGAAATCTGCGGCCCAATGAGATGCTCGGCCCAGGTAGTCCGGAAGCTCCAAGTACATGGCCTGCCAGGTGATAGCCTCACACGGCCCACTTAGCCCGGAAGCCTCAATTACATGGCCCAGAAGTCGGGCGAGAACTTAGCTCGGCTACCGACCACTCGGCACCCCGCTTGGTCGGGAAGAGCTGAAAGGACGACCGAGCTAGAATCAAGCACGCGCGAATCGACTGCCCGCCCAACTCCCTAGGGAGATGAAGGGCCGGAGGTTCATAATCGTCGAGGCGTTACGCTGATGGATAAGGGAAGGACAGGAGCCCTCAACCCGAAGGAAACGCCCCCTGCGTCTACTCTCCTCTCCAGCGGGAGAAGTGAACAGCCATATAAACCCAGGAAATTCCTTCGGAAAGAAAAAAAAGAGAAGGAAAAGAAGCCATTCTGAGCACTCTCAGCCACTCATATTGGTGGAGAGCAATCTCGTGCCCCACTGTCTCCTTCTCTAATCCTCGTTCACATAAAGCTATATTGCCTTGCGGACTTAGGCATTGGAGGGTTTTCACCAAGGTTATCTCCCTAGGCCCCATGATCCTCTTCTTCCCTTATTGCAGAGTTCTACTGAAGTGTGGCTGCAAGCAGCGATCGCCCTAGATCGGATGGCTCAGGCTTCGGCACGAGATCTCGCCTTTTTATCTGACGCCGTCTATAGGAAACGAGCAAAGAGCCAATATGGTGCGAAGGAGCAATAGTAGGAGAAAGACCGGTGACAAAGGGAAGGCACCGGTGGCCGTGGGTAGAGAACCTGTGCCGTCGCACTTTTCGACTGGCTTCCCTTTCCAACAACCAGGCCAACGTCTTACCTCCACCGGCCGGGGGGGGGAGGACGACGACTTGTTTTCGGGGATCCAGACGCCTTCCGATCCCTCAACGCTAAACTGGATATCCTCGTCGATTTGATGAGGACCCAGATAGCCAGGGAGAAACGGTCTCAGCGTTCCCGGACGAGCGCCCCCCCCCCGCGTAGAAGCCTCCCGATTAACGGTCGGAGGCCGTTTTATCCTCCAAGGAGGACACATTATCCGGAGCGGGCCAGGCGGACCCTCGCAACTCCCGCCCCCAGAACAGGAGGCCGCCTCCAATCCGCGAGGAAGAAAATCTGAACCACCTCGCCAGCGTGCAGAGGTGGACGTCCCCGCCACGGAGCGGTAGGAGAAGACTCGGGGGAACACCCAGAGTCCCCTGGCACCGTCCTGACCCCAGTCGGAGCTCTTTCTCCGACTGCGAGATTTTGAGCGACGGTTCGTCGAGCAGGAGCGCGCCCTCCGCGCCCTACAACATCGCTCCACGAAGGAGGATGAGGAGCAATCTCCGTTCTCAATCGAAATCTTGGAAGCAGAGATCTCACCGCGAGTTTCTCTGCCGACCTTCAAATCCTTTGACGGCCAGGGCGACCCGGCCGACCACTACGACATTTTCGACGCCCCGATGACCCTACACGGGGCGTCTGATGCCGTCAAGTGCCGAGCATTCGTAACCACTTTGGTTCAAGGCGCTCAGGCATGGTTCCGAGCACTCGCCCGCGGAAGTGTCACTGGCTTGCGACAGTTTGGGCGATTATTTAAAGAAAGCTTTGCCGGTAGCGGCCCCCCGAGGTCGATCGCGGGGTTGCTGGCACTCAAGCAGGCCCAGGGGGAAAAGCTGCGGGTCTACGTCAACCGCTTCAATGCGGAAGCCCTACGCATCCCCCGCCTGGACGTAGCCTCTACCATTACCGCGCTGACTGGAGGCACCCGTGACGAAAGCCTCCGGAGGGAACTGGTGCTCCACCCTCCCTCCTCTTTCGCTGACCTAGTGTCCTTGGCTCTGCGCCATGCAGAATTTGAGGAAGTCCTCAACGACTGCCGGGACTCAACGGGCTTGGGGCGTGAAGGGGAGAAAAAACGGCCATCTGAGCAGGCCTCTGGCCAAGGGAAGAGGAGGAACCGAGAAGGCGACCGTAGGGAGCCTCCGCGCAAATTTCAGCGCTACACTCCTCTATCTACCCCCGTCTACGAAATATACCAAGAAATTAAGGACTCGGGCCTGCTCCACTGACCCGAACCGATGAAGGCCGACCCAAGACGCCGCAATCGTTGGAAGCACTGCCATTTCCACAACGATCACGGCCACCATACTGGTGATTGTCAATAGCTCAAGGACGAGATCGAGAGTCTCGTCCGCCAAGGACACCTCTCCCAGTACGTGGCCGAGCAACGTGAGGACCGCGTGGTCCCACCAGATGAAATCGACAACCGCCCCCGAGGGATCCATATCGACGTCATCTCGGGGGGATCGACCTCGGGAGGAGATAGCAGCCGAGGAAGGAAGCGTCACACTGAGCGAGCCAATTGAGCCTTCGAGCCTCCCAGAGCTCCGCCTACGGCGAATGATCAGCAGGCTCTGGTCTTCTCCGACCAGGACCTAGAAGGGGTGGTCACCCCGCATCACGACGCTCTTGTAATCTCGACTACCATAAACCACTGTAACGTAGATAGGATCTTAGTGGATAATGGCAGTGCCACCGACGTTCTGTTGTACGAATGTTTTCTGAAGATGGGTGAAAACCCGTCGAGAATGCGTCCGATTCGAACTCCTCTCTGTGGGTTCAATGGCCAGGCAACTTATCCTGAGGGAGCCCTAAGCCTGTTCGTTACCCTCGGTACCCCTCCTAAAGCCGTAACATCCATGGCGAACTTTGTTGTGGTTAAGGGGATGTCGGCCTATAACGTCATTTTCGGCCTAGGTATCATCGGCCGAATAAAGGCAGTGCCCTCCACTTACCACCAAAAAATGAAGTTTCCCACTAAATTCGGCACAAGGGAAGTCCGAGGTAACTAAGCAACGGTTAGAAGGTGCTATGTAATCTCGGTAGAGGCTGTCGAGCCAGAAGACAAAAATAGGGGGCTTGGGGTGATCGAGGACAAGGCGGCGGCAGGCATACCTGGTGGGGAGCTGCTGTCGGTCTTCCTCAAAGATGACCCGACCCTCGAGGTTAAGATCGGGGCGGATTTGCCGCCTGAAGTGCAAACTTAATACAAGGAATTTCTTTCGGAGTATGTTCAAGTTTTCGCATGGTCTGATGAGGATCTTCCCGAGATTCTCGGGGAGACAGTAATGCATCACCTCAATCTAGTCCCGGCGGTGAAACCAGTTCAACAGTGAAAAAGAAAGCACGCCCCCGAAAAATAAGCGATCATTAAAGAGCAAGTTAGTAAGGGGAAGAAAATCGGGCTATTTAGCCCAGTTTACCCAACTTGGCTCGCTAATGTCGTCCTAGTGCCGAAAGATTCAGTCAAATGGCGGATGTGCGTTGACTTCACCGACCTTAACAAAGTCACTCCGAATGACTGTTATCCGTTACCGAGCATCGATCAACTGGTCGATTCAATCTCGGGTAATGAACTTCTCAATTTTTTAGATGCCTATTCTGGGTATCCCCAGATCTAGATGAACCCTGAAGATGCCGAGAAGACCGCCTTCGTTACTGACTTTGGCGTGTACTGCTACACCCGAATGCCGTTCGGGTTAAAGAACGTCGGGGCAACTTATCAGAGGCTGGTCAATCAGATCTTCGAAAACCAGATCGGGCGGAACGTCGAGACCTACATCGATGACATGCTTGTCAAATCACCTAAGGCCGAGGATCATTTCGCTGACCTGGCCGAGACCTTCAGCACCCTCTAGAGATACAATATGGAGCTTAACCCTGCCAAATGTCCCTTTGGAGTCAAATCTGGGAAGTTCCTAGGTTTTCTTGTGACCCAGCGAGGGATCGAGGCCAACACTGAGAAGATCCAGGCCATCCTGGATATGCGGCCACCCGCGTGCGTTAAGAATGTTCAACGCCTGGCGGGAAGGATTGTTGCGCTCAACCGCTTCCTATCCCGAGCGGCAGAGCGATGCCTACCTTTCTTCAAATTGTTGAGAGGACCAAGATTGGCATCCCCTGCATTCGCTTGGGGCGGTGAGTGTAAGAAGGCTTTTGCCGGGCTAAAGGGATTCCTTGCATTGCCTCCGGTGTTGTCGAAGCCTGTGCTAGGAGAAACTCTGTATCTCTACCTCTCAACGACGCCTTCCACGGTAAGCTCTGTCTTAGTTAGAGACGACCAAGGAGTTCAGAGGCCGGTGTATTACGTCAGCAAGGTGCTCCATGAGGCCGAGAGGAGGTACCTTGCAATCGAGAAGCTCGTGCTAGTGTTGGTGACCTCGGTTAAGCGTCTTCGGCCTTACTTCCAAGGGCACACCATCGTAGTGCTGACCGGCGAACCCTTAAAAAAGATTTTGGCCCATCTCGAGGCTTCTGGTCGTCTCGTCAAATGGGCAATCTTGCTCGGAGCCTATGACATTTCTTACCCACCCCGCACAGCCATCAAGGTATAGGCTCTCGCAGATTTCATTGCGGAGAATGCTGTCCCGCCCGGACAGACACCCCAGCCGACGACCGGCCCGACCTGGGAACTTTTTGTGGACGGGTCTTCAAGCTCGGCCGACAGCGGTGCTGGTATCTTCCTCACCTCCCCGGAAGGTGTGGAGCTGCAATACGCTTTGAAGTTCAAATTCCCGGCGTCCAACAACGCCTCCGAGTATGAGGTCCTGATTTCTGGGGCCAGGATGGCAAGACGCCTAGGAGTAGAGCGGGTCAGACTCTACACCGACTCTCAGTTAGTCGCCAGCCAGATCAACGGGGACTACGAAGCTCGGGAGCCACAAATGGTTAAATACCTTCGGCTGATAAAAGAGATAGCCCGGCTTTTCGAGAGCTTTCAGGTAATCCAGATATCTCGGGAGGAGAACTCCCGAGCAGATGTCCTCTCTTGCCTGGCCTCTTCTATTAGCTCAAAAGGGACCCGGTCGGTCCTCCTCAAGGAGTTAGAGCGACCTAGTGTGGAAACAGAGCTCGTGGTCATCGTACAAACATCGCCCGACGACTGGAGAACCCCATACGTGGCCTGGCTGAACGACTCTCGGGAACCTACTGACCCTCGGGAAGCGAGGAGATTGAAATATCAAGCTCGGCGGTTCGTCCTACATGATGGATCTCTTTACAGACGATCCTTTGTCGGGCCCCCTCCTCAAGTGCCTCGACGCCCCGGAAGATCGTCGAGCGATCGATGAAGTACACGAAGGAATTTGCGGCGCGCACCAGGGAGGGAAATTGATTGCAAGGATCCTATTGCTTCAAGGCTACTGGTGGCCCACTCTCCAACGTGACTGCTCGGCGTACGCTCGGAAATGCGACCGTTGCCAGCGGTTTGACCACCTAATCCACCAGCCAGCCTCAGAACTCGTGACGCTGACCGAGCCTTACCCTTTCGCTCGGTGGGGGATCGATATTATGGGTCCGTTTCCGGTGGCCTTGGCTCAGAAAAAGTTTCTCATCGTCGCCATCGACTATTTCTCCAAGTGGATCGAGGATGAAGCTTCTGCGAAAATAACGGAAGCGGTGATTTGGAGCTTCGTGTGGAGGTCGATCATCTGTCGTTTTGGTATCCCCCGAGTGATTGTGAGCGATAACGATCGGCAATTCAGCTGCATTTATTTTAAGAATAGGTGCGCCGACCAACATATTCGCAATCACTTCACCTCGGTAGCCCACCCTCAGGCTAACAGATTGGTCGAGAATGCCAACAAAACTATCCTCAAAGGCATCAAGACCAGGCTCGGGAAGGCTAAGGGTAATTGACTTGAGGAATTACCTAGTGTACTATAGTCGTATCGAACCACCACGAGGGCCTCCACAGGTGAAACTCCGTTCCAACTAGTGTATGGCACCGAGGCAGTCATTCCACTGGAGATCGGTGGCTCCTCTCTTCGGGTCATCAACTTCCTGCCCGAGCCCAATGAGCAGAAATTATTGGAAAACTTGGACTTGGTCGATGAAGTATGCGAAGTCGCGAGAGTCTGAGCAACGGATGACCAGCGTCGCATGGCTCGCTACTACAGTGCCCGGGTTCGAGATAGATAGTTCCAACTGGGAGACCTCGTCCTGAGAAAGGCCGAAGCCTCTCGACCACTAGAGGCGGTGTGGAAACTGGCCCCTAATTGGGATGGCCCCTACCGAGTGGTCGAGACGCTCGGAAAAGGAGCTTACCGGTTGTCTACCATGGAAGGGAAAGCAATTTTCCGGACTTGGAACGTTACGGCATTACGTAAATTCTATTTCTGAGCCCTTCCATACGTGTAAGTTAATCGAGATAGCGATCCTCATTTTTATTGCATCAACATTTTTTATACATCAGATAGGCCGTAGCCAGTACAATAAAAAAAGAGACAAATGGTACAACAAGGACTGATAGCTTGGTGCAGACAGGGTTAGCAGTCTCAGACCGAGCCACTGACTCCACCGGGTGTGGAAACTGGCTCGGGTAGTAAGGCAACCGACCTAGTCTGCTTGGGTGGTTAGGAAGAGATGGTACCGGTAAGGAGAGACAAGAAAAGGCCCCATCAAGAAGAGATGGTGCCGGCAAGAAGAAACTGAAAAGAAGAAGAGGAACAGAAGAGAGAGAAAGAAAATGAACACTCCCTTGGGGTAGAGGGAGTGGGAGGGGAGACGGATAAGCGGGAGGCCTCTCTCGAGCTATCCTCTTCCGAACCATCCCTTCTCCATATGTGGGCGGTAGCACGGAAGTCAAGGAAGAACGCCCCGTTATGCGTCTTCCCTTCTCGTACGCCGTCCACCCAGTCATCTTCCATTCTCTTACGCCGAAGTAGCCCGAACACCCCAGCAGCCACAAAGACCTTCGTCTTCATCGGCGGCCTCCATGCTTCACCAGAAGAAGGCAACGAAACGAAGAAGGAGATGATGGGGGAAACAGTGAAGGCCCTTATGCAGCGTGAAGAGGAGGAGGCACCCTTTAGAGCCTTTTATAGGCCGAAGGGGGGGGGTACCTCGCCTTAATTAATCCTCCCCTCGAAAAGACGCGAAGGGACTTCAAAGAGAACGTAGCGTCCTCCCCTAGGAGCAGTTACGCCTCCTTCCTCCAAAATCCATCAGAATCCTTCAACGGGAATATGCAAAAAAGGGGGTTCTTCAAGGCTCAGAAAGGTAGGAAGGCGCCAGATCAGCACCTGCGAATCGACCGATTGACGCATGACCTGATTTTTTGGCAGGAAAATCGTACGAGATTTCCGATTTGCTGACGTCCGCGGATATGGTGAATCACACTCGGTCTAAGACGGTAAGGAGCATTTAAGTACGCTCTGAACAATATTTTCATTATATATGGAAAGAAAAGAAATACATGGAAAGGTTTCAGATGGCCCATAAAAAAAAGGAAAAGGCTAGCAAAGCAAGTACAAATTAAGTCTAGTCTATGGAGATAGGAGAAGGGTGGGAGGTATGCGGTTCTCCTTGAAGCTCGATGGTCGGAAGGCCCTTGACGCTCGGCACCTTTTCTGCAGTCGAGGGCAGCGCGCCCCCGGCTCCCTCGGTGATGGCCAGCTCGGGCACTGACCCCAACTGTGTGAGAACTGCCTCGACCGCGTGCTCTCCCGAGGCAGCTTGAGCGGACGCTCCCTCTTCTGCGGGGTTGAGGGGAGCCCCACTCCCCTCGTCGGAAGAGTCCGAGTCGGGCATGGACGGGGGAGTGGAATTGGCTTCGCCAGAATCGTATCTATGCCCGGGGTCGAAGATGAGCGGTTCCAGGACCTGGTCTTGGGCCAGGCACATAGCCCGCTTGAACCTTTGCGCGAAGCCCTTCTTCAGTCCGCGCCTGAAGCCCGACTCGTAGTAGGTGAAGGCGGCTTTCTTCAGAGCCTCCTGATATGCGTCCGAGCCGAGATAACGCTCGACCCCCCTGGCCTCAGCCTCAGCCCCCTCGGCTTCGAGCTTTGTGATCCGCGCCTCAGCTGCGGTTAGTTTCGTCTCGGCAACATCTCTGCCCTACTCGACCGGCAACAGACGGTCCCCAAGATCCTCCCGCTCGAGCTCCCATCGCTTCAAGCTCTCCGCATAGACTTGACGCTCCTCTTTTAGGAGCCTGCCCTACAGGTCGGCTGTGTACCGAGCTTGGGCCAGTTGATCCGTCAGCGACTGCCTAGTGTCGCGATCTGCTCGAGCCTGGGAGCGGAGCGACGCCAACACTTGCCGGAGGCCCCCAAGCTCTGAGGCAAGTTGACCGAGCTGACGGTCCGCCTCTGCGCGAGCCTTGGCTTGAACCACCTCTCCTTGCTTCGCCCGAGACAGGCGGTCGACGAGCTCGGCCCCCAGCTGAGCTAGAAATAAGCCCCCCTCCATGACTCGCTCAAGGAGCATCTGGGGGGGGGGGGACATCGTTGGAACTCGTCCCGGACCGACGAAGGCACCAGCCCCCGGCAACAGTCGTAGAGCGAGCCCCGCAAGGCGAACCGTCCTGGACATGCCTGGGGACTCCTCTCTGATGGCCCGGCAGGAGCCGTCGGAGCTGCCCTCTCCCTTCCGTGTGCCTGGCCGGATCCTCTAGAGGCCCCCCCAGTCGGAGTTCAATCTGAAGGCTCGGCGACGGTCGGGCCCTCCTCTTTGACCAGCACTGTAGATTCTTCCTGCGGCGGCACCTCGACCGAGGTTCACAGGCTCGCTCGGGGCTCCCTTGGCGGCGGGGGTGGTCGTCGTCTTCTTCCGCCTGCTTTGCTCGGCTGACAAAGCCTTCAGGGAATCGAGCATCAAGCGCTGGATCCCGATCGCTCTGCCTCCTCCCCGATGAGGGCCCGTTTGCCTTTGTCCCGAGTTACAATGGGACCCTCGATCTCCTGGGCCCCTAAAGAAGCCGAAGCGTCCCCGAGCTCCTGCCACCGTCCTTTCCTCAGCGCCTCCTAGAAGGGCCTCGCTCGGATGCTCCTCGTCGGCACCTCGTGCAGTTTCTGTCACCCAAAGAGGAACTATCGGAACAATGTCCAGCAATCCGTCATGTATAATCGAGCATTCCAGATACTTACCTCCAGAAAGTAAAGGACACGGCAATGGCGTTGAAGATTGGCCTCGGACATAAGTTCCACGGTCGACCTCTGATGGCTTTGAAGGATCTTGATCTCCTCCTCGACTTCTGGGGAAACTGCCGAAGACTTTGGGTGGAATAATGGTGGTAGTTCGGCAGAAAGGGGAAAGTCCATCCGGAACCCTTGGTATCCCCTACCCAAAAGAATTGGGTCTTCCATCCCTTGTGTGAAGAATCCCGAGGAGAGAGAGTCACACAACTCATCCCTCTCCTAGCCTGGAGAAAAAAGAACCCTTTTCCCGCCTGAGTGTGCTCTTTTAGCTTGTAAAAGGCGTGAAAGAGATCCAGTGAAGCGGCAACACCACACAGGCGACAAAGAATGATAAAAGAGTAGATGAAGGTATATGAGTTGGATACCAGTTGGATGGGAGCTACTTGGTAGGAGTTCAGTAAATGGGTGACAAAAATAGGGAGAGGAAGGCGGAAATCACATTTTCATGCCAAAAGAAAGCTACAGAAAAGCTCCGAGCGGGCATCCAAGCTGGACTCATGTGGTGTAGCCGGGGAGAAATAGTACCGCCAGGGGAGCCGGTATCGGATTTCGAGCTCTCTTACCTCCGCCTCAGAAAGCTCGCTACGGAGGTGACGGCCGGGTGCTGGAGTAGAGTTGCCAACCCCCTGCTCAAACTCCTCGTCACCACCGATTACTCCGCGCTCCGCCATTGAGGATTCAGAAGAGGGTACTAAAGAGCTGGGGTTGGGAGATCTTGCGCAAGGAGGAAGCCCCACGAATCGCCTCCGCGGTGATTACGGAAAGCTTTGTGAAAGCTCTGGTTAGATCCCGCTCGCCCTGATCCCTCTCCTGGAGCATAGGTCACACTCTGAACTCGCAGACGCGGGGAACAAAGAACCCCAACAAGAAGGTGGAAAGGGTGAGGATCTGGAAAGCTTTTATTGCCCCTGATAACCCCAAAGAACAAACCACCGCGACTCTTCGCCGCCGCCTCGAGTATCTCGAGGCGGCGCATGCGAACCAGCGCCAAAAAGTTGACATCATGGCGCTCGAGCCCCCACACGCTAGGACAACCGCCTCTGCGGACCCAAAAAGCAAAATCGGGATAGCTCAAAGGGCAAAATTCCCGCCCTTGCCACCAACTGCCTCTACTCTCCGAGCTTATCTTTGGCTCGGGAGTAAGGGGGGCAAGTGGAGGGGGGGAAATCTGCGACCCAATAAGATGCTCGGCCCAGGTAGCCTGGAAGCCCCAAGTACATGGCCTGCCAGGTGATAGCCCCACGGGGCCCACTTAGCCCGGAAGCCTCACTTACATGGCCCAGAAGCTGGGCGAGAACTTAGCTCGGCTACCGACCACTCCGCACCCCGCTTGGTCGGGAAGAGTTGAAAGGACGACCGAGCTAGAATCAAGCACACGCGGATCGACTGCCCGCCTGACTCCCTAGGGAGATGAAGGGCCGGAGGTTCATAATCGCCCGGACGTTACGCTGGTGGATAAGGGAAGGGCAAGAGCCCTCAACCCGAAGGAAACGCCCCCTGCGTCTACTCTCCTCCTCAGCGGGAGAAGTGAACAGCCATATAACTCTAGGAAATCCCTCCAGAAAGAAAAAAAAGAGAGAAGGAAAAGAAGCCATTTTGAGCACTGTCAGCCACTCATACTGGTGGAGAGCAATCTTGGGCCCCTTGTCTCCTTCTCTAATCTTCCTTCACATAAAGCTCTACTGCCTTGTTGACTTAGGCATCAGAGGATTTTCCCCAGGGTTATCTCCATAGGCCCTCTGATCCTCTTCTTCCCTCATTGCAGAGTTCTACTGAAGTGTGGCTGCTAGCAGCGATCGCCCTAGATCGGACGGCTCAGGCTTTGGCATGAGATCTCGCCTCTTCAGATATGTCTCCCTCTGATGAAGGCATTCTGGGAACAATTGATCAATTTGTTCATGACCCCAACCAACCTCCCAGTCATCACCTTAGTGATGATCTTGTAGGAGCCATTCAGCAGACTAATGGGCCTGAAGTCCCGAAACTCCTGAGCACCTTGTTTTTTAGGGATGAGCACTAAGAGGGTTTTGTTGATGCCCCCAAGTGTGCTCTCCCCTCCTGGAATTCTCGAACAGCTGCCATTAAGTCCTCTTTGATGACTTCTCAACATCTCTGGAAGAATGTCAAAGGGAAACCATCCGGGCCTGGAACTCTATCTCCTATAAGAGAGAAAACCGCATGATGGACCTCCTCTTTTGAGAAACTTTGGGAAATAACATCCCTCTCCTCAGTGGAGTGTACAGACATGGAAGGAGGCTGTCTGCAATCCTTGGCCTACAAAGCTCATCCTTTGTGAACAACTTGGATTAGAAATATCTGGCATGCCTCCTGATGTCCATCTCAGAAAAGAGTGAGATGTCCCCCACCCTAATGCTAGTAATGGTATTGACCCTCCTCCTCACTGAAGTAATGTGCGGGAAATAATATGTGTTTCTCTCCCCTTTCTTAATCCATCTGTCTCTCGATCTCTGCTTCCAGTAGATCTCCCTAGAGAGGATCTCCTCGAATTGGGGCCTCAGGGAATATCTGAGACTCCCAAATTGTTCATAAATTTTAGGATGTCCGCACAAGACTGGATAAACTATTGACACATCTCTAATGAAGAGTTCATTTTACATATATTTTTGAAAGTAAGTTCATTTTACATATATGCACCAATTAATTTAATCTTGTTTATTTATCATCATAAGAAATATACTTCCATGCACTCTTTTTAAGTAGTGCATGAATGATACAGTTTTCTTACATGCCAAACAATCTATGGTCGTTGGATGTTGTTATTCCCAAATTTTGTGTGATATGACCGTGAAAGTTTTGTTTGCAGATTTACTGTTATAAAAACACATTTTCATACATCTTCTCTTTGCATGACATGTAAAAATAGAGTCAGAGGTTTTGAATGATTTTTTTTCTTCAAGTTTGAAGATCCTATTTTCATTTATATTGTGATCCTTTTGTTGTTTAAATAGATCTTTTGTTTTGCATAGTTGAAAAATGAACATTTCTCACTCTTATAGTGTTATATACATATGTGCTTCATGGCATAAAAAATAAATTATGGTGATTCCTTGTTATTTATCTTTTTAATCTATTTATAATCTTAGGCTGAGGTCTTGACCATAGTTGCCCACATGAGAAATGAAATAAGAAATGAAAGCGAGAAAGGACTTAAGATAAAAATTAAGGGGAAACAAGAAATGATTGTATATATTTTAAACAAAAACTAATTAATTGCTCATATTCAATGATGAGGCAGGATCCATTGTCACCGGTGGCAATAGATCACACTGCCACCAAATAGCGGCCCTTGGATCTCCATCCTATAGTTACCACGAGGGTGGGAGAAGGCCACAAGAAAACTCGCGCCTTTCATCTCGCAAGGAGGAATCCGAACAGTCAGGTAAACCCGCGAACACAGGAACTGTTGGAGACCTGACTGTTCCATCTTCTGCCACTACACTTGCCTTGAATGCCGGCAAGATCCTGGTAAGGCATCACGAAGGTAGATGATGGATCTTGGAACGCCGGAGCCCCTGCAAATGGTCCGCCGGAGCCCCTGGAACACTTGCCCTGCCCTTGCGAGCGGTCCTCCAGAACCTGGAACATCGGAGCCCTACGAGTGGTTTGCCGGATGCTTGCCCTGCTCTGCCCTGCACCTGCGAGTAGTCGGCCGGAGCCTGGAACGCTGAGCCCTGCGAGTGGTCCGCCGGAGCCCCTGGAACACTTGCCCTGTTCCGCCTGCAACTGGAAAGCGGGGTAGACGATGACGCATGCGCCGCTCTAGTGCGCCTGCCCCTCGAACGCAGGGTAGACGACGACGTAGGTCTTCTGCTCACTGTAACCTTGCGAAGCTTTCTGACACCGGGTCAGGAGCAAGGATGGTAGTATCGGTTTCGATACCGGTTTCCGCCGGTACCGAAACCGATACGTTTCGGTTTCGGTTTCGGTTTCGGCCGAAACCGGTTCAAAACAGTCAGAAAAGGCAAAAAATGTATTGAGCAGGTCCGGTTTTGACTGAAACCAGACGGTTTCGGTCGGTTTCGGTCCGGTTTCGGTATCGGACTTGCTACAGTGACTTGGTGCGTTTCGGTTTTGGTGTCGGCCGAAACCGATACGTTTCGGCCGAAACGTATCGGTTTCGGCCGATACTGCCATCCGGGGTCAGGAGCCCCTGCAGGCGTTTCAGGGGCAGGTGTTCAGAAATGCAGTTATCAAATCTTACCTCCCTGCTAGATTTAAACACTGAACTTCGAGTTCAACAGAATGAACAATATTGTATGGACCCATTTGCATTAAGCCTAAGACACTCACCATTATAATTAGTTCAACTGTGTAACAAAGAGAGGCATGCACTTCTAAGGGAAACGAGTATATGAGTTAAGAAAGAGTGATGGGATTTTCATTTTTTTTTTCACAACTGGACGAATTGTAAGAGGAGGCTCCATGTAAGTGGAGACAAACAGCGTTATTCCAAGTTCAACACCCCGAAAGTGTTGAATCAACACCGAGAGGAAGAAACAAATATAACAGTAGTAACACTTCCATTTGATGCAAAGCCTTCAGAAAAGACACTTTGGCAATAACAAGTCTTCCTTCCATGCATTGCAAACCTGGAATGGGCTGCTCTCACATGACAATGTTTAACAGAGCAAAAAGAAAGCTACATAATGAACAAGAAGAGAACATGAACCTTCACTGACAGAGGCTCATCACACACCACCCACCAACACCTCCATGCGAGCTTTTAGGTCTTTGCAGCCGGCCTCACCAACCCCAACCCTGACCCACTTCCAAGGTGCTTAAAGTCCCTCGCCCCCAGGTGATCCCCATGACCGGCGAATCCCGTGCTCCCCTTCTGCATGGTCACTAGGTGCTTCTCCTTGCTCTCCCTGTTGCAGGCGAGGCACACCTTGTCTGCCGCCATGAATTTGTCGGCGCACTTCTTGCAGAGGACGTGCTCGCAGGTGCTGATTGCCACGGTGCCACCAGCGACAGCGTGTTGGTGAGGGTCTCCTTGCAGCTGGGGCAGATGTCGCTGGCGCCCAGCTCTCCCCTGGGTTCCTTGCCGTTGCCGTTGCCGTTGCCGTTGCCGTTGCCGTTGCCTTCTCCCCTGGGCTCTGGTAGGCATCCCAGGGGCTTCAACGGACCACTCGTGATGCCTAACCCGGCGGGCCAGGCGTTCCAAGCAGGTGCAATGGAGCCGCACCAGACGATGATGCCAGACGAAGACGTGCGTGTGAGGGACTTAACTCTTGGGAGGGATTGCCACTGGTGGCGGGAGGCTTCGCGAGGGTACGACGAGCAGAAGGCCTGCAAGTTCACGCAGTGGCAGAAGACGGAGCAGTTAGGTCTCCAATGGTTCCTCCTTGCGCGGGGTTAACTGGCTGTTCGGGTTCCTCCTTGTGAGATGAAAGGCGCGAGTTTTTCTCAAGGCCTTCTCCGACCCTCGCCGTAACTGTCGTATCATGGTGATCCAAGGGCAGCTATTTGATGGCAGTATGATTCATTGCCACCGGTGGCAATGGATCCTGCCTCTTCGATGATTACATGTTTATAAAGTTTGCTCGTGATCTTCATGCTGTTTTTAAACTTTTTATTTGGCTTACAAATCTTATTTACTATAATATTATATTTATCATTTGGAAAAATTACCCCTATACCTCTAAAATCTTTTAAAATTACCCCTATATCCCCACCTTTATCGTATTTGCCGTAATACTCTTCAAATAACTTAACCAAAGTTGCGATATCCATGGGGTTAAATCCCTTGCAAACGGCGGTAACTCACTCACGTGAGTTTATGATTTTGTCCCCATTTATAAAAAAAACATATATAGAGAGAAAGAATGGGTAGTGGCTGCCCTCTTTGACACCGGCGAGGGGGAGGGCGCTAGAGAGTGTCTCCCTCTCTTGCGTCGGCACCCCCGGTGAGTGCAGAGATAGAGAGAGAGAGAGTGAGAGAGTTGTGTGGGGAGAGAGGACAGGGGGAGAGAGAGAGAGCAGGGGAGGGTGTCGGAGGTGGCAGGTGTAGAGAGAGAGTGCAAGGGAGGGAGAGGGCGCTAGAGGAGTCCTCCCCTGTGGCATTGGCACCCTTGGCGAGTGCAAATAGAGAGAAACAGAGAGAGTGTGTGAGAGAGAGGTGTGGGGGGAGAGAGAGGATTAAGAGAGAGAGACAGAGCGTAGGGGACGGGGAGGGTGTCGGAGGGGGTCCCCCCCTCCGGCGTTGGCACCCTTGGCGAGTGTAGAGAGAGAGAGAGAACCAGGTGCACCTGCCTGACCTCCGGTCAACCCCTGCAGTATCCCCCTCACCTTCGGCCAACCCCTGCAACACCTCCCACAACTCCTCTGCCCTCTGTCCCCTTCTCGCCCCTCTACCTCTCCCTCAAACCCACACCTCTACGTCACCAGACCTGCCTTCGTCTCCTGTGCCAGCTAGGACAATCCCGCCGTCGCGTCCTCTGCAGCGGAGATGACATTCTGCGGGATCCCGTGGTTGACTAGCTGGACCCACCCGATCCTCCTAGCCACTGACCTTAGATTCTCGAGGGATGAAGGCCATGGTTGACAGTTTCGGCCAAAACCGCTACGTTTCGGACCTAACCGATACGAAACCAACTGGCCGAAATCGGGCGAAACCGGACATCAATTGCATGGCAAAAAAATAGTATTTTATTTGGTTTCGGACCGAAATCGAAACCGATACTGTTTCGGTTTTGGATCCGGCCGAAACCGAAATTGAAACCGAAACTGTCATCCTTGATGAAGGCGCGTCGGACGACTAGAAATCTATCTCTGGTGGATCAATCGAGTGGGTCAGTTGCAGGAAGATCCGGTCTGGCAAGATGAGCTTGGGGACGACGTTCTCGCGATGGAGGAACCCTTGGAGTTCGTCGTCCTCTCTCGCCCCCTTCGACCTCTCGATGGATTCTGGCGATGGTGGCAGTGCGTGGAATTCCGGATGGAATCTCGTCACTGCTGGCATTGTTTAGGGAGAGGAGAGGAGGACATGTAGAGAGAGAGAGAGAGGCGTTTTAACCAGGGGTAGGTTAGAGATTTCCACTTCCCTCACCCACCTTCAGTTAACGAGAGTAACGACCCTGTCACGGTAGGGGCACATTGACTCCGTCTCAAGGATTTGAGGGGTATTACGGTAAATACAATTAATGTGAGGGTATATGAGTAATTTGAAAGATTTTAGGGATATAGAGGTGTTTTTTTCGTATTATTTTTATAATTTTTCAATTTTTTGTTATATATATTTACAACTTTTGGGATGTTTATGCAATATTCTATTCAAATCGTATAGTTTTGCAATCAACTTTTTTTATGGAGAGTGCAAAGAATCACTCTCTATAACCTTTAGTATATTTACACAATGTTCTATTCAAGTGGTATACTTTGTAAGTAAGTTTTCTATGGGCATCATTTTACAAAAAGCCATCTTTTTAAACCTACTCTACCTCAATCGATAGCATAGAAGGTAATGCATCTCTAAAACAAATTAATTTTGTTTTTCGCATGCATTTCCTAGGAAACCCATTTCTTATTTTGGTTCTTGTTTTCTTGCCACCGTGGTCTTGACAATGATTCTTTGGCAAAAATCTGCATGCCTATATAGGCATGCTTAAAATAAACTTAGTCCTTTTGCTATCACAAGAATTCTATTTGCATATGTACCCACTTTGTGGGCATTTTGCACGTTGCATCTTCAACGTCTATAGTTATTGTCAAGATTAATTTTTATATTAGACATATATCATTCCAAAAAGGCTCTAAGCTAAAGAACTTATTGATTTGTTCTCTAGCCCGATCTTAGAGTGAGAAGCTCTTGGCAGGGGCATGTATGGCGAGGAACCCCGGAGTGTTCCTCCGACGCGTACTGGGAGCACCCCAGGGACGTGACCCGTTGGAGAATGACATGGGGATGTATGGGCTATGGGGCCTCTCTCGGGGGTAGGCGGTGCTTCAAGCTGTGGACAGCAGGACCATCTGATATGGTCCTATGGGGCTTTGGTGACGAGCCACATAGGCAAGGTCTTTCCTTTTCGATCCTTCGCAGACGCAGTAAGGAACGTGCCCAGGCACAGGGTAGAGGAGTACGGTGGAGGGGCTTATGTGGAGGCTTCGCCGTCGGAGGTGGTGCAGGGTAGGATGCTGTGGCTGTGCAAATGTCTAAGGGTGGACTTGCTGGAGGGGTGTGTAGTTCTGGCGGGAGTGAAGGCGGTGTTGGATGGAGGTCCGAGCTCAGGGGATGGATGGGAGGTGGTCCAAACCGGACTCGGGAGGTTCTTGGCAGTGGGCCAGGTGAAGGGGGAGGTGGAAGCTTGGGCTAAAGTAGGGCACACGGTGGTGGATGGAGTGCTGATTCGATTGTGCCGGTGGACCCTTCAATCGGGGACCTTCTCTGACCCTAGGGTGAGACGGTTTGGGGTTTGCTTTATTGGCGTGCCCCTTGTCCTATGTGACGAGAAGGGGGTCTCGACGCTGGTCCATCGTTTCGCGAAGCTAGAGCCAAGAACGGTGGGTCTCCCGATAGTGGAGATCTCACGGTATTAGAGGCTGTCGTCTGGTTGAGCGGATCGTTGGAGATTTCAACGGTCATCACGATCGAGCTCATTGGTGACGTCTTCTTGGTGCGGCTCGTGGCCAGGTTGGAACAACAATTGACAGCGTCGACGGCGGATAGGGGTAGGTGCCAAGGTGCTCGATTAGGGCATCCTTTTGCTCGTCGCGAGGAGGAAGATGGTGGAAGGTGGGGGGGCATGGCGGATCCTCAGTAAACATTGCAAATTTTAAAAATTTGGGCTGTGCGAGATCTGAAAGTGGGCTGGGCTCTCGCATTGGGCCGACCTTGGCCCAACGACTACGGGAGAATGGGTTGGGGCTTTGGCTAGTTGCTGCGGGGGGGTGGTTCTGATCGGAACTCGTCGGTAGAACCTTCAATTTACCCGAATCCGCTTCCGATCCGCGTATCGGTTCAGTTGAAGCTGATTGCGGCCGTCTTCCCCGCCCGATAGGTTCCTCCTCCGTTGTTGTGGGGATGCAGTGCATGCAGGGTGTAGGAGGCAAACCCGACTCCAGTTTCGGCAATGGGCAGCAGCTGGTGACAGTGAACAAGATGGCGGAGGCTCCGGAGGGGAATGGCTGTTGGCTCTGGCAGGCCACGACGGTGGCCATTCCACATATGTACTTAAAGATCTCTGGTGCCCTCCCATCACCTCTAGCTGGCGTGAACAGAATGGATTTAGCTCCCCTTGGCAGCAGAATGAGGCGGTGCTAGATGGCCCTTGGTGAGTCACTTGGCTGAGCTAGTGGTGGCCGATAAGCACGAAGAGGCCGACCTACTGTGGATCATGCCACTGCCAGGCCTTCCATCCCAGTTGCTACTACTCATTACTCAAGTCGGGCGAAGGTGCTGGCCTTTAGTTGGAGGGCATCAACAGAATGACCGGGGGGGGGGGGCATTGACACATGTAGGAAATGTGAGGGTGCCAACTGCTACGGCCCGTGCTCCCACGCAGAGTCGACAGAAGCAAACGTTGGACTGGGAACATGGTTGGACGTCATCGCTAGAAGTAGAAGAAGTGCACTCGGCTACGCTAGGGTCGGAGGTGGGTGATTCCGAAGAAGACTAGGTAGACGACAACAGTAGGCTACCCAAGGAGGAGGTGAGGGAGCTGATGGGGGAGGTGGAGTAGATGACGAAGTCTTACGTGAGGGAGCTAGTGGACAAGATAGGGGTCTCTTTTGAGGGGGTGGATAAGGACATCACGGTCCAGAAGAGGTGGCATACCGCCTTGGGAAGGGAGGCAAAGGAGGTGAAATCACAAAAGAGGGTTGTGAGGGAGTGGGTGGAGAGTGAGGAGGGGGGAAGGAGTTGGAGGAGGGAGATGGGCAAGAGGAGAGAGAGGGGAACACAATCTTCTTTTTATAAGGATTTTATCTTGGAATGTGAGGGGATAGGTGGGAGCGAGAGGACGGTGAAGGAATTTGTTAGGAGATGCAAGATTGATATCTTGTGTCTCCAAGAGACTAAGTGTGAAGGTGATGGGGAGAGGATCATGAGGGAGATTGGGAGTGATAGACTTTTGAAGGGGGTGGTTTCACTGGCAGAGGGGTGGACTGGAGGCATTATGATTCTATGGAACCCGTATGAGGTGGAGGAAGTGGTGGTTGATAGGTAGGTTGGCCGGGGGGCTATCTCCCTCCACTCTTGTTGTTTGAAGGATGACTTCTGTTAAGATTTCTCTAGAGTTTATGGCCCCCAATCCAAAGAGAGGAAGAGAGCTTTTTGGGAGGAGCTGCTTCTATATCACTGTGGCTAGGGTCAGCCATGGTGTGTGGGGGGCGACTTTAATGCAGTGATGGCAACTTTATAGAGGACATGGGTTACTCTCCCACAAGGGAGACAGAGGATTTATGTGATTTCATTGAGGACACAACCCTCATTGATATTGGATTGGTGAATGCCTAGTTCACCTGGTCCAATATGAGGACTTCACCGGCTTTCTCCAGGCTAGATAGGTTTTTGATATCGGTTGATTGGGAAGATCACTTCCCTCATGTGCAGGCATCTTGTTTAGCTAGACCAACTTTGGACCACAAGCCCATCCTCTTGAAGACCAGTCGCAGTTAGGTGAGAAGACATGTATTCAGATTTGAGGGGTTTTGGTTCGGGGAGGAAGATTTCATGGACACTATTAGAAGCAGTGTTATCAGAACCGGACCGGTGCTTGAACCGGACAATGAGTTGGTTCGGTTCGAACCGGTTTGACCGTTCAATCGAACCGGTTTGAACCGTGATGTCATTATAATATTAATATATGGTCAGACCAGATTCTATGACCTAAGACAATAAGAAATAAGATATAATGATCAAAATAAATAAACATACATGTATAATTATTAGTCCTGATTATGTAAATACTAATTATACAAGTAAAAAAATAACAATAACATGGTTAAATAAATTGACCTTAAAATTTTGTAATATTTCATTGGTGTTCACTCTTCACAATTGACATTTATACTCCTTTAAACATTTAAACTTTGAATATATCTAAAATAAAATGATAAATAACAACAAATCAATAATAATAAGATATTTTTGTTCACACATATATATCATTTTGAATATTTAAATATTTTTATATTTTTTTTGAAGGATGAATCGGGTCGAACCGGTTCGGATCGGTTCACCGGTCGAACTGCAGTTTGTCCGGTTCTTTAGCATTAGACCGGATCGGGCTTAATCAGACCGATTCCTGGACCGGTTCACGGTCGAACCGGTTCGACCGGCCGGTCTGGTTCTGATAACACTGATTAGAAGTGCTTGGAGTGAACGGAGGTATGTAGGTTCTTTCATGGCTACTTTGGTTGGTAAACTGAAGCACTTGTGAGCTATGTAGTCAAAATTGCGCCCAGGCGTTGAGGCGAGGCGAGGCGATGGCAACTCACCTAGCCCCGTCGTGGATCGCGGAGGCGAACGCCTCATCGCCGCCTCACCCTCTTCGCCCTCCGTGGCGCGCCTCACCCGCCGTTCCGGCCAACTCGGCCTCACGCGGATCCGCGTATCGGGTATGAATACTCGTTACGAAGGTGGATCAGTGTTATAAGCCGTGAGGGTTTCGTTCCCCTCCCACCCCGCGGCGACATCTCCCTCCCTCCCCAATCGGCAACCCTAATCCCCAACGGCGATAGCAGCTTCGGGGAGCAAATGGCGACAGCGGAGTCCGCTGATCGGCGATAGCAGCGTTCGGCGAGCGAGCGGTGACGACAACGTTCGGTACTCATCTCCCTCTCCTTCTCTCTGTCTTTCTCACACAGATGCACACACGCACACACCCTCTCGCCGTCTCCATCTCCCTCTCTCTTCGTTTTCCTCTCTCGCCGTCTCACTCTCCCTCTCTCTCCGTCTCCCTCAATCTGTCTCCCTCCGTCTCCGTCTCCGTCTCCGTCTCCCTCTCTCCCTCTTACTGTCTCCCGACTCTCTCCATCTCCCTCTCTTACTCTCTCTTTCACACGTGCACACACAGAGAGGGGCTCGGCCCCTCTCCCACTCTGTCACTCCCTCTCTCCTGCTCTCTATCTCCCTTACAGTGGAAGGGAGGGGTCGAGCCCCTCTGTCTCCCTCGCCCTCACTCTATCTCTCTCTATTCTCTCACTCTTTGTCTCCCTCTTTCCTCTCTCTGTCTCTGTCATACGTAGAGACACAAGCACACACTCTGTCTCACCCTCTCTCACTCTCTGTCTCTCTCTATCAGACACATGCATAGTTAGAGGGAGGGGCCAATTCCTCCCTCTAACTTTGTGTCATGGCCCTTATGGGATTATGTAATTAACTTGTTTGGTTGTTTAATTGTTTTTGTTTTGTTATAATATTGCACTTGCTATTCTTGTTTAGTGTATTTGCAAATTTTGCATGTATGACAATATGAGTGTTACTCTTGTTTAGGAATGAATGGATTTAGGAAATTTATTGATTTTATATATGTAGTTTTTTGATATATATTTTTGTGATATTTAGACATATAATTTAAGTTTTAAATCATATATAATTGTTTAATAAAATTTTCGCCTCAAACACCTCAGCCATCGCCTAGGCGTTTGAGGCGTGAGACGACCCCCTGGTCGTCTCGCTCGTCTCATGCCTCTGACTACATGGCTTGTGAGAGGTTCTTAAAAGGTAGGGTGCTGACAAAACCCTACTTGGCAAGATGGCGAAAGAAAGGATCCTTCAACACCTGGCTGGGCTAGATGGCTTGGATGAGACAGGATTGCTAGATTGTGCAGGGATATCCTGAGGATAGAATTTGAAGAGATCTTGATAAAGGAGGAGATTTATTGGAAGCAAAGATCGAGGGAGAAGTGGATCAAAGAAGGTGACAAGAACACTAAATATTTTCAGAGGATTCCTTCAGGGAGGAGGAGAATCAACCACATTGCATCCATCAAGGTTGGTGAGCAGATTTTCCAGAGGGAGGAGGACCAAGGAGTTTTACTTCAAGCTCTTTACCGAAGTGCAGATGGACAGACCTAGCATTGTAGATGATCTTCTCCCTCACCTCTCTTCTGTGGAGTGTGAGGCCCTCTGCAGCCCCTTTTTGGAGGAAGAGATCGGATAGGCTATTTTTTTTCTTGCAGGTGACAAAGCTCTGGACTTAGATGTTTTCTTGTGATTTTCTTCTAGAAGTATTGGGACATTGAAGGAGGATCTTATTAAGGCATTGGGGGAGTTCCAAGAGGGTGGGGCCCACTTGAGGGGCATCAAAAACCCTCTTGGTGCTCATCCCAAAGAAGCGGGGTGCATAGGATTTCAGGGATTTTAGTTCTATTAGTTTGCTGAATAGTACCTACAAAATTATCCCCCAGATGTTGGCAGGTTGACTGGATAGAGTGATTGACAGAGTAGTTAGTGGACATCAAGGGACTTTTGTCAGGGGAATGACACATCCAGGAGAACTTCTTAGCGCCACATGAGTGTCTACATGCTATGAAGACCTAGAGGAAGAGGAGGGTGGTATTGAAGCTGGATTTTGAGAAGGCATGTGACAGTGTTAATGGGAAGTGCCTTCTACAAACTTCAACTAAGATGGGTTTTGACCAAAGATGGATTGGGTGGATCTTGTCATGCATCTCTTTAGCCTCCTTTTCAGTTTTGGTGAATGGGAAATCCACCCCATACTTTCTTAGTGGAAGAGGACTCTGCCAGGGGGACCCGTTGTCACCTCTCTTATTCGTTCTTGTTGCACAGATTTTGAGCAGGATATAGATGAGTGCCGAGAGGGCAAGTATAATCAGAGGTTTTCAGGTTGGACATCACAGTGTGAGCATTAGCCATGTACCTTCAGTATGCTGATGACACCATCCTGTTTCTAGCGGACGGGGAGAGACAGTTCTATGATGTTAGGTTGATGCTAGAGATTCTACAAGAGGTTAGTGGCCTGAAGATGAACTACAACAAGAGCACTATAGTTGGAGTCAACATGGAGGAGAGTTCACTCAGGAGAACAACATTCATACTGGGATGTCGGACAGGAGATTTCCTTTTCCCCTACCTTGGCCTTCCTTTGTTCTCTGGGGCCCTCCACTGCAGGGATTGGCAAGTGATAGTGCAGAGGCATGAGGCCAGACTTGTTTGTTGGAAGGTGATACTCCTCTCCTATGGGGGGAGAATGGTAGTGCAAATCAGTGCTGGACAACCTTCCTATGTACTATCTCTCTATTTTTAGGATCTCAAAAACTGTGGCCAAGAAGGTAGAGTCCATTCAATCTAAATTCTCTTGGCACGGTAATAGTGAGAGTGGGAGGGTCTTGCATGACATCTCTTGGGATAGAGTATGCAGAAGCAAAGAAGTAGGAGGAGTGAGGTTCAAGAACATTAGGGACTTCAACTTGGCACTCCTTTGTAGATGGTTGTGGAGGCTAGGAGAGGGAGACAGTGGGCTATGGATACAAATTATCAGGCAGAGATACTATAGTAGGTCTAGAGAGTGGGACTTGACACTGCCCTCTGTGTACAATGTCTCATCGATTTGGAGAGACATCATCCAGTGTATTGATATCATTAGATCCATTGTTTGTGTTAGGTTAGGTAATAGGCAGAGGAGCCTATTTTGGAAGGACAATATAAGCCTATCTAAGCCTTTTTGCTATTGCGGGCATGCAGTTGCACCCTTGGCTTCTGTGACACAATCCTTTCATAGTCAGCTATATGGCGGCACCTGGTCGTCTATTTTCAGGAAGAATCTTGTTTAAGAGGAGATGGATCAACTTGAGAGTCTATTGTGGTTTCCCCTTCACTTCTGGCCAGCGCACAGTAGTGCTGACAAATGGGTGTGGCAATGAGAGGAGGAGGAAGGTTTCTCAGTCAGATCGGCTTACTCACTTATTTCAGACGGGGTGTGCGTCACCGTTTTGCGCCCCACGTTTGGGACCCCAGGAACCCGCTAAAGGTGAAGCTGTTAGTATGGAGGATCTTGCATGGTCGGCTTCCCACTTGTGATAGGATTGCACATTCTTTCAGGACATAGTCACATTGTGCTCTTTGTGTGGAGAGGTGGAGGAGGACCTCAATCACCTATTTACGGGTTGCTCTTTTTCCAAGGAAGTAAGGGCTAGGATTGGTGATAGGATACATCACGCCTTGGGCCATTTTGAGATTGTGCGACAGCTTTTCCTCAAATGGCACAAGAGGTGGTTCCTAAACGGGGACAGAATCCTCTGGTGACTCATCCTTCATGTTGCTTGGGCTTTGTGGGGCGAAAGGAACAGAATAATCTTCGGAGGGGAAGCAAAAGTGGAGGACAAGATCGTTTCATTTGTTTGTGAGAGAGTGTGTGAGTGTGTTAAGTATCTTTGTAAAGTGGAGTCCCATAACTCCACACTTTTCCTTTTGCTGGTGGAAAGATAGGTGCTTGCTGTCTTGGCAGGGCCTTTTGTACGGGTATTCTTTTGGGGGCTGACTGTTTACACTTGCCAATGCCTTTTCTTTGCAGTCAATAGAATAGTAGTACTACCCACTTTTCCAAAAAATGTATCATTTCAAAAAGTGAATTTGCATGCATCTATGTTTTACATCAATGTATGAATGAATATGCGCCACCATCTTCTTAGTTTAATCACACTGGCAAGAACAACTTTTTGACAAACGCATGGTTTGTACCACCAATTTTATTGCAAACAAGTGGTATTACTGTCAGATGGTGTAGAGGAGAGGTTCCTCCACCACCCAAGTTAAGAAAAGTTAATAAAGAAGTATAAGCAACAATTACAGGGAATTGACTGCATCCTTCCATGACTCAACAGTTACTTGAAGAAGAAACCTGGACCAGAAAACGGTTTCGGACCTGCTCACTGTTGCAGGTCCGAAACTAAAAAAAAACGTTTTTAATGGTTTCGGGCGAAACCGATACCGGTTTCGCCCGAAACTCTACCGTTTCGGTCCGAAACCCATCCGTTTAGGTCCGAAACCGGACTTGCTCAGTGTAATTTTTGCCTTTTTTGAATGTTTTGAACCGGTTTCGACCGAAACCGAAACTAAAACCGGTACGTTTCGGTTTCGGTCCTGGCCAAAACTGGTACCGAAACCGGTTCTGCCATCCTTGCCCCATTATTCTTCCAGTTAACCAAATCCCTGGAGGAGAAATTGATATATACAGATTCCAACAGATTTAGCAACATATTCAGTAATAAATAGTTATGCATTGGAAAAACACTCTCAGAACTTATTTTCTCTTTTAGGATAAAGTACAAGCCTGTAAGGAAATTCTAATAAGTTGTGAAGTATTTGTCAAATTACAATATATATGAGAGATTTCTGGAGCGGCTTTAGTGGAAATTTCGGGAAAGTTAAACATCACTTGCCCATGTAACTATAATTACTGTTTAATTTTAGAAATATGAACTTGCGATGTCCTCTTCTTGACATTCAAACTTGTCAATTCCATTTATTTCTTAGATTGTAATGTGATATTTAATTTCACTTGTGGTGAGTAAAATGTATCATTTTCTCCTTTCTCTCCAAGCACCCCTTTAAATTTATAAATTGTTTAGGGATAAGTGCAAAAAATCCTCTTACATGCATAATTGTGAAATACCATATTTAGATACATATGCTTAATATAATCTCACTGCATAAACATGTGTACAAAAATGTCCCTCCTATTAGGCACCATTACCTACCATCAGATAAATGTAACAAACTTGGGTGGTCCTTTTAGGTGGGAGTGAGATCTTGTCTTCTAGGCTGAGTTCCTTAATGCATATAATTGTTTTGTAGGCTGTCAGTGATGGCGACATTGCCGATTTAAGGAAAAGAAAGCTCATTGACAGACAGTAACACTCTCTATCCATTTTACTGATGCTTCTTATTTGCTTCAATTGTTCTTGTTGCTTAATTTATCTGTTACTTTTTCCCACCTCTTTCCTTGTAATAACTGTGGGGATTGCCTTCAAATATCGTTCTGCTTCTGGAAGGCATACACTTCAGTATCTATTGGAGCTGATAGAGAAAATTTATTTACTATTTTCTTTGGTCTTTGCTTCCTCATTGATTTTTACAGGACATGGAAGGGTTACTCATTGACAAAAGGTCCCAAATATACCGTAAAACGAAAAAAAGTTGTCACCGATCTAACCCGAGAAATACTGCAAAGGTATTGCATGTTCTATGATTTAGGATCACTGGGTACAATGTAATTGATTGATGCATTTAACTCCATGGCACAATTTAAGAAGTAATGGTCTGTCTGTGACTTGACTTCTACAAGACTGGGCAAAATTACATGCTACTAGTTCATCTGTGTTTTGAATCATTTCATTTGTCATGCTTTAAAATCTCAAGATTTTGGCAGGGAAATGAGAGTTTATACCAATGATTGTGATGATGCACAAGTCATTCGTATGCTTGCGGTGGTGTTAGATGGGAAATAGCTTCTCTCTTTCTCAGAGACTGCATGCTTTTACTAACCAGTTACCTTCATGTCTCAGAGCTTGCATTTTTCACTTGTGCATTTGTCTGGCCATGAAATTCTTTTATTTTTATTTTTTATCTTCTCTTTCGTGCTTATTCCAGGTTCTGTTCATGGTAAAACTCTGACTCTAAATGCAACTATGATCTGTTAATGGTGTGAGATTCCATGAATAATTGTACCAAACAGGTCCAAAAGGATGCTTCCTACATCTGCCATTGGCCCATTTCCAACTATTTAAGAAGCTGTTGGAGATTCCTAGCTTGAATGTTATAATCCTTCCTTTAAACCTGACCCAAATCCTAAAATTGAGAGTAATTTCATCTTAACTGCGTGCACATCTTTTACCTATGTATCTGTTCTCTTCTCATAAGACTCATGCAGGATGTGCCCACCGATTGATATATGGTGTGCAGACTACCTTTGATGGACATGTAGTGATTTTTATTATATTTGCATGCAGAGCGGAATGGGTAGTTTTTATGTCTAAGTTCTTTTCAACTAAGAGGTTTTGAGAATGTTTTTATTCTGGGTTTTGTGTACTCCTAAGGGGTGACTGGAAGGATCTTGAGTTCAAAGAGTATAATCTAAATGCAGGAGCGCGCCCCATTGAATATGGTTGTGACCATCCTCTTCTCAAGGTAGGAGTTACGTGCGTTTTTTTAAATTAGGCAATGTCTTGTTAAGATGGATCATTTTAGTTGTCTGAGTACTTCATGTGCTTGGGTATATTTTAGCTGGCATTATTTATACCTGGAAATTATTTTTGCAGTATAGGTAGATTTGCATTTTTGTATCATTGAAACACCTCTTTTCCCATGACATTTGTTATGCCTTGGCCTTGTAGATTGTTTGATCAATGGGGTTTAGAAATCTTTACAGTTAGGTTTTGCATTAATCTTTTGCTCATAGCCATAGTGCAGTATGCTATCTTTTTCCAATAACCAGTGTGTCATACATTAAAGCTGCTGCTGCTTCTTTCAGGTGCGTGAGCAATTTCAAAACATCTTCCTTCAAATGGGGTAAATGATAGCTACTTTTTTTATGACTGGAATTCAATACTTATGTGGCATATGTTTTCTGATTCTTTTTGGATAATAGCTAACATTTTTATCTTATACCAATTAAATACTTATATTTCTCATGGTTCGTGATGTTTTCTTGCAGATTTGTGGAGATGCCAACGAATAAGTTTGTTGAAAGCAGGTAATAAGCTGCAGTGATTTCCTTTTTTTGGTCTGAAAGTGGCTTATACGGTTATACCACATCCATTAAATTGAAAAGATACAAAGTAAAAGGAGATTAGGAGAGAGTATACCACAGGCCGAAAAATCCATCATGTAGAAAAACAACTTCCCTAAAACCGAGCGCTCCATGTATGAATGGAGCATGAAGAGAAAAACCCCCATTCTATAGCCAGACCTAGGTGGTGTATTACTGATGATATAGCTAGGGGACAATGTGAGGGCTAGAGGGATCCCTTTCTCTCAAAAATCTTGGACCCATCAAGGACCTGCTTACAGATGACAGGATGTGAACTGCTTCATTGCTTTGCTTTTCTTTGGAATAGGCGATAGTTCCTCTCACCCAAAATACCCAAATGGTTGCATGTAATACTATCCACAACACCTGCTTATCCATATGCTAGTTCCAAGGCTTGCACCACTCCTTCAGAAAGTAGTCATGTTTGGAGTTGGTGTCTTGTGAAAGAGAGAGATTCAGATAGACTTAGTAAAGCAGCAATGCAAGAGTAAATGTTCCAAAATTTCATCTTCCAGATCACTTACGTAATAAGTGTGCCTGGTAACATCTCTAAAGCGAGAGTGGGGATTTCAATGCGGTGGCATCTCCTTGGGAGAGGACGGGGGTGAATGTGCACTCTGGGGAAATGGATGACTTCACTGCCTTCATCGAGGAGGCAGCTTTGGTGGACATCGGTATAACTCATGGTCAGTTCACTTGGTCCAACATGCGAGCTGATGCTTCTTGCTCCAGGTTGAACAGGCTCTTGGTCTCGGTTGATTGGGAGGATCACTCTTTATGTGTAGGTGCTATCTCTAGCCAGATCAGTGTCGGACCACAAGCCCATTCTTTTGAAGACCAGCCGTTTGAACGAGAGGAAGTTCACTTTCAGGCTGGAGTAGTTCTGGTTTAGGGAGACAAATTTCATGGACATTGTCAGGGGAGCATGGACTTCACTGGTTGTTGGTAGATCTACTATGGCTACTCTGGTTTTGAAGCTGAGACACACTACTCAGGTCCTCAAGGCTTGGGGGGTAGACAAAACCCTCCCGGGGAGGGCTGCTAAGGACAGAATGCTACAATAGATTGAGGGCTTAGATTGCTTGGAAGAGATAGGGCTTATGCATGCAAATGACAAGAATCTCAGGGATACTCTTATGGGCCAGTTTGATGAGATTCTCGCTGGGGAGGAAATCTACTGGAGGCAAAGGTCGAGGGACAGATGGATCAAAGAGGGGATAGGAATACTGCTTACTTTGGAGGAGGAGAGCTAACACTATCACTTCCATCAGGTAGGGGGAGCTATCTGTTTCTTCATATGAGCAGATCATGAGTATGGCGAGGGATTTCTATTCTAGGTTGTTTACTGAGGACGACCACTTCAGGCCTAGAATTGTAGTTGATCTTCTTCCCCGACTCTCACCAGAGGAGAGGGATGCTATCGTTCAGACCTTTTCTGAGGAGGAGGTGCGATAGGTAGTCTTCTCCCTTGCGCCTTTAACAGAGCTCCAGGGCCGGATGGTTTCCCTTTAACAGAGCTCCAGGGCCGGATGGTTTCCCTTTGGTCTTTTTTCAAGTATTAGGATGTCATCAAGGTTGAGTTTATGGCTGTTGTGTTGGAGTTCTAAAGAGGGGGGGGCTCATTTGGGGGAGATTAATAAAACCCTCTTAGTGCTTATCCCCAAGAAAGGAGCCCAAGACTTTAGAGATTTTAGACCCATTATTTTGTTGAATGGCACCTACAAGATTATCACAACGATGCTGGCATGGAGACTGGACAAAATAATGGACAGGGTGGTCAACTGCTTTCAGGGAGCCTTCATCAAGGAAGACATATTCATGACAACTTCTTGGTGCCACATAAGTGTTTTTTTGCCATGAAGACTCAAAGGAGAAAAGGAGTAGTGTTTAAGTTGGACTTCGAGAAGACTTATGATAGGGTTAATTGGCAATTCTTATTTGATGTCTTGGAGCGGATGTGCTTTGGAGATAGGTGGATTTCATGGATTCAGGTTTGTATCTCTTCTGCTTTTGCGGTCCTTGTCAACGGCAAGCCGACTTCTATTTCCATAGCGGCAGGGACTGAGGCATGGGGACCTTATGTCACCTCCTTTTTTTGTGTTGGCGGCTCATGTGTTGAGTAGGGTGTGATTTCGATCAGAGGCGACAGGTTGGATCAGGGGTTTCCAGGTTGGGAGAGGAGGGCCATCTATCACTCACTTACAGTATGTCAATGATACTATCCTTTTTTTGGGTGAGTCAGAGCATCAACTTTATGATGTTAGAATGTTGCTGGAGTTATTGGAAGAGGTTACTGGTTTGAAGGTTAACTTCAACAAGAGCTTACTTGTTCATGGAGGGTAGGGTTCTTCAGAGGGCAGCTTGTATTGTGGGCTGTCATGTAGGTGCTTTCCCTATTCCATACCTGGGTCTCTCTCTGTCCCCAGTGTTTTTCGGTGTGCTGATTGGCTTCCCATCATTGGAGGTCTAGGGGATGACATGATATCAATTAGGGTAGGGTGGCTGTTAGTAAGGAAGAGGGAGGTCTGGGGATCAATGATGTTAAATATTTTAATTTGGTTTTCTTGTGCAAGTGGCTGTGGAGATTGGTGTCAGATGACAATGGTCTGTGGGTGCAAGTTATCTGGCAGAGATATTTTGGCAGGAGGAGACTTTGAGATATGAATTCACCAGTTCAGTAATGGACTTCACCGATTTGACGTGGCATAATGACTTGCAGGGATATTATCTCGTCCGGTGTGTGGGTTCGATGAGGGAAAGACGACTAGTGCCTTTTCTGGAAGGACAGATGGTGCGACGACTTTGCCGTGGAGACTTCCTTCCCTAGTCTCTTTGCTGTTTTAGCTCACCCTTTGGGGTCGGTCAACCAGGCTTTTGAATCCCAACTTTCAGGAGGCACCTGGGCATCGACCTTTCGGAGGGATCTCAGGATCGACCAGATGGTGCAGCTTGAGGAGCTTCTATTCTTCCTCCTCGTCTACGCTTCATACTCCAATAGGGAGGATGCATGGACTTGGAGGTGGGGTAGGGAGGGGACCTTCTCGGTGAGATTGGCTTAGTCCATTATCTCAGATGGAGATGCGCGCCTTAGTCTCACCCCTCAGGTTTGGAGGTCGTGAAGTTTGTTGAAGGTGAAGCTCCTCACTTGGAGGATCTTCCACTGGAGGCTGCCCACTTGTGGCAGATTGCTCCAGTTTCTCTGGGGGATTTAGTCGACCTACTGCTTGTGCGGTTAGGAGGATGAGTCTTTGGACCACCTATTTGTAGGTTATATCTACTCACAGGAGGTGTGGGATGGGATGTCTATGAGACTCCGCTATGTCTTTCACCGGCAGTGCGAGGTGCATCTTTTCATTGTGTCGTAGGGGAGGAGGTGGCCCTACAAAGGATAAAAAAAACATCTATAAAGCGAGCTAACCTGTCACAAGGTGGGAATTACTTTGTTCAATTCTCCAAAAGTAGGAATTTCACTTTAACAAGGGGACCAGACCTGGTGAAAGAAAGGCAACCCTTGTATTGACCTAGTTTTACTTGAGTAGCTGGAGAGGGCTAATTGTAGGAAACAACTACTCATGTGAGAAAGCATGCTGCTGTGAAGCTACCACTATATCTAAGTGTTGAGGTAGGGATGAATCAAATTAGTTGCACTGAAAAGTGAGAAAGTTACTGGGATTTGTATATGTAGTGCTTGGGTCAACAACTTGAAACACACTTCTTTTTTTTTGAAAGTTAGTACCACTAATTGTATTAAATAAAAAAAAGGGATGTACAAGTATAGTCAATTTAGTCAATGAGCTCCCCAAAACATCCTTGTATAAAAGGTCACACTAAGACAGTGTGAAAGACACTAAAATTGTGTGGACTTGGTCCAAAGTGGATGCATGGTTTGTCATATCTTACGAGATGTCCGAGATCTCTTCGAGATCTCTCTCTCCAAAGGTCACGAGAAACGAAGTCTCCGAGATCGAGATCTTCTCTCCCGCACCCCCCTAATTTCCTCCTTCCTCTCTTCCGATCTCTTTCTACCTCGGCCCCCTTGAGCTCTCTCTCTCCCCAATCTCTCTCTTTGTCTCTCCCTCTCCCTCGAACTCTCTTACCCTCTCTCTCTCTCTTTCCCCACCCTCTCTCTCTTAATCACTCTCTGTCTCCCACCCTCTCTCTCTCTATCTCCCCCTTCTCTTTGTCTGAGAGAGGGAGAGAGAGAGGGGAAAGACAAAGATACATGTACCATTTTATATGATTTTTGATGTATTCTTCAGTTTGTGATTCATGTACCATTTTTATGTATATCTTTTTGGTGTAACTTTTGATGCATATTAACATTGGTGCTTGTGAATGGATTTGTTATTGTTATCATTACTCTTTATTTTATAAAATTGTGTTGTCAATTAGAAAAACATGTTTGTGAAATTGATTGGTTAGTAGAAAAAATTAACATTTTCTTAGAAATAAACTATATATGTGAATTTTTTTTCCGAAATCTCTTCGACATCTCATCTCTTCCGTCTTTCCGAGATAGAACCGATATTCGAGACGGAAAATCTTGAGTGGATGATATCTCACGATACCTCACAAAATTTGGATTGGGTCACGACAGTGTCAATCCTCCATCTACGATCATCTTACATGTGAACCTCACAATAAACAAGGCATCTCCTTTCGACCTCCATACCCATCTGTCTCCTCTCTCCTATGTAATTGTTTGGCCTTGAAGCAAAGAGAGATCATTGAGGTGCTTATCTCATCATCCAGCAGATTTCTTTTGAAGGTAGGAATCCATCCCCTCCCTTTTATCCCCATAGTCAAATAAGTCAACAATGACAACAGTTGGGCAGATAGAATGCTGAATAAGTTTAGGAACAACATGGCCAGTTGCCTGCTAGCGCACCATCTATCTTGCTAAAAGATCTTCCACCCATCTCCAAGCGACAAAGGCGACCAGAATAACCACCTCCTTGTCATGCAAAATACCTTTCCATGAACTAGATATATTATGCACGGAATTGGAAGAGATGTTCTAAATTCGGGTACTCTCTGTGACCTTTGTTTAATGACCTCCAGCAATAGACCCTTATTTCTCACAACTGACTCCTGGAATTATTTGCACATCAATGCCAAGTTGAAATCTGATAGGTTTCTAATCCCCAAACCACCTTCAGAGAGCTTTCATTATTTCCATCTCTAGTTAACAATGGCCTTCTCCTTCGGCATGTTGTCATGTCCTCCAGAGGTTGCCTCCCGGGCGAACCGCATCCCCCTCGGAGCTAGCGGACCAAGGGCGACGTTCCCTTGTGTGAAGACGAGCAGAGGACCTGCCGTGGTTCCTCCATGTCATCGTCTCGACCCTTTGCTTTCAGTACTGGAGGTGAGACCACTTGAATCAGCACTGTGGGGTGTAGGTGGGTAGGAAGGGTCTGATGGCCGATGGGTTTCAGGGGGGCTTCTCTTGCAACGGGACTTTTGTAGAGGTGGTCCGAGGTAAGGCATTGGCACCGCCTAAGCGGAAGGGAGGCTGCCTTAAGACCTAGTACATGGCTGACTGGATTGGCTTAATAGGTGCCTTTGTATCTCTTTGGTTGAAGGGGGAGTTGATATGGTGGCGATTCAACATCTATTGGACGTTGGGGGGATGTGATAGACCATTGGGAGGTCCGACAAGTTCACAAGAGTTGTTTCTTGGCTATCAGTGGTGGTGTAGAAGCAATGGAGGCAATAGCAGAGGTGGGGTTCCTGGTCGTCGGAGGTGCCATCCTCCGGGCATTAGGTGGTCGATGGGAAAGGAGACTTTCCCCAACCCGAGGGGGTTAGCCTAACATTCCGGTTCGTAGGGCTTCCCCTTATCTTCTGTGACGAGGACGGTCTGTCCCTACTAATCGCCAAATTTGGAACGGTGGTAGCCAGAAGTTTGTGACTACTTCTGACAGAAAGTTTAACCACCGTTAAGGCCATCGCTTGGGTTTCTAGATCGACAACGGTCCCTCCGGTACTGTCTTCTGTTGGGGGGAGGGGATGACTTCCTCGTATGCCTAATAACCCAGCCAAAGACTCTGGAGCATCCTTCGTGGCGGCAGGACTGTGGGCAACACCCCCCGTGGTGAGAGGAGGAAGACAATGGGGTGGGGTTACGTGGCGACCCCCTTACCACCGCCCTAAATTTCATGGTCTGCCACTTTCTCTGGACTGACTGGGCCATCCGATCTTGGGTAAACATTGCTGGGCCAAGAGACCACGTTCGAACCAGGAGCGCAGTTGGGCTTGGCCCATATCTCCAAGCAACGTTTGGAACTTGTCGGACCAAACGAGAGGTGGGCCGGTTTGTTTGCCGGTGGATCGGGGGCTCCTCTGATCAGGGTAACAAGTTGAACTCGAATCTCCCCCTTGGACCGAGCAAGGTTGTCAGTATCGGTTTCGGACTCGGTTTCGGCCGAGTCTGAAACCGAAACCACTTGGTTTTGGTTTCAGCCGAAACCCAGTGAAAAGGTTATAAAAAAATCAAAAAATATGTAAAAAAATAAAAAAAATTCAGAAAATATAAATAATCACATAAAAATAGAAAATTCATTACACATGCATTGTAAAGAATTGGATTAACTGCATTACACATGAAGACTAATGGGTTCAAGGATTGAAGTTGTTAAACAAATATTGAGTACATATTAAACATGAAATAGGTTCAAACTGTACAATAAACGTGATCCTTACCTAAATGATGATACACTAATATGGATAATAACTAGAAGAACCTTCTCTCTCATCGTCTGGCTTTTCATGTTCATACTCATAAGAAGGTTGCATGTATGGTCTATATTTACTATAACCAAACAATGAGGTAGCCAAGTCCTGCATCCCTGTTTGGATCTCTCTTGGAGTATTTGGTTGGCTTGATTGGAATCCAGTATCAGCATAAGAATCTTGAGGAAGAGAAGAGGAACTGGTCGGATGTGGATGGAACTGGAATGCTGGTTCATGACCCCACCCATAAATGGCTGCCTCCTGTTGGCCACCACCATAACCTAATGGATGCCCATATTGACTCTGTGAATTATGTCCTCGCTCACCCTGATTGTATCCTCTGCCTGTGTCTGCGTGGAAGGAGGAAGGACCACCAGCAATGCCACCGCCAGTAGTAGCACCTGCAGTTGCACTGGGATCATCATCATCATCATGATCATCATGATCATCATTATCAGACCCAACCGAAACCAGTCGCTTTTTAGCCTTTGGGGATGTTTTTTCTGTTTTGGTGTGATTTCTTCAATCACCCTTGACATGAATCCTTTTCCCCGTGGCGTGTGCCTCAGATAAATTTGCTTCAACTGCTCAATTGTCGGGTCCTCTCGAGCAGCAGCACTTGTCCTCTCAGTTAGCCCATGCACTGATGTACTTTTTCTTAAGGATGCAGGTGGCTTGCCCATTCTAGGAGTGACTGGCCTGCTATCTGAGTCTGAGTGTCTAGTTGGCTGAAAATCATGCTGCTCCTCAGTGTCATCAACAACCCCAGGTGGGTCCCTTCTCTGGTGCGCATGAGTATCTCTGTCTCTCTTTATTTTGCTTCTGAATTCGGGATCTCTTGCGTCATCTTCATCTAGTATGCCCTCTGCCCATGTTGTATCATCAATATCAAAAACGGGCTCATCAACCTGCTCTCGTGTCTTCACCCAAGACTGCAAAGGATTATCATCATCAAATAAGGCATCCACATCAATTTCTGCAGTGGCATCCTCAGCCACGCGTTTGTCTCGCAGTTGTTGCCATATTTTTTATTCTCAACCCCATATTGTAGTGGCAGTAAACTAATTTGTCTAACCGTTCAGCCTTTAGCCGATTGCGAACCTTTGAGTGTATAAGGCTGAACGTGCTCCAATTTCTTTCACATTGGCTTGCTGATGTGGTTTGATTCAACACCCTGATTGCAATGAAAGCCAATGCAGAACTGTCCAAATCTCTATTATTCACCATTACCCACCAGTCAGCTGCTCCACCAACCATAAACAAATCAATATAAATTGTAAATAAAAATCAATTCTCCGTAATGTAATTGCAAAGAAAGCACAAAGATAAAGTATACTTGGGCTCACTCTTCCCACTGCGTATTGCAATTGGGAGTCAGAATACGTCCCAGTTCTCATTCTATAGTAGTTCATCTACAAAAATAAAGTAATAGATTAGCATAACTATTTAAGTAAATTCTATGCCTCTTATTCATGAAATCATAAAGGCCAACCTCTAATTCCGCCTGAAGTCTCTTTTCTGGTGTCCTCGATAAACGACCAATGACTTTTAAAGTCCCTTGGAGCACCTCGCCATCAACATGTGCATTGGCATCATACATAAATCGAGGGTTGAGGAAATAGCCTGCATTTGTGTATAATTAACTAAATGTTAGATATAAAATAACTTAAACAATAATGTATCAATACAAATAATCACTCACCAGCTGTATGCAAGTCGTGTTGTAATGTGGTGTCCCATCTATGATCAATAATTTTCCACCACTTTGCATATTCTTTGGGAAAGGATTCCTGCAACTCTATTTTGGCATGGTCTATGGCCTCATACAGATATCCCATATCATTCTTCTCATCTTCATCCACCATTCTTATGACCTTCACGAGGGGGGTGACTACTTTCATGTATCGTGAGACCCCGCCCCAGAATTTGTTGTCGTCCACGATGTGGGAGACATCCAAATATTCCATCTGAGCATCAACATTAGACTTGTCGATGTATTCCCGCAGGGCATTGTGATACATGAAAGCTTTCAACTCATTCTTATACCTGTGCAAAGAAATGAAATTTGAATCAAATACAAATCATAACTATAAGGATAGGGCACAAAGAATTGAGTTCAATCTTATACCTGTGCAAAGACTCCAAAGAAATGAAATTTGAAGCAAATATGGTTGGCCCTGCACGGATGATATCTCGCCCCCCACTTGCATGCTCCCTGAACATGTTCAATATCCTAGGATGGCCATAAATATACTGGGTAATCCTTTGTGCCCTTTCAACTGTCTTCTTCACATGATTGTCCTTCCCAATGTCTTCCAGAATCAAATCTAGAGAATGTGCAGCACATGGGAGCCAGTATAAGTGACTGCGCTTCTGCATCAATTTCTTCGCTACAGCCTTATAACTAGCTTCATTATCAGTCACTACTTGGACAACATTGTCCTCTCCAATTTGGTCTACCATCTTATCCATCAAATGAAACAAATAATTGATATTTTTTTCATAGTTTGATGCATCTACAGATTTTACAAATACTGTACCTTCGATACAATAGACCAAAAAATTAATCATGGACTTCTTCGTGATACCAGTCCAGCCATCACACATAATAGTGCATCCTCTCTCCATCCATATATGCTTGAAGCTTTCAACCAAGTCATGGAGCTCCTCAACCTCTCCCTCAAGGCCACGCCCGTATATGTCTCGACGTGATGGGGCCTTCAAGTCAGGGCCAACATCTGCTATGGCATCTAGCATAGGTTGGAAATATTCGCTTTCAGCTACATGTGCAGGGACACCTGTATGAAAAAATCATTTGCAGATACTTTTAAATGCATGTCCTGCAACTTCTGCTGATTTTTTTACTCCTCTCAATGCAAACTTGATTTTAGGTTGTGTAGCATGGGATCTTCTGTGGAGATAGTTGTCCATGGGACATGTTCTCTGCGTCTGTGGGGCAGCACCAATGTCAGGACGTCGTGCAACTGTACTTTCGTAGTTCCCTGAACCTATGGGTGCCTTCCCTTTCCTTCGAGCGGCTTGTTCACCCTCCCTTGCTTCAGTCAGCTCTGGATCTGAATCCTCAGTGCCTTCCTCATCATCATCCCTCCTAATCCTTCTGCCTGAAATCTCTTCAGCAATTTCAACCTCATCTTCAGCCCTTTGTTGCATCCTCTCCTTTTTGCCCAGAAGGCACTGGCGCATTTGTTCTCGGACCTCTCGGGGATATCTGTCACATTGTTTCACCTCTTCTCTTACCCCTGCCAAGTGTTGTTTTCCTCTAGTAATTCCGCCATGTATCTCCTTACTACAATAATTACATTTCACTTTTCTTCTCTTAGCATCAACTAAAGAGAGGTGGGCCCACCCCGGATCCTCCTGCCCTTGTTGCTCCCGACTTTGTTCACGTCTAGGCATGATGCTGCATTAAGACATTCATACACAACAAGTTATAAGTACAATTAAAAACTTAACCCTTAATTATCAATTAACCCTTAATCACCCTTCAAAAAAATTAATTATCAGCATGATCCCATTCCAAATTCTTCAATGAAGCTTAATTGAGCCTCAATCGAGCCTAAGCTAATCGAATTAGATAAAAGCCCCAAATTTTATGAACTATTTAACCTTTAATTATCAATTAACCCTTAATCACCCTTGGGAAAAAATCAATTACCATGATGATCCCACCCCAAATTCTTCAATGAAGCTTAATTGAGCTTCAATTGAGCCTAAGTAAACTGAATTAGACAAAAGCCTTAATTTTTATGAACTAATTAACCCTTAATCACCCTTCAAATGAATTAATTACCAGCATGCTTTCCCTTCAAATTAGTGAATGAAGCTAAATTGAGCCCTAATTGACCCTTACTAAACCTAATTAAAGAAAAGTCTCAAATTTAAGGGTGTAATTAGGGTTTAATTTGAAGTGTTAAAAAGCTAATCATGGATTAAAATTAACCTACAACAGAAAATTTAATCTACAACAAAAAAAACTTTCTAACAACCCAACCAAAAATACACAAAACAAAAAAACCCTCAAATTTACCTCAACAAAACTACTAACGTTGGACACTGCAGTCTCCGTAGTGTAGCAGCAGGCAGACGGCCCGCGAATATGTCCCAGCCCAGCAGCAGTAGTCCAGCCTGTTGCGGTGCTGCCTGCGGCAGGCAGCAGCAACACTTGGCAGCAGTAGCAGCAGCACTTGGCAGCAGTAGCAGCAGCACTTGGCAGCAGCAGCAGGCCAGCAGTAGTAGCAGCACCTGTCGCAGTAGCAGGGGAGGGTTTCGGCCGTGGGTTTCGGGGAGAACAACAAGTGTCACGTGAGTTTCGGCCGAAACATTAAAGTTTCAGGCAAAACCAATATCGGTTTCGCCCGAAACCAATAAACTTTATAGTGTCGGGTTTGCTACAGTGAACGCCCCCGTTTTCGTATCAGTTACGGCCGAAACTGATACGTTTCGGCCGAAACTGACAACCCTTGGACCGAGTGCTGCTGTGGATACGGGTTGATGCTCAGACTCGATTAGGCTTACCCATGACTTGCTACAGAGGGTCATGGGGCTAACAAGTTGGGTGGGCCCGACAACAGTTGTATTGCCCCCTCGTCTCTAGCTACAATGCCTGTTGTGGTAGGCTACTCTCTCTCTGGCTATGGGTCGTCGCCAGCGGCAGTTCCCGCACGAGAACACCTGGATAGCCCCTTCCGACGACCCTTTTGTTTGAGGGGCAGCTCTTGACCATGTTGGGCCTCCCTACCCTCTCTACAAAGCTCCTGGTTGTGGAGTTCCAGTAGCAGTGACCCACGTTTGTTGATAGTGACCACCTTTAGTCGTGTTGATGGCTTCCACATTGCAACGGCAGCCACATGCCCACCGGTTGGAGGGGAACGACCCGCTAGGGCAGGGACCGATGGCTACTGTCGGCATGGAGATCATCATTGATCTAGACCGCCGAGGTGAGTCTTTGAGGGCAGCGGTATGACCTTCGAGACCCTGTGGCTGCAGGAGAGAAATCTGATTTCTCAATGACAGGGTGGTCCAGGAGGTGGGGGTTTTGTAGAAAGCTGAGGATGTAGAGCCGTCTTCTGAAGATGTGGATTTATCCTGGAGACACTAGGTGGGGCTAGGGAGCCAGAGGGGTGAACAATCTGAAGGGGAGAGGTTGTTGGAGAGGTGTAGATTGGGAAAGGAGGAGGTGAAGGAGCTGGTTGGGGTGTTGAAGAGACTGATAAAGGTGCAAGTGAGGGAAATGGCAGACAAGGTGAGAATCTCCTTTGTGGGGCTGATAAGGGGTGTTTACCAAGGTTCAGAAGAGGTAGCTGATAAGCATGGCGAGGGGTGCTAGGGGAGGGAAGTCGCAGAGGATGGAGGCAAGAGTGAGTGATGAAGGAGAGGAGAGGAGGGGTGAGCCAGAGGAAGAGGGAAGTCAGATCATAACCCTATCCACATAAGGATTGTCTCGTGGAATGTAAGGGAAATATGTGAGGGGTAAGAAGAGGAGGGTGGTGAAGGAGTTGGTTAGAAAATGTAAGATTGATATTTTGTGCCTGCAAAAATCCAAATGTGAAGGGGACATGGAGTCCATCATGAGAGAAATTGGGGGAGCTAGACTCTCAAAGGGTGTGACCTCTCTGACAGAGGGGAGGTCTAGTGACATCATGATCTTCTAGAATCAGTTTGAGGTAGAAGAGGTAGACGAAAACAAATAGATTGGCCAGGGAGTCATTTCCCTTCACTTCTGTAATGTAAGGGATGGCTTCTCTTGGGACTTCTCGGGAGTATATGGCTCTCAAAGCAGAGAAGGGAAGAGACTTTTGTGGGAAAAGTTGCTCCTTTATCATCATAGCTCAGGCTCAAGCCGTCCTTGGCGTGTGGGTGGAGATTTTAATGCAGTTGATGCACCTTGGGAGAGGACATGGTGACCATCCTCTTTCGTGGGAGATGGATGACTTTATTGACTTCATAGATGAGATTGCACTGAGTGATATTAGACTGTCAAATGCTCAGTTTACTTGGCCTAACATGAGGGCAAACCCCTCATTCTAGGCTGGACAGGTTTCTAGTATCTATTGATTGGGAGGACCACTACCCTCACTTGTCGGCATCATGTTTGGCACGCTTTGTGTCCGACCACAAGCCCATTTTGCTCAAGATTAGCCGCAGACATTTGGGAAGGCGAAACTTTAGATTTGAAAGATATTGACTCAGAGAGGTTGATTTTATGGACACCGTCAGGCGAGAGTGGGATGTTTAGAGACATGAACAGTCTCGTACGATGAGGCTGGTCGACAAACTGAAGTATGTAGGATAGGTGCTACAGGATTGGGATGCAGACAAAACCCTACCAGGTCAAGTTGCCAAGGACAAGATTCTTCAACAGGTTGAGGGGTTGGAATGTTTGGAGGAGGCAGGGCTACTGGATGATTCAAAAAGGCTGCTCAGGGACATACTCAGGTCAGAATTTGAGATCCTCACAAGGGAAGAGATCTACTTGGAGCAGAGATCCAGAGAGAAATGACTCAAGAAAGGGGACATGAACACTTCTTACTTTTAGAAAATAACATCAAGAAGAAAGAGAGTCAACTCCATCGCTTGTATCAGAGTGGCAAAGCAACGCATCACTATCATCATCATCATCAGAGCCTTATCCCAATTATTTGGGGTCGGCTACATGAATCCTGTTCCGCCAAAGATTTCTATCAAGTGCAATATTCATATTTAAACTCAAGAAACTAATGTCCTTCCTAATAACATCGCACCATCTCATTTTAGGCCTTCCTCGAACTCTTTTACTAGCATCCACTAAGATTTGGTCACATCTTTTAACCGGCGCTGAGTTAGGGCGACGAAACACATGTCCAAACCACCTGAGTCTATTTTCTCTCATTTTACTATCAATTGGGGTTATCCCTAAGTCCTTACGGATACACTCATTCTTAATCTTGTCTTTCATAATCTTGCCACACATCCATCTCAACATCCTCATCTCTGCTACACACATTTTGTGGATGTGTTCTTTTCGTACTGCCCAATACTCGGTACCATATAACAAAGCAGATCTCACAGCCGTTCTATAAAACCTCCCTTTGAGTTTCACAGGCATACGACGATCACAAAGGACTCCTGATGCACTTCTTCATCTTAACCAGCCTGTTTTAATCCTATGTGTAACGTCATCATAAATCTCCCCATTCTCTTGTATGATAAACCCTAAATATCGAAAGTTACTACTCTTCGGAATGTTATGTCCATCAATTAGGACCATGTCTTCCTGAACCACTCTCCCGTTTCTAAAATTACAGTGCATAAACTCTGACTTACTCCTACTAATTTTAAAACCTTTAGATTCCAAGGCAAGTCTCCAACGCTCTAACTTAGCATTTAGAGCATCAATACTCTCATCAATTAAAACAATATCGTCTGCAAATAGCATACACTAAGGGATATCCTCGTGCAATTGTTTAGTTACTTCATCCATAACTAAGGAAAAGAGATACGGACTTTGTGCAGAACCTTGATGCAAACCTATAGAAACGGAAAATTCACCAGTCTCCTCAGCAATAGTTCGAACACTAGTAATAGCACCGTCGTACATATCCTTGAGAGATTCCTTTCTTTCTTAATGTCCACCAAATCAATTCTCTCGGTACTCGATCATACGCCTTCTCTAAATCAAGAAAAATTATATACAAATCCTTTCTCATCTCTCTATACTTCTCCATTAGCTGTCGTAGTAAGAAAATAACTTCTGTAGTAGATCTATTCGGCATAAAACCAAACTGATTTTCCGATACATTAGTCATACATAGAAGGCGTTTTTCAATTACTCTTTTCCAAAGTTTCATAGTATGACTCATAAGTTTAATTCCACGATAATTATTACAACTTTGAATATCTCCTTTGTTTTTATAGAAAGGAACTACAACACTTTGTCTCCAATCTCCAAACTTCTGGCATTCTCCGTTCCTTTAAAATTTTATTAAAAAATTTAGTCAGCCACTGAATACCAACGCATCACTATAGAGGACGATATTAAGGTGCAAGCGAAGGATTTTTACTCTTAGGGTTGCGATAGCGGATGATCTCGTCCCTCGTCCTTTGGCGGATGAAAGCAAAGTCCTCTTCTGCCTCTTTGTGGACGAGGAATTTCATCAAGCAGTCTTTTGTTTTGTGGGTGACAGCTCCGAGCCTAGATGGCTTCTCATTGGTCATCTTCTAGAAATGTTAGAATATAATTAAAAATGACTTCATGATGGCAGTATGGGAGTTTCAGGAGGGCAGGGCACATCCGAGGGGCACAAACAAAACTCTCCTTGTCCTCATTCCGAATAAGCATGGTGCAAAATGCCTCCTAGATGTTAGACCCATTAGCTTTTTGAATGGAACATGCAAGATTATCAGCGAGCTGTTAGTTTTGAGACTATATAGGGTGATTGGTAGAGTGGTTAGCAAGGTTTTCAATACTGGTACCGGAATCGGTACCAGTTAGGGCCCATATCAGTACCGGTACATACTGCCCGGTACCGGTTTGGTACCAAGCGGTTACCTTATACCCACTTCCCCTCCTTTCGGTTCCCCTTCCTCGTGAGCCAAGCAACCATTTCCCTGTCGGGTCCGCTGACCCGACTACTAGAACCGTCGACCGGATCCTGCTTTCCGGGTCCGATTTTATATGTTTAAATCCCTCACCCCGACACCCCCCAAGTCCCCCGACCCCCCACCCTTGAATGCGGTGATGCCTCTAGGGTTTGGGACTTAGGAGTTCGCCGCCGGCCGTCACCACCTTTGCCGCCGTCCATAGTTGTTGTCGCCGTTGTCCGAAGCCACCGTCACACCATCCCGAAGCCCTCATCATCGTCTTCCACTGAGGTTCCTCTCTCTCTCAAATGGAGGTTCGGTGGTGGTGGTGGTGGTGGTGGTGCTGCCTGCGAAAGGAAGAGGCGTGAAGGCTCAGTGCCCCGGTTCATCTATTTTGTCTCTCTATTTTTTTTAAATTGTATTGGCCGGTACATGTGTAAAATAGGTGGAACTAGACCGGCCAAGGCCGATACCGGTACATACCGGCCTGGTACGGTACGTACCGGCCGATGTTGAAAACCATGGTGGTTAGTGGCTTCCAAGGGGCGTTTATCTGGGGGCAACACATTTAGGAAAACTTTTTGGTGACCCATGAGTGTTTGTATGCTATGATAGACAAAGAGAAAGAAAGAGGTGGTCTTGAAGCTGGACTTTGAGAAATCTTATGAACGTGTTAACTGACAATGGTTGTTCAATGTCTTTGGAAAGATGGGCTTTGATAACAGATGGATTGGGTGGATTCACACTTAGTGTTTTGTCGGCATCCTTTGCAATTTTAGTCAATGGGGAGTCTTATTCTTCCTTCCATAGTGGTAGAGGACTCCGTTAGGGAGACCCTATGTCCCCCCTTCTTTTTGTCCTCGTAGCTCATGTAATGAGTAGGATGTGGATGAGTTGAATCCTTGGGGTCTGATCATAGGTTTCCCGGTTGGCACGGATAGTGCATGCATCGCCTATCTACAATATGCTGATGATACCATCATATTTCTAGTGGAGGACGGAAGTCAACTCTATGTCGCCAGATTGATGTTGGAATTGCTAGAGGAAGCTAGTGATCTCAAGGTGAATTTCAGTAAAAGTCACATTGTTAGAATGGACATGGCAGATAGGGCTCTTATGAGAGCAGCTTTCATTTGAAGCTGTCGGATAGGAGAATTCCCGTTCTCTTATTTGGGCCTCCCACTCTCTCTAGGACCTTTACACGATAGTGATTGGCTAAATGTGGTGCACAGGTTGAGTCCAAACTAGCAGGATGGAAGACGAGGTTTTTCTCTTATAGGGAGAGAATGGTACTTTGTAAATCAGTGCTGGATAGTCTACCCATTTATTTCTTATCAATTTTTCGTATCCCTAAGATAGTCGCTAGGGAGGTAGAATCTATTAAAGTACGGTTCTTTTGGCATGGCAGTGGAGACAAATGTAGGGGTTGTCATTATATTTCATAGGGTAGAGTCTGTAAGAGAAGGATATGGGAGTGGAACAAAAATATCATAGACTTCAACTTGACTCTCTTGTGCAAGGTTATGGAAACTTGGGGCTGAGGACAATGAGCTATGGTTACAAGTCATTAGGCAATGGTACTACGACAGAGAAGGGATTGGGACTTGTCCCCAGTCTCTCAGCATAACATTTCACCCATTTGGAGAGGTATCTTGCAGTGTAGGGGCATTATTACATCCAATGTCTGGGTCAGATTGGGTAGTGGACAAAAGTGCCGATTTTGGTAGGACAGATGGAGTGGTGATTTCACCCTAGAGCCAACCTTTCCGAAACTCTGCTATTTTAGCTACATCGTCGGCCTTGGTCTCCTAGACATTTGAGACACCTATTAGGGAGAACATAGATGCCGTTCTTTAGAAGGAATCTCAGGCGAGATGAGATGGATAAGCTACAAGGACTCCTCCTTTTCCTTATAGACTATACTCCATAGTTAGGCAGAGTCGACTAGTAGTGGTGGAGGTGAGAGAAAGAGGGGATGGTTTTCAGTCAAGTTAGCATATACCATTATCTCCGATGGAGGGCTGCGCCATCATTTTGCATCGCAGATTTGGTCTCCCAAGAGTCCCCTAAAAGTGAAGCTTTTTGATTTGGAGGATCTTGCATGGATGATTGCCGACTTGTAATAGATTTGCTTCTTTTGTACATTACATAATCATTCTCTGTTGCTTGTGTGGAGACGAGGAGGAGAATTTGAATCACCTTTTCACATGCTGCTCATACTCGTAGCTCATACTCGTAGGAGATATGGATGAAGGTTGCCAGTAGGATCCAATGTGCTAAAGGCTCCCATGGAAATGTGCAGCAACTAATTGGGGGCTAGCATAGAAAGTGGATGCTTAATAGTGACAATCTTATATGGTGGCTCATCTTCCATCCCACCCTATGGGCCATGTGAGGAGAAAGGAATAACAGAGAGAAGCTAGAGCCACAAATAGGGTTGTTTCTTTCATTTGTGAGAGAGTGAAAGAGTGGGTTGAGCATCTATATAGTGTGGTTTCACATAATTCCTCAGTTTTTATTTTGTTGGGGGACTAGTGTGGGCCCACACTTGCAGAGTTTTTTGTTGTATAGGGACCTTTTGGGAACACATTGACTATACTTGTACATCCCTTCTTTTCATTTAATACAACGGTGGTACTAATCACTTCATTAAAAAAAAACAACTACCTTCATCCTTACTATTGCAAAGTTTGCCCCATTTGATATTGTGCCAACCTTTGCATCTCCATCCACTCGCATTCCTTGAATAGAGTCCATCTTCTTAGTGACTTGCCTAGGCAGACAAAAATAAAGATAGATATGCTCCAGTCAATTGTCTAGCAAAGAACGTCAGAGGTGATAGTATCGTGTGGTGGCTGATCATGGATGCTACTGTTTAGTCTTTGTGGGTTGTGAGGAACAATAGGATCTTCAGGAGAGAGGCTAGAGTTGAGGACTCTTGTATCTTTTATTTGTGTTAGGGTGGGGGAATGTGTGAAGTAACTTTGTAATGTGGATTCCCTCAACTCCTCACTTTTTGTTTTGCGGGGCGGGAGGGGGGGTAGACTATCTCACAGTCTTGGTGTGGTCTTTTATATAGGGTTTTTTTTGGGAGCCCATTGACTATACTTGTACATCTTTTTTTTATTTTATACAATTAGTGGTACTACCCACTTTAAAAAAAAACTGTCTAGCAAAGAAGCAATCTTCCTCTAATGAAAGTTGAAACAACTGTGTGTGTGTGTGTGTGTGAGGGAGTGAGAGAGAGAGAGAGAGAGCTGGAGCAACAGGTGAAACCTGCAGTTCGTCATCCTTTTTTCTTTCTCGTGTTTGGTTCCCACTCTTGTTGTGTGAGGGAGAGAGAGAGAGAGAGAGAGAGAGAGAGCTGGAGCAACAGGTGAAACCTGCAGTTCGTCATCCTTTTTTTTTCTCGTGTTTGGTTCCCACTCTTGTTATTCCTTACTGGGTGGAAATCCCCACCGGTGGAGAACCCACCCTCTGGAGGTTTGAAGGGCGTGCAGGCCCACTCAATCTCTATTAGGTGGACTCCTTTGTTTGGTGGAGAGTCCCACCACTGTGAAATATCCATCCGGTGGGGAGGGGGCGAGCGAGAGCTAGCACCCAACTGGTAAGGTTTTGAAACTTCTCTCTCCCCATCTCATCCACCCGGTGGAAATAAAGGGAAAATGGGATTTTTTTCCGCCCTCACCTGTAGGATCTCGAAAAAAGAAGAAAAAAGGGAAAAGCCCACACTTGGACAAGATAATTCCCACCTAGTGAGGTTTTGAAATCACTCTCTCCCAACTGCCGTTCGGCCTATGAATACCCCTGTGGGAAAACCTTAAACTTGATCAAATTTAAAACTGAACCCCATACCTGAGCAAACTTGAAGTTGATTCCTAAACATAATAAAACATAAATCTGATTGTTACTCTCTTGAAACTTAAAAGGTAATCAGGTGGTTTACAAATGATCTCATATTAGAAAAGTAATAGGGTGCATGAAAAATGATTAAGCTTGTGTGTTATTTAGGGATCATCTTTCCCTTCAATTTATTTCCTTCCACTGCACAGACCCACACAAGAAGTGTACATCAATGTATCAGCTGTTTACTACAGAAAAGACCCTTTCTGATGACCTCTTACGAGTTGATGGACAAGGCTCTATTTTGTTCCTTCTTCATATTTACATGGATATATAAAACATTATTAAAGTGTCAACCAGTGAGAATAGAATGTTATTCTTTATTATTGTCCTCTGGACAAACCTTATGGATTTAGTGTTTCTTCACAATTAGAATATCACTCACAAGCTGGTGTAGAGCTTGGTCAATTGTCCACTGTCTTTTCCCGGAAAAAGGGCTGGTGTAAGTTTTTTGCAACCATTACATCGAAGGAAAGACTGAGTTGTAAAAAGCTTGTAATATGTTGGATCACCATATTACTTGAATGCATCAATGTGTCCAAAATGTTTGCTTTGAGTGATTGCAATCGATATAGTCTGGATAAGTGTCGACCCCTTTATTTTTCTCGATTTAATCGAGACATGTTTCCTTGAATCAACCGAGGTAATCTACATTCGGCGACGAGTGAAATACGGTACAAAGTCAACTATGTCACTCCGTGGAGTATCTCCACATGTTGGGGTCATAGACCCGACCTCATCCCGAGTTATAAATCTCTCACAGCAAACGAGGTGATCGAGGTGCAAGCAAAATCCATAACGACCAGCAAACGGCTTAGATCCAAGTGTCTTGTGGTTCTGTGCAAGCTCCCGGATTTCAAGAACCCTTGTCGGATGTCCGAGATCAAGTAAAGCTATATCGCAGCAAGAGGATGCACATGTGGAAGATATTCATTTACCAACGGCGAGTCCGGCACGTGCGTACAAGATGATCCCGATGGAAGCAAACTCCTCCCCTTGACCAACGGCACGGAGGAGACCAAAAGAACAAATAAAGGAGATGCTTTTCTCTCTTCCACGTGTCCCGACTACGAGCAAACTACAAAAAAGGGCAGAACCGGGGCTTTGAAAAGGGTGCGTTGCCGTTTTTAACCTACCCTGATAGGGTGGGACTCGGGAGGAGGCGCCTGGGGTCAAGAGGACCCGCGCGGGCCCCCTTGATCCTGAGGAGACTCTTCGGGGTCAAAGGGGCCCCACGCGTGGTCACTTGACCTCGACGGCCCCACTCGGGGTCAAACGAACCCCCGCAGGGCTGTTTGACCCCGGTGGCCCCACCCGGGGTCAAACGCCCCCCCCCTTGCGGGGCCGTTTGACCCCAGTGGGGACCCACCAGGGTCATGTGTGCCCACGCGGGGGCGATTGACCCCTATGGGGCCCCACCGGGGTCCCGCGCTCCCACGCGGGGTTGCGCGACCCCGGGTGGGGCCCATCTGGGGTGAAACCCCTTTTCTGGCCTCTTTTTTCACCCCGGTGAACTTGTCCTGGGTCATTTGACCCCAGGACCCCTCATTTAACCCCGATTCTTTTTTTTCCTTAAAAAAGGGAGAAAAGAGGGGGAAAACCCACCTTGTTAAGGTGGGGTTCAAAAATCAACCCACCTTGTTAAGGTGGGTTCGGCACCTTCTATATTATCCCATGGGTTTAGAAGGACGGGAGAACTACGGCGAAAAAGGGGACGATACGCAACGAACGAGGAGAAGAGACGGAGGACACTCGGACGACACTTGTTCTTTGTTCGGTCCATTCTGGGGTATGAAAATATAAATACCCTTGGGTCTTATATTTATGCCCTCAGCGGCTATGTGTTCTTTTGTACGACCCGCCCTTGGGTATTAAAAAAAATAAATATATCGGGTTTTACATTTACGCCTCTAGTGGCTATGTATGGTTGTTTTCTTTGTCTTTGGGTGGCAGAGTAATGTAATCTATCGAACTAATGGAGGATTATAGAAATGCCCTTCCCCAAATCGCAAGAAAACCCATAAGTTATACCTTGCACATTTCTCAAATTATGGTTATGTCTCTACATCCTGCGCTTGTGCGGAGATCCACTATAAAGTCGACAATTTGCTGACAACCCCTTGTATTCACATAAATTATCAATACATCAATTATGTTCGTGTACATTTGTATGATTGCATACAAGTCTTGACTGCCAACAAAATTGTGTATACGCCCTTACCTTGTTAAGGATGATTATGTGTGCACCTTCTTCCAGCCACAAACCTATGCTTACATTCGTGGGTGTTGCCTAACTATGTTCGCACCTGGGTGTCGCTAGACTCTCGCCCTTAGCCTTTGAAGAGAAAATGACCAAAATACTCCTGGAGTCAAAAAATGGCCAAACAACCTCGAATGCCCCTAAAAGTCAGAGAGAGTGTCCAGCCACTCACCCAACGCAGGAATTGAACAATGCCCTTGGTCTGGTCTCAAATTACCAAAATATCCCTGGAACCCACAAAATTACGAAAATACTTTTGAGATCTAGAAGCCACTAGGACGCCCTAATATATCTCCGACCTCTTGTAAATCACACCCGTTCCTTCAAATCATAGGATTTTACCAAATTAAACACGATCTTTATTAAAACCCTAATTCCTTCAATAGTTGTTATTGTTGATGTATAGGGGGGGGTTCATTGTGAGCCACGCAAGCAAGTATGCCCTTGACATTAGAACCCATGTAAGGAACTCAAGGGTTTTCTTTGACAATTAATCAAGGGTGTTCGGACATTATGCCGATGTAAATCAACACTGACTACGGCCAGTGAGAAAAAGTCCTGCACCCGAACCTACATTGTCTGATCAAACGAAACCCACAGAATGAACCCTGCACGGGCTACCTAAACAGCCTTTTATGTGCGTTGGTGTAGATTCTCCTTTTCTCCGAGAAGGTCGAGAAGTCTATACCCATCTCTCATTACATGAGACGAGAATAATATTAAAGAAAAATTCTGTGACACCAACAATAAGATATTTATTTTATCACTCTTTTTACAGCTTTTGGAATTTTGATGCTCTTTTCCAACCACAGCAACATCCAGCTCGTGATTCACATGATACATTCTTTCTCCGAGGTTGGTTGCTTTTTCACATCTCAGATTTTTCATGGTATCTGATTTACTTTTAATGATTATTTTTTTGACACATGGTTTTAGCTTGTTCCACAAGGCAACTTCCTGAAGATTACGTTGAGAAGGTCAAACGAGTCCATGAATCTGGTGGTTATGGGTCGAAAGGGTATGCTGTATTGCAGTATATATGTGGTCATTCATGCCTATAATTGCTCAAGGAAAAGTCTTCTTTGTAGATATGGATATGACTGGAAAAGGGAAGAAGCAAACAAAAATGTGCTCCGAACGCACACAACTGCAGTTTCCTCGAGAATGCTCTACTTACTTGCACAGGTAACAGATTCATGATTGTGCTTGGTTGTATTTTTTGGGTGAAATTCATACATAATTATCTTTGGAGATAGGATTAAATAGTGACGTTGAAAAGGAGGATTCATCCAATACCAGTTCCATGTTGGATCCAACGATCCAAAGTTTTGGCTAACATGATCTTTGCTGAATGATTTTATCCATTTCTAATTTCAATACCCTTATGAAATTTCTGTGGATCTAAATTGATTTGCTTCTTTTCCATTTTTGGCTCCATAGTTGTAGAATCATGGATTGCAAAGGGCATCATTGGCCTTAATAGAAGTCGATCTTGCAATTAATAAGTCCTAATCCTTTTGGGGATATCTTTTTTCAGAATATTTGTTGTGTGACCCCTGATGTTTTAATATATGTAAGCCTGCAGAGATTTCATCCTGTGCCAAAACAAAGGAGCTTCTGTGACGTCTAATTGAATAGGCTGTTGATTGCTGATAAGGGAGTGATAGCACATATATCAATCATAGGCAGAATGTCCTTTTGGTAAAATATGGTCATGTTGCACAGTTAATACAAACTAACAATATGCAAGCACATTAGAAGTAGTGTATATTCATCTCTCCTTTGTCTATGTGTGTGCGCATGCGTGTGCAAAAGTTCTGCAGATTTACTATCCATTGCTCAAGAGTTTTGTGCTTCATTTAGAACGTAAGGGGCAATTGTGCCCGACTCTCTTCCTATTGGGTCTTCTTAGAAAGTGGGACCATTGGTGCTGCCATGTTAATTCTTTCTGCTGTGGATGGAAGCATTACCCTATGTGGGAGGGTTTGGGACTTAGCCTTTCAAGATTCCTTCTAAAGATAGAAATTAGAATCAATGAGCCAACGTCAACCATGTTCTCACATCTCTTCCTTCCTTTGTATTCCACAAGCCCCACACAGTCGTTTCCTCCCTCCCCTGCAAAGTAGGGTAATTGGCATTCTGCTGCACTATCTGATTTACAGTGTTAGGCTTCCAGCTCCATAAGTGATCAATGGGCAGTTAGAAACACAGCCAGCATCTAGAACACTAGAGAATTTCTGCCCTTCAGGTAGACAACAAAAATAGCTCCTTGACTACTATCCATTGAGGCTCTTCAGATAGGGATTTAGAGGCCAAACAAGGTGAGCATGTATTTTGTTGTTACTTTCTAATGGTACTCTTGTAAACGAAGTTTTGAGAACTCTCGACAGTAAAGCAAAGCACCAGTGCATTTTATTTCCTGACCACTTGCACTTTGGGAAATCTGGAATTCTATCTCTGAAGAGCAACATCTAAAAAAGAACCTCACAGACAGAGAGCAGATTCTTGTAATTAGCAAGTAGTGTCCAGTTCATTGCCAGGTCATTTATCCGAGTTGATTCTCCAAGTAGTTTTGGATATCAGGGTTCTGTTTCTGCATGAATTTGTCTTCTTAGTCTCATTACTTATCGATTAAGGTGTTTTTGTGTTATCCTTTCTGACTTGTGCTTCCGACCAAAGTATGTTTCTGATAGAAACTTGCTACTGTTCGAGGGTTATGTCAATATGTTGCTAATGGAAGTTATTGACAAATTTATTGTTGTTGCTTTTGAATGAAGGTATTATTTGCTAGTTATCACAAATATCAGATTGTTGTTGTTCATGCCATTTTTTTTCATTATATGATCTGTAGACTTTACCTGATGTAGCTTTCTGTTCAATGAATTGGTGTCTTGGTTCCTCAACTGCATGGACTTACAGCAGTTAAGCTGATCTCCTTTTGTCAACTGGTCATATGGGACCTCTATTGTGCCCTTCTTGTCTGAACATTGATGAGGACTTTACCACCTTGCGGAGGCTTGACACTAGACAGGGGCATTGCTTGGGAAATTCCAAAAGTTCATGGATCTTTCTATTGATATAGCTGAGACTATATTGTTGGGATAACCTTTATGTTTGATTGATCATGTGTTGTGCTCAGGAACCTTTTCAACCAAGGAAATATTTTTCTATAGATCGAGTTTTCCGCAATGAGGCAGTAGATAGAACTCACCTTGCAGAATTTCACCAGATAGAAGGTTTCCATTCTTTTCCATGGATTTATTGTTTGTTTCATACACAGCTCATTATACTTGGCTAATATAGATTATCTCATTTCAGGTCTAATTTGTGATCGGGGGCTCACTTTGGGTGATCTGAAAGGAGTACTAAGATCCTTCTTTGAACGTCTTGGTATTGTTGTGTATCCCCATTTGAATCATTTATCTTTTTATTTTTTGCTTTAGGCACATGTTCCTATTGTCTCCTGAGAAGATAGTGATAAAAAACATATTTTTACATCAGTTTGCATGCTATTTTACTTCTCTATAATGACAAAAGGCAAATTTCTTACAAAACTATGTGCTGTTTGTATTGCTTCCAAGTTCTAACCAATAGCTGTCTAGTCGCTAGTGGATTAGCAAAACCAAAAAAAAGGGAAAAAGAAAGAAAAGAGAGGATGTGTCATAGGCTGTTCTTGGTTTTTCCCATGACAATCTGTTTAATGGTGCGGAAAAAAAAATTAATGTAGAGGTACTCTGTCTACACTTTTTGCTGTGGACATCAAGGTCCATGGTCAGTATCCATTTTATGTTGTAGGAAGTTGTTAAAACTAAGTTCAAGGGCTTTTGTGTCTTTTTTCAGTTGAGCAGTGGTTAGACAGTGTTTAGTTTGCACTCCCTTTATTTGTTCTGGACCTCTAGTTGGTCTAACACTCCGCTAAATGGGGTTGTGAGCTGTGTACCTTCCCTCTTCTCTCTTGTCTTGTTCCTACCTTCTGCTACCTCTGTCCTTGTTTTTTTCATGGTATTTTGCCATCTGAAGGGCTAGGTGAGAAAAAAGGAAAATATATAGCAGGGGAAAAACGGGTTGGGTGGTTCTTGAGGGACCAATTCATGGCATGCAGTTGCATTCTGGACAAGGGAGAAGTCATTCCCATGATTTCTTCTTTGTCCAATAGCAACTTCTGCCATGCCCCTCCCTCCCCCGGAGAGCAAAGAAAGAAAAAAAAATTTAAAAGCCAATGCACACAGATAGGTTTCCATTTTGGAGCATGGCAGTAGTGGCTAATCTCTGGAAAGGGAGATGTGGCTTTTGCTCGAAAAGATGGTCAAAAGAACAACATATTTTATGCATTTATCAATTGCATGAGATTCATGAATTGCAGCAACTTTGCCAGTGACAGGTCACTTTGGCTCCCTGTGAAGCAAATGGGAGGAGTTACACTGTTACGCTATTCACTTTTCAAGTTCCTGGCAGGTTTGAACTGGAGTATATTGATTTCTGAGCATTCAAATTCTTGGTTCTGAGAATATTCCAAAACTATAGCAGGCTTACTAGATCTTCAATGTGAAATGACGAATGAAGGCCATGAGTTCTAGCATTGGAGCTTTGTTGGCTCGATCAGGGATTGGGAAGTATTCAAGTCTTACTAGTGCCAGAGGCTCTGTATAGGACAGAGATCCTGCTCCAAGTCATTGGGATGAAGGTTGAACTCCCTCCCTATAGGGTTATATTTTGACAAGGGAACCACAAATATTGCTGATAATCCAGGTCAGCACCTAGAATATGTAGAACTTTCTATGAGGTTGTCTTGTCACAAAAAAGACAACAAGGCACCCATAAATTGCTAATAATCCAGGCCAGCATGATAGAACCAAGTGTTTTGAGATTGATCAACATTTTTTATTCGTGAGGGACTGGATGCAGGAAAACCCTGTCTTTCTTAAACTCCAGGTGGTTGATGTCTTGCAAAGGAGATGGAGAAAGGCCAGTTTGTTTCTATGTTGGACAAACTGGGCTTGACTGACATCTATGCTCAACCTGTGGAGGGGGTGCAGAAAAAAGTTAAAACAGAGTTCAAGGGCTTTTGTAACCCTTTTCAGTTTAACAATGGTTAACGATATTTAATTTATACTCATTTTTTGTTCTAATGGGTCTCTCTGAGAAGGGGGCATTTTTGTCTTAGTAATGTTCAAGTAAAAACCTAATAAAACTGAGTTGCTGTGGGTTGTCGGTCTATGTTGGTAACTTTTGGTCATGGTTTATAATGTCAACTCTTAAACGCTTTATGTAGCTTACTGAGGGATCCTATGCAGTGAAGTGTCGTCAATGCCTAGTGTTGAAGTTTGATCATTATAGCAAGCGTTATCCTTGATAGCTTGTTCACTTTGTTCTCAAATGTCACCTATTTATCTATCTTACCAAAGTCATTTCACTAGTGTCACTGTATGTTTCTTACTAAGTGTATCAATTATTTTCTCGTTACTCAAACTTCAATGATGTATGCTATGTAGATATCTCTGTATCACAGATTTATAAAATTTCAAGTATATATTGTCTCACTTGATTCTTTTGCATCAAACATGCAAGCTGATCGACGCTTCCCAATCTTGTAGGCATCAGAAAATTACGCTTTAAACCGGCTTACAACCCTTACACTGAACCTAGCATGGAAATTTTCAGGTGAGAAGCATTTTTAGCCTTGCATAAGCAAGTGAAGCTATACATTCTTTAATTACATCTAATATTCTTCTTTGGCCAGTTATCATGACGGTTTGAAGAAGTGGGTGGAGGTAGGGAATTCAGGCATGTTTCGGCCCGAGATGTTACTTCCAATGGGGCTTCCACATGATGTCTCTGTAATAGCATGGGGTCTCTCACTTGAGAGGTAAGTGGGGCTTCTGTTGCCTTACTGTTCACGAGAGGAGTTGGAAAATAGTGTAGACTGTAGTAACAGAAGTTTTTGATAAAACTAAATACGTTGGGAAAATGGAGGCTAATTACATTTTCATGACATGGGATGACATAGACTTCAGTGGCTTGAAAGCATTGTCTTTTCTCTGCCTTTTATTTTTGAACCAGGCCTACAATGATATTGTACGGGATCGACAACATTAGAGATCTCTTTGGGCACAAGGTATTAGATCTTTTGCAAGTTGCATGAATCATTTTTATCATGTTTTAGCTTAGATTTATTGAACTGCTGTATCTTCAATATGCAGGTGGACTTGAATCTTATCGAGAAAAATCCAATTTGCCGCCTTGGGATGTACTAGCTAAGTTCATGCCCTGCCGGTGAAAGAGGACGACCGGAATATATTTGCAGTTGAGCATTGGCAGCGCTTTTCATTTTTTTCTCCCGGCGTTTTACAATCTATATCCTGCAGTTCCAATTGAATTTACAGACGAGATGGTTGTGAGGGTACATGCTTAGTTTGGGATTTTATGTATCAGCAGGCATTTTGAATTTTTTGAAAAATTGCTATGTATACTATCCATTATTGTCTGTGTTTTAAAATGGAAAACTGCGGTTCCTGGTTCTTTTCCTTTTATCAATGGCAGCATATGCCACCATGTATTATTGCTATGCACCAGAGTCGTCCGTTAAATTTGAGAAGACATGGCCGTATTTGGTGGATGCTTCTATTTGCATCTGGGAGTTCGTCTACGACGTGTAGACATCCATATCTAATACTCTAGTGTAAGATCATGAACACACACTTCAATAATTAATGAAAAATATTTTTTTACATATTAATATTTAACAATTTGACATATATTTTTTGATCATATATTGATGTTTTGTTTTTAACTCACGATTTTAACAGGTTTCAATGATCGTACTTTATGGTCCATGTAGAAATGTATATAGATGTGTATATCTGTGTCTGATATATGATGATATTTGACGTTCGCATCTGTATCCTATAAATCAAAGCAGAGCTGCTCTATATTTTGGTCTTGGTTTTTGAGCCCTTCCGCATGGGAAAAAAATGGACGAGCAAGTTGGGGAGGGCTTTCAGAGTTAACGGTAATTTGTCAGAGGGCAGGCTTGCTGGCCCTTCTAAGTGAAAAGTTCTTAGAACTCCTGAAGGCTGTGAATGGGAGTGCAGTGCAGGGTGGGTGGGCCTTTGGATGTGAGGCCGTCTGGTCCATCTTACTCTTTTAAATTGACCCAATAATGTACTCTTGATTTGGAAGTCTGAGAAGAACTTTATATCATAGATATATGAGAATCTGGGTAGGTACAACATGTAAATGTCAGTGCTACCAAGGGCTTACATGTTAAAGATAACTGCAAGAGTGATTCTTGTTAGAATAGTTTCTCCTTTAAAAAAAAACGACAAAGTGAAATGTGTTTAACATAGTTGAGCTCCCTCCACTCAAATGTCTTGCGAAAGTGTGATGACCTAAAACAATACATTTCAATACGATATTACAGCTAGGTTATAATTTGGGTCATGTGCTCTGTATCTGTAAAACAAGGTCTAACTCGGTCTGGATGTAAGAGGATGTGTTAGAAAAGTCTCATATTATGCGACGATAAAAATACAATAAAGATATAATGTAGTGCCACTCTCCAATCAATACTTTAAGAATAATACTTTTTATAATTATAAATACAACAAAATTATTTTTGTAATCACCACCCTTATATCTTTTTTCCATAATTATTATTAGTTACTTCACTATTGTTTTTTGGTAGTCTAGAAACAAGCAAACAAAGAAAGAACATCAAAACTAGCTAAGACTATCAATAAGCCACTCCTTTTGCCACCATGCTCCTACATTAGCAATAGGAGGACCAGGTCTCAGCTAAACAAGGAGTCACGGGTGGAATCATGTATACAGTAACCTGCTGCTCGTTGTTTCTAACATATTATTAGCATGCGGTGCTGGGTGTCGGTGGCAGCCACACCTTAGGAGGGCCTTCGTCCGGAAGCAGCAGGAACTCTCTGCACACACCAATCTATGACCACACAGAAGCCTTTTCCGTTCTTCCTGGGATGCCTTGCAGCCTTCAAAGAAGGGCAAAGAACAGCTGGTTTGAGCTTTGAACCACCGTCGAACGGTTGACCACCCGCGGGCGTCGTCTCGGAGGACATCATCCCAAATGGCTGAGGTTGTGACTTGGAAATTGGAATCAGGGCACCTCTGCCGTCGTCGTCAAGACAAACTCCACCCAGGTGTTGGTTTCAAAGGATTTAAAGCTACCTCGTGAAGGCGTGCACACTTCGCTCCAAGTGTCTCTCAGTCGTTTGACTCGGCCTGACTCGGTCGAGTCAATATGTTTTATTATTTTTTATAAAATTAAATTTTTTTAATATTTAGATTATTTACCTTATAATGTAAGTTGTAGAATTATTATTTTATCAATCTAAAGTACATATATATTATTAAATATATTGGTATTTTAATTAATTTTTAAATATTATAACATTATTAGATAATCAATAAATGAAATAATTTGATAATAGAGTTTAATATTCTTCGTCTATGTAAGGTAAGATCTATGATTGTTATTATATCATTATATAATTATTATATTTTTAAAAAATAAAATACTTTTTAAATATTATATTTCTATTTAAATAATTTGTAACAACTTGGACCATCTTAGACGGGTCATGTACAGGTCATGTAGGTTTGGAATTTGGTGTGTTACAAGTTCTATGCACTTAATTACAAAGATAGGCATAGGAGGAGAATGTTGAATGTTTAGTGAATCTGAGTAGTTCAGTTAGTTCTTCACTTTGTGGAGAATCACGAAGTCTCCGATTCAAACTTTGACTCTTTCATTACTCGAGAGAATATAAGATCTTACAATTTTTAGGTCTCAACGAGTGACCCGGCAAAAAAAAATAAAAAAAATAGAATGTTGAATGCATAGTGCATCAGTGCATGTTGAAATGGATAGTAATGGCATCTGACTCGAAGAATATTCTATCTCCAAAGATTGGCTTGCATGAAGGATACATATAATCATATTTCTTACAACAAAATTAACCTACAATATTCTTGCATTTAAGAATGGTGAAATAACAGGAGTCGCAATACAATGGTTTTGATCATCAACATATGTACATTTTGACCAACTGTATTGTCAACATGAAATATAGGGCTGCGACCGGGTTGAAGATGGAAATGGAAACAACGCCTTCCACTTTCATTTCTTATAGAATTATGAGTGCCGATAGATAGTCGTCTCATATGGTTACTCGTCTGAGATGGGATTGGTTCACATTGAACGGACAATCGGGTTGAAGACGGAAACGGAAATAACACCTGCCACTTTCATTTCTTATAGAATTATGAGTGATGTGAAGTAGCCGTCGTTCGGGACGGATAATAAGAATTACCTTAAAATTATTGGAGATAAAAATGAAAATGAAAATGGGTATTTCTAGTTACACACCCATTTCCAATTTTGAAATCGGTACAAAAACATAAATGTTTGCTTTCAGCCATTTGCTACTGTATCTACTTGATTAAATTTTAAGTATCTAAATTATATTAGTCTACATAATCTATATTGTATATAAATTTGCAAACTTGTAGAGGTGTCGTTATACTTATCGAAGATAAACTTCAAACTTAAACATATCGATTACCTATTGCAAAAAAAGTCAAAAAATAATGCAACCACACTAAAAAAATATAAATGATAAAGGTCACACGATCCATATGTAATTCTATAGATCCACACACACAACAATATAGTATATATACGTACTTGTTATCGGACATGAAAATGGGTTTACAGATGTGGAAACAACGGTTTCTGCTTTTCGACTCCAATAGTTATTGGATATTCATCTATCGTTTTCGATAACTATCAGGTCACACGATGACATATAACTAACGGATTGAGATAAAAGATACCGGGTATCCATTGGAGAACTTTCCACTATGCCTAATACATGATCACATCTGCATACCATTACAAATAGAACATGGTTTCTTGGCATCACTTCCACGGTGCTCCACAAAAATGCCATCACTTCTCTATTCAAGATAGAAGCATATGACATGTTTTAATTTTTTTCAAATGACCAAAGTTATTCTTGACTTGCGTGAAGACTGGATTTACACAAGAAAGAGAACTAGGCACAAAAACTGCCGAGCTCTCTAATCTCTCGAAACTCTCTCACATTGGATTCTCGAGATTTTATATGATTACAAATCAGCACAGGCTGCAAATTCTGTACGGCGGATGAATTATTTGGGGAAGCCATAAGTAATGGGCCTTCCCAAACACGGCCTAAGCAACGATTGATGCGAAGAAACAGGTGTTCGCGCGAACCAATGCCGCCCATCGGCATATTTTTGTTAATTGAGGTATGGGGTGCATCCACCAAACCAAGTTAATTACAATAGGCGTAAACAAGTCTATGTGCATGAATGCTGCACTAAGAAAACAGAAGTACGTATGATATCCAAATTTAGAACACCTTGATATATATATAGGGAGATATTCACATGGTGCCGGCCTCATGAAAAATTGCCATGAGATCGGCATCTGGCCCTTAAACCCATGGGAGATGATGAACATTTCCCTTATATATATATAAACTTTGTCCTGTACTTTCTCGTGCGGATCAAACTGCATGGTGCCCACTTCCATTCCATGAGCAGCCTTCTTACTATGTAGGGAATACCAGATAATTAATTAGAGAGGAAATCGAAGCAGACGTATAGTATAGAAGAATATATAGGAGCTGATCTGAACCCAGGGACTATATATGTACGTACGTACAGTTGCAAGATCCAATATCGATCCACGCGGACGTGATTCTAGTGTATATATACGTGATTTCGTCTATATACTATTCTCTATTATAATCAAACGTCATATGAAGAATGGGCAACAATGTACACTTTTGTGACATCATTATAGCCATGATCGACAAAAACACATTGTGTTCACTAGCTAGAAAAGTATTAGGCGAACCATATATATATATATATTTATATAAAACATAGCTAGCAAGCTATATATATATATATATATATATGTGCATGATACATTCTGATTTGTCATAGAATTGAGCAACGATGTCAAGAAACTGTGTAAGCAAACCAAACATCCATGCTAATTAATATCTTTTTATGCAATTAATGATGGTGAGAAACGTACGTACTTAACATAGTTAAGCATGTTTACATGAATGCATTGGCATTCACCAAGAACAGAAGTATATATATACATACAACCAAACAACACGTTACTATGTATAAACTTTGTTCTGTAAGTACTCATCGATCATGCAGCAGTATAACTGCATGGCAGCCAACTTCATTCCATGACACAAACAAACAGAGAACAGTGGGAATCAAATAGGAGGAAAAGCAAAGCAGACATATATATATATATCTAAACCCAGGGACGACTGTAGTTGCAGGCGATCCCATCATCAATGGTTGCCACGGGCGTTGCAGGCTGCGGCGGGCTCGAGGGCAACCTGGACGAGAAGCTCCGGTGCCGGGAACTCCACGCGCGGGATCTCTCTGTCGCCGTCGAAGTCGGGGCCCTCGTCGAAGTTGAGGGAGTAGCTGAGGGGGTCGTACCCGAAGACGCCGGCGACGGGGCGGCGGTGCTTCCCTCTGCGGTGGATAAGGCTGCGGTACTGGTGCTTCCCCTTCAGCTCCGGGTGGTCGTGCACCTTGGAGCTGAGGGGCCACGAGGAGGGAGACCGGACCGGCGACGTCGGCGGGTACGTCTCGCCGGCGGCGGGGTCCAGCGCTACAGCGTCGCCCCCGCCGAAGCAGTGGGAGAAGCAGTTGCTGGGGCGGGGCGTCCTTTGCTTATGAGGCGAAGGCGAGGACATTGGAGAGCCGCCGCCGGCATTATCCATCGATCGTGACCGGCCAGTACGTGTTCTTGCGATTCCCGCAGCCAGCTAGGGTTTTCGAGAACGAGGCGAAGAATCGAACAGGAGGAAGGAGAAGGCGGGCAAGGAAGAGCAACGGCGAGAGTTGGGAGAGGTGGAACTGGGGGAAGATGCGGTGACTGCGAGGGTTGGGAACTGGCGGTCGGGGGTGAGGGGCATCTTGTTATAGAAGAAGTAACTGAGTGGGTGGGTGAAAAGGGTTTTAATTTGGCAAAGCCGCGTAGCGTCCAGCTGTCAGAAGAGAACAGGTTTGATCAAGTTAAAAACTTTGCTAACAAATAGATAAGACTTATCTTTTCGTTCTTGGATATATCTGATATTGTTTTTGGAAGAAAGTGAAACCGAATTGGAATAAAAAAAAAGTAATACTTTATGGATCAAACAAGGTGCGTAAAGTTACCTCAACTTATAATTTTTATTCGATGCGTAAAGTCACGTTAATTTATAATTTTTTATTATCGTTGATTTTAAAAAAGTGAAAAGATTATTTCTACGTAAAAAGAACAACACACGTAAGAATGGTGTGACTCATTTTTTTGCACATTAAAGACGGAGTGTACTTAATAAAAAAATACACGACTTAAATATTTTGTAGAAGAATAAAATATTTTACATTTGAGTGAAATATTTTGTTACAAAAATAAAATATTTTGTTTGAATTCAGAAGTAAACTAATAAAATATTTTGTACAAATAAATTTTTTTATTACGTGAACGAAATATTTATTATCAAGATAAAATATTACAACATTTTGTTATAGGAACGAAATATTTGTTATAAGAATAAAGTATTACAGAAATAAAATATTTTGTTATACGAACGAAAGTAACAAAATATTTCAATTCTATATCAAATATTTCATTCATATAACAAAATATTTTATTCTTTTATAAAATATTTCAGTCACATATTTTTCTGCAGAGTGTGTTCCGTCTTTAATATGTGAAAACGTGGGCCACATCATTCTAGCGCAGGTTGTCCTTTTTGTGGAGAAATAATATTTTCACTTTTTTTAAAGTCATTGAAAATAAAGGTTACAAGTTGACGTGACTTTGTGTATCGAATTTGGTGCACAAAATATTACTCTACAAAAAATTTAGGGTGCCATTAATTTTGTTCACTGAAATCAGAGGATCGCCGGTACTCCATCATCCATCCGTTTGCAACCCATGCATGCATGGCTAGTATATATATATGATAATTAATGTCTGTTTTCTCAATGGGGTTATGGGACTGCTTTATATATATATATATATATATATATATGAAAAAATATTCACATGAGGTCGACTCCATGACTATTTATCATGGTACTGACATCTAAATCCTTGATCGTATGGGATCGGCCCCATGCGATCATGGATCTCATGAGATGGAGGACTCAGATGTCGGCACCAAGATAAATAGTCATGGAGTTGGCCTCACGTGAACATCACCCTATATATATATATATATATACACGTACGTATATATCCTATTTTAGATGCTTCATGTTGTCCAAATTAATTAAAGTTTCTTGACACCAGATAAACTTTCTTTTCCGGCCCCAATCCGAATCAAATAGAAACAAGCTAGCGATTCAGTTTTTAGTTTGCATGAATCACTGACATTGCTAAGCCTTCGATAAAGGGAGCCATAATTCCGTGCACATTTGCCTACATTAATCTTGCTTGATCAAGAAATTTCCTTATGAAGATCTCAACATAAACTTATAAGGCTCAAATTTAAGCATGGAAAGCCAACCAAGTTGTTCACCCAGCCACAGTTGTAGAGGTGTTAAGGGGTTGTTGTGCATGCCAGGGCCGGGCTCAACAAAATTTTAAGTCCAAATCCACTAAAGATGACGGACTCGAGAGTAATACCCGGACTCAAACCAATCTTCGGTTTGTTGGAGCCGGGGCCAAGCCCAGCCCAGGCGAAGCCCAATTTTAATTGGGCTGTCAGATTGGTTTCGGCATGCGTTGGCCTTAAGTTCGTACATCCGTTAATTTGTTGATTGAGAATGGCTAGTTGCACACCTCGGATCCTAGTCGCCCACCTCCGCCTTCCACCTCTCTCCTCCCCTCCACTCTCCCTCCCGTAGCCACGATACCTACATGCTGTCACCGCCTCGCCTTCCCATCCGTCCACCCTCCCTCCCCTCTCGATCATTCTCTCTCTCAGTCCTCACCCTGCCCATGCTTGCAGTTTGCCTTCCACTCCACCGTCGTGACGAGGAACCGGCCGCCCCTCGTGTGGAGGATCATCGTCGGCCCGTCCTGCAACGAAGGTCCCCTCCCCCTCCCCCTCCCCCCACCATTGACTGAGAACGCCATTGTAGCATCTCTGTCCATCGGCACCCTCGCCTGCAGGAGTCGTGGCCGTGACGCTACCTCTGTCCGCCCCAGCCTCACCCGATCGCCCTCGCCCAAATTAATCCCGCCTACGACAGCACCGGCACTGCCCGCGAAACGCCGTTGGAGCCTCACGCCAGTCACCACCCTATTCTTCCCTCTCGTTTCCCTGTTCTCATGGATAGAGCCGTCAATGGCAGCTGCTCATTGCCACCGTTCGCCACCGTCAGCACCGGCTTCGCTTGTAAACACTGTCGGTGCCTTACGCTGGTTGCCGCCCCTGTTTCTCCCTCCCTCTTCTCCCTATGTAGGAGGACCGCCCACCGACAGCCACGTTCTCTCACCCTCTGTGCGTCTCTCTTGCTATCTCTCTCTCTCTCCTTTGTCTTCTCCCTGTCTCTCTCACTACTCTTAGAAAACAAAAAAATAGAGCAAAAAAATGAATTAAAATAGAGCAAAAAAAGGTAGATAAAAAGAGCAACAAAAAATATTTCTTGAGAAAAAAAGGAAAAATTGATTGAAACGTGTAGAGGAGGGAAATGATCTCTCGAGTCTTGTACCACACTTTTAAGATTTGTTTGATTGGGGAAGGACACCTAGCCACCTGTGAAAACCTACAAGTACTAGAAAAGTGACGTCAGAAGGAGCCTTGCATGTTATCTCAGGAGAATTCTGAGCCTTGCGCGTTACCTCAGAGGATAACCCGCTGATGCTTAAGTTAGAGCCAAGTCGAGGAGAAGAATAACGGAGAGAGAGAGAGAGAGAGAGAGAGAGAGAGAGAGAGAGAGAGAGTAGAGCGGGCAAGCCTATAGACAGTGCTTGATTCCGAGGAGTGCTTGCTACGTCCGACGAGTACTTGGAGGGTGCTCGCTGGGTGAAGGAGGTGCTCAGAAACTTACCTCTTTCCCACTGCATGTCTGGTTAACTCCTAGGGTATGGATCTCTCTCTGTCTTCGCGTAGGGGTGTATCTCTATGTGAATCTGTGTCCATCTTTGTCCATCCCCCCTTCTTCGTAAGTATGGTGGCCTATTTATAGGTTGTCTAGGAGATGGAACCCGTTGCTTAACAGGGAAGGGCGTGAGTCATGGGATAACACCTCCTTGATCGAGGGAGGAGTTTTGTGTAGTGCTCCTGTTCAACTGAGAATTATGGTCTCGAGGTGAGAATCCTGACGTAGTGAGTATGGCCTCGTCACAGTCGAAGACGTGGTCTGCAACTCTATAACGGTAGGGGTTACTTTCGGTTATTGGAGAGTTATCTGATGTCTGGGGCACCAGTATTAAAATCTTTTAGGAGATTGTGAGTCTTCGACATACTCTTACTGGACTATCCGATTTTGGACTGTCAATAGACCCGTGTTAATCCAACCGGATCAGACCGGAGCGAACTCATTACCGGTGGACCGTAATAAATCTGACGTGTTTCTCCCTGCCTCAAAAAGAAAAAAAAGATACGTGATCATTTCGTCCCACGTCAAAATGCCGACTAAAACAGTCGACTAATTAAATATCTATCGTGGCCTGGCCAAAAAACAAGATGAGCTAATTACTTGCGCTACCCAAACTTGATGAATAGACATCATCTCAAGTCAGATTGTAACTTTGGATTCCCAGCAACAGTACCCTATGTTATCCTACGTGAGGTTTTGTCATTCTACTGCTCATGCCAAGTTGTTCTATTTATTAATATCTTCTTTCTATAATGGAAAGCTCCAAACGACAAGAGTCAAAAGGAATTTTTCTCTCCCCTTGCTTGTTCTATAGATAATGCTGCCACATCTTTTCCACTATACATCCTAGTTACTATAGCACTGAAATTTATGTAAGAGTATCTCGAAAGAAAATAGAAAAATAATAGAAGATCAGATCACATTCGAACAGTCATAATGAAAACTCTTTATAATGAGTACCCATGATTACAAGATCAGATGTTATTTAATATAGTTAATGTATGCAAACAAGAGATAAGCAAAACGATATCCCGTATAAGCTACCTAAGCGCTTCTTGGTGTCCCATTGGTGACGAAAAAATAATGCAGCAAATGACAAGATCAGATGTTATTTAATGGTGATCACGAATTAAGTAAAAAAACTAACTTATGCAAACAAGATTAATTAGAATTATAAGGAGAAGAGCGTACATCTGCGTAAAAAAATCCCCTTGATTGTTTACACCCATGAACCAGGAAGCACATCGCCATTACCATTGCGTAGTGTAGTTTAAAGGAGAGAGAGAGAGAGAGAGAGAGAGAGAGAGAGAGAGAGAGAGAGAGAGAGAGAGAGAGAGAGGTACTGGTATGTTTAAAAAGGAGGAGGAGGAGGAGGGAGGAGGAACAAAATCTCCAAGAATCCACGTTGAAGATGACAGAACTTGACTGGCAAACCTAGGATCCGAATAGGAGGGCCCCCAAAAAGCAGCCCACGGTTGGAGGCCACTCAAATTGGGCAGTGATGACTAAGACCGTCCAGGATATGAAAATAAAAATTTTAATAAAAAAATTTAAATAAACAAGAAACATAATCTGAAATATGTGTTCTCAAAAAAAGTAATTTTATTTTTTTCCATTTTCTCCAACTTTTATAAACGGATTTGTAAACGGGTGTTATCAAATCCTTCTGTTTTTTAATGAAGATAATGTCTTCACATTTAAAAATAACCCTTGAAGAGGCTCTAATTAATAAGGGCTCGAGGCAGGGAACCAAACTTATTATTAGTTAAATACTTTAAAAATCATACATATATATATATATATATATATATATGATTTGAATGTTCGATGCAAAAACTCATATGTTCATCTCTAACCCTGATTATTCATTGCAAAATTAATTCCTCTTTCTAGTAATTTGTCAGAAGTAAAATCAACACTCTAGTCTACTATATTCGATGAAGGAGCGGGTTAGAATATCAAAATTCGTAACAAATCTCTTGACGGCAGATCGTCCGCACGTGTGCCTCTGTTGAATAAGGTTTCAATATGAAATAGTCACATCTCTCTTTAGTATCGGAAAGGTTACTATCTAACATGTTATATCTAGGGTTATCAGTGGGTCAGATTGGCACGGTGGACTCGATCGCATACCTAACCCGACATGGCGCCAACCTGCCATGCTATTTTCAATCCGTGATTATTTGTAGGGCCTAAAAATATGTGCTCGTTAAAGAATTAGGCCGCATTTGGAAATGTCCATGTATTCTGGAATTTTTTAGAAATCCTCTTCTCTGATAGAGATGTATAATGTCAGAGATTATGAATGATTAAAAATCTTGAGAATCCATGTTCACGCAGTTTCGATAGATTAAGAAAGTTGGGCACTTTTGTGTCTAACTCTCTTTCTTCTTTGAAATTTATGTTGCACGGAAGCCCAGAACTCTTTTGCCCATTTGAGAAAAATTAAAATTTATCGGTACTTTTATCTCGAAAGCCACCGTGGGATGAGTTGTCAAACGGGCCCTTAGACAGGATTTGATCTTTTGGGGTGCGGCCTGAACAGGACTTTATGTTATATTACTACGGTAGTGAATGCCACGTTTTCAACACCCTTTCTCTTGCATAAAATCCGGTCCTCGATCTCCGTATGGAGTCTACGCCGGACTATCAAATATGTCACAATCTACATACTATGATATTTACACACTACCCTTCTGGCTGCCCCCCCTCCTCCTGCACAATAAGGCTTATCTAGGTGCCTCTACCGCGCGTGCCTAAGGTCCCTGGCAATAGGCAATAGCACCTCCACCTCCCATTCTCTTGCCCCCACCTCCTCACGATGAAAGTAAAATTATATTTTAAAATTTTGGTAGGGCGAGTTATATCTAAGTCAGATTTTAAATTTTAATACAATAGTTAGACTTAACTCGGCCAGACAAATTATCATTTAAAATTTGATTTAGAAAATAATATGTTGAGTTTGGGTCTTATTATAATGAGTCTGATCTGGAACCTGACTTACTGACAATACTAGTTACACCTCGTGAATTTGGGTACACTTGTATCCAAAGGAACTCAATTCCTTTGCTTTCCTATCCCCAGGAAAGAAATGGTGGTGGTCGGACTGCTAGAATGAATGGGACGTGGCCCAGGTTCCCATCAAAGGGACGTGGCCAGGTTTGGGGCCTCGGAGCCATTCCTAGGCCACCATGAAATGTTCGTGCCCGGGGCCTAGGCCTATAACTTGGTTTCGACCTAACCTATCAACACCCTAAAAATGCTGGGCTTGTTGCAATTTTTGATTTGGAAATTTGCTGTGTGAAGGTTAGAGCATGGGACGTATGATAGAAGAAAGCCTCAGAGTGTATTTTTTTTTTTGTAAAAATGAAATATATTTTATGAAGACGAAGACTATTATATAGAAAATATATATTTTGAAATAAATATACAGTGTAGGAATGTAAACTAAAATGTGAATGGAACATACATTGTAAAAGTAAGAGAGTTATTTTTAACAATAACAAAATAAAGATGGCAATACTATAATTGTCGAAATAAGACGGTTATTTTTATAATTTTTGTTAAGTTTTATAAACTCGGACTTTGTACCGGCCGATTCACACCAAATTTTGATAAGTTTTAAGCTTTCTAATATATGATTAAAATGACTTAAGGATCTAGAAATGCCTTCTAAACATCTGTGTGCTATCGAGTACGTCCAAATGCTCTCATTGGTCTAAAAATACCTTCGAAGCATCACTTCGACGTTGTCGAATATCTAAAAGTAGTTTCGACTATGTTTTGAAGTATAAATTTTCTCCATCATATGCGTTAATGTGCGTGCATATAACGTCATCCCGTATTTACATGTGCTCCATCCTATTAACGCCCGAAGATTGAATAGCACATTCTACAGAGTCGTTTATTGCACCCACAGTCGTACGACAAGTATACTCATTACCAAATCCATCTAGCTCCACCATCAAGTCTGAGGTGCTATTACTGGATCGGGCTCTAATTGGGCCTCAAGCACCTACCTTTTCGGCCCACATTCGGCATCTTTCGATCCTCCCGCCGCCCCTGCCTGCCCATCCGCGGCTAATTCCATAATCCTGATATTTCCAGTTACGTGCTAACCCTGCACCACCGTCGGTTTTTGATCGGACGGCCGAGAGGAAAAACCTCACGGCAACAGCTCACCGTCCACGTGTGCGCCCCACGTGTGCGCCAGGCCACGTAAGCCCCAAGGGGCCAAACGGAGGGGGCGAGGTAAATAGAACAGACGGAAGCTCCGAGGGAGCAGTCGACAAGCCAAAGCGCTGGTGGGGCCGCCCACCACATGCGCCACCCCCCGTGCAGCTTGTTAGCTTGTGCGTGAGCCGTGAAACACGAAGGAAACTCTCTCTCCACAGCTCCACCAACAGCACTCATTAGTCCCCTTCCCTCTCTCCACCTAAAGATAAAACACGCAGTGGGACAGACAAGCTGGTAGATTCATGAAAGCTCTGATGACATTATATACAGGTCCGTAACAGGGACATGGTAATGCGTAGGAGGGTGCAGACAGGGATGGAAAGGGAAAGGTGGTGAATTATTTCTCTGAAGTGGCACCTCCAAGTGTGCCTGAGGCTGCCTCCGTTAAAGTCTCTGTCGGCCATGGCTGTCTCTTTCTTATTCATCTCTCGTAGATTTCCTTCCTCTCCTCGTCTTGTATTCTCCGAGAGCCAGCATGGGTCACATAAAATTTGATCCTACCGCCTACGCGGGTTTCCTCTTGTAGTCGTCGGGGGGCGGGTGATTGATGCCTTTCATGCGTCTTGCTCTCGCGGGAGCCGCAGCTGTGTCCGTTGCGAAGAGGAGGAAATGGGTTTGTAGGGAACGGCGTGGGGGGGATCGCCGGAACGTCCTTTGAGGGCGTGTTGTTGCGCCTTGCCGGTAGACCTGTGCTGTCCTCTATTTGGTTGCTCTGGGCATCTAACCAGGACCAGCCATGGCCGGCATGCTTCCTGGCGTGGAGTGCGCGAGGAGGCGCCGGTTCCACCAGGGAGGGGCGATGGAGCTGCAGAGCGGGTCGAGGAGATCTTCCTTCTGCCTGTACAGAAGTGGTCACGAATCTCACCTCAGTTCTAGCTCTGTGGTACGAGCTTCCTCTCTTCCTGTGGATCGAAGGCCTTACCATATATTCTCTCCAACCGGCGTCTCTCTCCTTTGTAACTTACACTTGTCACAAACTGAAAAAGCTAGCCTTTTTTGTTCTGGTCCGCCAACGAATCCATAAACCAGCAAAGAAGCGTCTTCAACAAAAGCATCCAGAGCGAGGGATTGGGGGATGTAGCCAGAGAGGCCAGGGAGAGGCTGAACGAGAGGTTGAGGGCCCAAAGGAGCTCAGAGATGAGGAGGTAGAAGTGCTATATATATACAGCTACACAAAGACTACCCTTTGGCAGTTTCCTGCAGGCCAGGGAGTAGTTACCAGCTCTTAGTGATGATTTGATGCTTCCTTTGAACTTTTTCCACAGGCACAACAGCACCGGAAGCTTGAGGCCTATTAATGGGGATGCAGGGAATAACAATAATAATAACCAGGGAATATTGAGCCCCGGGGTGGCGCTGGCCAACCTGCACAGGGAGGTGCTCTGCACGAAGAAGAGCTCGAGGAAGTTCAGCTGGAGCAGACTGGGGTGGAAGGCGGCGGACCAGGACGACTGCGCGGTGTGCTTGGAGGAGTTCAAGGGCGGGGACATCCTGGGGCACCTGCCGTGCGCCCACCGATTCCACTGGAGGTGCGTCCAGCCGTGGCTCGAGAACAACTCCCACTGCCCATGTTGCAGGATGGAGATCAACTCGTCCTAGCTAGCTCTGCTACCGTGAGCGACCTCCCAAAAAAACAGCAGTAATAAACATAGACCTCGTGAGTGAGAAAGATCACAGCTTCCTTTTTCGATCGTGTTTTTGTTTCAACCCGGCCTTGGACATGGGTGTGTAACCGTGCCTGCTTTCCATGTAAACAAGGAAGAAGAAGGAGAATACGACGACGACGACGACGACGACCGGGTAGATCTATCTCTTGGCAACCCATAATAGTATTTTTATGACTTATCTTGTTATTTCCCTGAGGTCTACTGGGACTTGAGACTTGTAGATCTGATCCATCCACTGTGGAGTCCCCGTGATGTCAGAAGGTCAGAATGTTCCCTCATCTTTCTGTGACAGCTAGTAAACTAGTTACCTCGGTACTCTTTCCGTGGCTCTCCCACGAAGGAATCTTTGATATTTTCTATGCCTGTCCCTGCTTTAAAGTCGTACTGCCGGGCTAGTTGGGTCCACATATAGTAGAACCAGTAAACCCCACTACTTTCCACCTACATATCTAATTTCTGGGTGGTTCAGTTCAGACCAAATCAACCCGAACGTACTCCTTAATCTAGACTGTAGGACTTCCAAACTTTTAACCCGAATTTTATATGTTAACAATAGAAATGGAACTCTATATATAACACGTTATTATAAAGTAGTATGTTGGAATTTGGAATCATATGTATCTTCCACTCTAATATATAGTACTGTATTATCATAATGTTGTGTTATACATTGTGAATGTTAAATATTGTATTTTTCTCCCTTTATATATATAGAGGCTAACGAATAAGATTGAAGGGCTCTAATATATTTTAGCGTCCGGTTCAAGCCTCTTGGGTACAAGAAAGCTGAGCCAACAACCAAAGTGGTTCAGCCTACCACGCTTTGGTTGGTTAAGGAACTATGTACGGTCGCTATCTTTATATATATATATATATATATATATATATATATATATATATATATAAAGGCCCGGTTCTCGATCCAGATGGGGGGGGATAAATTAAACAAATGTGACTCACCAAGACACATGCATTATAGGCATATGTGTGTGTGCATTGTGCGGTGTGTGATATGGGGTAGCATGCGTTGCATATTGCAGCTCGTAGGCCTCGCTTGATACAAAATCGATGGATATCGGTCGGTTACTTATGTGCATGGTTAGCACGGTTAGTGTATTCATTCATTTTAGTTGAATACGTAACTTAAATAAAATGGTGCAATTATAACAAAAATAAGAGAATTTAATACTTCTTCTCACGTTAATTTCACGTTCCACCAAAGTGTAAACAAGACATCAACGGCAGATAAGATTCACGATCGGCGAATACGATACCCTATTCAGTGATATTTACCGATCAAACAGGACCGTTGATCGAGCATTTGTTGACCTCACTGCTAGCTTGTTATCACCCACCTCAGTGCCGCCATTGAGCTTAATTATTACTGTGCATGGTTGTCGTGCCCTAAAGCTAACACATCAACGAGTCTAATTAATTAACTAGGTTAAGACGAATGTTACCATATATATATATATATATAAATATATACCATGCGAGTGATATTGTAAATTTGATTAGTTTAGAGAATTAAGTGGAGTCCCTAGCTACACATACTAATTATTCCCATTTTTTTCTTATTAAAATAATATATTCTCTCAATTCCTCCTATTAAAATAGTGCTTCACCTCCTAAAAGGGACAATTGATCATTTATGAAAATAGTTAGTAAGTGTGTGGGTTTTATACTTCATTGAAGCAATCAGGTCCACATGACAAATATTTTGTAATGCCACTTGTGTGATATATATATACCGTAACATTCCTCATAACTAGGTCAATATATAATTAACCGGACCTTCTACATCAACGACCTATCCATAAGCTAGCGGCCCTGGCTAGCTAGCTAGCTATATATAGCATCCCTCATGTGCTTTTTAATGTCATACAAAATTTTCTTCTTACATGTAAACTAGTTAAGATCTCAGTGATGCGTTTGAAAAAGATTATATATGTAAATATATATCATATCAAAACATACACAATTAAAACCTTTTTCATGAACCTCTCTAGCTAATAAGTGATCAGTCTACGCACGTACAGCTACACATGAGAAGGGAGAATATGGGAGCGGATGTATATACTTAAACCAGTACTTTTGCTTTTCATTTCTACGTTCAAATTAATTACGTACGAATGAAAGTGGAAACCTATGTATGTACATGAAATATCTCTGTTTGTTTCTCAAGTTCTTCCTCACAGCAAGCGTACCCCCGGCGTGGACATTCGGGCTTCACACGTACTGGGTGGAGGATGAGATTATGAACTCACCTATGATCACAGGCCTTCTGCTAGAATCTAAACTGTGAACCCGACGAGGACCGATCACAAGATCTGTTCCTTCGATCAGCTCATGAGTACGTCAAATTGGACAGTTGTGTAGATCAGATCCTCGATCGCCAGTGGGGTTAGGAAAGGACCTCGGCCCCTCAATAATTGATCAGCGAGCACGTCCAATCCACATCAATCGTTTTTGTCCTCTTTCACTGCAAGAAAAAGAATCGGGGGGATATGATCAGCAGCAGAAGCCGCAGATTAATGGCGGTTGCTCGGTTGTCATGTCACCGGAGCACAGTGGAGATCATGTCACATTAATTTGCAAACGAGAGGAGAGGTCCCACGTCCAGGAGCAAAGCCCTGCAGCAATTAGCATTTAATCTATGGTTAATCTATTTGTCTTAATTTGCAAACGAGAGGAGGGACCAGTGTTATCTTAATCGAACCGAATTGGTAGATCAGATCGATTCGACCGCGAATCATTTTAAGAATCGATCGGATTAAAATTGATCTAATTTAATGTTAAAAAATCAGATGAATTAGATAAATCGTGATTCGATCGGTGAATCGATCCGATCCGATTCATCTTTTAAAATATAAAAAAATAAATGTAAATATATTTAGATTTTTAAAATAATATTTATATTTGAATAAAATTATCTTATTATTATTAATTTATTATTTTATTTTAAATATATTTAAAATTTTAAAAATTTAAAATTTAAAAGAGCATAGATGTCAATTATGAAGAGTGAAGATCAATAGAATATTATAAAATTTTAAGGTCAATTTATTTAACTATGTTATTATTATTTTTTACTTATATAGTTACGTAATCATAACTAATAATTATACATGTATATTTTTTATTTTAATCATTATAGCTTATTTTTTATTGTCTTGAACCATAGAATCAGGTCAGACTATGTATCAATATTATGATGACGTCGCGGTTTAAATCGATTCGATTGAACTGTCCAACCGGTTCAAACCAAAGCAACTCATTGACCGGTTCAGGCACCGGTTCGATTCCGATAACATTGATTTAGACTCAACCTGAGTGTATAATTTGTGACTTTTAAAAAATATAATTATGATTTATGATAATTTTTCGTGAAATTTTTACATGAACAACTACACATTTTTATTTGGGATTTTTAATTTTTAATCTCTATATTCTTTCATTTGTGAAATAGCCCTTTTAATCTAAATATTCATTTATCATTGCTCACAATAATTACACATTTATTTGATAAACACTTGAACAATTGAGGGACTTATATGATAAGAGGCATTTCACTAAATAACTTTTGAGATTTTCAAGATTTATAAATGATTATCTAAATTTGAGGGGATAAATGGATAATAGGTTAACAGGAATACCCTATGAAATATCTCTCTCTCTCACTTGAACAATTGAGGGACTTATATGATAAGAGGCATTTCACTAAATAACTTTTGAGATTTTCAAGATTTATAAATGATTATCTAAATTTGAGGGGATAAATGGATAATAGGTTAACAGGAATACCCTATGAAATATCTCTCTCTCTCTCTCTCTCTCTCTCTCTCTCTATATATATATATATATATATATATATATATTATATTCTCCTATATTCCGGCTCAAACAACTTTGCATGGACAAATACATGAAATCTGTCGAGGAAGCTGAGGGTGCGGGTGATGTGATGGTTACTGCCGCTCTTGATGATGTGACCTAATCGTTTTGGCTCCTACGAGGTGCAAGGCGCAACCATAATCTTTTCAAACACTTCGTCCGGTGGTCATAGCTAGTAGGCCCTTTTTTTGGAAGACAAATGACCTAGTGCTCATACTTATTTCTAGGGTTGTCAAAATATATAAGAGCCTGTATGTCAATTGTCAACGGGGTGGGGTTAATGTACTCGACTCCATAGGATCGAATACGTTAATCAATCTCAAATAGATGTCTCATGTGTGAGAAGAACACGTGGGACTCACATTTCTCGCTCTTGAGATTAGAGATCTTACCCCGGTAATAAATTGGGCCTAAGAGATCTACTAATCTGTGTAGATGAAAATATGATCAGATTTTCACAAATGTGGTCTGAAACCAAGTTTATTTGCAAATTACGTTAAAGGTTAAGACAAATAGAATATTTTTTAGACTCACTTGGATTTGAGTATCAAACAAATAAAGAGTAGGCCCAAAACTCAACCCGTTGACATATATATATTTACCCAAATAATCTATGGTCCCGTATGGATATGTATGGGTCAACTCGATCGGTTTGTGTTTGTTAAACCCAGACCCACACCATTAACACAGTCCTACTTAATTCGATTGCTCACTCGATGTCAACCAGGTCTCCACTTAATTTCTGTTTAAATACGATTTTTGAGAGAGCATGCAGTTGCCTATCAAAAGTATCATCATGTTAGTTACCAGCATATTAAAAAAAAAAGTGCTTGGATGGATTCGCTAACGACATTCAACTATGGGGTAGCACAGAATTCCTCGCGCCTGATAAAATTGGTTTAGTAAGGAGGCCCCACCAACTAGACGGGCCTCGTCTTGTCAGATTAATTAATTTAGTTTAAGGCAATTAAAATACAAGTTAAATTACTCGCTATCCTTCATTGCTATCAAATACAATGCATGTAATCTTAAACTGAAATAGCCATCTTAATTATTATTAATTCGATTTAAAAAGTAAAGAATCACTTAAGATGAACAGAATAACATTCTAAAAAACAATAACACCATGTCCTTTGAAACTTCGAAACATAACTATATGGATCTGGTGCATTTCCCCGGGGGCACGGCCTAGTTCAGAGCCCAAGCAATTCGGTTTGAGCCCATTGAAGCTTTATAAAGTGTTGTTTATGTTGCATCATTAGTGTAACCCGGTGCCTATTGAAGTTGGTTCTCTAATCTCCCTCAAATTTCGAACCCGGTTATTCTCTTCCCGTTAAAATAAAGTACTTATCAAAAGATAAAAAGATTAGTGTAACCTCCTAATATTTTTTTTAGGTGTCCCATTATGCAAGCTACCCATTCATATTGTCCAACCACTAAAAAAGCTCTACAAAAAAAGGAACAGTATGAGCCAAATTTGATCGGCCCATTTTTATGGGAAAAGGTCGTCCATTCGATATGGATAGGTAGTTTGAACAAAATAAAAACTACCTAAAAAATATTATTATTATTGTTTTTACTTGAGGTGGTGCAATAAGTGCAGCTCCTGAAACCTCGAACCAGAAGCAGTGCAAGGTCGGCCCAGATGTTTAAGCCCAGCAAGAGTGGGATTCCGACTGTCCAGTCGGTCTAGCCCAACAGATAAAAGACACGTAGAGCCCGTTGGAGACGCCTCGGTTTACTGAAGAAAGGACAACATGTTGAAGGCCAATACTCATGACCATGGAATTGTACTACATGTGACACATGCCACTAGTATCTAGGGATGTCAAAAATATCTGCAAACCCGATTACCTGCATTATCCTATCCGTGATGGGTCGGGTAATACCTGAATAAACGGATATGGATTCGCGTTCGGATACGTTTAAAATATCCATTTCATATTCGGATAGGGTATGGATTTAGTGCACCCAAACCCGTATCCGATCCGAACCCGCTCTTAATAACTTATTGTACATGTTAGACCTATGATTTTGACATGAACCCAATCCGTTGCATGTCTTGTTGAGTTTGTAAGTTTAGACTTCTTGCTAAAATTACAAGATCGTTTTTATAAAACATAAAAATTACTTTAGAAATGAAAGAATTGACCGGATTTCTTTTTTTCTAATTCTCATAAATCTCACATTTTTTTTGGACGTGAATGTGGACTCATGCTTTATGGACGGATACGGATATCCGCAGATATATCCATACCCGTGACGGATATACCCGTATCCATACCCGCGAAAATAATAGGGTACTATCCGGGTATAGTATTAGTAAAATTTTCACGGATAAGATATGGTATTGATCTACCCGAACCGAACCCGATCCATTGACATCCCTACTAGCACCTTCTATCTGTGGCTTGCATATTTTTTATTGTTAAACAACGGCAAATTTGTTTAATTATGAAGTCATCTTGAGTTTTAATACTCTCTTTCTTAAGCTTTAAAAGGACATCTTCGGAAGAAAATAGACAAAGTGGCAGTTGGTATCATTATTTGATATTGATTTTGTGCTACTGACTTTGTTAGACATTTCGGATGTTTGATGCCCTAAACAGATTTTTTTTAACAAAAAAATCTGAGTCATTAACAACTCTCATCATGCAATCTGATTATTGGACGGCGGGAAGGAGATACGTCACGGAAGGCTTTAGATTTACGTTAGCAAATTAACACGTCATAGTATGCTATAATTTTATTTCCACGAGAATATTCTCGAGACCGAGTGATTTTGTGTCCTCTCACGTGCCCGAGAGATCGCATGTTAGAATCTAGACATGGGATGAGTGAAAAGTTAGGTCGAGTGATTCCGTATCCTCTCGTATAGTTGAGAGGTTGTGTATTCGAACCCAGTTGGAAAAGCAGAGAACGGGAAATGGGTGAAGGGAACAGTGCGAGACTACTGTGCTCGCTCTCTGCTATATTGATATCTCCAGGTTTGTTACAATGTGGTTGCCATCACACTCCGGAGACAACCGAGAACATTCTGGAATGTTTACAAGTTTATCCAACTAGTTATTAATTACAGACAAAGAATGATTAATAACTAATTGCAGTAACAGATTACTGTTATGACTCCCCCTCAAGTTGGCGCGTGAAGATCACGGACCAACTTGGATATGAGGAAGAGGAACTGATCTGCTGGGAGTGGCTTAGTGAAGGCGTCAGCGAGTTGTTTAGTGGTAGAAACATGGGATGTCTAGAGAAGACCTGCTTGGATGTGTTCGCGAACAAAGTGGCAATCAATTTTGATGTGTTTCGTTCGCTCATGAAACACTGGATTGGCCACAATGTGAAGCGCTGCCTGATTATCACAATGTAGAGTGACTGGCCTGGATTAATTTTGAACTCATGGAGGAGCGACTGTAACCATTGAGCTTCACAGGCGGCTGCGGCCATTGCCCGATACTCAGATTCTGCAGAAGAGCGGGAGACTGTTGCCTGTTTCTTTGTTTGCCATGAAATTGGGCTGTCACCTTAAAAAGTGACATATCCAGTGACAGATCGCCGAGTATTGGGGCATGCAGCCCAATCAGCGTCGGCATAAATGTTTAGGCGAAGTGGACCGGAGGCAGGAAGTAAAATGCCAGAGCCTGGTGCAGCTTTGATAAACCTGACAACCCGAAGAGCCGCTTGCCAATGATCATGTCGTGGCTGAGACATGAATTGGGCTAAAAGGTTGACTGCAAAATTAATGTCTGGTCGTGTGACATTCAAATAAAGGAGGCGGCCAACGAGTCATCGATACGGTGCAGCATCATCAAGAAGGGGGCTGTCGGATGAATGCAAATTGTGGCTAGGACTAATGGGAGTGGAGGCTGGTTTAGCAGCAAGCAACCCAGTGTCATGTAAGATGTCCAAAGCAAATTTCCTTTGAGTGAGGTAAATATCTGATTGTGCACGAGCAACCTCAATCCCCAAGAAATATTTGGGATGCCCGAGGTCCTTGAGATGGAACTGAGCTCGTAAAAATTGTTTGAGAAGGCCAATTGTGGTAATATCACTGCCGGTAACCAAAATGTCATCGACGTAAACTAGCACAAAAGTTTGCATGCTACCCCGACAATGGATGAAAAGGGAGTAATCAGCACGGGATTGTGTGAATCCTGCTGAATATAATGCATCGGCAAGTCTATGAAACCAATTTCTGGATGATTGTTTGAGACCATAGATTGATTTGTGTAGCTTGCAGACGAGATTCTCCCCATGTTTTCGAAGTCCCGGCGGGAGATGCTGATGCGGGACGAGACACGGACACGACAAGCTCGTGACTGTCCCTTAACGAGGGAAGCGTCGGACGTGCGCAGTTGAGAAACCGGCAGTGAGCTAGGGTGGTCGGCTCTCACTTGTGCCCGGATCGGGTCACAGGACGGTCACGCTCTCTCTCGCAGCAGCGGTGATATGAAAGATATAGCGAGCTAGATCCTAAAACATGCTCTCTAGCAGTGGCATAAAAAAATATATATGAAAATAAGCAAATGCCGAGTGTAGGGAACGAGAACGATACCTCCACACGCTCGGCGTGGGGAAGACGGGCCCGGCCGAAACTCGTATTCCCGGAACAATAATACACAGTATTACAGTAATACAACTCGCTGCCCACTCCACGCAGGGAGGTAAAGGGCTACATAATGGGACCCGGGAGGACCGAATTCGGGTTGACGGGCGGCTTCTCGCATTGATTCGGCAGCACCCGAACACGTGACGGTGGGGCCCACGTGCTGTCCGGAGGGACCGTGCGGGACCCGGTGTCACCACTGTGGTGGGGACACTTGTGGAAGTGTTCCCTGGGCTGGCGGCACGCTGGTTCACCGGCCGGAGGCCAGGCGGCTCCGTTCGGCACCGGTCGGAATGACCGGCCACGGATCTGCCGGTTCTGTTTTCCGGCGCGCGCTCCGGCGAGAACGGACGCTGCGATCAGCCCCGACGTCGGAATGTGACGAAACTGGCGCCGTTGGAAAGATGCTTCGAAGGGCTTCAACTCTCTGTGATTATAGAAAAATAACAAAGCCTGCACTTCCAATTGGTGAATTTTGAAGGTTGCTGTTGCACAGTGGCTTAACTCTCAGATCTGTAGGGCTGTCCTCTGAGAACTGTCGTTTATCGTAGGGTAGATGTCCGATTTAGCTCTTGAGGTCTTCATCAAAGGTGTAGGAAATGGAGTTAGGAAGACGGCAAAACTAGTTTGGACAAGTTTGGATGTGGTTACGAATTGATAGGATTTTGTTACGAATAGTGGGTCGGATCTAGAATCTGACTAAAGGCACAGTAGCAGAGATAGAACACGAATTTTGAAAAATGGATAGAGGGCAGATCAAAAATCAGGAAAACTGGTGGATGTAGGGGCTGATGGAAAGAACTCCCAGTAAAAATGGGAGGGTTTGAAAAATTCAAAAAGGTGGTCCGAGATGGGAAACTCAGAGCTGTTGTCACTATAGACAGAGACAAAACAGATCTGGGAATGTAAAATGAATGAAAATGGAAAATTACTAAATGGAAGAGTTTGGACGTGAAAATTTAGGTGGAGGTGGGGATTCAAGGTAAGAACACACCCTCAAAAATTCAAATCCATCTGAGCTCGTGGCTGACAGCAAGAATTCGTAGAAGTCACCTCTATCCAGCAGGACAGAACCTTGACGATGGCTCCGTGGCGGCTCGTAGGCGGCATGAACGGCGGCCGCGGCGGCACAGATGATCACCGGAGATAGAGGGGAGGGGATATGAGGTAGAAACTACTCTAGAAGTGGAGGTTGGAGGAGAGGAACCAGAGAGGAGGAGCTGGGGGCGCAAGAAGCCTTTGGCCTTTCAACAAATTTTCTGAATTTTCACTGATTTTCACATGAAAATACAACATTTTATATGAAAGGTATCAAATCTAATGTAGACCCTTGGATGTAGGGATGGGGGATGGATGGCTGTGATTAAGTGTAAACAACACATAAAAAATATTAAACTAATAAGGGGAGAGGGGCGCCCCCTTGACCAAGGGGTATGGTAGGTGAAGGTAGGTGACCTACCTTGGACCAATTTAACCACTTGTCTACCCATGTGGCATTTGACATTCAACTCTTCTAGATGGCCACCTAGGATGGTTGACCAGCCCCACATGAGTGACATGGACCAATGGGAAAGGGCTGAGGGCCCCCTTGCTGGTCCTACTGACAAATTACAAAGAAACCCTCTAAGACCTACAATTGCGTACCCATATAACACAATGGTATACATATAAATATGAAAAGACATAAATGCAAATAAAATGCGTACGGTCTTGCCTCGATGTCCCCATCAATTTTCCCCAGGTGGGAGGAACTCGACCCCGTCGAGTAGGGGTATGGATGCTCGAATACTCCGGCGGATCCGTCACCGTGCCAAGTAACGCGGGTATTGTAATATCCCGGACCTTTCGGATCCTTCTTCGTGGGTCCCGGATCTGGTTTCTCGGAGCGTCTGGCTCCGTTGTGTCTGAAATTTCGTTTCGAGCATCTTTCGTGTTCAGATCGGCGCGATCCGGAGTCGTTTCGGAGGCCCGGAGGCGTTCCGCGGCTTTTCCGCGCGTGTTTTCCGATTTCCGGTGTATGTTTCGGCAATTCCTTCGGAACCTCACTGCGGGTGAACCGGGCCGTTCACCTGGGCACGGGTGGTACCGTTGCGATCAGTACATTCCGAGGATTCCGGAAACGTAACTTTCTATTTTTTCGGTGTTTTCCAGATTTTTCAGATTTTCTATAAAACCCCCCTATTTTCTCTCTCTTCCCCCACCTTCTCTTTCTTCTTCTTCTTCTTCCTCCTCCCTCCCCACCGTGACCTCCCTCTCTCCCTCTCTTCCTCCCGTTCGAGCGCGGCTAGCTCCTCTCCGGCTGCTGACAGCGGCGGGGTGACGGCGCGGCGACGTGGGCAGCGGTGAGGCGATCGTGGGGGCGTGCGGCGATCGTGGGAAGCGTGAGGAGGCGGGATTTCCAAAGGCGTTCTTCGTGGTTTGTGGGCGATCCGGCGGAGCATTCGCTCCATTGAGGTAGGGTGACGTTCCTTAGCCTCTTACCGTTAATTTCCGTGGTTTGTAGGCCGCGGAGAGGCCGAGAGGGGCTTGATTGAGCGGGTTTGGGGTTTTCCATGATTTGGGGAGAGCTCGCCTGATCTATGGTTTTAGCCCGCGATTTCACGTTTGGATGGGTTAGATGCATGCTAGGGGTCCCCAGGGGTCTTCCCCTTTGTTTTCCCCCTCTCCGGTGGAGGCACGGGGGCGTGGTCGAAGTTTTTGGGATTTTCCCGCCGTAGCGTGCTCGGGAGTGTGTAACGGTCACTCCAGTGACCGTCACATGCTTGTGACGCCCCTAGAGGGGTGCGTTACATTCCTGAGTAGTGTTTTTGGGGGTCGGGGGCTGTAACGGTCTCACGATAGACCGCCATTTGCCTATGACGCGCTTGGGTAGGGCCGTCAGGGGCTTTCGACCGTTGGTTTGTGACCGTTGGGGGTCAGGCCATGTAACGGACCGGGCTAGGCGCGTTACATGCGTGTAACGCGCTGGGGCAGGCGTGTTACTTCATGTTTTCACCCCAAGTGTGAGGGCCATGTAACGCGCTGGGCCAAGCGCGTTGCATGCGTGTGACGCGCCGGGGCTGGGCCGTTACATCCCTTTTGGCTTTGGGAGCGTGGGGGTGTGTAACGCATGGGGCCAAGCGCGTTACATTCTGGTAACGCGCCTGGACCAGGCCGTTACATCCCTTTCCCCTCTGACCGTGTGACGGTCTGTTTTGAACCGTTAGGCGCATGTAACGGTCTCGCCTAGACCGTTACTTGCCTGTGACGGCCCTAGGGTGGACCGTCACATGCCTGGTTGCCCCATGAGGGTGGCAACCCCGTTTTTACTCCGACTGTGGCCACCGTGCGACGGGGCTGGTACGTGGGGTGGTTCCCGCACGTCGTCGGATTCGGACGTTGTTTTCCGTTGACTCGAGAGTCTACTTCTTTAGTGACCCTCCACTAGTCGTAGCCTGCTTACACGCGAGTGGTCCCGCCTGGGAGTAGGTGGAGAGGCTTACCTTGAGGACGGTTTTAGACTGGTTACCGTCGGGCCCCTCGTCAAATCAGAGTCCAGTGCCGGGGGAAAACCAGTCAGAGTGCCAGACCTAGGACGCGTGGTCTGTGTGTGCACACGTGGTTGGGGACAATGGACGCACGTCGACGGGCGTGACCCCAGCTAGTCACTTGTTGTGATTACTTGTACGGTGTTCGCGCCTCTGGTAGGAGCTACCACGCTAGGCGATTCACTTGCGGCGCGGCGTAAGACGTCAGGGGACGCTACCGGCTGTGCTTCTAGTGGGTGGTACTCCTGTCGAGTACGGAGTGTCAGACTGTCAGTCAAGTGTTTCCGACCTTCGGGTTTTGTCGGTTCGACCGTTGAGCTTCGGTCTTCTCTCCGTGGCACGTGTGTCAGTTTGCGTGCCACAGAACCGTGTTTGTAGAGTACAGAGCTTTCCTTTCCGAGGTACTCTCCTACCGCTAGCGTAGTGGTTTCCCGTTTTACGAGGTAGGGTTCGAGTGATCCCTACTGAGTCTTGTTCCGAGACTCATTCCCTGCGTGTTTTCACCGTGTTTCAGGTGAGGCGCCGCCCCGGGGGAGCGCGTCTGGTGTGCAGCGTGGTGCGGGTGCCCAGAGGTAGTGCCAGAGGTCAGAGTCGGGGTATGCCCCGTGTAGCTGTACTTTTCCTTCTTGTCTCTGTACTAGTCGTGGACTACTGTTGTTGTTATTTTCTCTTGTGGACCATGTATAATGTAAAATGTTAATTTATTTCCTGCTTCATATTATAACTGTTTAATTTCTGTAATTATTTGTGATACTTGTGTAGTTTCCACACCATCCTTCTAACCCTTCCGAGTCTTCGGACTCGTGGGTGGCGGTGCGAGTCTCGGGTTATCGGGCCTTCCCGGTAATCGGATTCTCGGGTCGTTGCAGCTAGTATCAGAGCACGGTTGTGGAATTACATGAGAATCATAGGTAATTGTAGTGGTCCACTAGTCCACAGTGATGATGTACAGGTGACGCTGGCATTGGGCACCGCGTGTTTTTCTTGACCTTGCCGTTTTCGTGTTTTCTGTCTTTTACTTCAGGAGCGAGTATGGCGCCGAGGAGGAGCTCTCGCTCTCTGCAGGGGAAGTTGGCTGGAGGTCAGGAGATCCAGCAGGGGGTCCAGAGGGACCAGGAGGAGCATAGTAGAGCGCCGCCGGGGGCTACCGAGGCTGCGGATACTGCGAGAGTTCCGGGGCCGAGGATTTCTTCCGTGGCATGTATCAGCTTATGTCTCAACAGTTCGGTGGAGAGGCTGGTGAGGGCTCGTCAGCTAGGGGTGGGCCAGGCCGAGCAGAGAGGGACTTTCTGCAGTTCCATCCGCCTTACTTCAGCGGCCAGGCAGACCCTGATGCGGCTCATGATTGGCTTGATGAGATGGAGCGGGTGTTCAGCTCTGCGAAGAGTGTTGCCGAGGACAGAGTGGTGTTGGCCTACAACCAGTTGCAGGGTACGGCTCGGAAGTGGTGATCTTCCGAGTGGAAGACGTCTTTTCAGCTTCGTCCACTTGAACAGATCGAGTGGGATGACTTCGTCGGTGCTTTCGAGCGTACGTACTATCCAGATTATGTTGCTACGCAGCGGATGCGGGAGTTTCTGGAGCTGGTGCAGGGCGACATGTCCGTGTTGCAGTACAGGGCCCGATTTGTCGAGCTGGGTCGGTATGCACCTGACATCATGGAGCATGAGAGGGTGAAGACTGCGCAATTTGTTCAGGGTTTGAGGCTAGAGCTGAGGCACCATTTGATCGCGAACGGGGCCACTGATCTAGAGACAGCGTCTCGTGTTGCGGCTTCGTTAGAGATGGATATGCAGAGGATCCGAGGACCGATCAGCCAGGGGCAGTCCTTGTCAGGTCGCAGCCAGCAGTCGGCTACCCAGTAGCAAGGTTCTTTCCAGCATGCGCCGGGTGGTTCAGGAGTACCGGCATCGGCAGCTTCGGTGACAAGATCTGCGTCCTTTGGCACGAAGGTCAAGAAGTTCTTCGCGAAGAATTTCCGAAAAAAGAAGTCCAAGGATCAGGGGCAAGCTTCATCGGGCAGTGTACAGCAGCCGATTCCTTTGCAGCGTCAGGGATCAGTGGGTGGATCGCGAGGACCTTGTCCACGGTGTGGTGGGACCCACCCAGGCAGGCAGTGCACGGCGCCGATCATCTGTTTTCGGTGTGACCAGCCAGGGCATATGGCGCGTGACTGTCCTCAGAGGCCGCCGCAGTAGCAGGTTCCCCAGCAGTAGAGGCAGCAGCAGCAGGGACAGTATCCGCCGCTACCCAGGTCAGCTAGTGTGGGAGGCAGGCAGAGAGCTCGGGACCAGATCACGCACATGACCAGGACAGAGGCAGTGGCGTCGCAGCTCGTGGAAGGTACCGTTCAGATTTTGGGTTGTGCGGCTCGGGTTTTGTTTGATTCTGGCGCGTCTCATTCGTTTATTTCGGAGGATTTCGCGCTGAGCATCGAGGAGCCGGTGACCCAGTTGTCCTGTGATTTGGCAGTGGAGTTGCCTTCGGGTGATTTTATGATCACTCCGTATTGCTTCGATCAGGTTCCGGTTTGGATCGATGGACGGAGTATGCCAGGCAGGATGTATGCGTTGCAGCTTCGGGATTATGATGTGATTCTAGGCATGGATTGGCTCGAGACTCATGGAGCGGTGGTGGATTGTGGAATGAAGAGGGTCTACTTTCAGCATCCGAGCAAGCGGACCTTCTATTTCTAAGGTATCCGTTCCACCTCTTCTCGATTCCTCATCTCTGCTATTCGAGCCCGTCGATTGCTTGATTCTGGTTGTCTGGGTTTTCTCGCGTCTGTGGTTATGTCTGACCGGATGGAGCCGAATGTCGAGGACATTCCGCTGGTGTGCGAGTTTCCCGACGTTTTTCCCGAGGAGTTGCCTGGATTACCTCCCCAGCGGGAGATCGATTTCGTGATCGAGATTGTGCCTGGTACGGGACCTTTGGCGAAGGCTCCCTACCGTATGGCCCCCGCTGAGTTGAGGGAGTTGAGGGCGCAGTTGCAGGAACTGTTGGCCAAGGGGTATATTTGTAACGACCCGAGAATCCGATTACCGGGAAGGCCCGATAACCCGAGACTCGCACCGCCGCCCACGAGCCAGGAGGGCTCGGAAGGGCTAAAAGGAGTGTGGAGGCACAAAGAAATAGGAAATAAAGCAGGACAACTCAACAAATAACAGAAATAAATAAACAACTACAACAGAGTCCAGTCCAACAGAAAGTACAGTCTAAAGCAGTAAAGCGTACCACATGCCAAGTGAACACTCGGCCCGGCAAGCTGGCAACTGAGAACCTCCGCTCCGCACCCTCGAACCACGAGGAAGAACCGCTACACCTGAAAAGCAGGGAATGAGTCTCCAAAACAGAGACTCAGCAGGGATCCCGCGGAACCCCAACCGGAAACAACGGCGGTAGCGGAAAGGAGAGCTACAACTACAGCAGGAACAGCAAACCGGTGGCCGGTCAAAACTCGGCACTACAGCTACTCCTACTGCAAGAAGGCAGACCTCGATCACACAGTCGAAGCTACCGAACCACGCTAGTACCACCTACCGAAGCAAGAACACACGGCAACCACGCCGTAGAGGCCTGTCCCTCGGACACAGCCGACCTGGACACGCTGTCCAAGGTGCGACCCCGACCATCCGATCGCGGGTACCGCACAACAAGACCCAACCTCGGTAAAGCCACTAGCATTAGACCCTTGGCGCGAAAACCAACACACGCGCCACGGCGAAACAACCGAACTCAACGGTCAACACGACCGAAAACCCGAAGGTCGAAATCACGGAAACTGATAGTCTGTCACTCCGTACTCGACAGGAGTACCACCCACTAGAAGCACAGCCGGTAGCGTCCCTTGACGTCTTACACCGCACCGCAAGTGAACTGCCTGGCGTGGTAGCTCCTACCCGAGGCACGAACACCGTACAAGTAACTACAACAAGTGACTAGCTGGGGTCACGCCCGTCGACGTGGGTCCAACCGCCCCCAACCACGTGTGCACACACAGACCGCGCGTCCCTGGTCTGGTCCTCTGACCGGTTTTCCCCTCAGCCGGACTCTGGCTGCAAGACGTGGGGCCCGACGGCAACCGGTCCACAAACCGCCTCTAAGGGTAAGCCCGTACACCACTCCCTGGTGCGACTAGCACACGCGTACTAGTAGGCTACGACTAGTGGAGGGTCACTGAAGGAGTAGACTCTCAAGTCAACGGAAAACAACGTCCGCATCCGACAAAGTACGGGGACCATCCCACGTACTAGCACCGTCGCACGATGACCACAGTCGGAGAAGAAACGGGACTCACAGTCCACAGCCGCGCACACACCCTGCGCGAGAGTCGAGAAAACCCAAGTGACGCTAAGTCACTGGGCTCTGGACAGTCCTCTAGACGCCCTACACCCAACGGTCCTTGAGTCACAAGACTCGGGGTCAAGACCGTTGCACGCAACAGCACAAGGCCGTCAATCTAGTCCAAGCTCTAGGTCTAAAACCACTGTAGCACGAATACCGAGGCAGCTCACGAGCCGCCGAAACCATTCCCTTGGGAAGGGAACTCACAGGACTAAGGCCACACACACGGCCCACGCGGAAAGCACAGAAGCACGATTCCCAAGGCAACTTGCACACCACCAAGCTGCAGCCCAACTCAAGGAAAAGAGGGAAGCCTCCAGCCCCAGACTGGACAACTGGGCTCGCAGCCCAAGGCCTCACACAGGACCCACTCGGGGATCGCTTTTCGGAGAAACCGATGACACACGTCAACGCACGGTGACACGAGTCGAAAACTCTACATCCGGGACTCCAACGTACCACGACACCTGGCCCCGACGACGTGCACAACATCCGTCAGGCCACGGGTCGGCACGTGGTTCGAGAACCACACACCCGGGACTCGAATCAGTCAAAACGGAAACACCGGGTTAGACTGGCACATGTGCGGTTCACCCTGGGCCGCTCAAGGGATGTGCGGCTAGGGCACAGCCGCTCAAAAGGACATGCGGTCAGGCAGGAGCCGCACAAGGCTCTAATCGGACTAACCCCAAATGGAGGATGGACGGTTAGGGCTGGACCGCCCAATGGGATGTGCGGCCAAGGATCGTCCGCACAACCTAACCGACCTACTCCAGTGCCGGTCAAAACGGTTTTGACCAAACCGCACAACCCAACCGACACTAAACTGTTGACCAAGGGTCAACTGGGATATGCGGTCAGCTCCTGGCCGCACAAGCCCACGGAAGGACAGACGGCTGGGTACCAACCGTCCATGGGGGAGACATGCGGTTCTCACCTGGCCGCACAACAAATGTGCGGTCTATCGTGCGACCGCACAACCCCAAAACCAAGAAAAAATGAACGGGCCAAAGGCAACCGCCCTCGCGATGGACGGGCCCGGTTCGACCGCCCAACCATCACGGCGGGTAAACCCAGGGGGTCTCCCGATCGTAGCCTTTCCACGCCCCGTTCGTGCCGAAACGAAGGGGATACAACCACAACCACCCTGGCAATCACATGGACTCCGACCGGAGTCAAAACGACGCACGAATCGCGAGAAACGAGCGATTCTACCGAAGTTACCCAAAAAGGGTTACCGAGCTTCTCGGAGCTCTACCGGTCCAACGGGACCACCAATCGAGACGAAATCAGGGGGAAAAGAACGCTCTCGCCCCAAGGAATCCGTTGACAGTAACCGATCTGGAAACCGTCGCCGTTTCCCGACCGACCCTACGAAACCCACAAAACCACGGTTTCGCTAGAACGGACCCAAACACAGCTGTTTCCGCGCCGAACGACGTGCAATGGCAGGGGAAACGAGCAGAACGCAGTGGTGTTCCGTCACCCTACCTCCACCGAAGAAACCGTGCGCCGAAGCGACTAATCCACGCCGAAAACCGCCCGGAACGCGAACGACGCCATCTCGGAATCCACCGAGGGATCGCGCCCGCCTCCGCCTCGATCCTCATCCATCCTTGCCCGCGCCTCGCCCGCGCCGTCCCCGCCTCGCCCGTACTCCGCCCCGTCGGCCGCCGGAGAGAGAGGGAGAGAGGAGAGAGCGTGAGAAGAGAGAGGGAGAGAAATGAGAAATGAGAGGGGAGAGAGAGAGAAAAGCTATTTATAGGGAAATCCGGAAAATCGGAAAAATCCAGAAAAATAGAAAATCACACCCTCGCGATCCTCGGAACGCACCGATCGCAACGGTACCACTCGCGCCCTGGTGAACGGCCCGGTTCACCCGCAACGAGGTTCCGAAGGGAAAGCCGAAACCCACGCCGGGAATCGGAAAAACACACGCGGAAAAAGCCGCGGAACGCCTCCGGGCCTCCGAAACGACTCCGGATCGCACCGATCCGAACACGAAAGATGTCCGAAACGAAATTTCAGACAAAACAGAGTTGGACAATCCGAGAAACCAGATCCGGAGCCCACGAAAAGGATCCGAAGAATCCGGGGCATTACAGCCCTCCCCCCTTAAAGGAATTTCGTCCTCGAAATTCAGGACCAAGCACGAAGTCCCAGGGGAAGAACACAGAATCACTGACACGCTGTCAGAGCCCCAGCACAGAAAACCTCGATTCTCACGAAAACACCGATCCTGAGGGACACAGCCAGACTTACGATCACAAGCAACACCTCGCTCCTCGCGCCGAGCACACAGGCCAACAGAGCAGGCATATACCAAAGGACACAGTCCGGCATCACCTCAGACAACGCGAGAATCCACCGTGGCGCCGCAGCCACGATCTCGCTCACCGAGGAAACACAACCCTCGACACGAGCAACAGCTACTGATCCACCCCAGGGTCAGCAGACAAAACACACATCAGCTTCACAACCAGCTGACAGGTCGCACACCCTCCTCAAGGGAGCAACCAACACAGAGCCTCCACCAGCTCAAGCAGCCAGCTCAACAGACCGCAACCAGCACATCGGCTCAACACCAAGAAACACCCCACACATGGCAAGCCGAAAGCCGGACACAACACCGTGCCAATTCTCGTCAGAAGACAAACTTCGACAAAGTCCAGATCCCATCCGGAAAGGCACATCGCAGAAACGACCATCAAAGGTCTCGCTGGCACTCAGCTCTCGCCACGCTCGAGCCCCAACAACCAGCATCTTCTGTCTCTGAAAAGACCATTCACTGGTCGCCAAATACACGTCAACGGGAAACCTCCACCGGCCCAACAGGCACGATCCAATTCACAGCAGGCCATCCGCTGACTCACACATAGACCGATGCCACATCTCGAGCTACACTCCTCTCGGACTCCGCATCCGAGCTCGATCATCGCGCCAACTCGACCCTCTCGGGGAGCACGACGAAACCAAATGACAGAACATGGCGTCTTCAGTCATCACCTCACGGGACTCAGACTTATAGGGAACCACCCCATGCTAATCACCAAACCAGGGATAACCTTGCGACACCAACGTCCTATCAAGGACCACCAGCCGACGCTAATCTCACAGAAGGCCTCCGCCCACAAGCGTCACTCATCCATCTGGTCTCATCACATCCTTCGATCAAAACCAAGTGGACACCCGCCAATCCCGATTCCGCCCTTACCACAGAGCCACGGGACACCACCTGAACAGTGCTCACGGGTCCCCAAGCAATAACCATCTCACCGTCACAATCCGACAAGATCGTAGAACCAACAGGTGCTGCTGTGGTCGGTCACACGGTTAGGCTCGCCAGCCACTCACAGCCGCCAACCGGGACCCATCGTCTGCCAGAGACCACTGCCTCAAAACACGATCTCAACCGAGGACACGACTGGGAACACAAGTCGGACACCAAGCCACCGACTCTGACCAACACGTCCTCGACCATCGTCAGGCGACATCCTCAACAACCCCATCCAGGTCCAATACCGACGCCTGACACGGCTTCCAACACAGGAACAGGGTACTCATGCGGCGCACTAGCCAGCACTTTTCCCAACACTCCACCTGCCAGTGCCAAGAACCACGACTTCTCGGGCAACGGCACGGCAACAACACGTTTCACACCGAGGAACCCATCCTCCGATGCTCAACGCAAACTCAGGAATCCGCCCGTAGCAACCAATGCTACGATCCTGAACCAATGGGTCACAAGCCCACCACGCTTCCGCTGCGCACTCAGATCCGCGCGCACAGTCGAGAAAGCAAACACCGCCCAACCAGCACTCGTCCTTTCGGAACAGCGCCAGCACCCTTACACGACAAGGGAACGGGCACAACTTCTCACAGGCAACCACCTTGCCAAAACAAGGAGCACGTCTCGCACGGACTTCATGGCACACAAGGCCAACCAATCCGGGCACACAATGCAAGACGGCAAACCTTAACCCAACACAATCTCTCCAACCAAAGGAGAAACCAGCGCACTTCGACCAACGGAAGAACTCCACGCTCGACCTGACCTCGAACCTCGCGCACGCTGGAAACAGCACCATCCAGCACCAAGGAAAACCATCGCTTCCATCAGGTCAGCGCCTCCGACACACTCGACGAGTGTCACGTCGGACCACCATCACAGCATCTCTCGATGCACCACCGCTGCAATTCCTCGAACTGCAACACGGCATGCCAAGAGCCGCCACACGAGCCATAACCGACAACCGCCGATGCTCACCCTCGAGTCCCGAAACTCACCACGGAGCCTTCACATCTCAAGCCAACTCCAGGGCGAACACAACCCATCCACTGACAGAAGCACAGGAGCAAAGACTTAACGGGACATCTCTGCCAAATCCTGCCTCGAAATCAGCAGAACGATCAGGACCGACACGTCATTCCTGACGCAACAGAGCACGACAAAACATCAGGCTCGACGAAACAGCAACCCACCGAGAAGATCCTCCGCTCACCCGAGCACACTTCTCGATCAGAACGCCTCAGGAGCTGGACAAACCTCAAGCTGGAGTGACCAAAAATCGACAGCAGCTCCCTCAGAGCATGCTCACGGCCACTTAACCAAGAACAGTCCGCACCAGCCACCTGACCACGCTGCAGGTTCCTCGAACGCAGCACCGCGAACTCACACCTGCCAGCAACCTCTGCCCAACGCAGCACAACCAGGGCCACCACCGATGAGGGAGAAGGCTCTCGACCTCGATCCTTAGACCCCATGTTGGCACGAAAGCCGCGGGCAGCAACCACCTCACAGCGCCGCACAGCGCACCCAAGCGAAAAACAAGGCGGGAAGCGAACACAAAACCCTAAGCCAGCTGCCGACTGTACTGGACCTTATGGACTCTGATCACTGCAATATCTCGAATTCCTATGTACGTCCACAACCACCGCTCTGATACCAGCTGTAACGACCCGAGAATCCGATTACCGGGAAGGCCCGATAACCCGAGACTCGCACCGCCGCCCACGAGCCAGGAGGGCTCGGAAGGGCTAAAAGGAGTGTGGAGGCACAAAGAAATAGGAAATAAAGCAGGACAACTCAACAAATAACAGAAATAAATAAACAACTACAACAGAGTCCAGTCCAACAGAAAGTACAGTCTAAAGCAGTAAAGCGTACCACATGCCAAGTGAACACTCGGCCCGGCAAGCTGGCAACTGAGAACCTCCGCTCCGCACCCTCGAACCACGAGGAAGAACCGCTACACCTGAAAAGCAGGGAATGAGTCTCCAAAACAGAGACTCAGCAGGGATCCCGCGGAACCCCAACCGGAAACAACGGCGGTAGCGGAAAGGAGAGCTACAACTACAGCAGGAACAGCAAACCGGTGGCCGGTCAAAACTCGGCACTACAGCTACTCCTACTGCAAGAAGGCAGACCTCGATCACACAGTCGAAGCTACCGAACCACGCTAGTACCACCTACCGAAGCAAGAACACACGGCAACCACGCCGTAGAGGCCTGTCCCTCGGACACAGCCGACCTGGACACGCTGTCCAAGGTGCGACCCCGACCATCCGATCGCGGGTACCGCACAACAAGACCCAACCTCGGTAAAGCCACTAGCATTAGACCCTTGGCGCGAAAACCAACACACGCGCCACGGCGAAACAACCGAACTCAACGGTCAACACGACCGAAAACCCGAAGGTCGAAATCACGGAAACTGATAGTCTGTCACTCCGTACTCGACAGGAGTACCACCCACTAGAAGCACAGCCGGTAGCGTCCCTTGACGTCTTACACCGCACCGCAAGTGAACTGCCTGGCGTGGTAGCTCCTACCCGAGGCACGAACACCGTACAAGTAACTACAACAAGTGACTAGCTGGGGTCACGCCCGTCGACGTGGGTCCAACCGCCCCCAACCACGTGTGCACACACAGACCGCGCGTCCCTGGTCTGGTCCTCTGACCGGTTTTCCCCTCAGCCGGACTCTGGCTGCAAGACGTGGGGCCCGACGGCAACCGGTCCACAAACCGCCTCTAAGGGTAAGCCCGTACACCACTCCCTGGTGCGACTAGCACACGCGTACTAGTAGGCTACGACTAGTGGAGGGTCACTGAAGGAGTAGACTCTCAAGTCAACGGAAAACAACGTCCGCATCCGACAAAGTACGGGGACCATCCCACGTACTAGCACCGTCGCACGATGACCACAGTCGGAGAAGAAACGGGACTCACAGTCCACAGCCGCGCACACACCCTGCGCGAGAGTCGAGAAAACCCAAGTGACGCTAAGTCACTGGGCTCTGGACAGTCCTCTAGACGCCCTACACCCAACGGTCCTTGAGTCACAAGACTCGGGGTCAAGACCGTTGCACGCAACAGCACAAGGCCGTCAATCTAGTCCAAGCTCTAGGTCTAAAACCACTGTAGCACGAATACCGAGGCAGCTCACGAGCCGCCGAAACCATTCCCTTGGGAAGGGAACTCACAGGACTAAGGCCACACACACGGCCCACGCGGAAAGCACAGAAGCACGATTCCCAAGGCAACTTGCACACCACCAAGCTGCAGCCCAACTCAAGGAAAAGAGGGAAGCCTCCAGCCCCAGACTGGACAACTGGGCTCGCAGCCCAAGGCCTCACACAGGACCCACTCGGGGATCGCTTTTCGGAGAAACCGATGACACACGTCAACGCACGGTGACACGAGTCGAAAACTCTACATCCGGGACTCCAACGTACCACGACACCTGGCCCCGACGACGTGCACAACATCCGTCAGGCCACGGGTCGGCACGTGGTTCGAGAACCACACACCCGGGACTCGAATCAGTCAAAACGGAAACACCGGGTTAGACTGGCACATGTGCGGTTCACCCTGGGCCGCTCAAGGGATGTGCGGCTAGGGCACAGCCGCTCAAAAGGACATGCGGTCAGGCAGGAGCCGCACAAGGCTCTAATCGGACTAACCCCAAATGGAGGATGGACGGTTAGGGCTGGACCGCCCAATGGGATGTGCGGCCAAGGATCGTCCGCACAACCTAACCGACCTACTCCAGTGCCGGTCAAAACGGTTTTGACCAAACCGCACAACCCAACCGACACTAAACTGTTGACCAAGGGTCAACTGGGATATGCGGTCAGCTCCTGGCCGCACAAGCCCACGGAAGGACAGACGGCTGGGTACCAACCGTCCATGGGGGAGACATGCGGTTCTCACCTGGCCGCACAACAAATGTGCGGTCTATCGTGCGACCGCACAACCCCAAAACCAAGAAAAAATGAACGGGCCAAAGGCAACCGCCCTCGCGATGGACGGGCCCGGTTCGACCGCCCAACCATCACGGCGGGTAAACCCAGGGGGTCTCCCGATCGTAGCCTTTCCACGCCCCGTTCGTGCCGAAACGAAGGGGATACAACCACAACCACCCTGGCAATCACATGGACTCCGACCGGAGTCAAAACGACGCACGAATCGCGAGAAACGAGCGATTCTACCGAAGTTACCCAAAAAGGGTTACCGAGCTTCTCGGAGCTCTACCGGTCCAACGGGACCACCAATCGAGACGAAATCAGGGGGAAAAGAACGCTCTCGCCCCAAGGAATCCGTTGACAGTAACCGATCTGGAAACCGTCGCCGTTTCCCGACCGACCCTACGAAACCCACAAAACCACGGTTTCGCTAGAACGGACCCAAACACAGCTGTTTCCGCGCCGAACGACGTGCAATGGCAGGGGAAACGAGCAGAACGCAGTGGTGTTCCGTCACCCTACCTCCACCGAAGAAACCGTGCGCCGAAGCGACTAATCCACGCCGAAAACCGCCCGGAACGCGAACGACGCCATCTCGGAATCCACCGAGGGATCGCGCCCGCCTCCGCCTCGATCCTCATCCATCCTTGCCCGCGCCTCGCCCGCGCCGTCCCCGCCTCGCCCGTACTCCGCCCCGTCGGCCGCCGGAGAGAGAGGGAGAGAGGAGAGAGCGTGAGAAGAGAGAGGGAGAGAAATGAGAAATGAGAGGGGAGAGAGAGAGAAAAGCTATTTATAGGGAAATCCGGAAAATCGGAAAAATCCAGAAAAATAGAAAATCACACCCTCGCGATCCTCGGAACGCACCGATCGCAACGGTACCACTCGCGCCCTGGTGAACGGCCCGGTTCACCCGCAACGAGGTTCCGAAGGGAAAGCCGAAACCCACGCCGGGAATCGGAAAAACACACGCGGAAAAAGCCGCGGAACGCCTCCGGGCCTCCGAAACGACTCCGGATCGCACCGATCCGAACACGAAAGATGTCCGAAACGAAATTTCAGACAAAACAGAGTTGGACAATCCGAGAAACCAGATCCGGAGCCCACGAAAAGGATCCGAAGAATCCGGGGCATTACAATATTCGTCCTAGTTTTTCCCCTTGGGGTGCGCCCGTGTTGTTTGTGAAGAAGAAGGACGGTAGTCTGCGGCTATGCATTGACTATCGGCAGCTGAATGAAGTGACCATTAAGAACAAGCATCCGTTGTCACGGATTGATGATTTGTTCGACCAGCTTCAGTCTGCGCGAGTGTTCTCGCGGATTGATTTGCGGTCCGGTTACTATCAGCTGAGAATTCATGAGTCCGATGTGGAGAAGACTGCATTCAGTACGAGGTATGGACATTATGAGTTTTTGGTGATGCCGTTCGGACTCACCAATGTCCCAGCAGCCATCATAGACTTGATGCAGAGGGTGTTTCATCCGTATTTGGACCAATTCGTGGTCATCTTCATGGATGACATCCTTGTTTATTCGCAGTCTGCCGAGGAGCACGCGTACCATTTGGGTGTGGTGCTGCAGACGTTGCGAGATCACCAGTTGTATGCGAAGCTCAGCAAGTGTGAGTTTTGGCTCGGCGAGGTGCACTTTCTGGGGCACGTGATTTCTGGTGATGGCATTTCCGTGGACCCCGCCAAGGTCGAGGCAGTAATGCAGTGGCCAAGGCCGAGGTCGGTGACGGAGATCCGGAGTTTCTTGGGGCTTGCAGGTTATTATCGCCGGTTTATCCATGATTTTTCTCGCATTGTGACCCCGATGACTAGGCTCACGCGGAAGGATGTGCCTTTCGTCTGATCCGAGGAATGTGAGCAGAGCTTCAGGGAACTAAAGAGATTGCTCACCTCGGCTCCGGTGTTGGTTTTGCCTTCTGGATCGGGAGGTTTCGTGGTGTGTACAGATGCTTCCTGCGTTGGATTGGGAGCTGTGTTGATGCAGCATGGTAGAGTGGTGGCTTATGCATCTCGGCAGCTAAAGCCTCACGAAGAGAACTACCCTACCCATGACCTTGAGTTGGCGGCGGTGATCTTCGCGCTGAAGATCTGGAGGCATTATCTGTACGGCGAGAAATTTGAGGTGTTCACTGATCATCAGAGTTTGAGGTATGTGTTCTCGCAGAGAGATCTGAACCTCAGGCAAAGACGTTGGATGGAATTCATGAAGGATTATGACTTCACCCTGTCTTATCAGCCGGGCAGGATGAATGTCGTCGCCGATGCCTTGAGTCGGAAGGTCACGGTCAGTGCCTTGATGTTGAGGAAGTGGAGGCTCTGGGAACAAGTCCCCGAAGTATCCTTCAGGCTCAAGATTCCCCAGGAGCCAGGGTTGGCAGTGTTCGCGAGTCTGACTGTCACTCCTGCTATCCGTCGTCAGGTGACAGAGGCTCAGCATGCGGACCCTGAGTTGCCCCGGATTCTTGCGATGGCTGATGTGGAACTCGGCGAGGACGGTGCTGCGAGGTTTCGTGGCAGGCTGTACGTCCCAGCGGAGGAGCAGCTTCGACGTGCGGTGTTGCGCGAGGCTCATGGGAGCAGGTACACCGTACACCCGGGTGTGATGAAGATGTATCGAAACTTGCGGAGGCAGTTCTGGTAGCCTGGCATGAAGAGAGATGTCGCAGAATTTATGGCCAGGTGCCTGATCTGTCAGCAGGTGAAGGCGGAGCATCAGCGACCAGGAGGTACTCTCCAGCCCTTGGATGTTCCTGCGTGGAAGTGGGACCACGTGACCACAGATTTTGTGGTGGGGTTGCCGAGGACCCCGAGTGGGCATGACAGTATTTGGTTGCTGGTGGATAGGCTGACGAAGGTGACTCGATTGTTACCGGTCAAAGTCAGCTGGAGCGTGTCCAAGTTGGCTCGTTTGTATGTGGAGCGGATCGTTCCGTTGGATGGAATTCCCATTTCGATCGTGTCAGATCGGGATCTGCGCTTCACTTCTAGATTCTGGAGAAGTTTCCAGCGAGCTCTTGGCACGGAGTTGGCTTTTAGCTCGGCGTATCATCCTCAGTCAGATGGTCAGTTCGAGAGGACCATTCAGACTTTGGAGGACATGCTGAGATCCTGCTGCCTAGAGTGGCAGGGGAGTTGGATTCATCACCTACCGTTGGTGGAATTTGCCTATAACAACAGCTTTCATTCGAGCATCGGCATGGCTCCTTATGAGGCGTTGTACGGGCGTCCATGTAGGACTCCGCTTGATTGGTTTGAGGTGGGTGAGCGTGTTTTGAAGGGACCGAATTTGGTGCAGCAATGTGTGGATGTTGTGCACCTGGTTCGTCAGAACATGTTGACGGCCCAGAGTCGACAGAAGAGCTATGCTGACCGTAGGAGGCAGCCCCTCGAGTTCACCGTAGGCGATCATGTGTTCTTGAGAGTCTCTCCGATGAAAGGGGTGATGCGTTTTGGACGGCGTGGGAAGCTGAGTCCCCGCTATATTGGTCCTTTCGTGATTGTGGAGCGCATCGGTGAAGTTGCTTACCGATTGCAGTTACCCCCTGAGTTGGCGTCGGTGCATGACGTGTTCCTCGTCTCGATGTTGCGGAGGTATATGCCCGATGACCCTCACGTGCTCGAGGATTCTGTTTGGCCTGAGGTGACTCCAGATCTTTCTCTCTCAGAGTTTCCGATCCGCGTGGAGGATAGGCGAGAGCAGCGCCTGCGGAACAAGGTCATCCCCTTGGTAAAGGTGGTGTGGCAGCGGCACTCGGGTGGTGAGGCTTCTTGGGAACGTGAGGACGAGATGCGTCAGCAGTTCCCGTACCTGTTTGAGTGAGTCTTTCTCTTCTTTCCTCTTGGGTTGTTCTCAATTTCGAGGATGAAATTCCTTAAGGGGGGAGGGCTGTAATATCCCAGACCTTTCGGATCCTTCTTCGTGGGTCCCGGATCTGGTTTCTCAGAGCATCCGGCTCCGTTGTGCCTGAAATTTCGTTTCGGGCATCTTTCGTGTTCGGATCGGCGCGATCCGGAGTCGTTTCGGAGGCCCGAAGGCGTTCCGCGGCTTTTCCGCGCGTGTTTTCTGATTTCCAGTGTGTGTTTCGGCAATTCCTTCGGAACTTCACTGCGGGTGAACCGGGCCGTTCACCTGGGCACGGGTGGTACCGTTGCGATCAGTGCATTCCGAGGATTCCGGAAACATATTTTTCTATTTTTTCAGTATTTTCCGGATTTTCTATAAAACCCCCCTATTTTCTCTCTCTTCCCCCACCTTCTCTTTCTTCTTCTTCTTCTTCCTCCTCCCTCCCCACCGTGACCTCCCTCTCTCCCTCTCTTCCTCCCGTTCGAGCGCGGCTAGCTCCTCTCCGGCTGCTGACAGCGGCGGGGCGACGGCGCGGCGACGTGGGCGGCGGTGAGGCGATCGTGGGGGCGTGCGGCGAGCGTGGGAAGCGTGAGGAGGCGGGGTTTCCAAAGGCGTTCTTCATGGTTTGTGGGCGATCCGGTGGAGCATTCACTCCATTGAGGTAGGGTGACGTTCCTTAGCCTCTTACCGTTCATTTTCGTGGTTTGTAGGCCGCGGGGAGGCCGAGAGGGGCTTGATTGAGCGGGTTTGGGGTTTTCCATGATTTGGGGAGAGCTCGCCCGATCTATGGTTTTAGCCCGCGATTTCAGGTTTGGATGGCTTAGATGCATGATAGGGGTCCCCAGGGGTCTTCCCCTTTATTTTCCCCCTCTCCGGTGGAGGCACGAGGGCGTGGTCAAAGTTTTTGGGGTTTTCCCGCTGTAGCGTGCTCGGGAGTGTGTAACGGTCACTCCAGTGACCGTCACATGCTTGTGACGCCCCTAGAGGGGTGCGTTACATTCCTGAGTAGTGTTTTTGGGGGTCGGGGGCTGTAACGGCCTCACGATCGACCGCCATTTGCCTATGACGCGCTTGGGTAGGGCCGTTAGGGGCTTTCGACCGTTGGTTTGTGACCGTTGGGGGTCAGGCCATGTAACACACCGGGCTAGGCGCGTTACATGCGTGTAACGCGCTGGGGCAGGCGTGTTACTTCCTGTTTTCACCCCAAGTGTGAGGGCCAAGTAACGCGCTGGGCCAAGCGCGTTGCATACGTGTGACGCGCCGGGGCTGGGCCGTTACATCCCTTTTGGCTTTGGGAGCGTGGGGGTGTGTAACGCATGGGGCCAAGCGCGTTACATTCTGGTAACGCGCCTGGACCAGGCCGTTACATCCCTTTCCCCTCTGACCGTGTGACGGTCTGTTTTGAACCATTAGGCGCATGTAACGGTCTCGCCTAGACCGTTACTTGCCTGTGACGGCCCTAGGGTGGACCGTCACATGTCTGGTTGCCCCATGAGGGTGGCAACCCCATTTTTACTCCGACTGTGGCCACCGTGCGACGGGGCTGGTACGTGGGGTGGTTCCCGCACGTCGTCGGATTCAGACGTTGTTTTCCGTTGACTCGAGAGTCTACTCCTTTAGTGACCCTCCACTAGTCGTAGCCTACTTACACGCGAGTGGTCCCGCCTGGGAGTAGGTGGAGAGGCTTACCCTGAGGATGGTTTTAGACTGGTTATCGTCGGGCCCCTCGTCAAATCACAGTCTAGTGCCGGGGGAAAACCAGTCAGAGGGCCAGACCTAGGACGCGTGGTCTGTGTGTGCACACGTGGTTGGGGACAGTGGACGCATGTCGACGGGCGTGACCCCAGCTAGTCACTTGTTGTGGTTACTTGTACGGTGTTCGCGCCTCTGGTAGGAGCTACCATGCCAGGCGGTTCACCTGCAGCGCGGCGTAAGACGTCAGGGGATGCTACCGGCTGTGCTTCTAGTGGGTGGTACTCCTGTCGAGTACGGAGTGTCAGACTGTCAGTCAAGTGTTTCCGACCTTCGGGTTTTATCGGTTCGACTGTTGAGCTTCGGTCTTCTCTCCGTGGCACGTGTGTCAGTTTGCGCGCCACAGAACCGTGTTTGTAGAATACAGGGCTTTCCTTTCCGAGGTACTCTCCTACCGCTAGCGTAGTGGTTTCCTGTTTTACGAGGTAGGGTTCGAGTGATCCCTACTGAGTCTTGTTCCGAGACTCATTCCCTGCGTGTTTTCACCGTGTTTCAGGTGAGGCGCCGCCCCGGGGGAGCGCGTCTGGTGTGCAGCGTGGTGCGGGTGCCCAGAGGTAGTGCAAGAGGTCAGAGCCGGGGTATGCCCCGTGTAGCTGTACTTTTTCTTCTTGTCTCTGTACTAGTCGTGGACTACTGTTGTTGTTATTTTCTCTTGTGGACCATGTATAATGTTAAATGTTAATTTATTTCCTGCTTCATATTATAACTGTTTAATTTCTGCAATTATTTGTGATACTTGTGTAGTTTCCACACCATCCTTCTAACCCTTCCGAGTCTTCGGACTCGTGGGTGGCGGTGCGAGTCTCGGGTTATCGGGCCTTCCCGGTAATCGGATTATCAGGTCGTTACAGGTATGCTCCACTCCAAGTGACCGTCACCTGCTCATTCCATATATACTCGATATGCACAAGCTGCTATGGGCTAAAGGTGGACACTCCGGGTGGGGCACTCTCAAAAGGGGAGGTGGCGGCTCGAAGACTCACTAGGAATCACCGCTGAGTCCCTATAGGTGACTGATCCGGGTATAGATGTGGAACCGATCCCATACTCATCGAATGAGTCCACTCGCCTCTTACGCATAAGAGAACGACAACGAGCTTGCACAAGACACATGCAGACTCACCAAACACTAACACACATATGTAAACAACACAAATAAGAAATGGACTCATGCATGACTCTAGACAAAACTAGTGTTAGTGAGACCCGTACATGGATGACGGCGGACCAGGACACCCGAATATGTGCCATACATGCATTTGACGTAACCGGAGATGGGTGGCATGGGGTACTCCTAAATGTCCAAGTATGACCCAGTCATGCATGGACGGCCCTTTGGATTTGGGGAACTTGAGAGAGCTAGAAGACCTGGATGTGGAAGAGCTGGGTGTGGGTGTATCGAGTATGGGTTTGGTGGGTATGGAGGACCCGACCCGTAGGAAAGGGGTATGAAGCTGGACTTCCCCGAATAAGTGAAGGGAATATGAAGGGTCTAGGGATCCACTAGGGAAGGGGTCAAAGGGATCAAAGAAGGTATGACCCCTTATGGTGGGTTCCAACATGACATGGTCCCAATCATGAAATTCTTGAAGGTGCGGGTGGTCACCTTCCTCCGTCATGGTAGATGGGACCGTGTATAGGAAATATGACTCCTCCCTCGGAAGCAAAGTCATGAAGTCGGGCTCATCTGGTAGTGGGAGAAGTAGAAGAACCTCCGTGGTGATACAACCCACGGTGCACTCGGAGGTAATGGACCCGAAGGCAGGATGGGTGAAATTACGACTCGTGGGTTGGTCGAAGTCTCGGGCCAACATATGTGTCAACTTCCATTGCGTGTCTAGTCCCATAACAAGATCGTCTAACGTGTCAACATGGTGACTAGATCGAAATGTGGTATGGAATGAGTTGACCGACACTAAAGGTAAGGTGGGGTCCATGGATGGGAAGGGATGTGGGACCAAGCCATCCTTGAGCCAACTAAGAAGCGGCTCGGCGATGAAAAGCGTACCCGTTAGAAACACGGGTGGCTGGGGCTTGGGTGGCTCCAAATGAGAGGGTTCCGAATTAAGATCGGAAGGTGAGGATGACAATGGAGCACTCTCGGGTGGTGAAGGAATTGGGTTAGGTAGTCCGATCGGTTCGGGACTCGGTTGGGAGGTAGATGTTTACCAAAGGATTCGACCTCTAGAGCGAGAAAAATGAACTCAAAGGGCTCGACCTCTAGAGCGACCTTATAAGATTGCGCCAGCGAGAACGCGTCGCGGACAAGACATTCAAGTTGGAAGTGAAACCACAAACCTCTCCGGAACTGAAATGCGGTCGTGGTGCTCTCCTCTCCTAAGCCATATTCCAACCGGTACTTATCATAGTCCCGGATGTACTCGGACACGGACCTATCACCTTGGACGGGTCGACATGGGTTGGCCATTGGTGCCGAAAAGGTGGGAATCGATCCCTAGGAAGGGGTATGCAAGGCCATTTAGACAAGACACTAGACCGACTATGCACGGTTTGGGATGCATGCACACTAAGGACAAGACACCAAGACTCGGTACGTGGCGGAGTTAATCGATCCGAAGATCACTCGCGCAAGTGTGCGGCCTTCCCGATAGGCGTAGCCTAACGTTCGGACAACACCTTTTTATATACCGATTAATGGTATGCAAATGCAACTCCTAAGACCAACTTAGACACTTAGACTTAAATGACACTCTTTTTTTTTTGTTTTGGACACCCTAGACTCAAACTCGCTCTGATACCAAATTGATGCGGGACGAGACACGGACACGACAAGCTCGTGACTGTCCCTTAACGAGGGAAGCGTCGGACGTGCGCGGTTGAGAAACCGGCAGTGAGCTAGGGTGGTCGGCTCTCACTTGTGCCCGGATCGGGTCACGGGACGGTCACGCTCTCTCTCGTAGCAGCGGTTATATGAAAGATATAGCGAGCTAGATCCTAAAATATGCTCTCTAGCAGCGGCATAAACAAATACATATGAAAATAAGCAAATGCCGAGTGTAGGGAGCGAGAACGATACCTCCACGCGCTCGGCGTGGGGAAGACGGGCCCGGCCGAAACTCGTACTCCCGGAACAATAATACACAGTATTATAGCAATACAACTCACTGTCCACTCCTCGCAGAGAGGTAAAGGGCTACACAATGGGGCCCGGCAGGACCGAATTCGGGTTGACGGGCGGCTTCTCGCGTTGATTCGGCAGCACCCGAACACGTGACGGTGGGGCCCACGTGCTGTCCGGAGGGACCGTGCGGGACCCGGTGTCACCACTGTGGTGGGGACACTTGTGGAAGTGTTCCCTGGGCTGGCGGCACGCTGGTTCGCCGGCCGGAGGCCAGGCGGCTCCGTTCGGCACCGGTCGGAATGACCGGCCACGGATCTACCAGTTCTGTTTTCCGGTGCGCGCTCCGGCGAGAACGGACGCTGCGATCAGACCCGACGTCGGAATGCGACGAAACTGGCTTCGTTGGAAAGATGCTTCGAAGGGCTTCAACTCTCTGTGATTACAGAAAAATAACAAAGCCTGCACTTCCAATTGGCGAATTTTGAAGGTTGCTGTTGTACAGTGGCTTAACTCTCAGATCTACAGGGCTATCCTCTGAGAACTATCGTTGACCGTAGGGTAGATGTCCGATTCAGCTCTTGAGGTCTTCATCAAAGGTGTAGGAAATTGAGCTAGGAAGACGGAAAAATAGGTTTGGACAAGTTTGGAAGTGGCTACGAATTGATAGGATTTTGTTACTAATAGTGGGTCGGATCTAGAATCTGACCAAAGGCACTGTAGCAGAGATAGAACACGAATTTTTAAAAATAGATAAAGGGTAGATCAAAACTCAAGAAAAATCTTGGACGTAGGGGATGATGGACAGAACTCCTAGTAAAATTGGGAGGGTTTGAAAAATTCAAAAAGGTGGTCCGAGATGAGAAACTCAGAGCTATTGTCACTGTAGACAGAGACAAAATAGATCTGGGAATGTGAAATGAACGAAAATGGAAAATTACGAAATGGAGGAGTTTGGATGTGAAAATTTAGGTGGAGGTGAGGATTCAAGGTAAGAACACACCCTCAAAATTTCAAATCCATCTGAGCTCGTGACTGGTAGCAAGAATTTGTAGAAGTCACCTCTGTCCAGCAGATAGAACCTTGACGATAGCTCCGTGGCGGCTCGTAGGCGGCACGAACGGCGGCGGCGGCGGCACAGATGATCGCCGGAGATAGAGGGGAGGGGATAGGAGGTAGAAACCACTCTAGAACTGGAGGTTGGAGGAGAGGAACTAGAGAGGAGGAGCTGGGGGCGCAAGAAGCCTTTGGCCTTTCAACAAATTTTCTGAATTTTCACTGATTTTCACATGAAAATACAACATTTTATATGAAAGGTATCAAATCTAATGTAGACCCTTGGATGTAGGGATGGGGGATGGATGGCTGGGATTAAGTGTGAACAACACATAAAAAATATTAAACTAATAAGGGGAGAGGGGCTCCCCCTTGACCAAGGGGTATGGTAGGTGAAGGTAGGTGACCTACCTTGGACCAATTTAACCACTTGTCTACCCATGCGGCATTTGACATTCAACCCTTCTAGATGGCCCCCTAGGATGGTTGACCAGCTCAACATGAGTGACATGGACCAATGGGAAAGGGCTGAGGGGCCCCTTGCTGGTCCTACTGATAAATTACAAAGAAACCCTCTAAGACCTACAATTGCGTACCCATATAACACAAGGGTATACATACAAATATGAAAAGATATAAATGCAAACAAAATGCGTACGGTCTTACCTCGATGTCCCCATCAGATGCATATAGAGTTCCTCTTAGAGATTGCCATGTAGGAATGCATTGTTCACATCTAACTGGTGCATTTCCCAACCTCGAACAGCAGCAATGGTGAAGAGGCATCTAACAGTCACAAGTTTAGCCACAGGGGAGAATGTATCAGTGTAATCCAGGCCCTCCAATTGAGTATACCCTTTGGCAACCAAACGGGCTTTATATCGGGCAACAGAGCCATCGAGTTGTACTTAACCTTGTAAACCCATTTGCATCCAATTGCATGTTGTCCAGGAGGCAAAGGAGTGACTGTCCAAGTGTGATTGAGATGGAGAGCATGCAATTCAGTGTCCATCGCCTCTCGCCAATGCTGGGATTTTATTGCTTCAGAGTAAGTTGTGGGTTCTACCTGAGTTGTTAGAGAAGAGAGAAAAGCAGTATGTGTGGCAGAGAAAGATGTATAAGAGAGATTGAGATGGATAGGATACCTTGCAGAAGTTGCTGTCAACGGCACAGAGTTGGGGATGCCAAGACTTAAAACATAGTCATTGAGGTATGCTGGTCGTTTAGTGACGCGACGAGGGCGAGTAGTAGGAGGCTCAGTGATGGTGGATGGGGGTGAGGAAGGAGAAGGCGGAGAATGAGTAACAGGGACATGAGACGTACTGGATTCTGCAACCGGGATGGGGAGAACAGTTGAGGGTGGTTCATGGAAAGGTGCATTAGCTAAAGGAAATATGTCTTCAACAAATTTCACATCTCTGCTGGTGAATACGGACCAATTATCCAAGTCAAGAAGACGGTAGGCCTTTTGGTGAGGTGGATAGCCAAGGAAAAGGCATCGTCTAGCGCGCGGGTTAAATTTATCTTTATCAAGGTGGCTGGTGGAGGCAAAACATAGGCAACCAAATGACCTTAATCTGTGAAAGTTTGGCGGGTTTTGGAAAAGGGCCTCATAAGGCGTGCGGCCTTGAAGTATTTTATTGGGGTGTCGATTGATTAAGAAAGTTGCTGTTAGAATGCAATCTCCCCAATAGGCTTTAGGAAGGTGAGATTGAAAGCGAAGGGATCGAGCAACGTCCAACAAGTGTCTGTGCTTTCTTTCGACGATACCATTTTGCTGAGAAGTATGGACACATGTATGCTCATGAATGATGCCATTGGTCGTAAGAAAAGAATGGAAGGTATTATTGAAAAATTCAGTGCCGTTGTCAGTCCGTATTCACAGAATTTGTTTGTGAAATTGTTTTTGGACATAAGCAGAAAAAGCGATAAATGTGGACACAACTTGAGACTTGAAACGAAGTAGGTACGTCCAGGTGAAACGAGTAAAATCATCCACAATTGTAAGAAAATAGTGTGCTCCATTTCGTGACTCGACGGGGTAAGGTCCCCAAACATCACAGTGTAATAAAGCAAAACTTGTACATGTAGTGGAGGTACTGGGGGAAAAGGGCAGTCTAGTCTGTTTAGAGATTGAACAAACACTACACTGTAATGTGCTGTGATCAAAAGAACATGACAAATGTGGCGCCAAGCGCTTCTGTTTTTCGACAGATAGATGGCCTAAACGACGGTGCCAAAGAAGAAACGATTGCTCATTGGAGGCCAGACAGATGGGAAGAGACTGTTCAAGGTAATATAGACCAGCAAACTCACGGCCCCGCCCAATCTCTGTTCTCGTCGACAGGTCCTGCAAGACACAATATGAGGGATAAAAGGTAATGCTGCAATTGGAATCATGAACAAGTTTACTAACTGATAAGAGATTGAACTGAAAAGATGGAACATAATGAACAGAAGATAGAGTAAGAGATGGGGAAAGTGTAGTACTACCAATAGCCTGAACGGATGCTTGTGACCCATTAGGTAAGGTAACAGACTTGGAAGTACCAATGGAGCAGAAGTCATGAAGAAGATTTCTAGAAGATGTAATGTGAATGGATGCGCCTGAATCAATGATCCAGGGAATAGAAGTGAGAGATTTACCTGAGGGTGTGGTGTTAATGACCAGGGAAGTAGAACCAAGAAGTTTCAGTAATTGGGAATATTGAGCGGCAGTGAGCGGAGGCATAGTGGTAGAAGCATTCTGATTGTCCACAGCAGTTGGCGTGACAGAAGGGCGACGAAAATTCTGATAGTGTGGTGGAAATCCAATCAACTTGTAGCACTACTCCTTTGTATGTCCTGGAACATGGCAATGGGAACATGGCTCCCTGCTGCGGTATCGTTTCTCTGGAGCGTTACCTCGAGCATGAACAGGACCAGGAAGAGTCTTAGCCAAGAAGGCAGAAGATTCAACGGGTCCAATATGTTGAAGGAGACGATGAGCTTCATCTTGTAAGACAAGAGCATAAGCACGATTAACAGGTGGTAAGGGGTCCATGAGCAGAATCTGACTATGGACAGAAATGTAGACTTCATTCAACCCCATAAGAAATTGCATGAGCTGCCGTCTATTCTGAAACTCATTATGTGTAGAAGAATCAACAGGAGCAAACAAGGCTAATTCATCCCAATAGCCCTTTAAAGTAGTATAGTATTTTGCCACAGAATCATGGCCCTGCTGTAATGTGGCAAGGGCTCTTTCGAGACTATAAATCTGAGGCCCATTCGAAGGGGAAAAACGTTCTTTCAGATCGGACCAAAGCAGAGCGGCAGATCGACATAAAGAACGGAAGAAACTAAATCTCTGTGAATGGAATTTAACAACCATGAAAGGACCATATCGTTGGCCCGTTGCCAAGAAGCATACAAAGGATCTTATGGCACTGGCTCAGATAGGGTTCCATCAATGAAACCGAGCTTGTTCTTGGCAGACAAAGCCATGGTGATGGCTCGCTGCCAAGGTAAATAGTTATCACCTGTGAGAACATTAAAAACAAGGGTGGAGCCTGGATTATCCGAGGGGTGGAGGAAGTAAGGGTTCTCCATCCCATCCTGAGATGCTGCACCCAGGATACCAGAAGAAGGCGAAGTTTCCATGGAGAGGACGGAGGGAGGAAAAGAGGTGGGAGAGAAATTTTTTTTTTTGCTCTGATACCAAGTTGGAAAAGCAGAGAACGGGAAATGGGTGAAGGGAACAATGCGAGACTACTGTGCTCGCTCACTGCTATATTGATATCTCTAGATTTGTTACAATGTGGTTGCCATCACACACCGGAGACAACCGAGAACATTCTGGAATGTTTACAAGTTTATCCAACTAGTTACTAATTACAGACAAAGAATGGTTAATAACTAATTGCAGTAACAGATTACTGTTATGAAACCTGGACATAAGATGAGTGAAAAATTACTTGGTATGTTGTAGTGTTCATAGTTCTTGTCTGTGCACATCCGAGTTATTTTAGTTGTAAAAAGAAAATCCACCGAGTAGTGGGCCCTAATTAAGTCTCAAGATTCAAGATGTCAAGTGATTAGACCAATATTTTAAGACCTGATCCGGATTTTGACCTGGAGAGATTAATGAATCACAGGTCAACAGTTTAACCGTTCAAGTTGACCCATGACCCGTAAGATTAGTATTACTCACATCAATTTTATGGACTCATAAAATTTTAATATACCTTAAATAGTAACTTAGAAATATAAAAGACACTTTTTTTCGACACTCTACGATTTTGTTTTCTCTTTCGTGGCATGTAACTTGTTCCATGGGACAACGTCACATCAGACATTCATCATGTTTAATCTTACACTCTTAGATTTCCTTTGTTTCTTTTTACACACAGGAAAAAAATATTTAAAATCAAAATCATTTTAAATTTCAAAATTAATTGAAAGACTGTGTATTCGAATTTAGGCATAGGATGAGTGAAAAATTATCTTGAGTGATTCTGCGTCCTCTCGCGTGGTTAAGAATTTACGTGTTCGAATATGAGCACGGACTGAGTGAAAAATTACCTAATGTGTAGTGTTCACAGTTCCTCCCCGTACACTTTCACTTTATTTTAATTATAAAAAGAAAATATGCTTAGTAGTGGGCCCTAGCTAAGTCTCAAAATTTAAGACGTCACTGAATTTTAGACCAACTATGTTAGATTTCACGTTACCATTTTTTTCATCACTACTCTTGTATGCATGGTTTGCTGTCCCGGCCCGACCCGCACCGACCCGCACGACCCGACCCGACCCAGGCGGGCGCCGGGTCGCACGGGCTGTGGGTCGTGGCCGGGACGCGCTGGACCGCACGGTCCCGTGCGTCCCGCCGCGTAACGGAGCGGGTCGAGGCGGGCCCGGTGTGGTTCGTGCGGGACGGCGAGTACGTGCCGGGTCGCCCATATAGCGGGCCGGGGTGCGGGCGGGTCTGGCATCCGCAGCGGCTTGAAGGCGGCGGCCGGCAGGTGTGGGCGCTGCAGAGCGGCGGCGGACGGCGGCGGACGGCACCGGGCGGCGGCGACGACCGGCGATCAGAGGTAGGTGCCCTAATTTTTTGTTTTAGGGTGAGGAGGGGGGGGGGGTTGAGGGGGGGGGGGGGGGGCGTCTGCACTGGCACCGCCGCCGGTGGGGGGGCGGGGAGGGAGGGGGGGCGTCTGCACCGTGAGAGGGGGAGTGTGCACCGTGAGAGGGGGAGGGGGGGCGTCTGCCACCGCGGGGGTGGGGGGCGGTGAGGGGGGGGGGCCTCTGCACTGGCACCGCCGCTGGATCTGGCCGCGAGGAGGGAGGTGGGGGAGGGTGAGAGGGGGAGGGGGGGGGCGGAGGGGGGGCATCTGCGGGCGTCACGGCCACCGTGAGAGGGGGGGGCGTCGCACTGGCACCGTGAGAGGGGGAGGGGGGCGGAGGGGGGGGCGTCTGCGGGCGTCGCGGCCACCGTGAGAGGGGGAGGGGGGGCGTCGCACTGGCACAGGAGGGGGGGCGTCTGCGGGTGTCGCGCCCACTGTGAGAGGGGGAGGGGGGCGTCGCATTGGCACCGTGAGAGGGGGAGGGGGGGCAGAGGGGGGGAGTTTGCGGGCGTCGCGGCCACCGTGAGAGGGGGAGGGGGGGCGGAGGGGGGTGAGGAGGGGGGGGCGTCCCACTGGCACCGCCGTCGGTGGGGGGGGCGGGGAGGGTGAGGAGGGGGGGGTCTGCACCGTGAGAGCCACCTCCGGTGGGGGGGCGGTGAGGGTGAGGGGGGGTGTTTATTTTTTTTGGGTTTTTAATTTAAAAATATAGGAAGATATTTTATTATATTATTTAATATTATTATTAATATATTATTTAATTCATGTTATATAAGTAATATAGTTTTTGTTTAATTGATGTTGTATAAATATCATTTTGATGATGTATTATTTAATTCATTTTGTAGAATTAATATAAATAATATTTAATTCATGTAGATATAAATTTATTTTTTGATGTGTTATTCAATTCATGTTTAAATATTAGATTTAATTTAGATGTATTAAATTTTAAATTTAGTCTTGCATGTTGTAGAATTAATGATATTAATATCATTATTAGTTGTAGATGTAAACTATTTTTAAATGCATAATGTATATTAGTTAATTTAATTGCATAATGTAAAAATGTAATGTATATGGATATATTTTTAATGTAAATATAAATTTAGTGTTGAATATTTTCTAAATAATTTAAAAGTTAATTTATATGTATAATGTAAATTATTTAGAGATGTTTATAATTTATATGTGTCATGTAATTTAATTAGAGATGTAATTTTAAATATCTAATTAGTGATAAATAATTTTAAAGTTAATGTATATGTATTAATTATAAATATTAACATTATATGTATGTTATAGGAATAATGATATTATTTGAAACTAAATTATATTAAGATGTATTAAATATTGAATTTAGTCTTGCATGGTACGCAAATCATGAAATTATGTTCATTGTTAGTTGTAGATGGGAAATAATATATTTTCATAATTTGTTTTTCTTAATTTTAGGAGATAGCACTCTATGGCTCCTAAGGAACGAACAAATGATATTGGGTGGTCACACGGAGTTTTGTTGGATGGCAACCGTAGGTGTTGGCGTTGTAACTATTGTAAAATAGAACACCGGGGAGGAGGGGTGTCTCGGTTGAAGAAGCATTTGGCAGGAGGAGCCGGGGCAGGATACTCTGAGGTTGCTGGGTGTACCCATGTGTCTAGAGATGTGAAACTTGTAATGGCTAGGCACCTGCGGGAGAAGAGAGCTGAGGTGCAAGAAAAGGAAAAAAAGAAGAAAAGGGATCAAGCGGCAGTGAGCGGAATAGCAAGCGGCAGCAACGAGGCAGAATGTGCATGGACACCCAGTGACGAAGATGAACAAGCACGTACTGAGCAGGCTAATGTGTATGTCACTGTGAACGATCCATACGAAGCAGAGTTTCGTGAGGTAGTACGTCAGAGCAGGGAAGAGTCAAGACATCTCGAGGAGACGAGAGTCCGTAGTCGCGAGGCGGCGAGGACCGGAGCATCAGGGAGTGGTGGTTAATCTACGACTCGACAATCACGAGGCATAAGGAGTTTATTGACTGGTGACTCGGGGACACAAAGAAAAAGGACACAATCGATCAACATTGAAGATGTGGAGCCCGGTGCACTATCCCGAGAGCATGGCAAGCAAACGAGGATGGACGCGTATGGCCAGAAGGGACCTAAATGGAAACTTGGTCAGACTGTTACAAAATGGTGGCACCACGCGGGTCTGCCTTTCAATGCAGCCAATAGCCCTTACTACAAGCCAATGTTTCAGGAAGCACAAGTCCTTGGGGTACACGTGCAGCCACCTACAGCGAGAGAATTGGCTGGCGTATACCTTGATGAACAAGTTGCTGAGATTAAGAGTTACATTGACTCATTCAAGCAGAAATGGACAAAGTACGGAGTCATACTGATGTGTGATGGATGGTCAGGTATCACAAAATCTAGCCTGATCAACTTCATTGTTTATTGTGACAGACATGTATTCTTTCACAAATCAGTGGATGCGTCTGGTCAAATTCATAGTCATCAATATATTTTATCATTGATGGAGCAAGTGGTGACTGAGATTGGGGAGGAGTATATTGTGCAAGTGGTGACTGACAATGGGTCGAACTATAAGAAGGCTGGGGAGGAGCTAATGAAGAAAAAACGGCACATTTTCTGGACCCCCTGTGCAGCACATTGTGTAGATCTGATGCTGAAGGAGATTGGGCAGCTTCGTATGGTAAAATCTGTGGTCGAGGTGGCACAAAAAATCACGAAATATATCTACAACCACACACTTGTATTGACATGGATGAGGGAGCATTGTGGCGGCGAACTGTTGAGACTTGGCATCACACGATTTGCCACCAACTACATCGCATTGCAGAGCCTATTGAATCACAAGGATGGGTTGAAACAAATGTTTAGAGGTGAGACCTGGCTGAGTTCCTCTTTTGCTGCTTCACGTGAAGGGGCGGAGGTCGAGGGGATTGTCAACACCTCGAATTTTTGGGATAGAATGAAGGTATTAGTGTCATTGATAGAGCCACACTATGAGGTTCTACGATGCGTGGATGGGGATAGAGTACCAACCATGGGGTTGGTGTACAGTAAAATAGAAGCAGCCAAGCGGAAGATCCTTACAACGTCCAAAAAATATGGACCCACCATTCTAGAGATTGTGGAGGAGAGATGGGACAGATAAATGAGCCGCGATCTTCACATGGCAGGTAAACACTTACATTCTCGTCCAATCAATGAGTTGTGATTTTCAGTTGATACTAATATGTAATTCATTGTCTTACGATTGCAGCGTACTATCTACATCCGGCCTTCCAATATGCTCGGGCCCTTGCTTATGACGATACGTTGATAGAATCGGTCAACATTGTGGTAGACCGATTATCTTTCACCCCAACAGATGCTGCTGATGCGTTGAATGAGGTATACTTGGACATTTTTGAAGAGGCGAAATCTCGCGCTGCGTCCTGAGCGGGCCGTGGATCACCAGGAGATGAACTGTAAGACAGGGAAACGCGTCAGAGGGCCCAGGGGGTTTCCCTGGGGCGAAACCCTCCGATGGCTAAGTCAGTAGAGCTGTGGTGGAAGCAATGAAGGGAGGAGGAAAGCTGATGCGCGAGACTCCTCTCCACCAGAAGGGGGGGGTGAAGCGGATTGCTCAGGAGTTTTACCTTCCTTTTTTCTCTTTTCTTCCACCGGAGGGTAGCCCTGGTTTTAAGTAGTGTGCCGCCTTCAAGAGTCCTGTCAGCTGGGGGGTCTCCGGCGGGAGTTACGTCCTCAACGTGGGCTTTCATGGCCTTTATCGTGGGGGCGTTATCACCTTGAAACCCGGTGGCTGGTTGATTCCCCTGTCCGTTGGGGACTCTTAAAGGCAGCGCGAACGGCTAGCGTCCAGTCCGAGCTCCTGAAACGCTAGCCCTGTCCGGGCGAGGAGGATAGCTCGGTCAAAGGAGTGGTCGGATAGGTCGGCTAGCGCCTATCTCTCCCGAGCAGAAAAACGGCCTGGGCCGGACCTTCCTTGTGACCTGACCATCACTCGGGCCCTCCGAGCCTAGGGGCCGCCGGAGAGGGTTGGTTCCTCGAGTGTCTGTTTATTGGGCTTTTCTTCCCTGAGTGGGCCTCGTGGGCTATCACTCGGGTGAGCTTGCCTCGTTGGACCCTGTTGAGTCTTGTTGGGCTGCTCTTTGGGTGGGCTACAGAAATTCCCCTCTCCACTTGTCCCCCTCCTACTCCCGAGCCATGGAGGCTCGGTTGAGTAGTTTTTGAGGCTTTGGACCAGCGTGGCTCAGTTGGGTGGAATTCCGTTGGCGTTTATGGTGCCACGTGGAGTGGTCGCCTGGGCCCATAATGATGATCCTGGCGGATTTGAACTGAAGGGCCCCCCCTTTTTCTCGGAGCACGGAACGACGCGCCGCCTCCCTCCAGGGTTTTATAGGCGTTGGGCACTTGTTCGTCGTTCTAGGCTTCCAGGGTTTCGGGCTTTCTTTAGTTTCTTGACTTTCGGAGCTTCTTGATGCTCCGTGAGGGCACAGTGGAGGTGCGAAGTCTTGCGGCGACATTCGAGGAGTTGGCGAGGACAACCGCGGAGGCGGTCCGGCAACTTCCTTCCCCTCCGGAGTCTTCGAGTTCTTGCGAGGGGTCCTCTTCTGGCTCGATGGCTGATCCGCCGCTGGAACTCGGGCAGGTGAGGCGGGAGCCTGTCTCCCGCTGCAGCGAGTTGGGGGAGGCAGAGGTGAAGAAGCTGGAGCATCGCTTTCGCTTGTCTTTCAGGTATAGCTTTGCTGCCGTCACCCCGTTCGAGACGAGTTTGGACGACCAAACGGGGCACATCTGCACGTTTCTTCTGGCGTGGAAAAGTGGGTTCCGCCTTCCCTTCGAGCCCCTCGTACTCCAGATCCTCGAACTTTTCCGGTTGGCGCCCATCCAACTGGGGC